>OY728139.1:162767637-163416696 GCA_963277665.1 Viscum album | reverse complement strand
ATATATTGTTTTTATATCACTATAAATCAAAAAAAATTCTAATCAATAAAAAGTTTCATTTTCCATCTATCCTTTTCAAAAAAAATATTTCACATCTAATTGAAACATTTGTCAATATATTTGTGATTTCAAGAAAATAAAATTCATATGACCTAGTATATTATAATGTGAAAAAATGTATCATCAATATTGATACATTTAACATAACTATATCCATTTCATACCAACTAGACCTCATTTCTTGAAAGTGCTCCTTTAACATTTCGTTTATTCCTTGATACCAAATTGGTTCCGAAATATTATCTGATTTTGGTGTTGGTATAAGATCCCAAGTTGAGTTATTCTCAATATAATATGTATGTTCATACATATTATTCTTTCAATCCATATACTTAGGATCTCTATAAATTCATTTTTCAAAATATGTGATAAAATATATGCATAAATTTTTATTTTCAGTATTAGATTGTTCATAATTTTATAATCTTGTACATAACATATATTTCCAAACTCCACATGCTTATTCACACATTAATATCCCATTTTGAGCTCTCATATATAATATCATTATCATAGGTATATTTAAACTCACTTCTTTTGGACTCATCTCATCTCGAGAATATTATTCAGAATTATTTTAAAATATCTTTAAATTATTTTCTTTTTATTTCTTTTTAATTTTCAACATTCAATAAAATTATTCTATGATTATTTTTAAATATTTGGGAATCAATATAATTAAATATATATATTTTTGTTTTTTATATTGTTTATAGTATCTTCCACTTGATAAATATCCTAAAAATATTTTCATAAAATTTCTCATTAAAAGATACAAAATTTTAATATTTTTTAGATTAAACAATAAATAAAAAGTAAAGTATTATACTGATTGATTAATTATACTACTTATCATATAAAATAGTGTAAATGTTTTTTTCTCAAGATATATAATTTCTAAACATGGAATATTTTTGATACAATTTATCATTAAAAATATATAAATTTTTAATATTAGTTAACATAGTTATTCTCTTTTAAATAAGGATCTTATTTTTTTCCTTACTTATTTATTTTTTTTATGATTTTATGGAGTTATTTACTTATTCTCGATCCAAAACATTTGACTTTATTTCTCTATGTTATTTTTCATGAATTATTTTCTATTTTCTTTTTAGAATATTTTTAGGGAAGACATTATTATTCTAAACATCCCTATTAAATATATGAAACTTCTCAACGCATCAAAATTATGATTTAAGATCATAATTTTTATTCTATTTAAATAATTAATAAATTTCATGAAATAAGAATATATTATTATTTAATAATACATTATTTGACTAAAAAATAAATAAATTATTTATATTGTTCATTGGATTAAATTTTCACTTTATTCCAACCCCATTTAGTAATATTTTGTTTTTAAAAAGTTTAGAAAGCTCTCGAATAGCTTATTGTTTTGTTATCTCACACATATTCCTTTGTCTAAGGTGACCAAGTCTTAGATATTAGTGATTGTCTTATTTTTTATCATTTAAATAGAAAGAACTATGTGTAGTGGTAATTAAAAACAAATTCAATAAGTTTATTTTCATTTGGTGAGAAACTTTGACCAATTGAAGAAACAATTAGGATACAATTATTCCTAAATATAATTAATTTATAACATTAAAAATCCTAAACTTATTAATTTTTTCCTTTAAGACCTTAAAAACAAAAATATACTATTATTTTTCAATTTTAGACTAAATGTATAAAGAACCTATATATATTATATTTGTATCACCACAATTTACAAAAACTATTTAGGAAAAAATATATTTGAGGTTATTTTAAAAATATTTATGTCTTGTCACATATGATAAAACTGTGATTTTATATTTCTGTATTTTATTTCTAGGATGTTTTTAAATATATAATTAAAATTTTATCTCCCTCAACTGTTTTTATTGTTTGAGGGATGCTTGAACCACCTTTTATTGAAATGTATCAATTATAATTGGAAACAATTATATTATACAGTTTCAAATTTTATCATTCTCCCATATATTTATTGAATAAAATAAAATGTATTTTCAATTATTAAATTTGAGTTCATTTTATTAGTATTCCCAATTTTTATGTTGTTTTATTTTATATAAAAAATTTACATCTCTAATTTCATATCATTATTTTTGGTTGACTCCCATTAACACATGACTTTCCCTCCACATTTTAAATTATAAGATACAAGATTATGTTATGTATTTGTGTTTATTGGTTCCAAAAAATAAACAATTTCCATTAAATTTTTATTTTCATTTAATATACATTATGTTTCTATTTTTTATGTATGGTTTTATGGGAAACGTTTGAGAAATTTACTTTATTTTATTCAATGTAGCGTATTTTTTAGATATTATTTAAATACCTTGGCTGTGAGGTGGTAGCCTATATTTTCCAAAACAAATTAAATCTTACATTTTTTTATAGAAACAAATTCAATAATTTTTTTGTTATTATAGATAAATATTTACCTCTTCGTAATGGTATTTGAATGATGAATATTTATAAAAATCCTAATTTCTTATTTATCTTAAATGATGAATTTTTTGTCTTATAAACTCCTCATGTTTCTGAAATGAATTTATTATTTTATTATTAGACTTAGAGGACTATATGATAACATTCGCACCATTTTTAGAATCACTCTTCAAAATATTTAAAGACATTTTATCAATAAGATACATTGAATAAACCACCGTCATAGAATTTTCAGTTGAAACAACCATGAATCCAATCTAAATATTTACTCACTCAAGCTCGGAAACATGCACCATAAAATTTCCAATTTCTTTTAAAAAATCTAACTCATCCATTTTAGATTTAAGCTCTATATTATTTAGTTTTTTAGATTCTATCTTTATATTCTTTAATCTTCTCATATACATTCAATATACTATTTATAACATCTAGAAGAAACTCATAGAAATAACAATATTTTAAGGATTATAAAATTAATAAAATACTAATGTTAATATTATAAATAACTTTTTAAAATCACATTGTCTTCGAGGGTTTCCAAATTTACTCTAACTATTTTATAAGGTTTATTCATTATAATTAAAATGTCACCTATATACAAATTATTATGTGTTCTTTTTTCTATAAAAATATCTATATTTGAATACTTTCCTCTATTACTTTAATATAATAATTTTTTGTATTTAAAAACTTATCCACAATCTACTTTTTAAATTTAAACTCCATAACTATTATAAAAAATTATTATAAAGGGATTCTTAAATAATATTTCTATATTAATAATTACTTTCAAGGTTCTATTAATCTATTCATTTCATTTAATCAATAACATACAACATGCTTAGACCCTGAATAGTGTCAGTATAGATATTCCATGTGGCCTCATGCATACCTCTCTATAAATTATAGTTGTTGACTAATATTGATGGTATATGAATAACATGTTGGAATTATTTATCCTCTATCAGGTAACCACAAAAAATAAAAAAAGAAATAAAAATAATTATACATGATGGTAAAATGATATCCAAATTATAGAAAAATGGAAAAAATATAAATATCATCAAATGCTATAATAAAACATGATCCTCTATATTACTATATATGGAATAAATCAAAAGTATGATCTCCAATGGGATGGTTATATAAATCATGACCCAAAATTTATAAAAAATTGATAAACTGTAAACAATAGAGAAAAGATTCCATCTGTCTTGAATTTAAACACTTTCCATCAATCGCTAGATAAACCATTGACAACATGACCCATACCCTTACTTGCATAACATACCATGAAGTTATCACCCATATAAGGATTCAGATGTAGGTTATGTGTAAAACCTAGTAATCTAACACCAATGGGCCTTAGAAAAATCCTCTAAACGAAATGGGTGAATAAAAAATATGATACACTGATAGAGAAATCATAAAATAGAGCACATCATGGGGTACTAAATAAACACCTTCACAACTAATCATACCAACCTAAAATAGTTCTAGAATGGGACGGTCTACCTATATTCTAAACACATTTAGGGACTGAATAGACTATAATCCTCTCAATATACATACTAATAGAATTCTATATAATTATATATATAACATATAGATAAGTCATCATCTTAATATTTAATTTACATGGTGAATTGAGTATCAATATTAGAAATTAATATGGGTGAATGGGTAAACACTACCCATATAATGTGACAAGGTTAACACATTATAATTATAGTTCATCAATAGGTGAATGTGATATTATCATAACCATAATATAGGTGGATGGGCTACCACCATTTCAAAATGTTGAAAGTGTTATCACTATAATATAAAGTGTGATTGAATGAGATATCACCACTCTACATTCATATATCTATATAATATCACTACAATCAAAATAATTGTGGATGGGATAACACTATATCAATAAGGTAAATGGGATATCATCATATTAATGAGTATGTATGAATGATCTACCACCACTCCACAATCATAAGTTAATGGGATAACACTATAATCACAATATATGTGGATGGGTTACTACCATTTCCATAAGTTTTATTGGATATCCCCATACAAATATTTGTGGGTAAATGAGACATCACCACTCTATAATCATAAGCAGGGAGAACCATTATTTTATATTTTTATTCTAAATATTCAATGATTATTCAACGCATAATTAATGTAAAACCAAGTAAATATTCAAATTTTTATAATTTCATAATAATATATATTTAATATGGAAATGGATTAAATTTAGGATTTTAGTTTATTTATTAATTTTGTTGATATTGTGAACAAAAATACTACATTTATTTTTTAGTGTTTGATGAATTTCATATATAATGTGAGACTACATGTAATTACATTTGATTTTAATGAGACTGTGAATAAAAAAAATAAAATTTTCAAGGGGATAAACAATATTAAACTCAAATAATATGATCTTTTATGGTATTAAAAATGTTTTTATAAACCTTAAATGAGATTAAAAAGGAATGAGAGTCAATGAATGTAATTAAAAACAAAAGTTATGACACTATAGAATATGCATTAATGTATTTAAATCCTCATATAATATTAATGAGAGTAGAATAAATATTGCATAAGAATAATCTTTTCACCCTTAAACTATATCATATAATAATGAATGTGTGCTATAATGAGGATAAATCCTAAGACCAGTAGGCTATGTCAGATGAACTTCAAGGAGATAGACATCACATTTGAATAAAATATACAACTTATGACATATGTATGATAAAACCTAGATCAACATATCACATATGAAAAATAAAATCCTTTGGAAATCATTTTTGAATAAAATTTATTCTTTATAGCTCATGTAAGATGAACCTATGGGGGGATCCTCATGTCATATTAAGCCCATGTTCCATATATGATTTAAATTTTATTTACAATAAAATAATTTCAGGGCTCAATGGAAATTGAAAATGACATTTCTCTTATCTTTCATAAATCAAAAAATATATATAGAGCTCCCACATATATTATATCCATTATAAGATCAGGAGATTTATTATGGTATAATAATATTGGAACTTCACAATGATGAATTAGGTGAGATTTGAGATTGAAAAACTATGGATAAATACATACCCTTGGGTTTCCACATGGAAGTAGATACTGGGATGGGATTCAGGTGATTATATTCAAAAAAATATATATATAAAAACAGTTTATTCTTATAAATTACCTTACCTACCCATTTTATTGATTTATAATCCCCAAACATTGGTCCTGGCTTGATGTAGCATAATATTTTCTATTTATAGCATTCAATATTTCTAATAATAGTTTATTTTGTTTCTTTTGTGTCTATGTTATTCTTACATTATTTTATTTTACTTTCATATTTAAATGTCAACCACCTGATTATGTTTATTTAACCCAAGGGTTTGTTTGGTTGAGGTGTTATGAGTCAACATAAGTTCTTATAATTCTAGATTAAATTTTTGATTCTAACTTTAATAATTGTGAAAATTTCATATAGGTGATAATTATGATGGTGCTTCTTCCCTTTTCATTTTTCTATTTTCATTATCCACCAATTAATTTCTTTTTAACTTTTCATCACTCAATTATGTAGGATGTTTGATAGTGGCTAGGATAATAAAAGATGAGTGATAATTCTAGGGAAGATAATTAGTTATACATTCAAGAAAGGAGTGTTTTGTTTGTGAATACCTGTGTTTCCTTAGATTCTAAATCTAAGAAAAAATTTTAATTTTTGATTTTTGGTGCTTATGATGGTTAATATAGTCATTTTACCCTTGAATATAATCTTTTATATTTTTTCTTACTACTCATTCGGTGCTAATAATGGGTTTTTACCCTAGGGTAATATTTTGTTAGAATTATGAACTTTTTGACTGTTGGCGGAATATATAATATTTAGTTAATAAAATATTTAATTTTTCATATAGGTTTGGGTGGATATATATTTTGAACGGAATGTAATATTGATATTATGACACCATGGTTGTGTCTAGAAAGGGAGGTTTTACTTAGGTGAGTTATATGACCACATTGATTTCCGGGACTCGAGAAAGGTGTTAGATGAGTAATTGATTATTTATTTATTTATTTAAGTTAAGTAAAGCACCCCAATTTAGGAATTAATGTGCACAATAAGAATGGGTAGAGGATTTATCCCTTCTAATGCATAACGACTAATAGGTAATGGAGAATAAATTCCACCAAACATCATTCATGTGGGAGATCGTGGCCTGATTGAGGTTCAGTAGCTTTCATGAAGAGATTTAAACCTAACGATTATAGAGTTTACACCAGGAAGTTGGATAGTTTTTTAGTTTTATAAGATAATTAATGTAGATAAATTGTTTCCATTTTTTAATACCATTTATGGAATTTAATAACCTTATTGGGAGATAATTTGTGTATAAATGGGAAAAAATGGGGTCTCAAGAGGATTGCATGGGTTACCAATTTGAAAACCCAAACTAAATGACATATGGTTTTAAAAAAACATACCATGTGTTCTTCCCATTCAAGGAATATTGATTTTTTATAAATTAAATGTGTAATTAGATTACATGTAGTGTATTATTAAATGGCCTTATGGTGGTACATGGTCATGTGGTTGTGTAGCCAGGCAGATGAAATTCTAAAACAACACACCATCTGGTTGGAGTACATGATGGGTAGTGGAACATGGCCATGTGACTGGATACATGGGTATACCCCCATGTAATGGGTACATTGCCTTGTAAATCTATACAACCAGATTATATGGTCATTTACTAGTGTAAGGTCATACCCCATGTCTACCAGGTCATGCAAAAGCACTTGGGAAGTGAGGCTATTTCGGAGTACATATCGTTTACTAGGGGTACATGTCATGTAATTCACCTAAGTTAAACTTTGGAAGGTTTTGGGTGTCTTTTCATCGGGAATTTTTAAATGGAAACAATGAGATTCTATTTTTATTGTTTTCCAAATTGAACAAAATGGTGGATCCCTTGGGTTATTTTAAGGAATTCTAAGTGCTGATTAGGGTGATAAAGTTGTGAAATATGTTTTTCCTCTATAAAGTGATTTTATCTATCTCTTGAGAGTGATTAATGTAAAAATACTATGGATAGGGTCATTTAAATTATTATAGGGTGGAGTATGAGTTCATTGGTGACCTTTATTAGCATTGGAATGAGATTATCCTAGTTTAGTGGGACTAAGTTGTGGCATGAGGTGGTGGATATGTTTGGTGTACATGACAACCTAGGGCTACTCAAAGAAGGGTTGGGCTTGCGGCAACACCCCTTGTGATATTTACCCTCTTTTAGACATATGAGGCTGTGATATTATTATTACTAGATTACAGATGTGTTACCCCAAGATATAGGAATTTACCAGAGAGATTTTTGTAATTGAGGATTGGGAATGGGATATATCCACTTTTGTTTTAACCTTGGGGATCCCAAGAGGGATGCCTCCACATTTTTATTGGTTTTAAGGATCCCAAGTGGTATTAATTTATTTAAATGTTAACATAGATGGGCATGTGGGTTTCATTGATAGATCAACCTGGGGTAGGAACATGTGTTTTGGAAGTAAGTGGTCACGAGTGTCACCATGGGACCCAAAACTATATAAGAGCCGATGGATATAAGATTTTGTTGTTGGGAATAGGATTTTGACAAACCCTTGATATGTTTTCAACTATTTTTTGAGGTTTATAATTGGTTTATGCTTATGTGAATGTTGTGATGTGATATGGGTTGACATATTTTAGAGATTTGGATGTGATGAAGCATGACCATGTGATATGATGATGGATATAATGTTCTATACCAGTACTTTTAATTTTTATTACGATTGGGTGTTGGGATGAGGTTCTAGGAATGAATGTGTTTTGATAATGTTCAGGATAGTGGACACGGTGTTTTATAGATACAAATGAGATTTGTGGACATGACATTCCATAAATATGAAAACAATTGGTGGAAATGGAATTCCATATATATGGATAATATTGGTGGACATAGCATTCCCTAGATATGGATGAGATTGGTGGACATGGTGTTCCATAGATATAAATGAGATTTGTGGAAATCGAATCTAATAGATATAGATGAGATTACTAAAAATGGAATTCTATAGATATAATTGATATTTATGGACATGAAGTTATATATTTACATATATATATATTTGGTTGTGTGTGTATGTGTGTGGTTTAAGGTTTTGGACATGATGTTAAATATCCATGGTTTGTAGTGTTAGAAATGGAGTTCCTCATCAATGGTTTGGTGTGTTGGACATGGACTTTCTAATCCAAGGTTTTGGGTGTTGAAATGGTGTTCCTTATCCAAAGTATAGTATAATGGACATGGTGTTCCTCAAATACACTTATTGTGTTGGACTGATGCTCTGAGAACTATTGTTTTGATGCATAGGTAGATTTGAGATTGATACTTCTGGCACATTTGTTTATGATTCATAGGTTATATATCAAACTAATGATTTGGATTCTGGTAATATTTTATCACGGTATGAGTACCTCAGAATGATACTTCTGGGTACTATGTAAGAGATAATGATTTAATTCATGAAGTTTTTTTGGTACTTTCATAGAGGTAGAGCCTGCATGTTACTTGGTATGCAAGATCATCAAGGTGTTCTTTGAGATACTTTCACAGTGTTTGATGTAGTTATGGTCGATTAGAGACACTTTTCTAAGGGAATATGGTGGTTAGTTTTCTTTTTATTTCATTGTTTTTCTATGATGGTCATATGGATTGTGCATGACCTTATAATAAAAAATTATAGGTTCACTATTTGGGGAAACTAACTAAGATTTATTTATGACCCCCACTAACTGAATGTCGATTTGCATGAAAACCTTATGTATGATGTTAGGTTCACCATGGATTCTTAAGAGATAGGTCAGAGGACCAGGGTTGTATGATTGATTGGGGATGATCATGGTGAGTCTAATGATCATGTCAATGTATCTCAGTAGGGTTCTAGAGGCCAGGTGTGTGTCATGTCTTAGAGTAGTAAGTAGATCCTAATGTATTTATTTTCAATTTTTTATTTTGTTTATGTGATAATCCCATCGCGTGATCGATGTTGTATGTATGAAATGATTATTCACGCCTTTACTATATTTAATTTTATTATAGAATTCTTCTATTTTAGTTTATTTATTCTTTCTATATACTCTGATGTGTGTGATGCTTGGTTATTCACTTTTTGTTGTACTCTCTGATATGGGGGTATAGTCTCCTCACTATTCCACCTTAGAACCTTGGATTTATTCATCATATTATAGCATATTAGGAGGGGTACTTGAGTACTTATGTTGAACTAGCTAAGGGAACCATTAGTGGAATCTGGTTCAGAAAGATACATTGGTGGTTTCTTGTGAAGGGGTGGGTGTGAAGTTCACTCAACGCTCCTTGTATGAACTATGCATTGACACATTCAAAGGCCAATGAGGGACATTAATGAATTATATAGAGTGTGAATGTGGAGTATAAACAATACTAACTAGAATAGGATAATGAGGGAACTCTTAGGCACTAAACATAAGGGTAACACTTTCTTTCTAAATTTTTTGTTCAATTATGCATATCATGTTTAAATTTTTATTCATTTCACAGAAAAACATCCACCCCACTATTTTCCTTCTACCTATAAGAATTGGGAAAAAATACATTAATTACTATAATAAAATAGTGAGTATGTAGCAAATTGCTTTGAGAGATGGCCCTATTTAACTTCGCTTCCAACATTCCATCAGTTATAAATTTTAGTTTCTTATGAGGCACTTGAAAGCTACACTTCATTTGGTTAATGGAATATCACAATAATTTTAATGAAGGTGGGAGGTTTCCAAAATAATTATCAGGGGAACGATCTACAACCATCACAATATGGTGAACAAGATATCACTCTAATCATAATTTAGGAAAATAGATGATCACCAATGAAAAATATATGGTGAATGAGTAGTCACCCTCTCAAGTAGGATGGGTGAAAGTGCTATCGTCACTCTTAACCAATGACTATGTGAACATGGTATAACATTAGTTTATAATCACATAGGTAGAGGAAATACCTCTTATAAATCATAACATATATAGATGAACAATAATCATTATAGAGGGAGTACTAGTAAATATGCTATCACTACATCTCTAGCCACTATTAATAAACAGTTTATCATTATAGGATTAAATAAATGTATGGTCTTTCACCACTATATGACAAAAAATGGTTTAATGTTCTACCGCAATACATAATATAATCCATAGTGAATGGGAAATAACATACATGTAATAAACCAATAAATTAAATTGGTTATCAAATTATGTAATTCACAATTGAGTGAACAAAATATCACTATAACATATACATATAACAAGTGAATGGGCTTCCACTATTTACCTCATCATAATAATATGTGAATGAATAACCATCATAAGTATCAATATAATAATTGATGAATATAAAATACGCATAATAATAAACATAATAATATTGAAGGAAAAATAATCATAAGTATAAATATAAAAATAGTGAATGGAAATTCACTATAATAATAAGCATAATAATGGATAATGGATAATCACCATATGTATAAATGATATTTGATCTATATAATAAAATTAATAAATGGATACTCAGATATATATTAATCTAAAAAACCTATACTATTATTTAGGCTACCCATACCAAAATAATTATACCCCTAGACTATGTATGAAAATCTCTTCAACCTAAGGATCGATATTAAATATCAAAAAATTACCCATATATCATGAATGACAACAAGAGGGTTTTTTATGTCAATGTCCTAAATAAATTATAATACACACTATCTTAAATCATACATATTATTTTGATTACCAATGAATTATTAGAGATGCATAATATATATTCCCTCATTGTCACATATTCATGGACACCCCTTATGGGTTCCAATTCCTAGGTCACTCACCACTTTACCAAGGACATGTGACAATTAACAAACATTTATTTAATGAAAATGTTTGGGGGAGTATGAAGGGAAAGATATATTGTAATCGCCCCTTAATAACCTTGAAACCCAGGTTTAGTTCTATCATAGGGAATTCACACACAACTTCCAACCCCAACATATCATAGGACATATTATTATATACAATATTGTCGAAGAATTTATAGACCACCTATATAATAGATGTATTTTTCCATTTGTGAATATCATCGAATGATTTAAACTCAAATATAATAAATACATATTCTACATATATGACATCCTAAGAAAAGTTAAGATAAATTGATTTAATTCCACATTTATATTCATTAATTATATTTTTTATATTTATATTCATTTTAAGAATATTACATAATTTTTTAGTCAAAAGGAAAAAAAAATATTTTTTGATGAAAACTGGGTTTTCATGCATTATATGGTTTTATATAGAATATTTATTTCCAAAATATATAATTTAAATTTGGAAAAACCAACAAAATTTTTAAATTCAATAAGTTAAAATAAAATTATCATATATTTTTGAGATTTTTGTTGAAATGATTGACTTTTCAAGGAATAGTGAACATGCTAATTTTTATTTAAAAAATGTCCTCTCAAATAATGTATTAAAAATGATAATTTTTTTACAAAAATAGTTTAAATGTAAAATTAGTTCTTTTATGTTATTAATAATACAATTATAGATGTTTAAATAAATATTATACTTTAATTTGGAATAAAATATTTTCATACTTAAAAGGCATTTTTCAGAAAACCATTTTTCACTACATTTTTAGTATTTAATTTCAAATTAAATTATTCCATTTATATGAATTTATTTTGATAAAATAGATTAAAAAATATTAATTTGAATAATTAATACAATTTAATAACTTCAACTTAATTTTTATATCATAATGAATATTAAAAATAGTAAAAATATGTTATCATGGTTAAGGTTAAAACTGGTTTACTAAGGGCTAAACTAAATATATAAGGGTTAAAATGAACTAGAAATTTGAATAAATTATATTTTATGTCCATATTTAGATCATATTTTAAAAAATAATTATAAATTGTACATTTTTTAGAGATTTTAATTTTGTAATATATTAATATACTTTAATCTTTTTAACAATTCAATGTATATCATACATGTCAATTTAAAAAAAGACAACCCTCTCCTCTCCTCTCCACACATAAAGAGCATTTTTTCATCCAATAAATACCAAAAACCATTCCTAAAATCACTAACTAGGAATTAGATTTCTTCTTTTATCTAAAACAAACCCTAGGAATACATTATTTATAAACCTAAAGAGGTTTCTAAAGAAGTGGTATAACTCACAACCATGATTTCCATTGTATTTCTTCTTCTACGTCCACATAATATAATTAAAATAAGATAAAATAATAACCTGGTATATTAAATAGAATAATATATTTTTATATTAATATCATTACTGATATAAATATCTTCTTCCATAAAATGGGAAATAAACGGTCATTTATTAGCATAGTAGACTACCGGCACACGAACTGATGTAATTTGTTTTCCATCACCGCCTCTCATAGATGGTCATAATTATGGAATTAATTTTTATATATGATATTTATTAAATTATTAGAGTTATTTAAAACTAATATATATCATATATTTTCTTACCTTTACATCCATATAAAAATGATAATTTCATTGGTGTGTACGTGTATATTTCCACCTCTCTCAATAGATGTTATTTGTTTTTCATTATCGAATCACCTTGTTGATATATATATAATTGTATTTAAATATAAAAAATGATATTTAGGATATAATAATATTTATAGAAATATAAAATGATAATTACCTTCATTTTATCATTATATTTGAAAAATGAAAATGTTACTCAAGCATACATATGGCATGTTATCTCTTTGATTTTAACATAATTCATTTTAAATAACTATATTTCATGGTTAGTTAAAAACATATAATTGATGAATAAAAATTATAACTATTTAATGATTATTAATCTATATATTATATATTAATAAATTTATTGACCACTTTTATCTTACCAAATTTATTTTGGACATATGAGTTTAATATTATAAAAATGTATGTAATGAACTTAAATAAATATGTAACTGAAAATAGCATTGAAATAAAAAAAATATAAGTAATAATAAACATGAAAAATATTATTAATCATGTAAATAATTAATATAAGTTTATTAATAAGGAATATAAATAACGTGTGTGGTGATTCAGACTCAAGTTAAGGGCCACTTTAACTAAAAACCACGATTTAAATGTTTTAAAAAATTATTTTGTAAATGTATTTTCTTCCATGCCCATATTATTAAAAGTATTTTCTGGATGAATTTATACATATATAAATGAATTATAAAGGATATTATTTGTCTCTTAAAATTAATAAAAAAATTATATGGTATATTTTTTATATATTTTATACAACAAATTTTGTCTTAATATACAAAAGAAAAAGGGAATGTTCTCTTTTAAAATATGAAATATCAATAGATTTTCCTAGTGTCATAACTATTTTTTGACGTTTGGATTTATTTACCAAATTCCTTGATTTATGTAATGAAAAATCCTTATTTCCCTTTTTTTCAAATTATTTTACTTTTAGAAATGGGGTTTTTTAATTAATGGGTATTTCAATATCCAAAAATGTTTTTCTTAAGGGTTTAAGAGAGTTTTTCAATGATTTTGTATTGAAAATGTGAGACAATAAAATGTTTTATTTATGATATGGTACTTGAGAGTTATATAAAGTAATGGGAGATCCCAATATATCTTATATGATGTGTGGGCCTAATATAGCTTGTACGAATAGGTCATCCCATAGAGCATATATGATGATTGATATTGGTATATCCATCCAATGCATTGTGTAATATTCATTATATTCAAAGAAATGAAGGAGGGAATTAATTAAGAATTTTTATCATATAGATTTTTTAAAACCTAAGCATCAATTAAATTAAGTGAAAATCATATTTATATAAAACTATAAAACAATAGACATTTAAATATTTCATGGCATAAAAATTAAAATTTAATGTGATGAATATTGTTTTTTATCATTCTAGGTAAAAATAATCCTAGAATAATTTTTCAAATATTTCCCTGCAAAATAAGCTTTTATGAGTATATGAAAATATAGTATTTAGATATTTATCCTTTAATTAATAATAATTTTTATAATTTTTATAACTATCAGTTTATTGACATTAAATTTGATATAAATGATCATAAGATCATTTGGATAAAAAGAACAGATATTTTTCAAAAAAAAACTTTTTAAGGCATAATGTCTATTCATTTTAATTAATAAAAATTTTATATATTTTGAATTATTTAAATTAAGTTAATATATTATATATCTAAATTCATTGATTTAAATCCATATAATTATTATTACTAGTCAAAAAGTTAATCTAAGTTCATCTTATGGTTGAAAAATGCATTTCGTGAAAAATTGTTCTTCGATAGGTTTTATGAGTTAATTTTTAAATTACATTATATAACATCTATGAATGGAATTTTATATAATGTTTTCAATATTTTTAATAACAATAATTAATATTATTTTATAATTTTAAGATTTTTGTTATAATTAATAGTAAAAATAGTAAAAATTAAATAATACTGATAAGGTAAACCAGGGTTTCCAAGTGTTAATCTATAATGATAACGGTTGAAATGACCAAAAAACATGTAAAAACCCACTTTTTTTGTTTTATTTTTTTCCTAAACTAATCCCCTATTAATAACATCCATTATATATCCAAATTTCTTAGAATGTTACTAGAATGTATTGAAGACCTATAAAAAATTACATGTGTTCCACTCACCTCAATTATAAAAGGGCATCACCATCCCTTACTTCTTCAAAAATATCAAGCCATTTATCTCCACTAAAACCTAAACAATTCTCTCCAAAAAATCCTTATCAACTTTATATATATATTTTTATTACAAAAACACCAAACCTAGGTTCTTTAATAAGATATGCAAATGATTTTTTTCTAATAGAAGGTAATCATCTTCACCAAGATCTTTATTTTTTTACTTATTATTTTACAACCTTAAATTTTGTAATAATAATTAAAATATAATAAAAATAGTATATAGAATATATTGAAATGTAATTATGTTTAATTAATAATATTTAACCATCACCTACTCCATCAAATAAAAAATAAAACCATCCCTCAGGTGTACAACGGACTACCGTCTCACAAACAGATGCAATTGTTTTACATCACCGAATCAAATGGATATACATAATGATGGAACCAATGAATAAATATTTTCATTAAGGAAAAATATTAATTATATAAATTTAATATATTACCCACTTTGTTACCCCTTCAACCATTAATGAAAATATAACTTCTCATGTACGTACGTATGACCTACTGTCTCCACAAAGCGATGTGATTCATTTTACATGTTTGAATTTAAATATTGATTATAAAAATTTACCTAGTTAATAAATATGATATTTATAAATATAATATTTATAAATATAACTCCATTATTTATATTACGTAACTATATAATATTCATAATAAATTAAACATCTATGAAAAACATTCATGAGAAAAAGTAGTAGTTAACACCAAAAACAATGTAATAATAAAATATTATTAATGAGAACATGATAAGATATTATAAGAAGATCATATATTATATTATAAATATGAATATGGGTCTATCTCTGGAATATATTAACATCATCTTTATAACCATTATTCACATAGTTAAATCATGTTCAACTAAAGGGAAGCATCCAGTAATGGAATTTCATATAAATTTCCACTCCATTGAGACACATTTGATATTATGAATCAATTTACAATTATGTACTGTATATAAAACCAATTTTATGTATTTTAATTTAATATTTATTTATTAATTATTATTAATGTTTCAATTCAACTTTATTCTTTAAATGGGTTACAATTTTAATATCACCAATTCGGTAAGGATTCACATTAAAGTCACTTTTTTATGGATTGCCTTTATTTTCGTTTAAGGAATCTTATAATGCATCCAAAATAAAATCCATCTATGTATCATCTCACCCCATCCCACCAGCTTGATAGGGCAGGGGAATTTTACTAGGCCTCAAGTGACATTCCCAAGGAGCCCAAGGTTGGCTATAAATGATGAGGGATTCAAGAACAAATTGGGGAATGATTTTCCCTTAAGACAAAACCAACCAAACCATCCACTAACAACAACTATATGATGCATTTTAATAAATCATTTAAGCATGTATTACAAAAATACAACCAATTTGTTCCAAAATAAAACCAAAAACCAATATAATCCAACATGGTATCATATTAATATGCGGAATACTAATCATGAGACCCCAAAAATAAACCAAGACACACTCTGCCGCTCCACACTAAGCTCCATGCTCCAAGCACCAACACAACTTCGAAGAATCACCACAAGCCAATAGAAATAAGATAAATTACATTTACCTATGTCCAATAAGATGACATTTTTAAAAGAACCCATGTGCCAAAGCATGGGGTGAGTACTAATAATCAGTAGGTTTTCCCCAAAAGACTTCCCTTAAAACTCCACTAGGATAAAATTGTTATCACATTTATATAAAAAAGGTTTATATATAATAATCACAAGTGGAACCATTACAATAATACAAACACACCCTTACCAAGACACCTCACCCAAACCAGGGAACCATGTGAAATCTAAAAAAACATGCCACAATCCACCTCATCATTTACACATTGGCACAACAATTTCCATCTTGAAAAGCAATGTACAACAACACAAGCAAAACAGTGGAGCTTCTATTCAACCTGTTTACCCATTCACAACTAGTGGTGCTTTCTAACAACTACCCTTAATGGTGGTTCTTCCATCCACTATCCATCAACTTTTATAGTGATAATTCCCACCCACTTTCACATGACCTTTAAACAAGACACAACCAAACATATAACCCACCAAGGCCACAACAACATGAAATTAACCATTTTCATAACATGCCAAACCACTTCAACAAATCACACATTTAATGAAACCATGATTAAATCATTTATCATTACAAACCACATTTCAATAAAACAAAATCCTTATTGAAAACCATTTTCGTCATCCATTCCCTCAAATCAATCTCATCAACCAATTTTAAAATCTTTGTTTTAAAATCCACAATAAGGGCATTTCACCAAAAACCCATTTTCTAAAACTCCCCAAAACATAACCAAAGATAGTTCCAACCTAATTCACACATAAAGACACAATTATTTTTAATCACAACAATTTAATTATAACCAAGATTCATGATCTATAAAGTAGAGCCCAGAGAGAAGCCACCTACCATTAGGGTTCCAGCAAAATCTCCCCACAAGAAACCACACCTCAAATCTGGAGAACGCACCACTAAAACCTCTCTAGATCCCCTTACCTAACATCCAAAAGACATAAAATTTACATACAGGTAAAAATATCACTATATCTACACACCAAAGGTGTAGATATAGAAAACCAATAGAGAGGAAGGTGTAAATCTAGAGGAAACCACAAAGAAACCAATAGGAGAGACTTACCTAGGAGAAACCAAGTTGAATCCCCATTTAATTGATTCCAAAATGAGTGGTATAGCACCTCCAACCCCTGATAACCAAAATTACCATGTGTGGCTCCAGTGGGAGAAGAATTGGAGTGAATTAGGTTAAGAATGAGTTAAAAAACGTTTCCTTTAAGTGGTCACACGATTTGTCCGCACAGTTTGGAAAACCATACGGCAATCTGGCACAACCTACTCTATTGAAAGGAGGGGTCCATGTGGTTTTATCACATAGTTTAGCAATCCATGTGTAGTCCATCTGAAGCCTACTTTCTCCCCCTACATAGTTTCCTAGAGAACTCACACAGTTTCACCTAACCGTTGTCAAACTATGTGCCCCTATAAAAGCCTCCAAACTCATTCCAAACCATTCCAAACTCTCCCAATATCTTCCCAACTCATACCAAACAATTTAAACACATAAAAGAAGCATAAATACTTGCTACATTCCTCAAACTGAGGGTTCTACATGCTCCCCACCATTGGAAATTCTATCCTTGTAAAGTAGGAAAACAATGATTTACTGAAAGAGTTCGGGCCATTGCTTGACCATCTCTTTCTCCTGCTCCCAAGTCTCCTCTTGAATCTGAACATGTTTCTACAAAACAAGAAATAAACCAATTATTTTACCATGAAATACTTTCTCTTTCCTATCCACAATCTGCACTAGCACATGCACTAAGGAAGAATCCAATTCCTGCTCAACAATATTGCAACGAATCACAGGGTCACGATCCGACTGATACATTTTCAACTGTGACACATGAAACACATTGTGCACCGCACTAAACTATGGTGGAAAATCCAAACAATAAACCACCTCTACAATCCAATAAATTATCTCAAAAGGCCAAATATACCTCAGAGAGAACTTACCCTACTTCCCAAACCGATGATGTCCTAACCTAGGAGAGACTCTTAAAAACACATGATCACCCACCTCAAACAACAATGGTCATCGATGATGTTCTGCATACGATTTCTGATGACTTTGATATATCTCTCTCCTCTTATTAATAAATTTGATCTTTTACATTATTTCGTGGAAAATGGTTGGTCTAATACTTGAAGTCTCACCCGTTTCCACCCAATATAGTGTAGAACAACAAGGATACCCATAAAAATCCTCAAACAGAGCCACATGTATTGATGCATGATAACAATTATGATTGGAGAACTCCACCAATGTTAAGTGATCCTCCCATGAACCTGAAAAAACTATCACACAATCCCTTAACATATCTTATAATGTTAATATCATCCTCTCGGTTTTCCCATCTATCTAAGGATGATACATCGTGCATATTTTCAACTATGTCCAAAGGGATTTCTATAACTATTTCTAAAAACAACATGTGAAACTCAGATCTCTATCTGATACAATTGAAAAAGGAAATCCATGTCTCTTTAGCACCTCCTGAATATAGATATAGATAGATCCTCTGTCGTATGAGGCTCATGAATCAGGATGAAATGGGCTGACTCTGTGTGCCAATCCACAATCACCCATATGGAATCGTGTTTCTAGACTGTTCATGAGAAACCCACTAAAAAATAAATTTCTATATGATCCCATTTCCACAATGGGATAGGTAAAGACTGCAACATGCATGCTGGCCACTGATGATCTACCTTGACTTGCTGACAAGTCAAGCATCTCAAAACAAACCCTGCTACATCACTTTTCATACCAGGCCACCAATACCACAATTTTAACTCCTTATAGATTTTATGAATTACAAGATTAATAGCCCAAAAGGAATGATTACAATCCCTGAGAAGTTCCTCTCGACAAGCTACTTGTACCACCATCCAATTCCTCAAGCATAAGACTGAATTCCCATTCAGTTCCTAGTTCTCAATGGTCTCCCCAACAATGAGTATTTACCTCATTGACATAAAAAGTAATCATATTAATATACCTCTTTAACCAAACCATCCATGTTAGGAACCAAAAAAACCGGAAGGAAGATCATTTTTCACCCCGATCCTCACATTCCAACAGCATGTCAGCTATGACTGACATCAACTGCCACTGATCCAGTGCTTGTTTCAACACTTGAGCATATGATTTCTTAATTAATTCATTTTCCACCAAATTTCTTTTACATGGTCTTCACATTCAGTTGAAATCAAACATCTAGAGATATTTCATCCATCTCCTTTGCCTCATGTTCAAATCTCATTGTGATAGGATAGGATTTATGCTCTTATGATCAGTAAACACTGTAAATTTCTTACCAAAGATATATTGGGACCCCATTTTTAAAGAATGAACCATTGCTGCTAACTCCAAATCATGTGTTGGGTATTTATTCTCATGTAACCTCAACTATTGTGAGCCATAGGCAACCACATGATCCCTCTGCATGAGAACACACCCCAACCCTGATCCTGATACGTCACAATACACCATGTACCCATTCCTTGGTTTTTAAAAAACCATGATTAGTGATAATATATGGTGAGCCTTCAGCTCTTCAAAACATATCTGAAACTTATCATCCAATTTAAATGGAACATTCTTACTTGTCAAAGCTGCCATCGGTGAATCTAATCATGAAAAATCATGAACAAAATGTTGATAATACCCAGCTAGACAAAGGAATCTCTGCATCTCAAAAACATTCTCTGGCGGTTGCTAGGATATATCCTCTGTTATCTTTTCCGGATCAACAGAAACACCCCCTTCAGAAATAACATATCCAAGGAAATGAACCTCATGTATCAAAATGGTACACTTTGAAAATTTGGCATACAACCAATGATCCCTCAAGATCCCCAATATGATCTCCAAGTGTTACACATGATCTACCCTTGACCTCGAATACACTATTATATCATAGACAAATACCACCACAAAAGAATATAGATATCTCTGAAATATCAGATTCATCAATTCCATGAACACCGATGGTGCATTCGATAGACCAAAGGTCATAACCAAAAACTCATAATGGCCATATATACATATGAAATCTATTTTTGGAATATCCTCCTTCCACACCCACACCTGATTATACCATGATCACATGTTAAAATTGGAGAACTACTGAGATCCCATCAACTAGTCAAACAAATCATCAATGAGTGGAAGTGGATATAGGTTTTTTATTGTAACTTGACTTAGTCTACAATAGTCATCACATAACTACTATGTTCCAATCTACTTCTTAACAAATAAGACAGGTGATTCCCTTGGTGACGTACTAGGAAGGATGAACCCTTTGTTCTATTACTGTTTCAATTGAACTTTTAGTTCCCGTAATTCTAATGGTTCCATCCGATAAGATGTAAGTGAGATAGTACAGGTACCTGGAATGAGATCAATCATAAACCGCACTTCTCTCACAGGTTGTAACCCAAAGAATTCATCAAGAAAAACTTCCATAAACTAATCCAAGACTAATGGAAGAAAACTATTCTCATCACCTTCCACTAATGCCAACAACAAGGTCACTAAATGATACAAGATCATTCCAACCATTGGTTCCAACAAGCATTTTGTACCCTTCCTCTAATTCTTCTCCCCTCTAAAGAGATGTCTCATGCAATCCTTCATCACAAAACCAGCAATACATGCATAACCTTCAATGTGGTCCTTAAACATTATCAACCAATCCATTACCAAGATTATATCATACACATCCATCTCAATCACTGAGAAGTCCCATGTCAACTCAACCTCATCCAGCACTACACAATATGCTCTACATAGGAAGGCTCAACACTATTTTTCACCCATAGGAGTTTGAAGTTTGAGAACCATATGCTTCATTTCTTCTGTTAAACCCATCAGAAAAGACGAAAGAATCAATAAAAGAATGAAAAGAACTTGTATCAAAAAACACTTACATCAATGTGGAATTTAAAAGAACTTTACCTCGCATAGTGGATGGTCTCGACTGATCATTCGTCAGAACTTTCCTAGCTCCAAAAAATTGTTTTCTTCCCATGCCCATCCCTTTATTTCCCTACTAAGGTGTCATGGTATTCTGAGAATCACCATGACCAACTTTACTCGGCTGCTGAGGTGTTTTCTTCTACCTCCCTCCTGTCGGCGAATAAGACCCATGCGACCCCTAAAGAGTTACACAGACACCCGACCTTGGAGGATTATAAAAATAACGCTACATATGACACATCTGAATACAATTTTGACATTCTCGAAGTTGTGTCATGAAATGTTGCATAATGTGGCTCATAGAACCACACTGAAAACATCCCGACCTACTCTAAGTCTTTGGAGAAAGATTCACTAATCCTGCAGTCGGATTCTATGGCATACTCCCACCCTGGAAATAAGTGTCCCTCTTCCACTTGAACCCATCATTTGAGTTCCCACTATTCCCCACATGTAATAATACACTTTATCCTCTCACATCCCCCTATAGATCCCTTTTTCTCACGGAGGCTCTATTCACAATCTCTATATAATCATCTATACACATTACTATTATCTTGAAACCAATGACCTACCACAAACCAACTTTTAAGATACAATCCTTCAAAAATGTACTACATTCCACCTCGGGTGAAAACCTCACTAAGTTCATAAACATATCTATATACTCTGCTACTTAAATGTTTTTCTATTTGAAATGGAAGAAATACATTGCGCACTGAATTCTTAATGTCTGAGGGTATAATATTTCGTTAAAAAATTCCTAAAATCCATCTCATGTCATACCTTGGTCCATTCCATCATGGACCACCAACTCCCAACACTGAAGGGAAAGATCTTCTAACATTTAAGTGGAAAAATTCACTTTCTACTCTACCCGTGTTCCCCATAATTCAATGATATTGTTCATTCTATTTAGTCGTGATTCTGCCATCACTGGCTCTAAATCACCCCTAAAGATGGGTGGATTATGCCTCCGAAACTGAACCACATGATCCATATGCCTTGGTCTATCCACTTTATTTCCAATTTCCACAACATGGAATTCATGGAATTTTTTTTTCACTAACATCTGGTTCACCTGATGATCAGGTGCAACGACTTTTTCAGTAGCCTCCTCCGGTTGGTCTCTACAACGCAAACCCAGTGCCATTTCAATCAGTACAAGAAAACCATAAGTCCTTTTATCTTAGCAGCATATGATTTACTAATTCCAGTTCGATTACACTATAAATATCACAACCAGTCTTTACAGAAGTTTACATTTCCCATATTTCACTATTTTGAAAAAAAATCCACCCTGTTTTGAAAATCAACCCATTTTAAAAATTCCACTAGCTTCCGTGTTTCAAATCCTTCTGTTTTAAAACACAATACATATTTTCAAAATCCACACATTCATATCACACCATAATTCGTTATACCCCAATTAAATATTCATCCTAGTGGGAATTAATTTATACCATGTGTGTCATTATCATCTCATTGGCTAGACCAACGACAATGAGATTTTCAATGCCTACAATTTTCTCCAAACACATATGTACCCAACTCCCAGGTAACTTGAAGTTCATCATAAAAGGTTTAGGTAGGTCCTTTTATGATATTCCTTCCATGTTCTGAAAATCCTATGCCTGGATACCATCATGACTCAAGGAATAGGCCATGAATAAATGTCAACACCAAGAACAACGATCAACCCCAAGGATCGAACAACTGTTCTCACTTGAAATCCAAGGACCAAAAAAATTGATACCACTTGTAACATCATGCCCCATCCCATTGTCTTGAGAGGGAAGGGAAACGTTACCTATCCTTATGTGACATTCCCAATTTGAAAAAGGATAGAAATAAGTGTCACGGTCTTCAAGAACAATTTGGGGAATGATTTTTCCTTAAGACAAAACCAACCAAACCATCCACTAACAACCAATATATAATTTTTGTAAATAAAACATTCAAGGATGTATTACCAAAAGACAACCAAGTTTTTCCACAATATAACGAAAAAAAATTCAATCCAACATGTTATCAGAGTAATATGTGGAATACTAAACAAGATACCCCAACAATAAACCAAGACAGACTCCACAACTCCACCCCAAGATCCATGCTCGAAGCACTAACACATCTACCCAGAATCATCACAAGCCACAAGCAATGAGATACTTTAACTTTACCTATGTCTCAAAAAATTACATCTTCAAAATCACCCATGTTCCAATGTAGGGGGTGTGTACTAATACTCAGTAGGTTTTCCCCAAATGACTTTCCTACACATGCCACTAGGATAAAACCATTAGCACATTTTTATATAATAGTTTATATAAAATAATCACACGTGCAACCAATACCATAATCCAAACACACCCTTACTAAGACACCTCACCCAAACCAAGAAACAAATGGAAAGGCAAACAAAAATTCCATAAGACATCTCATAATATACACATTGGCACAATAATTTTCATCTAGCAATGTAATGCACAACAAGACAACTGAAACGGTGGAGCTCCAGTCCAACCCATTTACCCATTCACAACAAGTGGTTCTTTCCACCCACTACCCTTAATGGTGTTTTTTCATGACCAATATCCATCACCTTTTATAGCAAGAAATTCTTAACACTTTCACTTCACCTTTCATCAAGAAACAACCAAACATATAACCCACCAAGGCTACAACAACATGCAAATAACCATTTCCATAACATACCAAACCACTACAGTAAATCACCCATTTTTTGAAACCACCATTAAATCATTTTACATGCGAAAATACATTTCAATAAAACAAAATATTGACTGAAAACCATTTTCATCAACCATTCCCACAAATCAATCCCCCAACCCATTTTAAAATCTCTATTTTAAAATCCACAAAAAGTGCATTTCACCACAAAACCACTTTTTTCCCAAAAATCACCAAAATATCACCAAAGGTATTTCTATCAAAATAATCACATCAAAAAACAATTAATTTTAAGAAAAAAAAATTAAATGTAACCAAGAATTAAGTTCTAACAATGTGGAGTCGAGAGATAAGACACCTACCTTTAATGTTCCAATGAAATTGACCCAAAATCAACGACACCCCAAATCTGGCGAACACACAACTGAAACCTCTCTAGATCTCTTTCTCTAACATCCAAAATCCTTAAAATTAACATTGAAGGAAACCACAACCATATATCTACACAAAACAGGGGTAGATCGAGAAAACCAATAGAGATGGAGATGTAGATCTAGAGGAAACCACAATGAAACCAAGAGGAGAGACTTACCTAGGAGAAACCACCTTAAAACCCTTTTAAATAGATTCCAAAATGAGTAGGAGAGAACCTCCAACCCCTGAGAACCCAAAATACCAAGTGAAGCTTGAGCGGGAGAATAATTGGAGTGAAATAGTTTAAGCTTGAGGGAGCCCAAATTTAAAAATGCTTCCTTTCAGTGGTTGAATGGTTATTCCCCACGGTTTAGAAAGCCATGCACTAATCGTGTGCACGCCACTATCTCGAGAGGACTATCCCACAGAGTTTCCTCACATGGTATGGTAAACCATGCACAGGCCGTGTGAAGCCTATTGTTTCTCTATATATGGTTTCTGGGAGAACCTTCACGTTTTCCCCAAACTCTGCTCAAATCTTGTACCCTTACAAAAGCCTCCAAACTCATTAAAAACCATTCCAAACACTCCCAACCTCTTCCCAAGTCATCATAAACACTTTAAAAACATAAAAATGAATAAATACTTGCTACATACCTCGAACTGAGGTTGCAAAAATCTATTTCCTTATCCCTTAGATATTTAAAGAGTTTCAATATTATATTATAAATTTTACTACCTTTTTAACTTGAATCAAGAAGATACACGTTTAAGAGAAAAACGGATGGTATATCTCTTTTAATCATATATATTTTTATTCTATTTACATATTTTTAAAAGAATTATTACAGAAGTCATTTTTATTACCCAAATGATTTATTAAAGAAAATATTATAGTATCCTTTAATTTTTAATATGTGTGAAATTAGTCTTAATATTTTTTTTATAAAGGGTCAATTTTTTACTTTTTTTAAACAAGTTTATAAGAATGTTTTTTAACATATACCGTGTTAAGAGTGTTTCCATCCATCATAAAAATTTTATTATATTTGAAATATTATATTATTTTCCAATTTTTTACAAAGTAAACTCTTTAATGAAATCTTATTTTAGTATTTCACTTCCATTTTCTTTATTTTTTCAAAGGATATGATTTTATTACAAAATTCATATTTCCGATGAACCAATGGTAATCTCTTATACCTTAATAATTTATTTGTAGTTAACTTTTTTCTAAACATTAACTTTCATGTAATCATTGGAAACTAAATTTCTCTTAAATATAAATATTATTTGTATCAGGGATATGACAATATCCAAAACCATATAACCTTTTTAAATATGCAGTTTTAATATAAAAAATATTTGATTGATTAAAGAAAACATTGATAAAAATGTATTCATTACTCATATAGATATTTATTGGTAAAGATTTTTATTTATTAATTTTATTTAACTTTAAATATATTAGTAATGAATTTAAAATGTAGTGATGGGTTGGGCCCGATTATAGATAGCCCCTTGATGCATTGGCAAGTATCATGAGACAAATCAATTTTATAAATTAAATGGGTTCTTGGTGTATACGTAGCAATTAATTAAACTATCTTGGTGAAAGGTATTCATGGTATTGATATCATGATGTCTATGATCATGGTGTCCAATATTAAGCATTTTATTTTTTGGTAATTATAATTTTATTATCCTTGATAATTTCCATTCATGTTATACATTTTTCCATTTTCTTGATTAAATTATTTATTAAATGAATTATTTTTTTAGTAATTTACCCTAACAAATTAATGAGGCATTTTTAATCATGAAAGAATATTTTATACGTAATCCTTAATAAGAATTTTAGATCACCCTTAATTTTTTTACATTCCATGAGATATGAAGAAAAAATATTTTAATGAGTTCAAGGATGCCAAAAATTTTTCATTACTATTATTTATATTTTATTCCCAATGTAAAATGGGTATCATGTATGTATCTGGCTCTACAAGACTACTAAATTGACAAATCCTATAGGATTAAAACCCATATATATGTTTCAATGTAATAAATTTGAAAATAAATATGGGTTACTAGAGTCATGGTTGTTATAGTTTGTATCAAAGTCAATTTAGTAGAAACTTTGGGAACTGGATTCTTAAAAACATAATTTAGGGAAAATTTCCCTATAACTGAATTTGAGGAAAATTCTAAGAATATAAAAACATACAAAAGTCTTTTTAACGTAGAGATAATGTGGTTTTCCCATGAATACATCAATTCCTGTATATTACAAGTGGACATGGTTTTGGTATAGATTCATATAGGAGTAATGAACCAAAAAAATATTGGTTGAGTATATCCCTGTAATCATTCTAGTTTAAGGTGAATGGTTCATTAATATGAACCTATTTTGACACTCCTGATGTATATTTTTAGGATAATAAATTTTTTACAAACCATTAGGTGGGATTTGAAAAAAATTATGATTTTATGATATTCCAAAAGAAACCATGTTTATGATTTTAATAATAACTAAATATAAATTTTCAATTTATGTTAAGTGTTACACCATATTTTTAAGTATATATCATGATTTAAAAATAAAATGTCATGAGATAATCCATTATAATAAATATTTTATAAATGGTTCATGGATGAAATAATGGTATCAATACTAATGGTGATTGTTGAAATTTCCCAGCTAAGCATACTAATAAATCTAGTGTTAGATCTGACCATATCATGACAAAATTAGAGTAGATATCCCAGGTTATGATTTTTAACCTTGCACATATATAAAAAAACATGAAGTTATTTGACATGATAAACATATATTTGATTGTATCATATGATAGAATCTACCCATATTTTAGAGGGAGTACTAATATTCTGGTAGGTGAGAAATAGCTTAAGTCCCTTGAAAAGATATTTTTGGTCATGGGATGTGATGAATGGGAAATGGTTATACATAGAGCATATTATCTAAAAGGTGATTATGGTAAATTATATTTATTTATCTGGAATAAAAGGTAGGAAGAAAAAAATGAACACATGTAATGAGGATATTTTCAAGAAAAATTCTTCTAGAAATTTCTCCCTTTGGAGAATTGAACTATAATATAGGGAAAGTGGTGGTTTTGAGGGAAGAAAAAGGTTGTGATGGGCCAGGAATGACCATTATCTTTGTTAATATCAATGATAAATACAGGATTTAAATGATTATAAATTACATGTTCAATGTAATTGAACCAAATTGTTCATAAGATATATAGAACACAAGAACCAAAATGTAGGATCATCACATATTATTTATTAATGATATTATGTAATAAAGATTACCTTATAAGAAATTCATTTTTCCCTAATAGATATAAAAATGGATATACATTGTACGAAAATATAATTATAAGAGTCAAGGGAATATTCCCTCTAGTGTTGATCCAAATGAGTTACATAAATCTATAGATTTCATCTTTGGAATCTATTAGTGTTAGCATGGAAGATCCTAACGCTTGAATTGTTTGTCTTTGATCGCCTCTAGAACATATTCTATAAGAGTCTCTATTATCTATCTATAGTAAATAGTTGATGTTGGGGAGATATATCTCAGTATTCATGGGAGCATTCTTAGAGAAGGGATATCTCCAGGGCATCAAGAGGATTCTCCATATTTATTGTGTACAACAAAACAAATGAATTGGCTCTCTTGAAAAATATTATAATTGGGTTAATATACCACTAGGGTTAAAAACAAATAACTGAAAAATTTCTCTTTAATAAGTATTGAATCCCCAAAGAACTTCATATCTTTAATAATAAAATTATTATTATTTCATGACATGTTCTAAACCCTCAAATTGAAATTAAATATTATTTATTCAAATAATATTCACTATATATTTTTTCTCACTCGACCTATAATATTTTTCCATCATTCCGTAATAATATTTATCAAGCCTTAAATAATTAATATTTATTTAATAAAAAATATTACACCATTATTCTATAATAAATAAATAAATATTATATTCAAATATTAGACAATTAATATTTATTAAATATTACACTAACATAATATTCTCTAAAAAAACCAGTGACTAAATATATGTGATCAATCAAACATGAATAATTATTAAACCATGATTGTGAATAATATTTATTCAAATGTTTAAATAATAAATAATCATATATTTTTTGACTAATATTGTGGATACACTCAGTGTCTGACCCTCTAGGTATATTTCTCAGTGGTAATAGGTGAAGCAGACTAAAGTCAAAGGTTAACATCCATCAACACTCCAAGGCACAAATATGGAAATAATTTAATTCCAAAATGACATAATACCTCATACATATTATTTTTGTGTAATATAATCTCTTTATCATGATATCTCTAATCATGTAGGTTGCATACAAGTAGCATCAACCAATGTGGCCGATGTTTCTTTCTTTATATTTTTGGAAATCAAAATTTCATATATAACAACCATTACCATGGGTTTATTTAGGATATATAATTTATATCAAAGGGCATATCATATAAACTTATACTAAATAAAATAAGGGAGGAATACCTTCATGGAATATTCATTAATGCAATATTACTTTGGATGAAACCAACATATCCTATTTCACTATGAACATATTTAATCATGGTATTCATCAATACATGAATGTAAGAATCATGTAATACTCATTAATAATAATATTAGAGTCTATGGATCAATACACACATTCACAGATAAGAACATCCAATGACACATATGAATCTGGATTTCCTACTACTGAGTCTCATTATCATAATATAATACACTGGATATTACCAAGGGCATATACCATGAGAAGATACCAAAAATTTATATGAGTCTCCATCCCTGATAGACAGAATCATTTTCCCCCTCAAATTATTTCATTCATCTATATAAAATATATTTATGAATACAATTGTGGCACTTCTAGGTTCTCATCATAGCGAGGAATTTCTATGAACTTTTAGTGAGATATTTATTGTTAGGATATTATCACAAATGATGTGACACATAATAACAATCATGATGCGATACAGAGTTTATTAATATTAAAAAATATGCATACATGTTATCATAAATTGAGAATAAGTCATTTCAAGAGAACTGACTCCAACAATCACCCACTTTCAATAGAGACAACTACTAGAAACCTTCAGTCTCATAGCTCTCACATGATACTCCTACTTCAACTGAGATGGGGCTTTAGTAAAGTGGACCATAATGTTTTGTTATGTGGTAAAAGTATTTATTGAAACTTCACCCCTATGATAATATCCCTCAATGGGTGATACTGATAGATTATGTTATTTATTCTATTTGTGTGGCATTTTTCATTTTTTAAAGACACTAATACAGTATTATCACAATACAATGTGATAGTTCTGTTACTAATAGGTACCAAATCATGCTCTTACAAAAATTTCCATATCCAAAAAATATTTTTTTTCATTAGAAAAATATATATACTCATAAACTTCTGTAGAATCAGTGACAACTAGATACGTTAAACTCTTAAAGATCAAATCTCCACAGTTAAGAAGGAAAACAAATCCTGACTATGAATTCATATCATTTTGGTTTGTTTTAAAACTAGTATCAGTATAACCCCTGATTACTTGCTTTTAATCTCCTTAATACACTAGTAACATAATCATAGTTATTCTCATATAAAAAGGATATCCTTAATATAAAACACATGTTATTCTCTCAGATCTTCTTGATTACATCCTACCATGCTCAATTAATTGGTATAATCAAGTCGAGTACATAACATGGAATACTTGACTAATCATATCACTAAAGTATATGAGATGCTACTCATTATCTATTTATCTTTTTTGTGTCTAAGGACACATTTTCTTAAAAAGATGTATAGCATGTGACACTGAAACCAATCCCCTGTTGGATTTTCTCAAAATAAATCTCTTACTATTTGGTCAATGTATGTACTTTGACTTAGTCCAAGAAGCCTCCTGTATCATTCATGAATGATCTTCATACCTAGAATATATTCCACTTCACCTAAGTCCATAATAGTAAAAATCTTGTTTTACTAGTCCTTAACATATTGAAATATTGGTATTCCACTTTAATAAATAATATTTCATCAACATATACTACTAGGATAATGACTTCATTTCCACTAAACCTCTTTTAAACACATGGATCACATTCATTTTTTATAAAACCAAATTATTTTTTATCGTCATTAAATCAAATTTTCTATAACCTGGATTCTTAATTAAATCTATAAATAGAACTATGCAACATGAAAAAAAAAATTGGCATCACCTGGAGTCACAAACACATCTACTTGTTCCATATAGACATCATCCTAATGGTACCCATTATGTAAATCAGTTTTTATATAAATATTTTAAATTTCATAATAAATATATGTTGCTCGAGAAAGTATAATTCTAACGGGTTTAAATATGAAAATATTGGGAAATGTTTTATAATAATTAATTCCTAGGCACTATTTGATTCTTTTATCCACCAGTCAAGCTTTATAGGTATTTACATTACCATACATGACTATTTTTATCATTAATACCAATTTCCACTTTATGGTATTTTTATCAACTAATTCATCATCCAAAACTCAAACTTGGTCCTAATACATGGAATCCATTCTAGAATTCATGGATTATTTCCATCTTATAGTTTTGATCTCTCTAATGCATCTTTGTAGGAGAAAGGTTCGTCATGGTCAACTAATAGTGAGTAACCATCTTTAGTTACTAGAAAACCATATCTCTCTAGTTATTTTCCCTCTCTAGTGCTCTTATGTATTACTTGTGTTTTAAGAACTACTTCTCCTATGGGAACTTCTAGAATTTATTCCACTACCAGCTCCTGTTTATCTTGAGAATAATCTTTGTTGACCTCAATATTTTTTCCACTATTCTTTTTGAAAATGTTCTAAATCTCAAGAAAATTGTAATATCTGGATATAGACACTTTATTGTCTGAGGTTTTGTATAGGTAGTATCTCATTATTTCATTAATATACCCTATAAAGATACACTTCTTGACTTACTGTGCTAGTTTGTTACCTGAGAAGTCCTTAAAACTTCCTCGCAACCCCATATAATTGTATGTGACAGAACAAGTTTCTTTCTACTCCATAACTTAAAGGGAATTCTATTTTATTCTTTATTTAGTACTCAATTTAATTTATATCCCACAATTTGTAATTAATATCCCCAAAATTATAATTGAATATTTACATGACACAACGTCATCCTTACCATATCTGACAAGGAATGGTTCCTCCAGTCAATAACATCAATCCACTATAGTGTGTAAGGTGGAGTGAGATGATATAGAGTCCCAAAATCTTATATAATTTCGATAAACTCTTGGTAAAGATATTCACCGCCTCTATCTGACCAAATATTTTTTAAATTATCACCAAGTTGATTTTCTACTTTATTCATGGATTCTTTGAATTTATTAAAGGACTCAAAATTATACAACATCAAGTAAGAAATATCCATATATACTCATGTCATCAGAAAAATTTGTGATGTATGAATACCCACCTCAAGATTCTACTAGAAATAGGAAATACACATTAGTGTGTACCAATCCTAAAAGAATTGTTTCCCTATCACCGTTTCTACCGAATAATGGTTTTTTTATTTTTTTTCTTGAAAACAAGCATGAAATATTTCACGTGATTTTAGCTCAAATGATTCTAAATAACCATCTTGAACAATATTTTTCTAATGCTTCTCATTTACATGACCAAGATTTTTATTTCATTGTATAGTGTTATATGAGTCATGTGAAAATGATTCATTATCTTTTTTTGATACTTGGTTTTCCTAATTTAATACATAAATAATATTATTTAAATGTTTCATTCCATAACATATGTTTCCATTATAAGAAAAATTTATTTCCAAACATTTAAAGAAAACCATCCACATATAGTGTAGACAAAAAATTATGTTCTTGTTAGCAGTTGGTATATAATAAAAATACCTTAAAACAAATATCATTCCCCTTATAAATGAAAGGTGGTTTCCATCAATAGTTAGAGTAGTCATCCTCACATAATTGGATGCTTGAAAATCCACCCATCCTCTAAAAATATTTTTTAATATACACAGTTCTTGTATTTTGATATATTTTGGAGCACAAAAATATTTATCCAATAAACAATGTGTTCATATTGAAATATTACAATCAATAACAAATGAAACATTATATTCCCCTTTATTTTTGGTGCAGTTCTTCTTCATATGTCATTTCCTGCCACATGTAAAATATATTACCTCCTTTTCTTTTCCCTACATCTTGATCATCCTATTATTGGTAAAATGATGGTTGAGAGCTTTCTATTTTTTTTATTATTAGGACCCATAAAATTGATCTTCTTTTTCTTATTCACCATAAGGACCATGGGTTTGTCACACCCCATGTCCTTATCTACTTAACAAATCAATGTAACATGTTCCAATAGACTCTTCTCATTATTTTTCATGTTATAATTGACAATAAAACAAGTGAAGTACACGTTTAGTGAGTAAAGAATATAATATATATGAAAAACTTCTGGTAATTTAATCCCTAATATGTTTAAGTTTCTAATATAGTCAATAATCATGACTACATGAGGCCTCACTAGCACTGACTCTCCATGATTAGTTATAAAAAATTATTAGAGATATCGTATTTATGTTGTCTCACCTTCACATGTTAGATATCCCAAAGGTGATACATCATGCTATACATATACATGTCCTCATGTTTCTTCAAAATATAATCAGTCATGGATGATAGAATAAAACTGAAAATCTGTAGCTATGTTCAAATGTTCTCATAGAGAGATAACTCTTCCACACTGGACTCATTACCAAGAATATCAGGAATATGTTATTACATCATATACAATTTCATTTCATGTTGTATGATAACGTGTAATAACATTTTCCATTTTTAGAAATTTATGTTTCTGAGAATGTTACTATTCTAATTTATAGATTGTAGTGATAATTTTGATGTCATTTTATTATTGTTTCTAAAAATATTATGAGCATAATTATAGTACTTCATCTAATAAAATTAGAAAAATTAAAAAATATTATATTTATTAATATCCCACTATATTATTGAAACCTATTATCCCTCACCATTGACTTCAGAATATCTGGTTTCTTGAACATTCTAATTGAAATGACTCATATTATCCTATTTGTTATTCCAACTTTGGTTAGTTGAGAAATTTTAATGGTTTTAGGTTGGTATTCTAAAGTCCAATAGTATTAACTCATGGTTACTTGATCTATTGAGTGGACTCCCCAATTCTGGAATCCTTATATTGTATTTTCTCAACTATTTCCACTCAGTTACATAATGTCTTACTTTGGTAGTCAACCATTGGTTTGAACTAAGATAAGTTGACCTAAACCATTATGTTAGAGTTTCTTAATAATTGAAAGCACCCCAAATTATGGTGGTCAATAACTTTGAACTATGGTTTGATTTTAACTGAAGTAGTGGAGGCTTTATCAACTTAATATATATAATTGATGTATTTTATCATTTATGATTAAATTTAAACTTATTACCTCTATTACATGCTTCTTAATATTAATTGAATTTGCATAAGGGATTAACCATGTCCTAGATAATATTTACACACAATCTTAATTATTTTAGTTGTATCTTGAAATATTTTTAATTCATTAATTCATGTTATCATGACCAAACATCAATAATTTAATAACCATGAATCTTTACAGAAATAATATGATAAAGTTGTTTGATCATGATATATTTATACTGGTTAGATTATCTAGTTGATTATAATATAACTATCAACCTAGGGTAAAACACCTTGAACCAATTATGGTTCAAGTTTCATTTTTCCTCTTATCCACCTATCTATATCTCTTTGATTGGTTTCAAATAGAACTTGAACTTGAACCACATCCACTAGCCTAGGAGTGCCATCCTTTACGTATGAATTTAGTCACACATAGGAGAGGGGAAGGTGTTTACATAAAAGACACCATGGGCACCCCAGATCTTACATAATAAGAGGATACATGGAACATAGACTAACAATTTAGTTTAATAACTAATTAAATGAAACCAATCACATAAAATGGAATGTTCTAGGCTCATGATCATCCATATGAATGTAACTAACTATTTATTTAATAAAAATGACATTCAATTCTTAATCGTTCTTATTTAAGATAAATCACACTTGAATCAATTAGTTATCTTATTTAATTATTCAATTATTATATATTAATTATCATCTGAATTTCCTTAAGATTATATACCATCATAATATTATACATATTAAATAAATTTATCTAAAAGTAACTATGTGATATAAAAAAGTAACATGGATACAACATGGAGAGTTCCCATCTGAACTACACAACGTGTATTATACACATATAGTATTTACACTTGTGACATGTGTCATAAAACATTATCACATACTTTCATTATGTGTACTATCTACTTAATGATTCCCGGGATTCCATTATTTTTTCTATCATGTGTTATGCTTCAATACATGTAAACTAATAACTATAATATGAAGAAAACATGATATATAGATTTTAACATTACGCATAAATTAATTAAACATTAATATATATTAAAAACCATTGCATTGTGTGTCATATAAACTTATTGAACACTTGAAACTACATGTTGATACTATTTTCATAGTATAATAATTTTATTTTAATTATATGTAATTTGGTAAAAATACACGGTGTGTATGTTGGAGCTATATGGCATGTACATTGGAGCTACACGGCATGTATATTTTCCTATAGTCGATCCACAACACATTCCTAGGGACTCTTCATGTAACCATGCCATACAAAAAGATGGAGTACACAGTGTGTAAATGGGTTACACATTTTTTGGTCTCTTAGTTACATGGTCACCGGTCATGTAGGCTATATAAGAAGATTCATGGCCTTCCTATGACTAAAGGGATACATGTTGTGTAATGAATTTATATGGCATGTACTCTGGATGAGTGTACACCATACTAACTCATCCAACATGTGGTGTATAATTAAATTCTCTATGTGTAATAAATTAACATGCCCTAAATTAATTATAAATTAATTCTTGTTTCATTAAACACTACTACACAACATGTACTACTGGGTTACATGGTATGTAAGTTTGTGGTATATATCCAAATCCCTCAGCACCTCTGGATGAGATCTTAAAATTTATTTAATTTATAAAATTAAACAATTCCATTATATTTATGAGAAATAAAAATTAAGAAGAATATATCACAATTAAGATTAAATAATGATTAAAAGTGAATTGAAAACGATTTACTTATGATTAAATCAATCAAGGATCTTTTTATAAATATAAAACATTATGTGCCCCGCTCTGATAACACTTGAAGGCTTCAGGTGCTATGGAATCATGTGATGGGTCATTTACAACATTGATTCTTTTTCTAGACTAATAATAAATCTGATATTTACATGATGATAAATCCCATGATCAATGGAATTGAATCAAATAATTTGGACAGTGGATAAAACACAAGAACCAAAATATAGGATCATCACTTATTATTTATATTTAATTTAAGGTAATAAATAATTTCTTTGTGAGAGATTATTTGTTCATTTATGGATCTAAAAATGGATATTCATTTTTTTCACCATGTTATGTGAATCAAGGGAGGATTCCCTCTTGCAGTGATCTAAATGTGTTCCACAAATCTACAAACATCGTTATAGGAATCTCTCGGTGCTAGTGCGGTAGATCCTGATGCATTCATCATTCATCTTTGATCTCCTTGAGAATAACTTCCAAATGATTCTTCTTTATCTCTCTAGACTCAAGTGTTAAAGGAGGAGGATTATCTCTCTTTATTATTGGAAGCACTGTTAGAGAATGGATCTATCTAAGTCTTTGAGGGTATTCGTTGAATTCATTGTGCCCAAAAAAACAAATCAATTAGAACTCTTGAAAAATAATATAATTTGGATTATATACTACTAGGGATAAAAACAAATAATTTCACAAGTGATCTTTAATATTTATTTAATCCCTATGGAACCCCGTGTCTATAATAATAATAATATTATTATTTATTGACATGCTCTAAACTCATAAATGAAAATTTAATATTATTTATGAAAATAATAGTCAATATATATTATTTTTCCCCAAAACTATAAATATAGTATTCGGTTCCTAGAAGAAATTTATCGAGCCTTGAATAATTAAAATATCTCCAACACATAAATATCACTATATTATTCTCCAATAAATAAATAATTATTATTTTCACTAAATAGAAAATAAATATTTTTTAAATATTTCAATCACATAATATTCTATCGAATAAAAATTACTGAATATATTCGATCAATATTACATGAATAATTTATAAAACATATATGGGAATAATATTTATTCAACTTTTTAAACAATAAATAATAATATTCTATTTAAATGAGATTTTGGATACACTTAGTCTGTAGCCATCTAGGCCGCTCTCTTAGTGACATTAGGAAAAGCTGCCGAATGTCAAAATATAACATCTAGAAACATGCCAAGGCTCCCATATAGAAATATATTAATGACACAATGAAATAATACCACATATGGGTTTTTACTATGTAATATAATCACATTATCTTGATAGCTTTAGTAATGAAAGTTGCATGTCGATTCCATCAATAAATACGCTCGATGTGTCTTTCATTGAATTTCCAAAAATAAAACATTATTATAAAAACACTAGGTCCATGGATTTATCTAGTCTATCTAGTTTCCTTCAAAGTTCCTGCGGTATCAACATTCATTAAATAACAGAATAGATAAATCATTTCTGGTAGTATTCATTAATATAATTTTAATCAAGATGAACCCAACATATCCTACTTTTCCACATACATATATCATCAATATTTCCATCAATAAATAAAATTACATGACTTATAAAACTCATTATTAATAATAATAAATTATAAGGATCAATACACACATTCACATATAGTAACAACCAATGAAACATATAAATATCTGTTTTCTAATGCTAGGTCTCATTCTTATAATATCCCACACTGGATAATATAAAGGGAAAACACCCTGAGAAGATGCCTCAATGTAATATGAGTCTCCACCTGTGATATCCTAAATCATTTATTTCACACAAATGATTTGATACAGTTATATAACCTATATTTAATAATATTTTTGTGGTGATTCTAGGCTCTCATCATAGTAGGGAACTACTATTGCCCTTTACTGAGAAAACTGATCTTAAGAAATTATCACATATTTTGTTATGTATAAGATCAATAATTATGTGATAAAAAGTATATTAATATTAAAAAATATGAATATATGTTATCATAAAGAACACATAAGTTGGTTCTATGGTAACAAATCCAAAAGAAAGTTTCTCATCATAAAGAAAAAGGAATAAAAAAGTGTATTGGACTATGAGAATACCTTTAAAATAAAAGTCAGGTATGTTACAAATTATATATGCAATATATAATATGGGATTGACCATTTCATTGATGGGATTAGACAACGTCTCCTAAGATTACTGATATCTCATAAACTTTTATCATAATAAAAAATATTTTTTTACACCATAAAAACAAATAATTCATTTTATTGATCCAATATATTCTATAGAATTAAAGATAATAATAAGTCTTTTGAACAAAAAGAAAAATGAAATTTATCAAAGAAGAAGATGAATATGAATCAATTTCCATTATGTTAAAATTATATAAAGAAACACTATAAAGAATGATTAATGAGAATTTTATTTTGTTACAAGTGCATTGATAAGGGTAATTTGGATAATGAATGTAATGTAAATAAAGATACCACTAATATATAGTCCTTTAAATGTAAATAAATGGGGAATTATTAAAACCAATGTCACAAGAGTCATGGGAATCTACCATATAAGATTCTAAAGGGGGAATTCCAGGCTTATTTGATCACTACATCTATTCTTTAAGTTTCCAAAGATATAGTGGTAGGTATTTTAATCATGGACTCCAATTTATATAATTATTTATTTGATTTTAGATCCTCATACTCTATTATATCTTCCATTTTTTCTAGAAAAATTAGATTTTACCCTAACACCTTAAGAATGGAGTTGTCAGTCAAATATCCTAGTGGAAATATCAATGTGATAGGGATGTGTCAAGTAGTTCACATTATAGTTCATAAAGATTATATATTTAATGGAAAAATTATTATTTCAATGGTTTTAATTTGATATAATCCTTGGTATGGACTAGATCTCAAAATCTGATTCAATTGTTTTTTGAAATTTCAATAAAATTACAATTTATTATGATAATATTGAATTCCTTATCTATATTTTGGATGATTCATTGTATGTGTCATGTCAAGATCCACCCCCAGTTGGTCTTCTTAATGATAATTATGTGGAAGAAGAGAAAAAAATCAATGGATGGGAAATTTAATCATCAAAATGAAGATCTGCATATTGTATATGCATAAATTGATGTATTTCATGAGGAATTACCTGGATATCCACTTGAGCATGAAGTAAATTACTCTATTGATTTAATCCCCAGTGTAAGACCTATATCATTGACTCCTTATAGAATTGGTACTGTCGAATTAGTTTAGTTAGAGAAACATCCAGAGGAGTTTTTTGATAAGGGAATTATACTCCCTACTATTTCACCTTGGGGATCCCTTGTCCTTTTTATTATGAAGAAATATTGATCTATGAGTTTATGCATTGATTATAGGGAAAAAAATTCAATTAAGATAAAGAACATGTATCCTCAGACTTATATTTATTTTTTATTTGATCACATTAATGGATATCTATATTTATTAAATGTTTAACTACATTCACTATATCTTAAATTCTAATTACCAAAAATATATATTCCTAATAAAATAATTTTAAATGAGGTATAGACTTTATGACTTTACAAAAACTCCATTTGGTTTAACTAATGTACCATTTATTTTTATTGATATAATGAACATAGTATTCATGGAATAGATTGATTAATTTTTTATGTTATTTAATGATGATATCTTAGTTTATTTAAAAAAATGAAGAACATGAAAAATAACTTATAAGTTATTCTTGATACTCATAGAAGAAAAGAGTTATATAGTAAATTTTGAAATTTTTATAGTCTTAAAAAACATTATTTTCATAGCCATATTTTCTCTAAGGATGAAATCTCATTTGATCATGTGAAGATAATGGCTGTCAAAGAACAACCCATAGTAATGAAAATAATCAAGGTACATAGTTTCATTGGTTTGGTAGGTTACTATTATTTATTTATCCAATATTTTTAATGACTGGATAACCCATTAACCAAGCGTACATGTAAAGGGGTTATGTTTATATAGCCAAAGGAAAGTTAAGAATTTTTTGAATATTTGGATAAGATATTTGTAAATGAAATGATTTTGAATCTACAATAAAGGAATTAGTAATTTTTTATATATATTGATGCATCAAACATGATATTTGTAATGTCTAGATAAATAATGATAATGTTATTACATATTCATCAAAGGAGTTAATAACTAAGGAATAAAACTGTCTGTCCATCCTATGATCTGGATCTGTAAATTGTAATCTTTTCTATGAAGACATGGATATACTATCTCTATAGTGAAATATATTAGATAAATACAAACCATAAGAGTTTAAAATAAATATTTTCATAAAGAGATATCAACATGAGGTAAAAGAGGTTTCTTTATCTACTCAAGGATTATTATTCAATGATACACTTAAACATAAGGAGGGATAATAAGGTTACAAATTAATTGAGAAAGAAGTATCATGGAGTTATATCCAAAATAAGTTCTTATAATGATCCTATGTTGATGGGAATGGTAAATAAAGATATGGGAATTATTATTGAAGGGGATACATCACTCCTTTTTCAAATGTTTTTCAAATGATATATATTAGAAAATATAAAAATTTCACAATCCCGTTATGAGAATTGTCAAAAATAAAATTAATTTCATGAATGATAGGACATTTTTAGACTTTATTTATTAAGATAAAATTTAGAAATTTTGTAAAGAGACTATGTTTTCTATAAATTCTTCACTTGAAAATGGAACCAATTGATGGTTTTCATAGCTTTAATTCCCCTTTACAGCTAGGTAATACAATGATGTATAGGTATTGAAGGAATAATTTTGGTAGGATAACATGAAGTAGGAATATTTTCATTATGTATCAAGATGGTTTTCTTTTTAATAGGTGAAGACTAAGATACAACATACAAGAGGAGTCATGAAACATAAAAATATATCTGTATAAAATGGGATTACATTTTTATAAACTCTATCATGAGATTACCAAAGACTCCTAGAGAAAATGATATAATAATAGTTATTGTTGATCACCTAACCGAATATGAAAATTTAATTAATATAATATAATATTAAACACTTATAATCCTTGCACTTATCTATATTAATTATGTTGTAAGAATCCATGTTCCACCACTTTCAATTGTTTCTTATCATAATCCCCAATTTATATCGAAAATCCGGAAGAGTCTTTAAATGACTCTTGACACTAAGTTTCATTTGAGAACCACATATCATCCTCAAATTTATGGATAGTCAAAAATAACAATTCAAACATTAGAATAAAGTTGAGGTCATGATCACCTGACATTAAATTTATGTGGGGTCATTATTTAACTTTGGTTGAGTATTCCTATAACAATAGTTTCCATTCAAGTATTCAAATGGAATTGTATAAAGGTTTTTGTGGAAATATATTTTTTGATCCATTTGGTTGAGATGAAGTTGGTTAAAGGAAACATATAGGACCAGACCATTTTGAGGACACAATGAAAATTTTAAACACTATTCATAATAGTATTAAAGTAGTTCCATGCAATAAACAGTGTTTCTTTGATAACTAATGGAAAGCTTTGGAATTTAGTGTGATTAATCACATTTTGTTGGAAGTACCTCCTTGGAAGGGTGTTATAAGTTTAAGTAAGAAGGGAAAACTAATCCCTAGTTACATCGGTCCTTTTGAAATTTTGTAAATAATTGAATTTTTTGTTTACCTATTATGAATTTACCCAAGTCTCTTCAAATTAAATGATGTGATCGATATATCACTTTTATAAAAGTAAATTCCAAACCTGATGCATGTTCTCACCTATGAATAAATTTAATTGGAACCTAGTTTATCATACATTGAAGAGCCCATCTAGATTCCTAAAACTACAGAGAAATTATTGAGTAATTATATGACTTGAATGGTAAAGGTACTTTGGAGATACACTAAAATATAAGAATAATTGTGGGAACTAGATGATGTGAGGAATAAGATCCTCCCTCATTTTATATAAAGTATTATCCATGAAAAATTCATGGGAGAAAGCTATACATTAGAGAAGAATGTGACACTCGAGCTTTAATTATAGTAAGTGAACGTATTATTTTAATTAAAAGATATTAAAATGTAAATTTTAATATATCATAGAATTAAAAATTATAATTTGACAATAAAAATATTGATTTTAAATTTATTAGGTAAAATAATTATTTAAGGAATTTTTGATATTTACCAATGAAAACAATATTTTACGAATAATTAGAAATTTATTATTTTAATATTACAACTTTTATTTATAATAATTATTTATAATATATAATACAAAATTAATTGACAATAAATATAATATAAATAATTAAAAGACCAATTAGAGGTAAAAATGTGATGTTTTTTAGAAAACTATTTAATTTTTAAAAGGTATAATGTATTTCTTTTTTAATTAACTCAAATAATAATTAATGATGAATTATTTAAATGAAATTAATTGATTATATATCTAAATATATTAATTTAAATCCATATTATGATGATTTCTAGTCATATAGTTAATTAAATATCATTTTATTCTTGAAAAATTCATTACTTGAAAACTCATTTTTTCATCATGTTTGGTAGTTTTATTTAAAAATTATATTATATCAATTTTGTAAATGGAATTTGATAAAATGGATTTAATATGTATATGAGTCAAAATTAATATTATTTAATAATATCAACCTAATTTTTGCCCATAATTAATAGTAAAAACAATAAAAAATTATTACTATGGTTAAGGTAAAAGCGGGTTACCAAGGGTTAATCTATAAAGATATGGGTTTAAATAATAAAAACACTTATTGATACCACATTGGTTGGTCTTATTTGGGAATTAAACTTTTTCAATTCTAATTATATCCATTTTGGTACCATATTTCCCACAACGTGACATGACATTATTGAAATGATTTGAAACATAACATGTGTTTCACTCACCTCAATTATAGAAGGAAACCCACTCCCCTCAATTCCTCATATCTAAAAAGTAATATATCGTAGCCAAATTCAAGAAACATATCTCCCTAACATCCATATACACTTTATAGCAGTTTTTATTCCCAATAGACAAACCCTATGGCCCTTAATAATATATCTGAAGGAGGTTTTTTGTTATAAAATGTAATTATGTTCACCAAAAACATTATTTTCTTCTTATTTTATGACCATGATTTATGAATTAATAACTAAAAATATAATAAAAAAATTATCTACCATATAATTATTTTCTAGTATGTTTATGGAGTAATATTTTTCCATATCCATTTCTATAAAATGTGAACCAAAAAAATCACTTGTGTGTACGGTGGACTACCACCTCACAAACTGGTATAATTTGTTTTCCATCAGCAACTCACATAGATAGTCATAATGATGGAAAAATGAATATATAATATATCTGTGTAATTATACTGATTATTTAAATTTAATATAACAACAACTTTCTTACCATTTCACCTATTAAGGAAATTATAACGTCGTTCATGCGTAAAAATGACATACCATTTCCACAAAGTGATGACCTTCAATTTCCATGTTCAAATTTCAAGAATGATTATAAACATGTATATGAGGAATTAATTTGATATGTATAATGATAATACCATTCAATATATGATGTAACTATATCCCATATACAATAACCATAATATTCATGTCCAAATATGCATGAGAAAACGAATCCCCTAATACGTGAAACAATTATAATAAAGAAATGTTACTAAAAAAGGGTTATAATATGTTATATTATAAATATGAATATGGTTTTGGTATAAATTAATATCATGTTTAAAACTATTGTATAGTATTTTAAATCATTTTAAACTAAAAGGAAGCATGAGGTATGAGAATTTCGTCTCAATTTCAACTCCAATGAGACAATTTTGATATGATGAACCAATTTACTTTTATGTGGTTCATATACATTATATTTTTATATTTTTAACATGAATAAAAATTTATTAATTATCATTAATTATTCAATTTGATTGTATTATTTTAATTATTTAAATTTTAAAATTTACCAAAGAGGTAAGGATTTATCTTACAATGTCATTTATTACGAATTGATTTAATTTTTATTGAAGGAATATTATAATAAATCCTTTATAAAATACATTTTTTCTATTAGATATGGATATTTAAGGAGTTTAAAAATTTTATTTAAAATTTTATTTTATTTGAATCCTGAATCAACTAAACTAATGTTTAAAAGAAAAATCGATTTTATTTCTCTTTTAATCAAATATATTTCTCCTAAATATCCTTATTTTTTAAAATTGATATAAAAAATTAATTTTTACTCAAATGATACATTTATAAAATTTAAAGATATAATTGAAATTTTAAAATGTATGAAAGTAATATTAATACTTTTTTATGAAAGGGTTATTTTCAACTTTCTTTAAAAAAAGTAAAAACGATTGTTTTTTAATGTATACAACATTAACAGATATTCCCAATACCATAATATTTTTTCAATAATTACCTTCTTCTAAACATTTTCAACTATTTTAAAATGTAAAATACATAATTAAATATATTTTTTATATTTCACTTCTATTTTCATTATTTTTCCAATATATATTATTTTAATATAAAATTTATATTCTCTAAAAACTAATGATCATCTATTATCTCATACTAAATTTTTGGTTTTTAAATTTCCCTTGAAATATTAACTTTATTATTATCGTTCGAAATTAAAATTATCTTAAATATTCATATTATTTTTATCATGTTTGTGATTATTCTCTAAACTGTTTACCATTTTTACATACATTGTTTTACTATGAAAGTTATTTTATTGAATGGGGAAAATCATGATAAATTTATATTCATTTATCAATATAGATATTTACTGGTAAGGAATATTGTTTACTATTTTAATTGATCATTCAATATATATGGAAAGAATTAAAGATTATGTGATGTGTAGGGCCCGATTATATATAGACACTTGAAGTATTAATAGGTCTCATATGATTATCAGTTGGCCAAATTAAATAGGTTTTTAATTTATACATACCCATTGAATAAACTATGTTGGTTCATGGACTTAAAGATATAGATATATTGATTTTTTAGATCATGGCATCCAATATTAATCATTTATTACACTAATAATTTTTTTATTATTATCCCTGACATTTTTCATTGATATTATCCATGTATGAATTTTCATGATCAAGTTATTTGTTAAATAGAATGTGGCTTTAGTTATCTACCTTAACATATTGATTATGACATATTTAATCCGGATATATTCCACTGTAAGTAACCCCTAATTTTTTTTATCTTACCCTTATTTTTTTCCATTCCTTTGGATATGATGAATAATTATTCAAATGAGCTGATGGATGCAAATTGTTTTACATTACTATGATTTATATTTAATTTCCAATGTAAAATTCGTATAATGTTTGTATCTGGATCTCCAAGAGTAATAAACTAATTTTTTCTTTAGGATTGTAATCCATGTATCTACTCAAATGTAATAATGTTAAATAATACTATAGGCTGCTGAGGTCTAGGTTTAACAAATATGACTAGGATCCAGTAATATTTGACATAATTTTAACATGGGTTATTATTATAATGTTCAATTTAGGATAAAAGGGTTTTTATTTATATGTTATGGGTTTAAAATGTTTTATTTGAGAAAAAAATTATTTTCTTCATTGATATGATTTATTTTATATGATAAATGAATAACATGGAAAAGGTAATCCTTTAATGGATTTCAAGATTTTTACTAGACTAATGGATTTTTTACTTTTATATCCCTCAATATGCTTTCTATGATCATATAATTTTTTTAAATGTTTTTCGATGGTTTTAGGATGTGAAATAATTAATAATTAATCTTTTTAAAAGTCATTAATATTTTTTTTATGAAATGAAGAGATGTTTCATTTTAAAAAATTTACATTTTAGGAAAATGGATACTAATTATAAGTTTCCTATTTATTATATATGGGTTTCTTATGTAAGAATAATGTCTTAATTTTTTAAAGATATAAATTCAAAAAATTATTGTTAATAAAATCAAGTGAATTCAATTCTAAAGAAACTGGATTATATAATGTTTATAACTAGTTACTTATATTTGATATCGGAAAAAAGGATGGGAAAAATTTTGAGGTTAGGATTATATTAATAGAATAACCTTGACTGATCCTACCTAATATTTATCAGGTTATAGTATTTGATTATTACCATCTTTCTTCATCAAATCTATGTCTTTTAAGGGTGGTTTTCTACATTTCTAATAGATACGTTGAAGTAGGAAGGTATCAAGAGGATAATTCCCTTCTATATTGGAATTAATGAATTGGTGTAACTGAAGATGATTATTTTATTCTACTTATGGATAAGATGAATAAGTATATAAATGGTGCGGGCATCCATGATAGATAAAAATTGTAATTACCCCAAATGAACATGTTTATAGTTTACAATTTAATTAAAAAATACACTATGAATTTTAGTGGAACTTCATATCATGTGGTAGCCAAAGGATGGTTCAAATATTTGGTAAAAATATTCAAATACATGGGATGTTTTCAACATTAAATGTAAAGTGTGGTCATTTATCATATTTAATGTAGAGTATATCCATGATGGTTATTTGGTAAGAATAATAGAAAAAAAGGATCTTAATTCCGTGGAATGTAAGAAAATTAAGAATACTTTCTTAGAGAAATATTTCCCTTAGATTTTTTGACACAAGATGATGAATCAATTCTTGGAATTGATGGAAGGAGTAGATTTAATAACCATATATGAATCAAATTTTAAAATATTATATAGGTACATAGTAAATTTTATTTTTTACCTTAGTAGTAAAAATAATATTGTTTATTTAATAAAGAAAAAAAGCTTAGGAAGATTATAACACCCCAAGCTTCTACGGTACGCTTCTCTTTGAATAATTTAATAGCGTGTGTTGTTCGCAACATCGAGTTCTAACGCACACCACAACCGATCATGCTAGCCGTTATGAATAGTAATACCTACTTTTTGAAATTTTATAAATTTTATCTCTCAAAATGTACTTTATTTCTGGATTTGGAGTATCGAATTTAGAATAAGATGAAATTTTTGTACTTTTCGGATAACTTTAATATTTTGATGAATAATGAAAATTACTAAATTTTAATTAAAAACAACTTTTTTAATAAAAATACTAAATAGTGATAAATTATGAATTTGAGTGGTTTTAAAGTATATTTAGAATATATTTTTACCATTTAATACAATTTTTGTCATTGGACATAATTTCACAATTAAACCGAACATAAACGAGTATCAATCTTCTGATAGTTATTATATCTTAAAAACACGCTTTTAGTTTTGACAGCGGGAATTAATTTTAAATTAATTTCTGCCACTTCTATGTTTAGAATTTTAAAAAATGGATTCCATATTTGGAATCAGGATGTTCAAATTTTTTAAATAGGTATCTTTTATTTTTAGACATTTTGAATAATTACATCGGTAAATATTTTTTTTACCATGGTTAAAGGGTAAATCCGGTAAATAAGGGTTAAAAAATATTATTATAGTAATAAACAATTACCCTAAAACGTGTCCTAACCTTATTGGTTGATACATGTACGACCATGGGAATATTTGGGTAGATTTTTGGACCCCATAGTGCCACTTGTAAGTGATAGGGACACTTTATTTTAATTAAGTTAAAATGAATACAAAAATGACACAAGCATATATCTTTTAGAAAAACAATTTTTACATACGGTTATTTATGTTGGATTTTCGAATATAAATATTCCATAGAAATCTAACAAGATTTAATACATAATGGAAGTTTATTTATAATTTTTAGACATTAAATAAATTAATTAATTTATGACACAATGGTGATTAAGTAATTACCATAATAGTGAAAAATTAAACTGATTGATATTGTAGATACCCAAATAAATATAATTTGAGACTTTTTATGAATTAAAATAATTTTCTAGGTTAATATGACATGTAAGGAATTATCTAATTAAATTTTTTCGATGTAATCCTTCTGTTATGAGTTTTAAAAAAAAATCAATAATTGAATAGTGTCAAAATTGACATAAAAGAGTTTTAAAAAAAATATTATATTATTAAATTATACTAAATTCCTAAAAATCTAAGGATCAGAAAAGAGACTTATATAATGATAGGTGTATCATTAATGGACCACTTGGGTGTCTATTGGATGTATATTGTATGTTTATTAACCATATAATATAAAAATACAAAGACATTGTAAAAGTGAAACTAATTAACTAAGAGTTAATACTTAATGATATGGTTAGTATAATGACCCAAACCTATCTAAATTCTATTTGTTGAGTGTTTTTCGACCTATACCCACCTTAAAATTTAAATAATCCACTTTTGAGCTATTAGAAACCGAATATAAATTTATTATAAAATAATATTTCTAGCTTTTCCAAAGGTGCCACTCACCCCTCTTATAAAAGGGCACTCTCCCATCTCATTAACTCACACCTTAAAAGAGTTTTGGTTCAGCCATACTCTGCCCAAATAATCTCTCAACTTCACTTAATTCATCATAGAGGCCTTTCTTTAGTCAGAAAGCTAACCTAAGATCCCTTTTGATCAAATCAGAAGGAAGAACCTCAAGAAGAGGTAATGATTTCACCACCCTATTTCAAGTTCCTTTCTTCTTCCACTTCTTCATTATTTGTTATTAACATTATAAAATAATAACTCTATTATATTATATATACTGTGATGTTATCATAAATATGGTACAATCATATTTAGCATTCTATCCGTCCTTTTAATAACATGTCACCATACGTGCGTACGTACGACTTACCGTCTCCACGTCGTGGTGTAATTGTTATTCACTAAATTATTATTTGGATGGGTATAATAATGATGTGTAATTCATGTAAATAATAAGTGTAACATGATAATGATTCTTTATATATGATATACCATCCAATTATATATTATATTAATATCAAAAGAATGATATTGTCGCTCGTGCGTACGTACGGACTACCGTCTCCACGAAAGTGATGAGATCCATTATCCAACCTATCCATTCAAGTATAATTCTCATTTGATGATGAATAATAGTATCTAAGGACTTTATATCATTATGGATATGATTAATATACAACCTATCCATGAAAAACACGACTTACATAACAAAACATATAAATGAAAATGAGTAAGTTAAAACCCGAAACAATGATAATACTAAGATATTATTAACAAATCAATGTTGAAAGATCATATATGATATCATATTAATGTATATGATTCTTGTATAATTTAATAACAATTATTTCACCATTATACAGGAGGTTAAACTACCCTATACCAAGGAAAAGTACAAGGTAAGGGTTTATTTTGCAATCTCTTCATTATCCGAGGTTGTTTATACATAATAATCTACTGAGATATTTTTATCATCCACATCCATGTTTCTGTAAAACGTTTTTCAAAACATTATTACTATTTTACAGAAATGGTTTATAGTCATTTATACCCTTTTTTGACTTTTTATAAGAGGTTTATAAAGGAATCTTTCTATCGCTTTCCAAACAAGGTGCTTTTTAACCTTTTTGACAGAATTAAGGAAAGATTGTTTTTTTAACTTATACAGCAGGTGCGGCTATTTTCCGCCGTTATAAAATAGTTGAAGCTTCCCTTACAATCATATAAGAATATTTTCAAAGAAAATGTTTTATTTTATAAATATATGACTCTTAAATGATTTCAAAATAGAAAGAGATATTTCTCTAAAAAGTGTTTTGATTTCATCTATGTCAACATCCTTTTATGGATTTTACGCTTACTTGAAGTTGATTTATTATGGTAAAAAACTTCTATATTGTATTGATTGTATTGTTGTATGTTTTAATATGGATGTGATATTTTTATACCATTCATGGTTTATGGTGAAATCATTGACATTTTTTATGCTAGTTTTAATATGAATGATTATGTCATACGGGAATGCATTGGACTTAATATGTGATGGGTGGAGCCTTCTATAGCTCCTCGATGCATCGGTAGGTCTCATGAGACAAACTAGTGTCTTGGCATAAGGCCTCGACAAAATCTTATTTGTAGTCTTGGCACGAGGCCTTGGCTATGTGGTTATGATAGTCTGGAATTATGCATTCCATCATTATGAAAGTGGTTATTGATATTGCTTGTGATTATTCGATTAGTAGAATATCCATGTGAATAAGTAAATGGCATTATTTAATTTTATTTTTGCCATTCTATGTTGAAGTTCAAGTTTAAAAGGATTTTTTGTAGTTATACATTGCTTTAAATGTTTATTATTATTTATGAAAGTTCCCGCTATATTGTTATCCTTACTGGACATTTGAGCTCACCCCTTTTCTATGTTTTATTTTTCCCAGGATGTGAATAAGTAATTTATGAATGACCTGTAGGGATATTCTGAAGGGGTAATAGTGTGGACTATGGAGACAATATGTTGTAGTAGTAGTTTTTCACATTATGATGTAATATAAAACTTTATGAATATATCTAGTGTTTCCAAGGCTACTAAAACAATTGGTCTTTCGATATTTGATCTTTATTGTGATCATGCCAATGTTATATAATAATGCACCAACTCTAGATAACTAGGTTCGGGGCGTTACAGTTGGTATTAGAGGAAGTTTAGTACAAACCATGGAAACTAGATTTAGATAAACCCTTATTAGAGAACATAGCCCTATGATGGAATTTGAGGATTAGTATAGAAGAACTTCCTAGAATTTTGGTATTGTATAGAATTTGTGAATTTTCTGAGAAATATATCCCTTTCTGGATACGAGCAGGTAGAGGCGGCTCTGGCACAGATGTACCTAGGGGTAAAACTCGAAAAGACCGCTTTAAGCTAGACTCGAACAGGAACAGGTGCACGACAACGGGATTTCTGCACTCTTGGTTACGACACTCCCGGGGGATATACTTAGGATAACTCTCGTTTTCTATCTAAATCATTATGAAGGGTTTATGAGTGTATACATCCTCAAAGAAAACATTTTTTATGATTATGGATTATATCCATAAATAGTTCAATTTATGTTAAGTGTTTTATAAGTATGGGATTATGTATTTTTATTCATAAACTGATCAAGTTTATGACATTGTTTATAAATGGCACCTATTGGAAGAAATGGAAACTGTATCAATGCACGCACTCCATGTAGGGATTTCCCTCCTACTCAAGATAATTATAGTGGAGCTGGTGATGCAACTGGTGCCGATCAGCTAATCACCATACTGGGAAAACTCACTCAGGTTATGAATAACAACCTTAGTCGTATGGAGCACCCTAATCTGTAGTGTGGAGGATCAATGTTAGGTCGATTCATGAGGCAAAAACCACCAACGTTCAACGGGAGTACAAATCCCTTAGTAGCTGAGCAATGGATAAATTCCCTAGAGAAAATATTTTAGGCTTTGGGAGTAGTGAAAGGGAAAAAGTTATCATGGAAGTTTATCGCCTCACTGGAGATGTTGATCAATGGTGTTCGTTGATTCAAAACATGAAGGAAGATGATGAAGTATCAAATATGGAATGAAGGGAGTTTAAAGATCTATTTTTAGAAAAATACTTTCCTCGCGACCAATAAGTAGATATGGAAAGGCAATTTCTGAGTCTGAGACAAATGGAGGATGAGAATGTCACAACGTATGAGGCTAACATTACAAGGATAGAAAGGTATGCTAAAGATTATACACATAACCCCAGAAGTAACATTGATCGTTTTTTGATGGGTTAATACCATTTCTCCATCGAGCATTAGTCTCACAATCCTTTTCATCGTACGAAGACATTGTCTCATGTGCTATCAAGACCGAAAAGTAATTCTCTAAGTCTTATGACTTTAAAGCAAAGAAATAGAAGAAGAGATCTGCTGATCAATCTGGGAATGGAAATAAGGGGATGAATTGAAAGGTTGAATATCCATCCTGTGGTAAATGTGCGAAGAAACACCCTGGTACATGCTTGAAGGGGATGGGCGTCTGTTACCAATGTGGTGAAAAAGGCCACCAAGCTCGTGATTGCAAAGGGGATAAAGAAGCTACCAATGTTCAGTGCTACAATTACAGGGAGATAGGACATTATGCAAATGAATGTGCTAATCGTCAGGGGAACTTACCTCATAAAAGTCCAAGGGATGAAGGACAAGATTTTTCTATCACTACTATTGAGGTTGAAGATCCAAAAGACGTGGTGGTAGGTAATTTAATGGTTTCCTCAAGTTTAGAAAATAAATAACTTGATTCTGGATCATCGCATTGTTTCATATCTTCCCAGTTTGCTAAGAAAATTAGATATTTTCAATTTGATTTAACAAGGGAGTTGTCAGTTAAAACTCCTAAGGGAAGTATCGTTGCAACAAAGTTTTGTGAATCAGTCCCCATTAGATCACATAAATATTCTTTATATTCTGATCTCATCTTCATACCTATGATTGAGTTTGATATAATCCTCGGTATGGATTGGATTTTGGACTATGATGCGAATATTTATTGTAAGAAGAAGGAGGTTACGATTTTTGATGATGATGATAAGGAACACCTTATCTTTAGAGCAGAATCGTCACCACCTAATTCTTATCTAGATCCACCCTCAGTAGCTAAAATAAATTCAATTATTGGGGAGTAAGATAATGAAATGACTATGGTTGAGGAAAGGAATGTTCAAATAGAGTAAGTACCTATTGTGAAAGAATATGTAAATGTGTTTCCGGACGATTTACCTGGACTTCCTCGAGAACGAGAAGTTGAGTTTTCCATTGATTTAATTCCTGGATCAAGTCCTATATCGAAGACCACTTATAGAATGGCCACTGTAGAATTAGTTGAACTAAATAAACAACTAGAGGAATTGAGTAATAATGGATTTATTCACCCTAGTGTTTCTCCAAGGGGATCCCCTATTGTTTTTGTTAAAAAGAAAGATAGAACTATGGGGTTATGTATTGACTATATGGAGATCAATGCTATAACAATAAAGAACAAGTATCTGCTACCTCGCATTGATGATTTATTTGACCCACTGCATGGAGCTCAATAATTTTCAAAGATTTAACTTCGATCTGGATACCATCAGTTGTGTGTAAATAAGGAAGACATTCCAAAGACAACATTTCGAACCAGGTACAGGCATTACGAGTATACTGTAATTCCTTTTGGATTGACTAATGCACCCTCTGTATTCATGGATCTGATGAATAGAGTTTTCAAGTAATATCTCGATGAAATTGTGGTGGTATTTATTGATGATATCTTGGTATAATCCAAAAGATACAAAGATCATGAAAACCACTTGCGCATTATCCTGAAGACTCAAAGAAGACGCAAATTATATGGGAAGTTTAGCAAGTGTGAATTCTGGCTTCATGAGATTTCTTTTCTTGGACATATTGTCTCTAAAGATGGAATCTCTATTGATCCTTCTAAGACCAAGGAAATCCATGAATGGCCAGCACATACGAGTATAAATGAGGTACACAGTTTTATTGGTCTGGCAGGTTATTATCGACGTTTCATCCAGAATTTTCCCGATTGGCTTACCCATTAAAGAAGCTCACACGTAAAGGGGTTAAATTTTTTTGTTCAAAAGACTGTGAATAAATTTTCGAAAAACTGAAGATAATATTAGCCAAGTTCTCCTATATTGACTATACCATCGAGGAATGATGGGTACGTTATTTATGGTGATGTATCGAAGAAAGGACTTGGTTGTGTCCTTATACAGAATGATAGGGCTATTGCCTATGCATCACGATAGTTGAAAATTCATGAGAAAAACTATCCTACTCATGATCTCAAGTTAACAGCTGTGATCTTTTCTTTGAAGATATGGAGGCACTACCTCTATGGTGAAAATGTGAGATTTATACTGATCACAAGAGTTTGAAGTATATTTTCTCAGAACAAGAACTCAACATGAGGCAAAGGAGATGGCTTGAATTACTCAAGGATTATGATTGCACGATAAACTACCACCCGGGGAAGGCAAACAAGGTGGAAGATGCTTTGAGCGAAAAAGACCATGGAGTTTTGAACAATATGAGAATTGAAAGGGATCCAATTTTCATAGATCTCGTAAATATGGACATGGGAATAACCAGGGAAGGTAAAACATCAATTCTTTTTCAAATGGTTGCCAAACCATCTTTACTAGAAAGGATTAAGAGTTCTCAGACTCATGATGAAGAATTTAAAAAGAAGATTAAAGCTGTGAATGATGGGAGATTGAGATACTTTGTGAATGAAGATAGAATTTTGAAATTCGGGAAGAGACTTTGTGTTCCCGATATACCTGATCTAAAAAGGGAATTTCTGGATGATGCTCGTAGTTCCAATTTCCATATACAACCTGGGAGCACTAAAATGTATAGATATTTGAAGGAACATTTTTTGTGGGACAACATGAAGAGGGAGATTTCTGATTTTCTGTCAAGATGTATGGTTTGTCAACAAGTGAAAGCTAGAAGGCAACAGCCTGGATGAGTTATGCAACCTCTTCCTATAACTGAGTGGAAATGGGACAATATTATGATGGACTTTGTCATGAGGCTACCAAAGACTCTTAGAAGGAACGATGCAATATGGGTCATTGTTGATCGTCTTACCAAGTCAGCAAATTTTCTTTCTATAAGAGAAGATCTACCACTGGAACGTCTAGCAAGACTATATATTGATGAAGTTGTGAGACTTCATGGAGTACCCCTATCGATTGTTTCTAATCATGATCCCCATTTTACTTCAAGATTCTGGAAAAGTATTCAGAAATCCTTGAATACAAAACTCCATTTGAGCACTGCCTACCACCCTCAAACAGATGGACAATCAGAACGAACTATTCAAACCTTAGAAGACATGTTGAGATCATGCTCACTTGACTTTCGGGGTATGTGGGGTCAATATTTAGCTCTGGTAGAATTTTCCTATAACAATAGCTTCCATTCAAGTATTCTGATGGCACCATGTGAAGCGTTATATGGAAAGAGATGTTGTACACCAACCTGTTGGCATAAAGTTGGTGAAAGAAAACTTGTAGGCTTAGAACTGGTGGAGGAAAACAATGGAAAAGGTGAAGGTAATCCAAAATCAAATCAAAGCAGCTCAAAGTAGGCAGAAGAGCTATGCTGATAATCGAAGGAAGGATTTGGAATTTCAAGTCGGTGATCATGTTTTCCTATAGGTATCTCCATGGAAGGGAGTCATACGTTTTGGTAAGAAAGGTAAATTGAGTCCCAGGTACATTGGACCTTTCGAAATTCTAGAACGAATTGGGGCTGTAGCTTACCGATTGGCAATGCCGCCAAGTCTCTCCAAAGTTCACGATGTGTTCCACGTATCTCTGTTGAGGAAATACATGCCTGACCCAATGCATGTACTCACCTTTGAAGAATTAGAATTGGAACCTGATCTATCTTATTGCGAAGAGCCTGTTAAGATCCTTGATACGAGAGAACAAGTACTGAGAAATCGGACGATGCGTCTGGTAAAAGTTTTGTCGAGAAACCATAAGATGGAAGAGGCAACGTGGGAACCTGAGGAACTTATGATGAAGAACCACCCGAGTCTTTTCATGCGGTAGTATTCTAGATATTTCGAGGAATAAATTATTTGATGGATGGGAGAATGTAACACCCCAAGCTTCTACAGTACGCTTCTCTTTGAATAATGCAATTATGTGTGTTGTACGCAACATCAAGTTCTAACACACACCACAATCGATCAAACTAGTCATTATGAATTGCAATACCTACATTTTGAAATTTTATAAATTTTATCTCTCAAAATGGACTTCATTTTTGGATTCATAGTATCTAATTTAGTCTAAGGTGAAATTTTGGTACTTTTCGAATAACATTAATATTTTGATGAATATTGAAAATTACTAAATTTTAATTAAAATCAACTTTTTTAATAAAAATAATTAATAGTGATGAATTATAAATTTGAGTGGTTTTAAATTATATTTAGAATATATTTTTACAATTTAATACAATGTTGGTCATTGGACATAATTTCACAATTAAACCAAACATAAACCAGTATCAATCTTTTGATAGTTATTATATCTTAAAAAAAACGCTTTTAGTTTTGACAGCGGGAGTTAATTTTAAATTAATTTCTGCCACTTATATATTTTGAATTTGGAAAAATGGATTCCAAATTTGGAATCAGGATGTTCAAATTGTGTAAATAGGTAACTTTTAGTTTTAGATATTTTGAATAATTATTTCGGTAAATATTTTATTTACCATGGTTAAAGGGTAAATTCGGTAAATAAGGGTTAAAAAATAATATTATAATAATAAAAAATTACCCTAAAATGTGTCCTAACCTTATTGGATGATACATGTCCAACCAAGGGCATCTTTGGGTCGATTTTGGGACCTCATGGTGCCCACTTTTAAGTGATAGGGACAATTTATTTAAATTAAGCTAAAATGAATACAAAAATGACACAAGCATATATCTTTTAGAAACAAAATTTTACATAGGGTTATATATGTTGGATATTCGACTATAAATATTCATTAGAAATATAACAATATTTCCTACAAATTTTATTTTATTTATAATTTGTAGACATTAAATAATTTAGTTTATTTCTGACACAATGGTGATGCAGTAATTACCATAATAGTGAAAAATTAAAATGATTGATATTGTAGATACCCAAATAAATATAATTTGAGACTTTTTATGAATTACACATATTTTTTAGGTTAATATGACAAGTTAGTAATGATTTAATTATCTCTGTTCTAAGTAATCATTCTGTTATGATTTTTACAAAAATCAATTATTGAATAGTGTCAAAATTGACACAAAAGAGTTTTTAAAACAAATATTATATTATTAATTTATATTAAATTCATAAAAATACAAGGTTCGGAAAAGAGACTTATATAATGATAGGTGTATCATTAATGGACCACTTTGGGGTCTCTTGGATGTATATAGTAAATTTATTAACCATATAATATAAAAATACAAATAGACATTGTAAAAGTGAAACTAATTAACTAAGAGTTAAAACTTAAAGATAAGGTTAGTATAATGACCCAAACCTGTCTAAATTCTATTGGTTGAGTGGTTTTAGACCTACCCCAACCTTAACATTTAAATAATTTACTTTTGAGCTATTATAAACCGAATATGAATTTATTATAAAATAATATTTCTGGCTTTTCCAAAGGTGCCCCTGACCCCTCTTATAAAAGTGAACTCTCCATTCTCATTAACTCACACCTTCAAAGCATTTTTGTTCGGCCATAATCTACCCAAATACTCTCTAAACTTTCCTCAAATAATCATTGAGGCCTTACTTTAGTTAGAAATCTATCCTAAGATCCATTTTTATCAAATCAAAATGAAGAACACGAAGAAGAGGTAATGATTTCACCACCCTTTTTCAAGTTCCTTTCTTCTTCCACTTCTTCGTTCTTTGTTATTACCATTCTAAAATAATAAATCCAGTATCTTATATATAATGTGAGGTTATTATAAATATGGTACAATCATATTATTTATTCTATCCATCCTTTGAATAACATGTCACCATACGTGCGTACGTACGACTTACCGTCTCCACGTCGTGGTGTAATTGTTATTCAATAAATTGTTATTTGGATGGGTATAATAATGATTTGTAATTCATGTAAATAATAAATGTAACATGATAATAATTATGTATATATGATATACCATCCAATTATATATTATTCTAATATCAAAAGAATGATATTGTCGCTTGTGCGTACGTATGGATTACCGTCTCCACAAACGCGATGAGATTCATTCTACATCATATCCATTCAAGTATAATTCTCATTTAATGATTAATAATAGTATCTAAGGACTTGATATAATTCTGTATATGATTAATATAAAATCTATCCATGACAAACACGGATTACGTAACAAAACATATAAAAGAAAATGAGTAAGTTAACACCCGAAACAACGATAATACTAAGATATTATTAACAAATCAATGTTAAAAGATCATATATGATATCATATTAATGTATATGATTATTTTATAATTTAATAAAAATTATTTCACCATTATACAGAAGGTTAAACTACCCTCAACCAATGAAAAGTACAAGTTAATGGTTTATTTCGCAATATCTTCATTATCTGAGGTTGTTTATATGTAATAATCTACTGGGATCTCTTTACCACCCACATCCATATTTCTTAAAATAGTTTTTCAAAACATTATTAGTATTTTACAGAATATGGGTTAAAGTCATTTATACCCTTGTTTGATTTTTTATAAGAGGGTTATAAAAGAATATTTTCGTCATTTTCCAAACAATGTGCTTTTTAACCTTTTCGACAGAATTAAGGAAATAATGTTTTTTACTTATACAGCAGGTGCGGCTATTTTCCACCATTATAAAATTGTTGAAGCTTCCCTTACAAGATTATAAGAATTTTTTCAAAGAAAATGTTTTATTTTATAAATATATGACTCTTAAATGATTTCAAAATAGAAAGATATATTTCTCTAAAAAGAGTTTTGATTTCATCTATGTCAACATCCTTTGATGGATTTTATGCTTATTTGATGTTGATTTATTATGATACAAAACATCTATATTGTATTGAAGGTTTTGTGATATGTCTGACTGTGGATGTGCTATTTTTATACCATTCATGGTTTATGGTGAAAGTATTGACATTTCATATGATAGTTTTAATACGAATGTTTATATTATGTTTAAACCATTTCATATGGGAATGAATTGGACTTAATATGTAACTGGTGGAGCTCCCTTTAGCTCCTCGATGCATCGGTTGGTCTCATGTGACAAAATAGTGTCTTGGAACAAGGCCTTGACAAAATCTTATTTTTAGTCTTGGCATGAGGCTTTGGCTATGTGGTTATGATAGTCTCGAATTATGCATTCCATCATTATGAAAGTGGTTATTGATATTGCTTGTGATTATTCTATTAGCAGAATATCCATGTGAATAAGTAAATGTAATTATTTCATTTTATTTTTTCCATTCTATGTTAAAGTTCAAGTTTAAAAGGCTTTGGTTTTAGTTATACATTACCTTAAATGTTTATTCTTATTTATGAATGTTTCCTCTATATTGTTATCATTACTGGGCATTTGAGCTCACCCATTTTCTATGCTTTATTTTTCCCAGGATGTGAAGAAGTAATTTATGAATGACCTGTAGGGATATTATGAGAGGATAATAGTGTGGACTATGGAGACAATATGTTGTAGTAGTAGTTTTTCACTTTATGATGTAATGTAAAATTTTATGAATATATCTAGTTTTTTCAAGGCTACTAAACCAATCGGTCTTTCGTGATTTGATCTTTCTTATGATCATGCCAATGTTATGTAATAAGGCACTAACTCTAGGTAACTGGGGTCAGGGCGTTACAAAGATCATTGTCCTTATGGAAATTTAAAATTAATTATAATGTTATTAATTGTGTGGAGAAATTTGTTATTGAGTTTTATGATACTTATTTTCCTTGATATTATAAGAGTAATAAAAATTACAGATTGAATGAAATAGAGTAGTAAACTACACGAATTTTTAGGTAATCCCCCAACATATTCAATATTCGATAAAATAAATCAAGGAATGTTTGATACAATCTATAAAGTCTTACCAATTTTGTATGTTTGATAATAAGTTATGATTCTAGAAATAAAATTATCATGAACAGTCCATGAATTGTGTCAAAAATATTCAGCCAATGTTGAGATGATTTAATTGTAATGTGTTGGGGAATATTGCTAATGTGTTTTAAAAGTCAATTACATAGGCTGGGAAACATCATGATAAAAAGAAATAAGATGTGTAAAATAATTTTATACTACTACTGTTAATGTTGGGCCATATAATAAAGACGTTATAGGATCATTACTTATTTATTCAAGTTATTTTAAGGAAATTGTTGACTATTGATCTTTCAATTCATTATTTTCTTATAAATATTCAAGTAAAATAGGAATATCACCACAGGAAAAGAATATAGAACATTTAGTGAAAGATTTAGATGGAGTTTTTAATGTAACCAATATTTGTAATAATATTTATACTATTGTTAGTGGGATTTTATCTACAATAATTTTTTTTGAACATACCATAATAGATTTTGATATTATTTTGGGTATATATTGGATGTTTTATACCATGATAATATAGAATTAATTCCATATAAAGTCATATTTAATGATTTCATACATTTTATAACATATAAAGATGCTTAGAAGTTGATTATAGATGGCAGTGAAAGTTGCATATCTCATACTGTTGAAATGAAATAAATTGTTTATATTAATGATGTTCCTATAATGAATGAATATATGGATGTATTTCCCAATTATTTTCATAGTGTTATTGATAATCATGAAGTTGGGTTTAAAATTATCTTAGTTCTTAATTCTAATACAATATTAAAACCCACTTATCTAATGAATCAAGTATAACTTTTATAATTGAAAAATAAGTTGAAAGAGGTTATATATAATGGTTTTATTTTTTTGATCGCATCACCATGGGGTACCGTTATTTTTTAAAAAAAATCCAGTTTGACTTTACATTGATTATAGATCGATGAATAATGATGTAGTTAATAAGAAGTATCCTTTTCATTATATTGATGATTTGATTGATCAAATCCAGGGATAATAATAATTTTTAACAATTGATATTAGGTGAGGACATCATCTATTGAAGGTTATTGAGGAACATATTCCAAATATGACATTTCATATTTGATATGGGAATTATGAGTTTGTGGTTATTCCCTTTGGGATGTCTAACGCACCATTTGTATTTATTGATCTTGTTAATAGATATTTTCATTACTATATAGATACATTTTTTCTCATTTTTAATTAAGATATTATTGTATATTATAAAATTCATGGGGATCAAGGAAGAAAACTATGATTTTTTTGAAAACCCTAAAAGAAAAAAAGTTATATAGAAAATTTAGTATGTGTGAATTTTGGTTGCAAAAAATTTCTTTCAGTATGAATACTATTATTAAATATGTAATACTTTTTTATACTATTATAAATGAAGGTATTGAATAATTTTCATGACGTAAAAATGTTATAGAAATTCATAATTTTCTAGAAATAGCTTGTTACAATAGTATATTTGTTGAAAAGTTTTCTTAGTTAAATAGAAAATTGACTAAATTTACATAAAAAATATTTAAATTCATCTAAACCGAAGATTATGATGATTATTTATAGGAACTGAAAAAATTGGTGAATGATCCATACTTTTCTCTTCCATGTTAAATGGATAATTTTTCATCTATAGTGATGCTTCATTAAATGTAGTTGGTTGTGCTCCGAGAAAAAATGATCAGGTGATTGCTTATGCTTCCCATAAATGAAAATCTCTTGAGTTAAATTATCCTACACATGATATAGAATTATATTTTATGGTTTTTTTATAAATTTTGAGGCATCAATTATATTGATTAATTTTTAAAATATATAATGCTCATAAATTCTTGAACTATATATTATCATAGAAAGAGTTGAACATTATGTAGAGAAGATAGATGAAACTGATTATGAATGCATCATTAATTACCATCATGGAAAACAATACAAAGTACTTAATTATTGGAGATAAAAAGATTATAATATATTAATCATGTTACATTACAAAAATAAAACTTTGGTTAATTATTTGATGAATTACATCCTGGAAATTATTCAAGTAGTAATTTACTCTATTTTTTTCGGGTGTCAATACAATAATATTTGTTATAAATAATAAGAAATCATAGTAGGAGGATCAGCTTTACTGAAAAAGATGGAATATTTAAAAATTGTATGTTTATAGATTTTATTTTTGGTTAAGAAGGTGTGATCTGATTTGAAAAGATATTATGCATTCCCTATGACTCTTAGTTAAAGAGATAATTTTTGAGTGAAGCTCATATTTTACCATATTTCATTCATCTCAAAATAACAATGTTTTATAGAGACCTTTATAACTATAAATGGTGGAAAACAATGAAAATACATATATTTTTTAATTTACCATGAAGTATTGGAATTTTCAAAAAGTTAACTTGAATTATAATTATATAAGGGGATGCTTCAAACATTACTATTACCTGAGTAGTAATGAGAAAATATATCAATGGGTTTTGTGGTTCTCTTTTCAAAAAATAAGTAGGTAATAATTTGATTTGGGTTTTAATTGGTCAGCTGACTAAATATGCACATTTACACCCAATTTAAGATACTACGTCTTTACATCATCTTTCCTGACTATATCTCAATAATATAATTAGGTTAAATGGATTTCCTCTCTAAATTATATCTGACTATAATCTCATGTTCTCTTTTTATTTTTTGAAAGTCCTTCAGAATTCATTGGGTACTAAATTAGATTTTAGAACATATTTTCATCCTCAATCATAAGGGATTTCCAAGAGAATGATTCAAACCATGGAAGACATGTTTTATTCTTATTCAATGGATTAATAATAAATCAAGGATCATCGTCATTCATTATGTAAGTTTTCATATAATAATAATAATCATTATAATATATAGATTTCACATTTTGATGAATTATTTGGAAATTAGTTTCATAATCAATATTATTTGGATATAGTTTTAGAAATAAAGTTGGTGGGACTAGGGTTTTAGGAATAATTATTTAAGAAGGTTAATTTGAATCATAAATGTATGAAAAAATCATAAAGAAGGTAGAAACTTTATGTGTAAAATAAGATGAATGATATTTCTTTTGATGTAAGTCATCGTGTTTTCCTAAAGATTCTCCATGTAAAAGTGTTTTGTATTTTTGATAAAAAGAGATATTTGGATTGCATTTATTTGGATCATATGATATGCTAGAAAAGGTTGGTTCATTTTCTTATCAATTTTCCTTTCCTATAATTTTTTCTAAAGTACATTATGGATTTCATGTTTAATTATGAAGAAAATACGTGCAAATGCGTAACATTTTGTGATCCATAAAATAGTTCAATTAGAAGAAAAAAATACTTATAAGGAATATATATTATATATTCTTAAAAATAGAGAGTAATGTTTCTAAAACACATTAATTAATCAGGTAATGTTTTTGTGTAAAACCCATATGGTTAAAGAAACAACATGGGAATCAGAAAGTGATTTTATGGAAAATATCTTCACTTGTTTAAGAGATGATTAAATTGTGAGGATATAATTAAAAGGGGGATGTAACATTACATGAAATGTTATAATAAATAATTTTTATTTCTTATTAATATTAAATAATTATATTTTTTTGAGTTCTATTAACTATAATAGTATTACCAATTTTTTAATCAAAAAGAAGAAGTTTTATATTGAACCAATTTGGGATTTGAGGCATTATAAGTTTATATTTAAAATATTTTTGAACAAATTATAGAATTTTAATTTAAAAAAATCATCATTTTTAAATTCATAATATAAATTTTTTCTTATTATTTATTTTATAAATCATTATAAAAAGTTTGATTTTTAATGAATTGTGAAAAATATTTATTTTTATTAAAAACTGTCTTTCCATTTCGAGCATTTACAAAGCAGTTTTTTTAAAATGGTTTTAAATTAAAATTAGTTCATATATATAGTCAAAAATAAAATTAATGTCATGTTAATCAATATTATAATTGATTTTTTTAATAAAATAATCTTATACTTAAAAGACATTCCAATGAAAATCTGTCTTTCACCACGTTTTGTGGTTTAAGTTTTAAATTAAACTTTACCTTTCCTATGAATTTAATTTGATAAAATTTATCCCATATTTTTAATTTGAGTAATTAATATTAGTTTAAAAGGGAAACATAATTTTTTTCATAATGAGTAGTAAAAATATTAAATATTTGTTAATATCATTAACGCAAAAACAGGTTTACCAGAAGGTTTAACTTAATAGATAAGGGTTAAAATAACCTAAAAATTGTATAAATTATATTTTATAGTCATATTTATACCCTATAGCATCTTATATTTTTAAATGTTCCATTTTTTAGTTATTTTTCATGAGTGAGACATTAATATATTTAAATATTTTCAAAAATTCCAAGGGTTTATTATTCCCCACTTATAAAAGGAAACCCCTCACCACTCATACCCACAAATAAATATTCTTTTATTTTTTCCAATTTCAACACAAATCCATTCCTAAAATCCATCTCCCTAATCTAGAGTCCCTTTTTGATAAAAAAAACCCCATCCTTTGAAGGATTTAGGTTTAAACGTAAAGAGGATGTCTGACTAATAGGTTTAGTTCTTAATCAATTTTTTCATCTTATTCCTTATTATAGCTCCATTAAATATTTTTCAAACATTCTAAAATAAAGAAAACTAGTAAATTCTATATACTAATATGTTTTTATGTTAATGTAATAACCTATATCAATCTTCTCTTATAATAAATGGGAAATAAAATCATTTTTCATGTTTAAGGTGCACAACCGCTTCACAAACTGATGTAATTAGTTTTCCATAAAATCCCATCATGAATGGTTATATAGATATATTTAATGTATATAAATTATATAAATATAATATATCATCTATTTTATTTCATTTCCATCTATTTAAAAATGATTTCATCATTCATGAGTATGTATGGAATACCACCTCCACGAAGCGATATGATTCTTTTTTCATCACTGCATCTCACGGATGGAATATATAAATTTATTTAAATATAGCATATGAAATTTAAAAAATAATAATTATTAATAAAATATAAAATGATTCTTATCTTATTTCCCTGTGCACTTTGAAAAATGTAAATTATACTCATTCATATGTATGACCTATCATCTCCATGATTATAACATAATTCACTTTTCATAACCATCATTCATGGTTTATTTTATAATTATTATTAATGTACAAAATTTTATATATGTCATGATTATTAATTTGCAGAGGATTTATTAATGAAATTTTTACACTTGTTCATCCAACTGATGTCATTTTGGACATATGAGTTTCATATCATCAAAACATTTGACATTAACATAAATTTGTATGTAACGGAATATAACATGAAAATAAATAAAATAAAAGGAAAATTAAACATGAAAATTATCATTATGAAAGTAAATAATTAAATTTTGATTATTATTCATGTATATAATTTACACACATAATTATTTAGACTTACGGAAAGGGACACTTTAACATAAATCCGTATATAAAATGTTTTAATGATTTATATTCTTAATAATTTTTTTTAATTTGTTTTTACATATTTTATTGTAACTTTTTGACTCTCTTTATAAATGGGAAAAGGGAATTTTCTATTTTAACATATATAATATCAAAAAAATTTCCCTATTCCAAAACTATTATTTAATGTTTATATTATTTATAATAATCCATGTTTTATTAAGATAAAATCCCTTATTTACTTTTCTTTCTGTGTATTTTATTTTTTAAAATTGGTTTTCAAAAGGAATGGGTATTTTGATATCAAAAAAATGTTTGGAATATGGGTTCGTAATATATTTTCATGGGTTTTATGATATAAATGAGTAACAATATAATGATTTATTCCTGATATGGTACTTGATAATTATATATATTGGCTATTTGTAATTATAAAACTTATACAATGGGTGATCTTAATACAACTTATATAAAATGGTGAGCATGATATAGCTTAAAAAATATATTACCTGATATAGCTCTTCAATGCATTGGGTAATGTTCCTCACCTTAAAAGGAAACAATGAGGGAATTAAAAAGGAATTTCTCTCCTATATATTTAATTGGGCTCTAGTTATTTCTAACATGACTTTAAAATGAGTTATGAATAAAATATTTTATGTTGCCTATAAGGGGTTTTATTGGTTTTATATGGGGTTTTAATGGTTTTGTTTGGGGAAAAAATTATTCCCCATGTGAAAATGGTTAATTTTATATTCTCAATGAATAATTTAGAAAACTTAACCATTTTATGTGTTTTAATTATTTTCATTCTTATAACAGATTTATTGTTTTTATTTTCCTCATTGAACTGTTAGCACTCATCCTACATTTAAAAAAAATTATAGGTTTTAAGGATGTGTAAGAACGAATAATAAGTAAAGTTGAAATTCATGGAGATATTTCATGAAAATAAAACATGTTTCATTTTAAAATATTTATATATTGGGAAAATGGGTACTGAGTATAAGTTCCCTATTTTTAATATATTGGTTTATTATGTATGATTTATGTCTTAATTATCTAAAAACAAAAACCTAAAAGATATTTGGGAATGAAATAAATTGAATTCTAGAACATGTAACCTAGATTAATGTAACACACCAAGCTTCTACGGTACGCTTCTCTTTGAATAATGCAATAGCGTGTGTTGTATGCAACATCGAGTTCTAACACACACCACAACCGATCAAACTAGCTGTTATGAATAGTAATACCTACTTTTTGAAATTTTATAAATTTTATCACTCAAAATGGACTTCATTTGTGGATTCAGAGTATCGAATTTAGCCTAAGGTGATATTTTGGTACTTTTGGGATAACTTTAATATTTCGATGAATAGTGAAAATTACTAAATTTTAATTAAAAACAACTTTTTTAATAAAAATAATTAATAGTGATAAGTTATTAATTTGAGTGGTTTTAAAGTATATTTAGAATATATTTTTACCATTTAATACAATTTTGGTCATTGGACATAATTTTACAATTAAACCGAACATAAACCAGTATCAATCTTTTTATAGTTATTATATCATAAAAACACGCTTTTTGTTTTGACAACGAGAATTAATATTAAATTAATTTATGCCACTTCCGTGTTTTGAATTTAGAAAAATGGATTCCATATTTGAAATCCGGATGTTTAAATTGTGTAAATAGGTAACTTTTATTTTTAGACATTTTGAATAATTACTTCGGTAAATATTTTATTTACCATGTTTAAAGAGTAAATCTGGTAAATAAGGGTTAAAAAATAATGTTATAATAATAAAAAATTACCATAAAACGTGTCATAACCTTATTGGTTGATACATGTCCGACCATGGGCATATTTGGGATGATTTTGGGACCCCATGGTGCCACTTGTAAGTGATAGGGACACTTTATTTTAATTAAGATAAAATGAATACAAAAATGACACAGGCATATAGCTTTTAGAAAAACAATTTTTGCATAGGGTTATATATGTTGGATTTCAGAATAAATATTCATTTGAAAGATAACAGTATTTCCTACATAATGGTATTTTATTTATAATTTTTAGACATTAAATAATTTAATTTATTTATGACACAATGGTGATGTAGTAATTTCCACAATAGTAAAAAAATTAAAATGATTGATATTGTAGATACCAAAATAAATGTAATTTGAGACTTTTTATGAATTACACTAATTTTATAGGATAATATGACTTGTTAGGAAGGATTTAATTAACTTTTTTCGAAGTAATCTTTCTTTTATGATTTTTATAAAAATAAATTATTTAATAGTGTCAAAGTTGACATAAAAGAGTTTTTTAAAAAAATATTATATTATTAATTGATATTAAATTCTTATAAATTTAAGGTTCGTCCAAGAGACTTATATCATGATAGTTGTATAATTAATGGACCTCTTGGGGGTCTCTTGGATTTATATAGTATGTTTATTAACCATATAATATAAAAATACAAAGAGACATTGTAAAAGTGAAAATAATTAACTAAGAGTTAATAATTAAAGATAAGGTTAGTATAATGACCCAAACTTGTCTAAATTCTATTGGTTGAGTGGTTTTCGACCTATCCCCAGCTTAAAATTTAAATAATACACTTTTAAGCAATTATAAACTGAATATGAATTTATTATAAAATAATATTTCTAGCTTTTTTCAAAGGTGCCCCTCACCCCTCTTATAAAAGGGCACTCTCCCTTCTCATTAACTCACACCTTCAAAGCCTTTTGGATTGGCCGAAATCTGTCCAAATACTCTCGAAACTTCCCTCACTTAATCCTAGAGGCCTTTCTTTAGTCAGAAAGCCAACTTAAGGAGCCCTTTTGATCAAATCAAAAGGAAGAACCCGAAGAAGAGGTAATGATTTCTCCACCCTTTTTCACGTTCCTTTCTTCTTCCACTTCTTCTTTCTTTGTTATTACCATTCTAAAATAATAACTCCAGTATCTTATATATACTGTGATGTTATTATAAATATGGTAAAATCATATTCAGTATTCTATCCCTCCTTTGCATAACATGTCACCATACGTGCGTACGTATGGCTTACCGTCTCCACGTCATGGTGTAATTGTTATTCAATAAATTATTATTTGGATGGGTATAATAATGATGTGTCATTCCTTTAAATAATAAATGTAACATGATAATGATTCTGTATGTATGATACACCATCCAATTATATATTATTTTAATATCAAAAGAATGATATTGTCGCTCGTGCGTACGTATGGACTACCGTCTCCACGAACGCGATGAGATTCATTCTCCATCGTATCCATTCAAGTCTAATTCTCATTTGATTATTAATAATATTATATAAGGACTTGAAATAATTCTTGATATGATTAAGATACAACCTATCCATGAAAAAAACAGCTTATGTAACAAAAAATATAAAAGAAATTGAGTAAGTTAACACCCGAAACAACATTAATACTAAGATATTATTAACAAATCAATGTTAAAAGATCATATATGATACCATATTAATGTATATGATTCCTGTATTATTTAATAATATTTATTTCACCATTATACATTAGTTTAACCTACCCTCAACCAAGGAAAACTACAAGGTAAGGGTTATTTCACAATCTCTTCATTATCCGAGGTTGTTTATACGTAATAATCTACTGGGATCTCTTTATCATCCACATCAATGTTTCTTAAAAACATATTTCAAAAAAAATTTCCTATTTAAAAGAATATGGGTTAAAGTCATTTATACCCTTGTTTGAATTTTTATAAGAGTTTTATAAAGGAATCTTTCCGTCATTTTCCAAACAAGGTTCTTTTTAACCTTTTCGACAGAATTAAGGTAAGAATGTTTTTTTAACTTATACGGAGGGTGCGGCTATTTTCCGTCGTTATAAAAATTTTGAAGCTCCCCTTACAATCTTATAATAATATTTTCAAAGAAAATGGTTTCTTTTATAAATATATGACTCTTAAATGACTTCAAAATAGAAATAGATATTTCTCTAAAAAGAGTTTTGATTTCATCTATGTCAACATCCATTGATGGATTTTATTCTTATTTGAAGTTGATTTATTATGATACAAAACCTCTATATTTTATTGAAGTTTTTGTGATATGTTTGACTATGGATGTGCTATTTTTATACCATTCATGGTTTATGGTGAAAGTATTGACATTTTGTATGCTAGTTTTAATACGAATGTTTATGTAATGTTTAAACCTTTTCATATGAGAATGCATTGGACTTAATATCTGATGGGTGAAGCCCGCTATAGCTCCTCGATGCCTCTGTAGGTCTCATTAGACAAACTAGTGTCTTGGGACAAGGCCTTAACAAAATCTTATTTGTATTCTTGGCACGAGGCCTTGGCTATGTGGTTATGATAGTCTGGCATTATGCATTCCATCATTATGAAATTGGTTATTTATATTGAATGTGATTATTCGATTAGTATAATATCCATGTGAATAAGTAAATGGCATTATTTCATTTTATTTTTGCCATACTATGTTGAAGTTCAAGTTTAAATGGATTTTGTTTTAGTTATACATTGCCTTAAATTTTTATTCTTATTTATAAATGTTTCCGCTATATTGTTATCCTTACTGGGAATTTGAGCTCACCCCTTTTCTATGTTTTATTTTTCCCAGGATGTGATAAAGTAATTTATGAATGACCTGCAAGGATATTATGAGGGGATAATAGTGTGGAATATGGATACAATATGTTGTTGTAGTAGTTTTTCACTTTATTATGTAATGTAAAACTTCTTGAATATATCTAGTGTTTCCAATGCTACTAAACCAATCGGTCTTTCAAGATTTGACCTTTCTTGTGATCATGCCAATGTTATGTAATAATGCAACGACTCTAGATAACTGGGGTTGGGGCATTATAGTTGGTATCAGAGGAAGTTTAGTACAAACCTTGGAAGCTAGATTTAGATAAACTCTGATTAGAGCACATAGACCTAAGATGGACTTTGAGGATTCGTATAGAAGAACTTCCTCGAATATTGGTATTGTAGAGATTTTGTGAGTTTTCTGAGCAATACATCCCTGTAGGGATACGAGCAGGTAGAGGCGGCTCTGAAACAGATGTACCTAGGGGTAAAACCCAAAAACACCACTTTGAGCTGGACTCGAACGGGAACTGGTGCACGACAATGGGACTTGCAGCACTCTTGGTTACGACACTCCCGCGGGATATGCTTAGGATAACAATAATTTTCTATATAAATCATTATGAAGGGTTTATGAGTATATACATCCTCAATGAAAACATTTTTTATGATTATGGATTATATCTATAAATAGTTCAATTTATGTTAAGTGATTTGTTAAGTATAGCATTATGTATTTTGATTCATAAACTGATCTTGTTTATTCCATTGTTTAGAAATGCCACCTAGTGGAAGAAGTGGAAACAGTATCAATGCATGCACTCCATGTAGGTATTTCCCTCCTACTCAAGATAATTATAGTGGAGTTGGTGATGCAACTGGTTCTGATCAGCTAATCACCATACTGGGACAACTCACTCAGGTTATGAATAATAACCTTACCCGTACGGAGCATCCTGACCCACAGCGTGGAGGATCAATGTTAGTTCGATTCATGAGGCAACAACCACCAACGTTCAATGAGAGTACAAATCCCTTAGTAGCTGGGAAATGGATAAATTCCCTAGAGAAAATATTTCAGGCTTTGTGGAGTAGTGAAATGGAAAAAGTTATCATGGCAGTTTACCACCTCACTAGAGATGCTGATCAATGGTGGTCATTGATTCAAAACATGAAGGAAGATGGTGAAGTATCAAATATGAAATGGAGGGAGTTCAAAGATCTGTTTTTAGAAAAATACTTTCCTCGTGACCACCGAGCATATATGGAAAGGCAATTTCTGAGTCTGAGACAAAAGGAGGATGAGAATGTCACAAAGTATGAGGCTAACTTTACAAGGGTAGCAAGGTATGATGGAGATTATATACATAACCCCAGAAGTAAGATTGATCATTTCCTTGATGGGTTAAAACCATTTCTCTGCCGATCATTAGTCGCATAATCCTTTTCATCGTATGAAGACATTGTCTCATGTGCTATCAAGACTGAAGAGGAATTCTCTAGGTCTTATGAATTTAAAGAAAAGCAAGAGAAGAAGAGATCTGCTGATCAATCTCTGAATGGAAATAATGGGAATAAGGGAAAGGTTGAAAATCCATCCTATGGTAAATGTGCGAAGAAACACCCTGATACTTGCTTGAAGGGGATGTGCGTCTATTATAAATGTGGTGAAAAAGGCCACCAAGCTCGTGATTGCAAAGGGAAGAAAGAAGATACCAATTTTCAGTGCTATAATTGCTGGGAGATGGGACATTATGCAAATGAATGTCCTAATCGTCAGGGTAACATACCTCAGAAAAGGCCAAGGGATCAAGGCCAAGATTTTTCTATCACTACTGCTGAGGTAGAAGATCCAAAAGACATGGTGGAAGGTAATTTAATGGTTTCCTCAAGTTTAGCAAATGCATTATTTGAATCTGGATCATCACATTGTTTCATATCTTCCCAGTTTGCTACGAAAATTAGATATTTCCAATTTTATTTAATAAGGGATTTGTCAGTTAAAACTCTTAAGGGAAGTATCGTTGCAACAAAGTTTTGTTAATCAGTCCCCATTAGAGCACATAAATTTTCTTTATCTGCTGATCTCATCATTATACATATGATTTAGTTTGATATAATACTCGGTATGGATTGGATTTCAGAATATTATGTGAATATTTATTGTAAGAAGAAGGATTTTATGATTTTTGATGACGATGATAAAGAACACCTTATCTTTAGAGCAGAATCGTCACCACCTAATTCTTATCTAGATCCACCCCTGTAGCTCAACTAAATTCAATTATTGGGGAGAAAGATAATTAAATGACTATGGGTGAGGAAAGGAATGTTCAAATAGATGATGTAACTGTTGTGAAAGAATATGTAGATGTATTTCTAGAAGATTTACCTGGACATCCTCCAGAACGAGAAGTTGAGTTTTCAATTGATTTAATTCCTGGATCAAGGCCTATATCGAAGACCCCTTATAGAATGGCCACTGTAGAATTAGTCGAACTAAAGAAACAACTAGAGGAGTTGAGTAATAAAGGATTTATTCACCCTAGTGTTTCTCCACGGGGAGACCATGTTCTTTTTGTTAAAAATAAAGATGGATCTATGAGGTTATGTATCGAGTACTGGGAGATCAATTCTATAACAATAATGAAAAAGTATCCCCAACCACGCATTGATGATTTATTTTACCAACTACATGGAGCTCAATACTTTTCAAATATTGACCTTCGATTTGGATACCATCAGTTGTGTGTGATGAAGGAAGACATTCCGAAGACAACATTTTGAACCAGGTACGGGCATTACGAGTTTACAGTAATGCCTTTTGAATTGACTAATGCACCCTCTGTATTCATGGATCTGATGAATTGAGTTTTCAATGAATATCTCGATGAATTTGTGGTGGTATTTATTGATGATATCTTGGTATACTCAAAAATCTATGAAGATCATGAAAATCACTCGCGCATTATCCTAAAGACTCTGAGAAGTCATGAATTATATGGGAAGTTTAGCCAGTGTGAATTATGGCATCAAGAGATTTTTTTCTTGGCCATATTGTCTCTAAAGATGGAATCTCTGTTGATCCTTCTAAGACCAAGTCAATCCATGAATGTCCATCACCTACAAGTATAACTGAGGTGCGCAGTTTTATTGGTTTGGCAGGTTATTATCGACGTTTCATCCAGAATTTTGCCCGATTGGATAACCCATTAATGAAGCTCACACGTAAAGGGATTAAATTTGTTTGGAAAAAAGAGTGTGAAGAATGTTTCGAATAACTGGAGAGAAGATTATTCAATGGTCCTATATTGACTCTACCATCAGGGAATGATGGGTTCGTTATTTATAGTGATGCATCAAAGAAAGGACTTGGTTGTGTCCTTATGCAGAATGATAGGGTTATTTCCTATACATCACGACAGTTGAAAATTCATGAGAAAAACTATCCTACTCATGATCTCAAGTTAGCAGCTGTGATCTTTGCTTTGAAGATATGGGGGCACTACCGCTATGGTGAAAAATGTGAGATTTATACTGATCACAAGAGTTTGAAATATATTTTCTCAGAAAAAGAACTCAACATGAGGCAAAGGAAATGGCTTGAATTACTCAAGGATTATGATTGCACAATACACTACCACCCGGGGAAGGAAAAAAAGGTGTAAGATGCTTTGAGCAGAAAAGATCATGGAGTTTTGAACAATATGAGAATTGAAAGGGATCCAATTTTCTTGGATCTAGTGAAGATGGAAATGGGAATAACCAGGGAAGGTGAAACATCAATTCTTTTTCTAATGGTTGCCAAACCATCTTTACTAGAAAGGATTAAGAGTTCTTAGACTCATGATGAAGAATTTCAAAAGAATATTAAAGCTGTGAATGATGGGAGATTGAGAGACTTTGTGTGTGAAGATGGATTTTTAAAATTTGGGAAGAGACTTTGTGTTCTCAATATACCTGATCTAAAAAGGGAATTGCTGGATGATGCTCATAGTTCCAATTTCACTATAACCCTAGGAGCACCAAAATGTATAGATATTTGAAGGAACATTTTTGGTAGGACAACATGAAGAGGGAGATTGCTGATTTTGTGTCAAGATGTATGGTTTGTCAACAAGTGAATGCTAGAAGTCAACAGCCTGGAGGAGTCATGCAACCTCATCCCATACCGGAGTGTAAATGGGACAATATTACGATGGAAATTGTCATGGGGCTACCGAAGACTCCTAGAAGGAATGATGAAATATGGGACATTGTTGATCGTCTTACCAGGTCAGCACATTTTATTTCTATAAGAGAAGATCTACCCCTGAAACGTCTAGCAATACTATATATTGATGAAGTTGTGAGACTTCATGGAGTACCCCAATCGATTGTTTCTGATCGTGATCCCCATTTTATTTCAAGTTTCTAGAAAAGTCTTCAGAATGCCTTGGATACTGAACTCCATTTGAGCACTGCCTACCACCCTCAAATAGATGGACAATCAGAATGAACTATTCAAACCTTAGAAGACATGTTGAGATCATGGTCACTTGACTTTTAGGGTATGTGGGATCAATATTTTCCTCTGGTAGAATTTTCCTATAACAATAGCTTCCATTCAAGTATTCAGATGGCACCATATGTAGAGTTATATGGAAAGAGATGTCGTACTCCAACCTGTTGGGATGAAGTTGGTGGAAGAAAACTTGTAGTCCTAGAACTGGTGGAGGAAACGATGGAAACGGTGAAGGTAATCCAAAATCACATCAAAGCAGCTCAAAGTTGGCAGAACAGCTATGCCGATAATCGAAGGAACGATTTGTAATTTCAAGTTTGTGATCATGTTTTCCTAAAGGTATCTCCATGGAAAGGAGTCATACGTTTTGGTATTAAAGGTAAATTGAGTCCTAGGTACGTCGAACCTTTCGAAATTCTAGAACGAATTGAGGTAGTAGCTTACCGATTCGCAATGACGCCAAGTCTCTCCAAATTTCACGATGTGTTCCACGTATCTCTGTTGAGGAAATACATGTCTGGCCCAACGCATGTACTCACCTATGATGAATTAGAACTGTAACTTGATTTGTATTATTGCAAAGAGCCCGTCAAGATCCTTGATATGAGAGAACAAGTACTGAGAAACCGGACAACGCGTCTGGTAAAAGTTTTGTGGAGAAACCATAAGATGGAAGAGGCAACGTGGGAACCCGAGAAACTTATGATGAAGAACCACCCGAGTATTTTCATGCGGTAGTATTCTAGAAATTTTGAGGATGAAATTATTTGAAGGAGGGAAGAATGTAACACCCCAAACTACTACGGTACACTTCTCTTTGAGTAATGCAATAGTGTGTGTTGTACGCCACATCGAGTTCTAACACACACCACAACCGATCAAACTAGCCGTTATGAAGATTAATACCTACTTTATGAAATTTTATAAATTTTATCTCTCAAAATGGACCTCATTTTTGGATTCGGAGTATGGAATTTATCCTAAGGTGAAGTTTTGGTACTTTTCGGATAACTTTTATATTTTGATGAATAGTGAAAATTACTAAATTTTAATTAAAAACAACTTTTTTAATAAAAATAATTAATAGTGATAAAATATGAATTTGAGTGGTTTTAAAGTATATTTAGAATATATTTTTACCATTTAATACAATGTTGGTCATTGGACATAATTTCACAATTAAACCGAACATAAACCAGTATCAATATTTTGATAGTTATTATATCTTAAAAACAAGCTTTTTATTTTGACAGCGGTAAGTAATTTGAAATTAATTTCTGCCACTTCTGTGTTTTGAATTTGGAAAATTTGATTCCTTATTTGGAATCAGGATGTTCAAATTGTTTAAATATGTAACTTTTATTTTTAGACATTTTGAATAATTATTTCGGTAAATATTTTATTTACCATGGTTAAAGGGTAAATCCAGTAAATAAGGGTTAACAAATAATATTATAATAATAAAAAATTATCCTAAAACGTGTTTTAACCTTATTGATTGATACTTTTCCGACCATGGGCATCTTTGGGTCGATTTTGGGACCCCATGGTGCCACATGTAAGTGATAGGGACACTTTATTTTAATTAAGTTAAACTGAATACAAAAATGACACGAGCATATATCCTTTAGAAAAACAATTTTTACATAGGGTTATATATGTAGTATTTTCGACTATAAATATTCATTATAGAGATAACAATATTTCATACATAATAGTATTTTATTTAGAATTTTTAGACATTAAATAATTTAATTTATTTATGACACAATGGTGATGCAGCAGTTACCATAATAGTGAAAAGTTAAAATTATTGATATTTTAGATACACAAATAAATTTAATTTGAGACTTTTTATGAATTAAACTAATTTTAAAGGTTAATATGACATTTTAGGAATTATTTAATTAACTTTTTTCTAAGTAATCATTCTGTTATCATTTTTACGAAAATCAATTGTTGAATAGAGTCGAAATTGACATAAAAGAGTTTTTAAAACAAATAGTATATTATTAATTCATATTAAATTCCTCAAAATATAATGATCGTACAAGAGACTTATATAATGATATTTGAATCATTAATGGACCACTTGGTGGTCTCTTGGATGTATATAGTAAGTTTATTAACCATATAGTATAAAAATACAAAGAGACATTGTAAAAGTGAAGTTAATTAACAAAGAGTTAATACTTAAGGAAATGGTTAATAAAATGGCCCAAACCTGTCTAAATTATATTGTTTGAGTGTTTTTCGACATATTACCACCTTAAAATTTAAATAATCCACTTTTGAGCCATTAGAAACCGAATATGAATTTATTATAAAATAATATTTCTAGCTTTTCCAAAGGTGCCCCTCACTCCTCTTATAAAAGGGCACTCTCCCTTCTAATTAACTCACAGCATCAAAGCCTTTTGGTTCGGCCAAACACTGCCCAAATAATCTCTCAACTTCCCTCAATTCATCCTAGAGGTCTTACTTTAGTCCTAAATCCAACTTAAGTATCCCTTTTGATCAAATCAAAAGGAAGAACCCGAAGAAGAGGTAATGATTTCACCACCCTTTTCCAAGTTCCTTTCTTCTTCCACTTCTTCTTTCTTTGTTATTACCATTCTAAAATAATAGCTCCAGTATCATATATATACTGTGATGTTATTATAAATATGGTATAGTAATATTCAGTATTCTATACGTCCTTTGAATAACATGTCACCATACGTGCATACGTACGGCTTACCATCTCCACGTCGTGGTGTAATTGTTATTCCATAAATTATTATTTTGATCGGTATAATAATGATGTGTAATTAATGTAAATAATAAATGTAACATGATAATGATTCTATATATATGATATACCATCCAATTATATATTATTATAATATAAAAAAAATGATATTGTCGCTCGTGCGTACGTACGGACTACCATCTCCACGAACGCGATGAGATTCATTCTCCATCGTATCTATTCATGTTTAATTCTCATTTTATGATTAATAATAGTTTCTATAGACTTGATATCATTCTGGATATGATTATGATACAACCTATCCATGAAAAACATGACTTACATAACAAAACATATAAAAGAAAATGAGTAATTTAACACCCGAAACAACGATAATACTAAGATATTATTAACAAATAAATGTTAAAAGATCATATATGATATCATATTAACGTATATGATTCTTGTATAATTTAATAACAATTATTTCAACATTATAAAAGAGTTTAACCTACCCTCATCCAAGGAAAATTACAAGGTAGGGGTTATTTCAAAATATCTTCATTATCGGAGGTTGTTTATACGTAATAATCTTCTGGGATCTCTTTATCATCCACATCCATGTTTCTTAAAAACATATTTCAGAACATTTTTAATATTTAAAAGAATATGGTTTAAAGTAATTTATACCCTTTTTGACTTTTTATAATAGTTTTATAAAGGAATCTTTCCGCTGTTTTCCAAACAAGGTTCTTTTTAACATTTTCGACAGAATTAAGGTAAGAATTTTTTTTAACTTATACGGCGGGTGCGGCTATTTTCCACCGTTATAAAATCGTCAAAGATTCCCTTACAAGCATATAAGAATATTTTCCATGAAAATGTTTTATTTTATAAATATATTACTATTAAATGATTTCAAAATAGAAAGAGATATTTCTCTAAAAGGAGTTTTGATTTCATCTATGTCAACATCCTTTAATGGATTTTACGCTTATTTGAAGTTGATTTATTATGATACAAAACTTCTATATTGTATTGAAGGTTTTGTGATATGTTTGACTGTGGATGTGCTCTTTTTATACCATTCATGGTTTATGGTAAAAGTATTGACATTTTGTATTCTAGTTTTAATACGAATGTTTATGTTATGTTTAAACCTTTTCATATGGGAATGCATTGGACTTAATATGTGAAGGGTGGAGCCTGCTATAGCTCCTCGATGCATCAGTAGGTCTCATGAGACAAACTAGTGTCTTGGAACAAGGCCTTGACAAAATCTTATTTGTAGTCTTGGTACGAGGCCTTGGATATGTGGTTATGATAGTATGGCATTATGCATTCCATCATTATAAAAGTGGTTATTGATATTGAATGTGATTATTGGATTAGTATAATATCCATGTGAATAAGTAAATGGCATTATTTTATTTTATTTTTACCATACTATGTTTATGGTCATGTTTAAAAGGCTTTTTAAGTTATACATTGCCTTAAATGTTTATTCATATCTAGGAAAGTTTCCGCTATATTGTTATCCTTACTGGGAATTTGAGCTCACCCCTTTTCTATGTTTTAATTTTCCCCCGATGTGATGAAATAATTTATGAATGACCTGTAGGGATATTATGAGGGGATAACAGTGTGGACTATAGAGACAATATGTTGTTGTAGTAGTTTTTCACATTATAATGTAATGTAAAACTTCAAGAATATATCTAGTGTTTCCAAGGCTACTAAAACAATCGGTCTTTTGAGATTTGATCTTTCTTGTGATCATTCCAATGTTATGTAATAAAGCACTGACTCTAGGTAACTTAGGGTCGGGGCATTACAATTAAGCAATGTTTAAATTTGGGCCCTTATAAGTGAAATATCCCATATTTATGGATTTAGAATGAAAATAAGTGATAACAATGATGAAACAAAGAATTAATTAAAGTTGAAACTTATCTTTGACATTAGTGATCCATTAAGATAAATAGTTTTTAACATGGTTGAAAACCATGAGAGGAGGTATCAGAACACAATAAAGATCCAAGTGGGATAATGTAGCGACTAACAAGGTAATAGGGAAACTCATTTTATATGTTTTATCCATTTAAATATATTTAATTAAAATTATAATACAAAATTGTAGAAAGGAAACTCTTGTTTGATAACATCAGTCACGACATAATCATTCTACTCTAGGGTCATGTTGTGTTTCAACACCTTTGGGTTATAGTGAAACACCCATTTATATGGTGGAACTGAAATTAAGACTATTAATATATGGAATTATTAGGTTCTTAACAATATAACCCATTTTTTATAATGTGACCAACCATAAACATCAAAAATATATCTTACACAACCTCTAACCACACTATAACATCCCCTGTTATGGTTTGATCATTGGTCTATAAAAAAATTATTTCCACACCAATCAAAACTATCGAAATACCAACCCCTAGCTCCATAAACTCATCAAACCATTGAAATCCCTTAACATACACAAGGTTCAAGGAAAATTAAAATAAACCCATACCTTTGAATATATGGGGTTTTACAATAACTTTATTATATAGAAACTCATCCTTGATATGAATTGATGAACTTCATCAATAATAATATCTGACCACAACACTAATATATTAGAATCCTAATTCCAATTCCCCTTCATAATATATCAGGGATACCACTACACATGCAATAAATTTACGTTCATCCAATATTGAACATTTTCTATCATATATAATATAGATAGTTTTTCCCATGAATGATATATACATTGGAATATATATGATTTTAAAGAATCTCCAGCATATAGAAACTCATCTTTGATATGAGTTCTTTAACAATACCAATGAAAATATCTAACCACAAAACTAATATATCATTATCATAATCGCAATTATCCTCTAAGATATGTTTGATTTACCATGACATATGCACTAAATCTACATTTTTCAAACATAGAACCACTTCACTCTTATCCAATATATATATCAGTAGTTCCTCAAAAGATATAACCATTCAAATATGAACATCATAATGATAAGAATGTGAGAAATATCCAGATGATATATTTGAAGGTAAGATATATGAAACACATCATCAATCACACTGTATCATAGATGAATCACTAACTCCTATGACACTATATCAATTCTCCTAAAACCTCCTATTATCCTATGAAAGTGGGAACTAATTTCTATTACCCCTATATCATCCAACGTCCCAAAAAAATCTTGCACTTTTAAAAATACATGTTCCCTCACCATAAACTCTATAAGATGGAATTCAGGGTTAGTGTTTGATTTCTACCATCTCTGAGTGGTCACAATCCACTTTTGAATCAACATAATATACTCTAAAATCATTATCTTGATACTCATATTAATAATAAAAGACTCACCTTCTTCAAGCCATTATAGTGGTTATTGATTCAACCTACCAAAAAACGACTCAAAATGTTCAACCAGAATCGATTCTTGGAAACTATAGTTATAGTCCAATCTACCTATGAAGAGATGAATCTTGTACTGATAATAAAAATTCAGGACATATACCCATAAAATGTCTTCTAAAATATAGATAGTCTTATTTGACTTCCCAGTAGTTAGAGCATGATATGCTATGATCAAATGTAGTTGAGTATCAAATTTCTTTTATAATACCTTTTAAAAGTGAGATACTAATTGATAATCTCAATAAAACCCAATATTATTAAAAACACCATGAATTCATAATATCATTTGAATATATATTCTATATATCTCAAACATTTAATAGGACTCCATGACTAATAGTGTATCATCATCTCTCAACCCATTGGCTTGGACTTGGTTGGAGGTGATAAAAACATTAGGTGACATACCTAAGACACCAAATAAGAACAATAAATTCTTAGTGCTTTATAAATGTTAGTGGATGATTTTCACTAAAATAAAAAAACAGAACTTAGAAACATAAAATAAAAACAACCAACACAATTATATGATGCCAGAGTAATAAGAATATAACTCAAATAAAAACATAATAAAAAAACCACATAATATTAGTAATGACAATGTAAAACATGAAAACAAACTAAAACCAAAAGACAAGATTCCATAATATCACTAACATGACATCACTCCCAAAACACCAAGAGAGACCACCAAACTCTAAGCACCAATATGAGAAAGAAGGATCATGATGGAATTATAGATAAATGTATGACCTTTTGATTACCTTTGTCAGGAAGAATAACATCTCAAGATGCACCAATGTACATATATAAGAGGTCAGTAATAATACCTTATAGGATTTCTCCAACAGACAACCCAATACATTCCACTAGGAAAATATCACATTATCTCATAGTTTATAAATAAAAATTATGAAAAATAGAGAAACATAAAAAAAGTTTACCATTGTAAAACACTTTAAATAAAATAATTAGATTAAATAAAATTTTATTTTCTTTATTTCAACATGAAATAACTATCCATGTTCCACACTCACAAACACATTCATGGTGAATGAAAATAAAAATAATCATGAGTGGTGATTCAACAATAACAAACTCATCACAAGGTGATAATATCTCATGCACCTCGAGCATCGAGAATTGATTCAGTATTAACAATGTTGTGCATAATAAAATATTAACACACGCAAACATGTATAATAAGTTCTCATATAATACAATTCCATAATAATATTTTCTTAAATTTTAGTTTTTTCATCATATATATTCATTGAATTCAACTAAAAACAAAATTTTTAGAGTAATTTCAAATTATAAATCGAGGGGTTTTTCAAAATCCATTCAAAATACTATATTCCAAAATAATCAATTGAAATGGGTTTCCTAAAAGAATCATTCAAAATGTCCGTGAAAATCCATGCAATATATTTAATAAAAACAAATAATTCAAGTTCAAGAGTATATATAGAAGTGATATAACAAAAATACCTATCAACGATAAAAGAAAACAATGAATGAAACACAAAACCTATTGGTTTGGACTTGATACTTATTCCCTTCATTACATCCAAATAAGATCTCCTAAAAATACATCATATATCAAAACTATATATATAAATTTTTAAATCTAACATTCTAGGTGAGAAAATATGAGAATATATATAGATAAAGAGATAAAATCAAGACTTTCCATAGATTTTGGTGATCCAACATGCATAAATCCATAAAATCTTCCTTTTGAATCAAAATAAACCACTAATAATTCCTTAGAGAGAAGTAGATTTACAGTTCGTGGGATAATAAGAGAAAAATGAGAGTTTTTTGGGGTTTAATAGAGTTAAGATATTTCTTTAAGAGAAATTAATGCAAATTGTATGGTTCAGACACATGGTTTAATATAATTTGAACCAATTGTACACTTGGTACTGAATATCACCCAATAAGTCTCATTATTGAGCTATATGGTTTGGAAAACGTGTTCCAACTGTGTAATGACACTTCCTTTAAACTATCCAATCATATTATTCATACAAATGGTGCGAAAAAACTATGTTATAACTATGCTTCTATTACTATCTTCCCTCACATAGTTTCTGCTCGCATGTTCATGTTTTGGAAAAAAACATGTCATAACTAAGAACCCACCCATATTCTCTATAGGGTTTCATAGAAAGGTTAAATGGTGTCCACTAATCATGCTCAAACAGATCACCACCGTAAATGCTTCCAAAACACTCCAAAACTATCCAAAAAACCCAAATCTCAACCCAAGTGTTATATAACACAAAACTATATATAATAGAAGGAAAAAGTATTTGAAATTTGGGGGTGTTACATTATCCCCACCATTGGTATTTATATCATCGTAAAATTGGTAATTTTTTATTTTTTTAAAAATTTATAGTCGTTACTCCAGCATAAAGTCTTCTTACTTCTATATCTCTAATTAAATATGGCCATAATTCCATAGAACACACACCAAAAGGATACTATTTCCATAAAATATATTCTAATATATATCTAAAATTTTCATCAACATGTTAATTAATAATGTATCTAGATTAAGATAAAGTGTTTCTCATCGAATACCTTTGTTATGATCATATTGGTACTTCTTCAACAAAGATACATGGAATAAATTGTGCACAAAACTAAATCCTGGCTATAAATCAAACCAATAAGCCATATTAATAATTAATTCTTATATATATAATGGGTCAATGTACTGAGGTTAGTTTAATTTATTTACCCAAATATTGATTTCCCATCCATAAAGAGAATCTCAAGAAAGCATAATCACCAAATTAAAAAGGTAAGGGTCGAAGATGATGATTCATATACAACATCTGAGGGATCTATGCCATTTACATCTTATTCTTGATCATTTAAAAATAATTTACCATCTCATACACAAGGAAAAGGTTCTATAAGTGAAGTCACATCCATTTCCCTTTAAATAAGTGGAGAATTAAAAGGAAAGCCACACAAAGGTTTAAAAGGAAGAATTTGTATTGAGGCATCATGATATTTATTATATGATAATTCCACTAATAATATATGATCCTCCCATGATCCTCAGAAATACATTATAAAATTCCTAAGTATGTATTCAAATGCTTGGATTATCCATTCTTACTATTCATTATTTTGGGGATGATTATCTATGTTTATGGGTCAATTAGGCTCTAAGGGATTCTTATTTGGATTTCCAATGATGTGATATGAACCTGGGGTCTCAGGAAAACAAAATTAAAAAAGGAATTCCAAGTAACCTTAAAATATCCCAAATGAAGATTTTTTCTATGTATTCCATCATATTTGATTCACATATAGGGATTAAGTGAGCCAACCTTTTGAGCTAATCCATAATCAACCATATATAATCATGTCCTTGACCCATTCTTGGTAGGCCTGTAACAAATTACATATTAGTCTATTCTAATTTCCAAATAGTTATTGGTATAGAGTTCAACATACAAGGTGGTCATTGGAGGTTCACCTTTACCTGCTGAATATAGAGAAATTTGAAGAGGTACATTACCATCCTATTGTTTCATACTATCCCATCAGAACTATACTCTCATTTACTTATAGTGTTTATTAATTCTAAGATGACAACCCATCTCACATAGTGGTGTAATAAAATGATATTTTCAAGAGAACTTTGAGGAACCACAATCCAATATCTAAAATTCCTCACAAATCTCCCATCTATCCTCTATCCAAAAATGGTCTTCCCATCATCGATTTTCAACCTCATAGTCAAAAATTCGGGATCAAGTTTATGATCATCATTAACCTACATAATAAAATCCTAAATAAGAAAAAATTTAAAGAAAACCACAACATAACCATGGTCATTACAATCGAGATGCATATCACCTATGAACATCATTAACTTCCGCTAATCCAAATCCTCTTTAGTTAACTATCCATATGATTTCCAAATCAATTCATCATCCATATAATTCCCCTTACCTAGTGAATAAAAAAAATATTGTCAAAAATATAAGTTTACTCTATCTATATTCATTGATTTAGATTCAAATTTATTTATGATAATATGGACTTTATGATTTTATGATCCATTATGGAAGTGAAATTCTCACCAAAGACATAATGATGCCATGTTTTCAAGGAATGACAATAATAAAAAACTAAAAATCATGTATTAGGTAATTCTTTACATGAACCCATAATTGTTATGACCCATAAGCTACCACATGATCTCCCTATATGAGAAAACATCTGAAAATAGATCTGTATGCATTAAAATAGACAAAAAATCCTATTAATTATTTTTGAAATTTACAGATGGGTGATAATATAAGATGAACCTCAATCACTTAGAAAAAATTATAGCAAATGTCACTCAATTGTAAATGAAATAATTTTATAATAAAAACGATCAGTAGATAGTATAGTAATAAAAATTCATGAATAAAGAGTTGGTATTTTTCTATTAAGATGAGGAAACTATATATCCAAAAGATATTCTTCTATTGTTTCCAAGATGTAAAAAATTCCAAAATTTCAAGATCTACTATGATTTCAATTTCACAAATAGAATAGATACTGAAACATAAATATTGTATCTACAAATCACACTTTTAAATCTTATAATATATGTCATTTTCTTGCAAGGTACCCGACACAATTAAACATTTGTGATGATTTTTAGTAGAGTTTGGTATTTTTTACAACTAAACTTTTGTTGTAGAATACTTTTTTTGATATTCAAGATCATTTCTAGTCCATTGGAGTGCTTTTTTAAAAGAAAGTGGAATTTTACTGAATTATCAAATACAAACACAAAGAGGGAGAAAAGTGTTTTTTGAGAATTGTTTTTTCAGATACAGTGGATCAGAGTGAGGAGATCTAAAAGAAGAAGTTTGGACTAAGAATTACTAGGTAAAAATAATTTCATTAAGATAAAATATAATTTTTCTATAACACTTATCATCACATTCAGGTCCATCGGTGTAAAGAAACATGAGAAGTTGAAGATGTTGGTTTTCAGTATGACCAATAAGTCAAATATATTGATCGTTATATCCAAAAGAATCAGAGTTACAAATTGTATATTTTTGGATGTTTTCCTTTACCATAAGCATAAAAAGAAAGATGTTTCTGATTTAGAGAGTTGGAATGTTTCTGATGTGGTTGAATGATTGCAATTAAGTAAAGAGTTAGAAAATACTAAAAAAATTCAAACCCAAATTCAGATAATGCTTTACCAATCATGAAATTCTCATAAAAAATGAAAACTACCATGAAAAAATATTTTGAATAAATAGAGGAATCATATGAATTATATAGGTTAACGGAATTAAAAAAATGTTTTCATCAAATCCCGAAGTACCAGGAATATAATTTTTGATATATTTTAATGAGTTATAACAAAAGATTTTTGAAGAATTTCAATGATCCATAGTAGAGTTTCAATTGTAAATAAAATTCCATAATAATGGGAAATCCATCATAAAAATATGATTATATTATTCATAATGAGTATAGAAGGAAATTTATATCATACAGAGTGAAGCAAGAAAGTCATATCATAATGAATAGGGGAAGATAGACATATTGTAATGACTAGAGAAAGATAGTCCTTTTGTAATGAGAAGAGGAAGAAAGTCATATCATAATGAGAAGAAGAAGATATTCATATTGTAAAGAAGCATAAGAAGTTAGTCACAACTGATTTAAGATAAATAATTTAACCAAACTAAAGACGAGAAAGTTTTATTAGACTACAACTAGTTACTATGTTCAAGAATACTAATTTCGGAGAAATCATGAGATGTTTTGAAGTAGTCAATTTTAAAAATTAAATGTGAGAGATTTTTAGATATTTGAAATTTGAGTAAGTGAGAAAAAATTTTATATTTCAAACCTATTATATTCTGAGTTTTCTATAAATATATGTATAATAAATTTGTACCTTTTAAATATTCATGAGTAAGAAAAAGATTATGCACAGCATAATTCATGAAATGTTTTTTTCTAGAATGATATCTCAGAAAAAGGTCAGAAACATAAATATTATATTTATATACTAAGAATATTAAACAACTTAGGATTGTACTTAGCATTTTAGAAGAGTTTAATAAGTTCATATTGATAAAGGGAGAATCATATTAAGTCAACATGATTGATTCAAATAGATTATGTTCATCAGACTAGATACAATCAAACTCAGGTTCTTAAGACTCCTGAACCTTTTTCGAGAATATTGAAGAAATTATTTGGACATTGTTTTGGCTAAATTGTTTTTACAAAAACAATGTAAACTGATGGGAGTCAGCATAATCATTCATATTGGGAGATATAAGGTGTCTGACAAGATTTGGAAGTATTTGTATTCATGTGTTCATAATAATGAGTTTCCAGAGACCCATGTAAGTGGTTATGGAAAGGATGTAGGTTTTCACACTATGTCTGAATCTTATAAATCTCAATTAATTTACTTGATTTTATTCTTTTTCATGCATGAGTATTTCCTAAAATATGATAAGGATATAAACATTAATAGGTTTTAGGGGTTACATTTTTAAAAGTATTGAAACTTATAAACGTAAATAATTATTTCAACCCCACCTGTTATTAGTTATTAACTGATCCTTCAGAACATAAATTTTTATAGAGGGAAGGTTACATTGTTGACTCATTTTCATGGATAATATAAATTTTCTCAATAGTAGAGTAATTCCAACATTTTATGGAAGAGAATATTATTGATGAAAAAAGACGATTATTCCTTATCTTTAATCTCTTGGACTAGAAGTTATTGATTCTTATACAATTAGTTTTATACCTATTGATAAAGATTCCTCAATTACTTTTTCTGATAAGATAAATATCAATGTTCGTAAAAAATATAGTAATTATTTCATTATGTACTTATTAGAAAATTATTATATGAAGATGATGGGTCTCAAAACATCAAAGAGTATGTGGGATAAAGTAGAAACTATTGTTGAAGGGAACACTAACCCAATGGAAGAAAAGATAAAAATATGGTATAATATGTCTGAATACCTCATAATGAGAGATTAAGAAACTATTTATAAACACTTCACCAGAGTAAATGAAATTGATTGAAAATTTATAGGTTTTAAATATTACTTGCAAGATTCAAAAATTGTGAATAAAATTATGAGAATAATTATGAATAGGTTTGGATCTAAAATATCTATATTAGAAAATAAAGATTATTTATCTCTTAATGAGTTTTATAACTTCCTTGTTTCAGATGAAATGAGAAAAACTCCAATGTTCAAAAAGAATATAAATGATGAATTTCATTTTTAATCTATAAGAAAAAAGAAAATACAAGATATTTAAGATGTTGATCCTTCTGACTCTAAAGATAAATAGGATGATAAGTTGAATAAAAAATAATAATATCTCTTATATACCATAACTATAAAATAGAGAGACGAAGGTATTGAGGTACAATTCTTTTTAAATTTTTTAACTGTGGTGGAATCATACAATTTTATATTAATTTACCCAAGAATAAAGCTAGTGAATATTAAGATGATTCTGATGATAAATCTTTATGGGAGAGGTGGAAAAAATGGTCAAGAATAAAAGTCATCCCACAAGTATAAGAAGAATTTTACTAGGAATAAGAGAATTATTTTTAGCAATAAAGTTGAATTGGACTCAATAGAAAAACATTATTTAGAAGATTAAAGTATAGAAAAGGCTATAAAATTCATTTAAAAGGTTGAAAAAATAGAATACTCCATAAATAGTGAAGAAGGTGGAGAATATTATAAAGAGTATCAACTCAATATAGAACTTTAGACATGTATTGAGAAAAACGAATTTCTTAAGAAATAACTCATAATTATAATGAATAAAAATGAATAAAAAATTGAAGGTGAAAAAGATGTTGTCGATAATGAAGGAGGATACATCCATGAGATCTTAAGTTACAAACCAAGAATTTCTGAACATGGAATGATGGTTGATGATCTTAGTAATAAGTTTGAGGATATGAAAGAATAAGGTAACAAGTTTCAATCAAAACTTCTTGAGTATTAATTTAACTTGATGAAGATGAATGAATACTTTAATAAATTCTTGTAATTAAATGATAAAACTTCTAAAGTTACTGAGAAAAATAATATCAAGAATTAGGAGAAATTCTCACCCTTCAAAAATAAATTTTCATAAAATATTTCAATCATTTCAAGTGATGATAAAATTGATGGGAAAGTTTATATTGATAAGGAATGTTAGAAACCTATCATATCTAAAAAATATGTAAAAATCCTTAGTAGGAAATATTTTCCACGTCTTGAGTATGATATAACATAAAGAAGCTATCAACCTCAAAAAAGTTTCTATTGAAAAATATCTTACCTTAGTAGAAAATCAAGGTTTAATGAATATTTTATGTGTTATAGAATCTATAAGAGAAGAGATTTTAAATTTTTCCATAACTTCTCACTTTCTAAAAGAAGGTTTTAATAAAGAGAAATAAATAGTGGAAGAATGAGGTGTAACTTTTTAAACCCACAGGATGTAAGAAAAGAAAAAACACAAGATGTTGGAATATTTCCAAAAAATATTATTTTGAATCTATGAAATAATTTTTTGGTAGATTTAAATAAGTTTTTAATCATGAATAAATGTAAATGGTACACCTTCTAAAACAAGATTCTTATGGTAGACAAGAAATGTACTCTGAGAAGAAAAATGTTGAGTAAATATCTTTTGTTGTTGAGATAGATTTGAAAGAAAGTAATATGAATAAACCAAGGATTTTTTGTAGTTTTTTTCATCAAATATAAATGGTGACATAAAAATCTTGAATCAATTTGAATTTCATGATTGAGGAGTAGTTTCCTTTAGAAATGATAGTTCCTTAAAAATCAGAGGAATCGAAATGACTGATATTGAATAAGAAAAGTTGAAACATAAGTATGTTTTAGATATTGATGGGCTAAAACATAACTTATTATAGTTCAGATTTTTTAATGATGGAAAATAATTTATTTTCAAAAAAATATTATTATATCATTAGAAGTATGAAATATTAAAAATTTATCAGAAATAGAGAAAGAACTACTGGTAAACTATATAAACATATAGAGTTTAATAACTAATGTTACTTGAGTACTAAAGATGAAGAAAACTTTATTCACTAAAGACTTGGTCACCTAGGGCAGAAAAACATGAAAAAACATTCAAATGTTTATTTTCTACATTATTTTCCAGAATTGAAAAAGTGAGATGAAAAAGTTTGTGTTACTTTTTAAAAAGGTAATAAGACTAAAAAAAGTCATAAGAGATATGAGATTAAGTCTACCTGACCTCTTGAGCATATTTATTCTGATTTAGTTGGGGTGATGATACATTAATCAAAAAAAGAATTATAATTTATCACTTATGATTTCACTCAGATGAAAAACAACATGTTTATGAAATATAACTTATAGGTTGTGTAAATGTTTAGGTTTTTAAAAAAAAGATGTTGAGAAAATAATTGTGGTATATATAAAGAAATTGAGAACATATGATGTAATGAATTCAGAAGAAATACATTTTAAACTTATATGTGAAATCCTGGTATCAAACATTAGTATAGTTCCACCTATACTCCACAAAAAAATGGAGTCGCAGAAATAATTAATATAATTTTTCAAGAAATGGGAAGAAGTATGAAAAAAATACCAACTTTCAATGTTCTATTAGTGATTAGTTGTTAGTACTACTATAATTTTCAAAACAAATGCTTGTTGATATCAAAAAACAACATTAATTCTTATGAAACGAGGTATAAACATTATTTATTAAATTATTTAAAAGTCTTTGGAATTCCATGTTTACATAAAATCTAAAATCTAGATCTAGTATTGTTTAATGAGAAATATAAGGAAGGAAATTTTATTTGTTGTTCACCCAATGAAAGAAGATAAAAATTTTGGAATGAACACTTAAAATGTTAGTGGACTCATATTATGTGAATGTAATAGAACATAAAAAATCCTTAACAAAATTTGTTATGAATGTTTATGAGTATTAAATGGAAATTTAAAATGATAGTGAAATTAAGTCAAAACATACTTAATAAGATTCAGGAGGATCTTTTGATTGGGAAATTTCAACTGGAAGAGAAACAGTAAAATTTCATTCCTTAAAAAAACATGTTGAGTCTGAAAAAATTCTTAAAAATAAGAACTCTCCAGTTGAAAGTAGAAGAAAGTTGATATTATAAAATCATACATAACTTATCTCTAAAGTTGAACCAGAATCAGTTTTAGAAGATATTCAACGAAAAGAATGGGAGGATTATATGAATGAATAGTTGGATCAGATTTAGAAAGATGAAATATGGGAAATTGTTCCATGGACAAATAATTAAAATATTATTTGAATAAAGTGGGTTTATATAAAAAAAATGAATGATCATGGAAAATTTTCAAGAAGCAAGGAAAGACTTGTTTGTATGGGATGTGCATAGGTGGAAGGTGTGTATTTATAAGAAACTATTTCCCCAGTTTTAATATTAAAAACTAGTAAAATGTTTCTATTATTGTCTTCACATTGATATTACAGAATTTATCAAAATAATAAAATGTCATATTTTATTGATAGTGACATTGAGGAATAAGTTTAAATTTAATTACCTTATGGGTTTTAACATGATAATGATGAAAATAAGGTTGGTAGTTTGAAGAAAACTTTTTATGGGTTATAAAAAGCACCATGTTATAGGTATTCAAAGCATGATATCTATTTGAGAATATTCAATTTTGTTAAAAGAAATGTTGATAGAAACTTATATGTGAAATATTTTAACTGAAAACCCTAATTTTAATTGTTTATATAGATGATGTAATTTTTTGAGGATTAAGAAAAAAAAGTAAACAGTTTTCTAATAAAATTAAGAATAATTTAGAAATGTCAATGTTGGTAGAATTAGATTTTTTCCTTGGATTACATGTTGAACTAAAATATAAGTATATTTGATTTTCTCGATTAAATTATTCCAGGGAATTATTCAAGAATCTTGGAATGGTATAATATAAAGAAGTGTCTACTACTATATCTATGAGAAGAAATTTGAGTAAAGATGAGTATGGTAAAAGTGTGAATCAAAAATGATTTTGGGAGTTGATAAGAAGTTTATTTTACCTTAAATCCTTAAATCCTTCTATTTGTTATGTTGTGAATTTGTGTGATTGGTATAGATGACATCCTAATGAATCACATATATTGGAATAAAATAGAATTATTAGATATTTAAAAGGAAAAACTTCACATGGGCTATTGTAAAAATGAAAATTTCTAATGAATTTTCATGTTCATAATGATGTTGATAGGTATAGAGGATATAATGATAGAAAATCAACATTTAGAGGATCATTTTTCTTGGTTGAATGTTGTGTAAGATGGCCTAGTAAAAGGAAATGTTCACAAACATTAAGCATAGTGGAATCAAAATATTTTGTAGGTACTCAGGCTTGTACTCAGATGTTGTGGATCAAAGTTCAAATCTAATATTTTTATGTAAATCTTTCTAAACCAATAAAGATACTTTGTGATAATTAATGTGAAACTAATCTTTCTAGAAATCCTATCCAAAATTCAAGATCAAAAGACATTGATATAATATTTCACTTTATAAAAGATAATTATGTGTGATACAGATTGTTTTCTAGAATTTATCTCAACGTTGCATCAAATTTTTGATATCTTCATAAAGGAAATGAAAATGTAATGTTTTGTTGAGTTGAAGCTACAACTTCATGTTAATTCTCTTCCAATGTCTTCCTAAATATCATAAGGATTTTCCCCATTGAGCTCTATATTATTTTGAAAAAGGGGGAGATAAATTAAAAACTTTTTTCTTTTTAAGATGTTTTTACGTACCATTATTTAAAGAATATGAAGCTATTGTTACCATAAAATTTTGGAGAGAAAAAGAACAGTGAGAGGAGAGGATAAAATTAACTGGGAGTTTATCTTAATATGTATGAAATTTTTTTTGTCATCAAGGGATGTAATTACATCAAAATCATTACATTATCCAATACTGTGGTGTCAAGACACTATCTATTGCGAAACGCTGTGTTTTGATAAAATTTTAAATAAACATGAGTTTTTTCTAAAGTTGAGTTCTAAAAAAATAATGAGAGATGAAGAATTTGTTAATGAGGGTTGTCAAAAAATCTATAGGGTATGATTGAATAAACTTTATTATTATTTGTATTAGAAGAGTTTTTTTACATTGATAACTAAATTTTTTTTATAAAGAATGTTATGTTCTTCAGGATCAGACATAGTTCATCGTAATGAGTTTTTGTAAAAAGTTGAGAGTCGATGAATGTTCAAATACAAACACAAATGGGGAGAATTTTTTTTAGAAATTTGTTTTTTTATATAGGGGATTGGACTGAGGAGATATAGATGTAGAAGTTCAGATAGAATAGTACAATAGTTTGATGTTTTTATAAATATTAAATCAAAGAGTTCTACAATACTAATCATTGGACTAAGGTCAATCGGTGTGAAGAAACTGGAGAAGTCAAAGATCATTGTTTTTATTAAGACCGAAAAATGAAATATAAAAATCAATGGATCCAAAAGAATTGGAGTTAGAAAAGTTCGATTGTTAGAGGTTTTAATTTACCATAGTTCTATAAATAAAGAATTTTCAAAGTTAGTGATTCAGAATTTTTTTGAAGAGGTTGAATGAAGAAAGTGAAATCAAGAGTTATAATGTTCTTCAACTTTCTAACCCAAATTCAAATGATGATTAACAACTTAAATTTCTCATAAATCATGAAAACTATCATGATGAAATATTTTGAATAATTAGAGGAATCATAAAGAATTAAGCGATTCTATAAATGAATACAATGTGTGAATCTGATTCAGAATTATCAGAAACAAATGTTTTCAAAAGTATGAATGAGTTATATCTGATGAGGTTTGAATAATTTCAATGTTATAGAGTGGAGTTTCAATCATAATGATAATTCAATCATAATTAAAATTCCATCAAAACGGTAATTACATCATAAGGAACTGAGGAAGTTCTATCATAAATAGAAGAAGAAGAAATTTCTATTGTAAGGAGTATAGGAATAATTTCATAGCATAATTAGTAGAGGAATATAGTCATATTGTAATGAGTTGATAAATACAGTCAGATCAAATGAGAAGTGGAATAAAGTCATATCGTATTGAGTAGAGTAATTTAATGAGATCATAATGAAGTATATAAAGTTAGTCACGTCATATTGGAGATTAGAACATTAATTGAGCTGAAGTAGAGTAAGTTACATTGGACTGAAGAAAGTTAGAATATTTGACAAGACTCGTTTCAAGGAAATATTGAGAAGGATTAAAGCTATTGATGATAATATTTAAATGATAGTGATTTTTGGGGAATTATAATGTTTGTAAGGAATTTTTTTCATTTTTCTACCTTTTATATTATGAGTTTCCTATAAATATAAGCATAGTACATTCATACATTACAACATTTAATTGGTGTGACAAAAAAAATCATAATTCTTGTCAACTTTTATGGGACTAAGATCTCATAAGAAGGTAATACATTTGAAATTTTTATTTACCAGAATGATAAGATCATAATAAGGAAAATTTTACAGAGCATTTGACTAGAGTTTGAGAAGTGAATATTGATAAGTGGAGCCTTATATCATATCGATTAGACTAAGTCAATCAGATTCTGTTCATCGGACTAAAGATCATTGGACTTAGGGTCATTGGACTGAGAAACATTTGTAGAGAAGATTAAAAAAATCATTATACTTTTTTTCTCAATTTTTTATAATAAAAATATTCAAACTAACGGGAGTCAATATAATTATTCCTATTAATAGATAGAAGGTGTCTAACAGGAGTTGAAAAATTTTATATTCACGTCTTTATAATAGTGAATTTCCATCAACCCATGGGAGTTGCTATGGAAAGGATATAGGTAGTCATGTCGATCTCAAACATTATAAATCTCTTGTTCTATACATTATTTTATACCATTTAATTTATAATTATTTACTAAAATATGATAAGGATATATACAATAACATGTTGTAGGAGTTAAGTTTTTCAATGTATTAAAAATTATAAAAGTTAAAAACTTATTCAACCCCCCCCTTCTAAGTTGTTATTCGATCTTTTGGAACCTCAATTATTCCCAAGTGTTGTTCATGATTGAATTTATTCCTATAATACACGAGAATATCATCAACAAATACCATCATAAAAGAGTCAAGATACCTCTGAATGATGTGATTCATAATTTCAATAAATAGTTTTGGTGGATTCATAATACCAAAGGGAATAAAAACTTATTCATAATGACTATAATGAATCCTGAAAGTTTTATTTGGAATATATTTGTTATGAACTTGAATTTTTTGATACCTTCATCATAAATCCGTCTTAGAGAACTATTTTGATCACCTCAATTATTCAAACATATCATCAATTCATGTAAGATTATATGAATTTGGTATCATATTCTTGTTTAGATTATGATAATCTGAAAAAAATAGTGTCCCATTTTCATTATTTATTGAATAAATTGGTGCTTCCCATTGAGATGTACTAGTTTATATTAATCATTTTTTTTACAACTCTACTATATTATACTTTAATTCACTTAATTCCATTGGCTCCTTCCACTACTAAAAATGTGAAAAAGGACTGGCACCTGGTAGTAGATAAATTTTATGTTCCACTACCCTTTTAAGTGGAATCCTATTGAAAATATTATAAAATACATTTTCAAATTAGTATGAAATAGTTGGAAATTCCCTATGTTTGATTTCATTAATAGTTTCTGAAGAAACTAATACTAACTGGAAAGGGATAGTCCAAACCACTGGTACCAAATATCCCTCTCTACTTTCATTAACATCCTAATATCCCTTAAATATATACTTAACACCATCTCAATATGTGAAGCTAACATACCTACTATAACATTTAATGTTGACATCGAAGGATGTCAACCAATCAATTCCCAAAATCTGGTCAAAGATTTCAACACCATTTATAGAAAATCCCAAATAATTTCAGCCTCATCGATTATTATAGAACACACTAAACACATAAAGGATTGATGTTCTCATTGGTTGAGAGGTGTTTCTAGTTTCAATATATGATAATTTATATAAATATGAAATCCTATATGATTCACAACATGAGAAACAATAAAAGAGTGGGAAACACCAATAACAAAAAATAATTTATGAGAGTATAGTTCTAGAAAATTGTATATTTCACTATATAAAGACTATATTGGTCTTATAAGATCATCTTCCCAGTACCATACAACCACTTCCTCACACACCCTTGTAATTTTCTTCCTTACATTAGTTTATAGGTAACACTATTCATAGATTCACCTTTGCTCACTCAGTTCTAAGCAAAAGAACTATTCTGATGAGATCACCCCGTCGAATCATAAGATATATAAGACACATGTGAATTATTAAAATATATTTAATTTGTATCTCTATGAAAATAGAATTGGAGATGTACCATATTATAGTAGTTGTGACATTATATAAGTAGTTCCAGACAACATCACTTTATTTTCTCAAATAAACCAAATTGGAAAAATCCAATAATGGTTTAAGTTTTGGAGAAATGCTAACTAATCCCGTTTAATGATTTGGAGATGCTCCACCACCTTGGAAGTAGGATTACCTCTTTTGGTTGGTCCTATTATTACGTTTCCCACTTGTTCCTAAAGATAAAATCATCCTTACTCTTACAAGATTTCTTGAAATATCCCTTTTATCTGATGTCACTCTATTTAGCATCACCATATGCTCTGTAATACAAATGTTAACTGTCATTGAAAGAATATATGGTCACAATACAGACTGAAATATTTGTACCTACAGGTAGGCACTAAAAGTTACTTTAGTAGAAAAAGAAACAAAGGTCTTTAAATTAGTGGCATATCCCCTCACTAGTATATTATATTTCTTTAAGCTTGGTAAATTTATAATTATAACAATCATAAAGTTGGTTGGATATAACTATTTTTTAAACAATACTTTAAATTCCTCCAGTATAAGGCATTGGATGAATTTAGCTTAGACAGCTAAATCCAACTATTAACGTGAAACACCCTCCAGCATGTAGACTACTAGCATCACATTTAACTCAGTTAGTGTTCTAATGAAATTAAAATTTTGGATCATTGTACTGAGCCATACATCTACCTTTTTAGGTTATGAATCCCCCCAAATATCCATTGATCTTATTTCTTAAATTTCATATAATGATACACTATTGAGGTTTTTCATTTAAATTCCATCTTTCTATGGATTGAAAATATTGAACTATATTTTGACTATGATTTATTCCCACTAGTAGTTTAAGTGAAATTGAATTTCCTAAAACCCATTTTTGGGTTTCTCTATCATCTAACTAGTGGCATTTTCCTTATAACCAAAACAAAACACCACTTAGTCATCACTTATTATAAACTAAAGGATTATAAAATTTCTAGTCATCAAAATAAATAATCATCATAACCAATTACCAACAATAATGAAACAAATTATGAATAATTCATTCCTAGTGGGGGAAGTCTCACTACTAATGTAAGATATGATACAATGATCAGTTTAACCCACATTGATGAGGGAGAAACACACCAAGAAGTGTCTCAGAACACTTTTTTAACCAGAATACCTTGGTAAATTAATGTTTAGAAAAAATATTTAAGCTATGCCTTTTCATGATATATCATTCATGTTTTTAAATTCCTATATCCTTTCTACCATTCCAAGATAAATGGACTGGCTAAGACGGGTCCCTTCTATAACATCTCAACCCAACCAATTGACTTGGTCTAGGTTAGAGGTTCTATTAACCTTTGGTGACATTCCCAAGACACCAATGGTTAGAAGTAAATCCCAAGGTCTTAGTAACATATTGGGGGATGAATTTCCCAAATGAAAAAACATAAACTAATAACATAAAATACAAACATACAAACCAAGTATATGATGAATGAGTAATAAGAATATATCCCAAAAAAACCAAATAAAAATAAATATCAAAGAAATAATGAAAAATTAAAACAAGGAGTCCTACTAAATCTGAAATACAGTACAACATAGAAACACTAATGTGACATCACTCTCGTGAAACCAAGAGGGGAAAAAACTATAAAAATAAATCCAAGTAAATATCATCATGATGCACCACTGGAAAAATATGAGACCTTTACATTAACTATGTCATAAATAATAAAATCAATATATGAAACAAAGTGAATTTGTATTGGGTGATTAATCATAACCATTAGGGTTATCCGAGTAGACTACCCAAAACAAGCCACTAGGACAAGAAAAAGTTTTTCTCGTAGTTTATAAATATAATGTATATGAAAGATAAGAACATAAATACCATTTAACATAACAAATTATATTAAAAAAAGAATTTAACAAATTCAATTTTACCATTCTCACCTTCCATGTGAAATATCATACATATTCCAAGCTCAAACACAAACACTCATGTCAAATGAAAATCCCAAGACTCATGAGTGGTTATCCATCTATCACCAATTTAGGATACAGTGATAACACCATATTCCTCCAGAAACCAAACACCATACCCATATAAACAAGTCCTCATACATTGAACTATGAATTCATGCCAATATATATAGAATGTTATCATATTAAACCATTCCCTTCAATAAATCCTAATAAAATCTCATAAAAAATGAATCATATATTATATATCTATACATGATTGAATAAATATAACATTATAGCTGAGAAAAGATGATAATATATAGTTATAAAGTGAAAAAACAAATAATTTTCAGAAATTTAATCATTCTGACACACTTAGATTCATCAAAACTACATTAAAAATTATAATAAACCATAATTAATGACTATGATATATTAGTATTTTTATATTCTGTGAGAATATAAATAAATTAATGTTTTGGGGGTAAAATTGAGTTGAAATCTAATTTTATTATCATTTAATGAATATTGAAAGTTTAGGATACACAATTTACTAAAAATGGTCCACTCATGTGTATATTATTTGAAATCACCCAGGAACCCACATGGTTGTTCCAAATACTTTGGAAAACTGTTATCCAACCATGTGATGCTAATATCTCCAAAATATCCTCTCATACATTCAGTTCACATTGTTTGATAAAAAAATATTTATCCAGGAATTACCCACTTCCTCCACTTTCACAGTTTCTCCAAGAATACCCACAATTTGGAAAAATTGATCCCCAATTAGGAAACATACCTATATCTCTTACATATTTTCCTAAAGAACTTTCATGGTTTTCTTTTAACCATGATCAAACCATGAACCTCTAAAAATTCTTCAAAAAAACTTCAAAACTTTCATGAAAATCCAAAAAACTCAACCAATTTATTATATAACATAAAAAATACATAATAAAAGGGTCATGTATATGAAACTGGTGATTTTATAGATAAAAACTTCTTAAAATTCATAAACAATCAAACATTATCCCACACTACATCACTACATATGAGTTACCATGGAAACCTATTCATAAATACCATCATTACATCTTCCCACTTCCACTTGGGAATGGGTAGTTGTTGAAAAATTCTTATAGGTCTTTTGTGATCATAATTTACCTAATGGTAAGTGATCCATCTTGAAACAAACCATATTATGTCCATATTCATCCCAAACCACCAGTACTACATGTGGATACCGTGATTAATATTTTTTGTACTGGGTGAACAATCCATATTGAGGTATGTGAATCCCTATTAGTTCCTCATGAAATATTATAAGGACCACAACTCATCCTCAAACATAAAATATTTACTTATCATTATGGTACTAATTGGATGGTATATTTCCACAAAATTTACTATCTATCATAATGTAGTAGTTTGAGTTGATAAGATGATTACACTTTAATTTATCGAGTAGTGAGGAAGAAATGTTCAAAGAAGTAATGATAGATCCTACCTAAAATTATTTTATATCCTTTCTACTCTTATTGAAGAGCTATATTAACTACGAAGTGTAACTAGACTCACATACCCCCTGATCAAGAGCCTTCTATCAAAGTTCGTTGTCTATGATTGTCCCTTTTCTAGTTGTATATGTCATGTTGAAGACAAAGGATGATATATACTCAACACAATATCACTAATGAAGTTTATAGTATTATTGTGAATATATATATAACTATCTTTTGTTTTTGAACGCAATAAAATTCTCACCCAGAATATACAAAATCCAAAATCATAATGCATACACTACTGCTACTAGCTTTAAATATTTTATTGGTTTGTTTTTCACCTTATTATATAGTCTACTAGCCCCATAAGCGACTCTTCACCCATATTATATTAGAATGCCTTGATTTCCAACACCTGACACATCGAAATTCATTGTATACTAAGTAACAATCTTTTGTATGGAAAAAATAGGCAAGAGAAAAAACCTAACCTTTAACTCATTGATGCGCTCTCAAATAGATAAGACCGTTAAATCTTCTTCCCCTTATTTAAATAGGGTTATATTTAATGTTAACAATCAGTTAAATGGATTCATCATTTAATATGAAATTAAAATTAATGTTTCAATGTTGGTTATAGAAAATTGATGTTAATAAATGATTTTAATATCGGTTTTATTAAAAAATTATGTGGAAAGTAAATTTTTTCTGAACATTTATTTTTAACATCATTCATTAAAAAAACTTTTGTTGATAGATTATTTTTAAAATACTTATTATCCTAACTTCCATTAAATACCTCTCAACACAGTGATTATAATTAAAAATGATGTGTAAAGTCTTAAAAATGACATTGAAATTGATTTTTAAAATCGGTTACAATAATACTATTGATTTGGAAAAGGGAATTCTGACATCTAATTTTCTAATAAACAAAATTGAAACATATTTTATAAATAATATCAATGTAAATGGTGTAACCTATCTTTGTTAATAGAAAGAACATCCACCGGTAGTAAACAACATGCAACAAAACCAAAAACAACAAACATATTGGAAATAAAATAATTTTAAAATAAACATTGAATATGATTGTACTCTTCGATTTAATATGATATAACATCATAAAATCCTAAAAAAGAAATAAAATTTATAAAATTTACAATAAAATATATTTTATTAAATTATAAGAGATATAGTGGAACTTTAATTGTGAAAACATGCCACATTTCCAGTCTTGATAGTCTCAAAAATAAATCATAAATCATAATATCCACATTCAATATGTCTTATTTGATGATGAAAAAAATTATGAAAAAAATTATAAAAATAAAACACACAAAATATATATGTTAAAAAATTATTCACTATATTATAAAAGTTATCTACCTTCATGTACATATAATTAATTTTATTTAGGTTATTCATCAATAAGTACTTTTTATTAAATGCTTTCAATGCACTATTGTTATTTTATATAATTATTACTAAAACATATATAACATGAAAATATTTAATATTAATGAACTAGTAAAACAGTATAAAACATATGAATTCATTAATTACGGAAAACTATCATGAACTTCACCCAACAATGAGTATAACCAATATGTTGTGCATTCATGTTCATAGAAAAGGCATAAAATCCAATTCCCAAAAAATAAAAATCTCAAAATGAATTATATTTTGATGAATTGTAGTTCATAATAATATAAGGCTTTTTAACATTCAAAGAATGGAAGACACTATCACTGACTCTCTGTGTTTTATAATATTTCATCAATATATTTCCCTCAAATATTCATCGTTGTATATTTCATATCAATTGTAATAAATACTTGATCCATAAATTCTTAAATGTAAGTGCTCACATATTGTATGAAAAGAATGTATCAATACTTAATTTGATAGTTAATAAATTAAATCACTATAAGTTATACATATTTAAAGAAATGAAAATAAAAATGAAAATTTTCCTACATGGGGAAAAACTATAAAACATGTATAGAAATATCATCACTAATAATAATATCCATGGTGTCTATTTTAAATATTTTTAATTAATATCCTCTCTCACATATGATAAAGTCATAAGAAACTAAAAATTTAGGGAAATTAATTTAATTCATTATTAGATTTGGTAAACATTGAGAAATAATTTAACGATCTAAAGGTTTTTCTTAATAAAAAATATTTTCCTTTTAAATGAATAATTATATATAAAATATTAAAAAATAAGGTGAATTTAAAGAAACAAATACATTTATTTTAAGTTTAAAGGTCATAAAATTCAAGCGATAACATATACCTTATAATTCAATTGATGAAAATGACTAGTTGAAAAGATCTATCTCTTCAATAGGTAACAACACTAGAGTAATCTATGTTAATAATATCATATACCACTACCATTACTTGATAAAATTGAACAAACTAGTTGTATACATAATCCCATATAAAAAAATATGTGAATGGAGATCCCTAGTATGAAACTCATAGTAAATAGTTTGGTCTAAATGATGTGGTGGAGGATCTGGATAGGTAGGGAAGGTGGGATGGAGAGGTTGGGAGGCTAGGTATGTTTCACTATTTCTATAAACTTATCTTGTAAAAATGATTTAATATTATCCCTCATCAAATGATACATCTATCATAGCATATCCTTCAAGGAATATATATTTCCTCTATATTCTATCATTATTGATGTCATATTAGTGTTGAAAAAAATCATTTCTAATATTAAATCATAGTTTATTTCCTCTTATACAGCCTGGATGTTCTTTATTTCCCAAATAAATACCCATAATGTGCATCCTTTCCAAAGTGATTAAGGACCCATATATAGATTTTTCTAGAAAGGAATCCTTAAATAATATAGGAAAATGTTATATTATTAAAATTTATTTATAAAACAATATTATTTATGGACAATAATAATTTTATTCTTATAATATTATTAGTTACTTATATTGATGGAATTATAAGAAACATCCCTATTTAATCATCCTCACCCATTTTATTTTTTCATGGTGATTTCTAGGACTTGGAATGTTTTAACAAACATATTCTGAACTACTACTAGATTTACCTCTTTATTCATCAAAATTTTTCAAATATAATTTTACCCAAGAGTAACTAATACTCACAACATGATAAAGTACGAGTGTATGAATTCTACGATAGGATCTGTTGGTAAAATTAAATGGAATAATTTTATATAAAAATAAATAAATAAGTTTTGAGGTAATTTAAAAAAATTAATTTTTTATCAATAATTATCATACCAAAAATGATTCCTACCTCAAATTAGTGTAAAATTTATCCTATGTCTCAACATCTAAAAAACTTTATTTCAGGCATGGGATTTAATATATTTATTTCCAAAAAAATAATGTGATATCAATTTTGATTTAAAATCTAGCAATCAACTTACACACAATATAACTACATCATTTTAATTTATTTCATATCATGAAAGCTGAAAAAAGTTTGTAATTAAATAACGTAAATATTAGTCATGAAATACATAATATGTTTCAAGTTGAGAAAAATAACGCAAATAATAATTTTTTCTATTATAGACCCTCTCAGATAATATTTTAATATCTTGTTGATTCTCTTCCAATTGGGATATAAAATATAAATCTTGCTATAGATTTCAATGACTTTATAACTCAATAAAATGATTTTTATTTGTGCATGTTGGATTATTAGAATCATGAAATTCAAATCACAAGCACTATTACCCCTAAAAATGTGAATGTTTTGGTAAGCATATAATTCAATGTCTACTAACATTGGGTGTCAAATTTTAAAGTGAAGAATAAGACAGTTCCAAAGGACGCAAACTGATAGTTCTAAAAATAAATTTTATAAAAAGATTAATTTCATTAAGGAAATTTAATTATCGCATTTATATTAATATGAAAAAAATATAGACAAATCTTGGTAAATTTCCCCCTACCATTAAACATGTCATTTAATTATATGAAAAAAAATCTTTGTACCAATATTTTATAATAATTAAATGATTAAATAATTATAAATAAATATTTTATAATAATATAAATAAATTTATATCTATTGTATTAATTAACATAACTTATGAAAAATGAATATCTAAAAATTTAATATACAAAAAAATAGTCACCACATAATAATTTTTTAGGATTATTCTTCCATAAAATATGTAACTGATATTTATGAAAGATGATTTAATATAATAGTAATTTAAATTATCAAAATTTATATATTTTATTATCCAAGTGAAAAAAATAATGTCATTACATGTATATACTTCCAAAAAAACTAATGATGTCATGATTCATCAACCAAAAACTGTATGAATAATCAATTATTGTAAAAAATAATTCAAAAAAGGATGAAATGATCAACATCTATATATTTAATTATCCAATATAAAATAGTGTTTTTACATGTTTATGTGTTGTAAAAAAGTACTGATGTAATATTTTTTCAACAACAAAAACATTTAAATAAAAATGATGAAAATAAAACTTACCAAAAAAACTGAAATAAATGTTCCATATCTATATATTTTAATATCCAAGATAGAGTTATTACACGTATATGTTTTATAAAAAACAAAAGTATATATATATTTACATGAATTATTAACTGAGTAATAGAGTGTTTTAATATATTTCACCTACATGATCTTTTTATATTTCATGGACTATGTCAATATCTGAATCACTGATATCCTCAAAAAATTATGTAATAGATGAAGAGATATCACATAAATCCTCAACATCATCAAAATTATCATACCCAAAAAAAATTTTCCACCTTGTAAAATGATGTACCAATGATCATGTAACGGTTGGCCAATATAAAATATGTTTTCATCTTGTGTCTCCAGGGTAAATGATTCCTCTTTGAAAATATATCTTTTTAAATAAACTAATTTAAATACATACTCATTATATATTTAACCACTACTAAAATCATCCACATTACACTTAGAAATTGGAACATTAAAATTAGTGTTATCAATCTCCCATATATTATCCATAATTATAAAATAGGATGTTGATTTAAAAATTGGGTTTTTATCCTAAGCACTTGAAAATGGCATTACGTTAGGGATTACCATTACTCCACTAATTTGTAATGTTCTTTTTTGTGGTTTTTATGTAAATTTTTTTACCATTAAATTCAAAACAAGGCCTTGTTATCACATTAACACATAGTCCCCTTGAAACCATATCAAGGTATTTACGTTAATAATCTACCGTTGACTTTCTGTTTAAACCCTAAAAATGTATTTTTATGTTCACTCATTAACCACATTACATTTAATTTAATATATAATATTTTCTATCCAACAATATGTGATTATATATATGGTTAAACCACCCTTATATTGTTAAAAATGTATAAATTTTCCTCCATCACTTTATTATATGTAATCAAATTTACCTTTATTCCATAGATCTCACTGCCTTAACTACCAATTTTAATATATCAAGATAAAAGGTGATTTTTTTTTCTAATTCACACAAATAATTAACTTAGAAATAAATCATCACTTCTAATGTATATTTTTTATATGAATATTTTTAATATATCCCTTTAGAATTTTCATATACCATTCAAAAGGATATGTCTAATATAAATAAATTTTTTTATATACTCATGTATCTCAGGAAAAATGAATCACCAAATGTACCATTATATAAAAAAATATTTGTGGAAAATATATTTCTAATTGAAAAGGTAAGTTTAATTATTAATTCTCTAACACATCTAAAAATTTTAGATCTAGTTCATTGGAACAAATATAATTTAAAAGGTAACATATCCTGATGATAGAAATTCTAACAGGCATCGAAAATATTCACATAGTGCAACTAGTAGTATCTACTACATCAATACCTAGAATTCATGAAATTTCATACCTATAGACATCAAATCCTTAAATGAAACCAAAATTTTCACATTTCATGAATAACCACTACGTACTTTAATACCATGAATAAAACGATTACAATTTATCTACTCGCTCTTTATTAACATGTGAAAATATGGATATAAATATATCCTATATCATTTTATAGTAGGGTCAAACTTTATATGTATCATATGAATATTATGTCTAATCTTTCATTAAATCCATATTTTGTCATTACTTTTACCTCTAACAATGTTTTAATCAAATCACCACCTAGTTTTTTCTTAATATGTATAACATAAATGATATGTTTTACATCATAAAATCTCCAAAAAACTATATTAAATTAATTGTATTATTCCCTCCGTTTATCTCTATGATCTCCTGATATTCCTATCATTCTAAATTCATCATCATTATTTTTTTTCTTACCATAGTATTCTTCAATTGAAAATGGTTTCAATGGAAAATCATACTCTTGTTAAATTCCTTTTTCAATATTTGATAATGATGATCAATTGGTAAATATATTTTTTTCCCTATATTAACTATATTTTACCCATTCTATAATTGATGATATTAACTCCCTTCCTCGAAAATTTTATAAGATTCTGAAACCTTGAAATTGTATCCAGATAAGTTTTCATATACAAGAAATACATTTATACCATAACATATAAAATAAAATTATATTTTTTACATTCATCAAAATCTCATAATCTTGATTCCAATATAAATTTTATATCATCAAAAAATAGTGAATGATAAACATCATTATAATTTATAGGATATTTTCATCAAAAATTCATCAAGCTCATCATAACAAATAATTTCTTCATACATATCTTTTGGGTAATGTTCTATACTACCAACATAACAAGTATTAAACCATGTTGGATACTAAGGATTTATTTATTTATTTATTTTTAATCAGAAATATTATATTTTTTATTTAGACAAAAAAAAATCATAACAATATGTTATAGCACAAAACTGTAACTGGAAACATGGGATCACGAAGGTCTAAAAAATTGAAGGCCAAGAGAATCTCTAAGAGCGACGTCCACACCACCTGGGGGCAGGGATCCAAGGAAGTGGAAAGTTGAGAGTGAAGATTCCTGAGTCACCCTGGAAGCCAAAAAAATCAGCCAGCGGATTACCCTTACGCCTCATGTGCAGGATCTCAGTATCATGAGGGATGAAAGCCATGCACTTACGAATGTGATAAGTGATGTTCCAAGGTGGGGTGAGTATCCTTTAATTTAACATCAGATGATTTCTGAGTCTGTTTCCACAATTGTGAGAGGGATAGCCCGAGATAGGCAGAGCTCTAATCCAATATGCATGGCCTTGGTTTCGGCCACCAGAGAGCCACCCATCCTAAGGTGTGTGTTGAAGGCGAGGATGACTGAACCTGTATTGGACCTAACAGCCCCACCTCTTTCATGATTCTCTGGTCATAAGCCCCATATGTGTTGATTTTGAGTCCATCAAGAAAAGGGAACCATCTGACATGTGACCCTGGGAGAGAGTGAGATGGAGGGTCAGGATGTCACAGCTTTGCAATAAAACATCTAAGGGAAGGTGCCGACTCATGGTGTTTATGGAGGGAGCCTAGATTAGAGGCAAGAAGCCTGGTCCTAACACCCAAAGCCTGGAGGGAGGGATGAGACCCATGGTGCCTTGCCTGATTCCATGATTTCCAAATGCACCAAAATCTAATGGCTATCAGAATTAACCACCCATCAGACTCGTGTCTGGAGGGGGCTCCATGAAACTAGTGGTGGAATAAATCCTCAAACGAAAGGTCCAACCATGGAAGGACCATAAAATCTTCATGAACACTCCAAATATGGTTGGCCATGTCACTGTGGAGGAAGAGATAGATTACAGACTCCTCCTTAGGGGATGACCAAAAGATGAATCATGAGGCCATAGGGATACCTTTTGCTTTGATGGACAATTCCGTTGGAAGGGCATTTTTCTGGAATCTCTAGATGAGAAAACTAAATTTGTGAGGGATATATTTTCCCCAGAGTGTACAGCCCCAGGGGTCGCTAGACGGTTGTACAGAGATGATCTTCTTAAAATCATTTGTAGAAAATATACCTGAAGAAGTGAACTTGAAAATGCAGTTGTCCGGAGATCTGTCATTGAATATTTCAACTAAACAATCTTCATGGGATGGGCTCAGCACAACTCTAAGGATTTAGGGATGTAGGGAAGCCTCCCTCACCGAAATATTAGGATCTGGCCAGCCCAGGAAATCAATAAGACCACTACCACAGTTGCATTCCGAGAAATTGACCTCTCCCTACCTAAGAATCCAATGAGAGTGATGACGGAGAAAGGACACCTAATCACGAATAGAACTCTAGATAAGAGAGGTAATCCTACCATTTTCCCTCAGGCCAAAACCATAGTTCCCTATAATGAGGTGGCCCCATACAGATAGTCCCTCAATGACCTCCTACGCCAGTTTACAATGAAGAAGAAACATAGACTCTTCCAATCTTCACACGTTAATGCTGTCGTGATCCATGTTTTTGGCCAGCTTATTCCAAGAGGCCCATCTGCATTTTCCATCACCATGAGTGTCCCAGAGAAATGAGTTGAAAATGGACTCCATCCATTTGAGGATAGACCTTGGAACCTTAATCACAGACAAGATGAGCATAGTAATAGAGGACAACATGCAATTTATCAGAGTGATCCTACCCCCAAAGGAGAGGAATCAGTTCTTCCAATTTTTTATGCGGTTTATGATCTTGTTGGACAGATCATCGAAGAAATGGACCTGAATCCTCCCCGGGGCAAGGGGAGCCCCCAGGTATGTTAAGAGAAATTGTTTCTCATGGATGACAATAGTGTTTTCAATGGATCTCTTGCGTCTTCTTGGGCATATGGAAGGGAGGAAGATGACACTTTTTTCCTGGTTGATTAACTGTCTTCTCCACTTCGCATAAGCATCCATGATCTTCAGAAAACCATTAATGGAGGGGCTCTTCCCATTTATCAAGAACATTAGGTCATCCATAAAAAAAATTTTAGGAGATTCTGGGGACATGAAAACCGTAGTGAAAAGGATGAATAACACCTTGTTACATGGCTAGGGAGAAATATCTGCTAAGGGTGTCTTGGGCCAGAATGAAAAGGGTCAGGGAGAGAGGGTCCCCCTGACATAAACCCCTAACTGACATGATGAAACAACACTATTTCCCAGCAAAATATGATGTCGATCCAGGATGAGATGTAGCAGCGGATGCAAATATCAATAGCAGCCTTAGAAAATCCCATGCACCTCATGGTACAGGTGATAATATTCCATTCCAGATAGTCATATGCTTTTTCCATGTCTATCATGATGATTTAATTTAACCCCATGACCTTTCTGTTGATGTCCCGAACAATCTCCAGGGCTACCCCAATAGCCCCTTGGATTTTTCACCCTTTGATAAAAGCATTTTGTTCCTCAGAGATCCATTGATTAGTGAAATTTACAAGCCTATTGTTAATGCTGGTAGCCAGAACCTTGTATGCAAAATTACACAAGCTGATGGGATGGTATTGCAATATAGAGGAAAGAGATCTGACCTTGGGGATCAAAAGCATGGTGGTTGCACTGGATACACATGGGAGAGAGCTACTAAGGATTTATTATGGATTCATTTCATTTGTACATAGTCCCAATCATATATTTCTATCTTCATTTCCAAAATTTAGAATTTTTTGTCCAATTTATCCTATTGTGGTGCATTAGCAGGGTGTTGTAGGTTTACATTATAAATTATCTCGTCTTCATTTCACCATATACGCTTTTCATTATTTAAATTTTTAATTTAATGTTTCAAATGAGGAATTGTTAGAATATACTATATTTCATTAGAAGGGGGTTTGGTTTCTATTCTTATGAATGAATCATAGTTTGATTTATCATCCATTTTATAACATTATATCCCATATTTTGGATATTATGATAAAATATTTTATTCTTTCCTATATATCACATATTCATTAGGGAAATAATTCATTTTCTTGTACCCTAATCCCATTATACACAATATTTCTCTATGAAATAATTTCAATATATATTAATGTTTCCTTCTAAAAGTATATCATTCAAACCATTAATAAGTGTTGTGAGACTTTTATCGGTATGACTATTTTTTTAAAGTTAATCAATCTCTACACTATTGATAACATTGTAAATTTATTTCAACATGGGAAGAGTGGTTTCTCAGCATCTTTATAAAATCGTTGAATACATTCTATTTTTAAATGGTTTCAAAAAATATGTTATTAATTAATTATTCAAGATGATCCTCTATCTTGATTTGAATATATTCATCATTATTAGATCTTGAATTTATTATTTTACAAATCAAGATCCAACATGTGTAACTATTAATAAAACTATAGAAAATTATAAGGTATTTGATGTCTTTATCGACTAATTTTCTCTTATTCAAATACTTCATCCATGGATATAAAATTAAATCATTTTTTAATGTTTTCATTTAACAAATTACAATAATTAGAAAACCCCCTTTAATATTTTTCATTAGTTATTAATGAATTTAACTAATTATGATCCATAAATTAAATAAAATTAATATATAATAGATGAATAAATTAAAAAATATACGTATATAAAAATATATATATATATATGTATATCTGAATTTAGAGCATATAAACAAATAAATATATAAATATATAAAAATTTAAAACATATAGATTCAAATTATACATACACATATATGAAACATATAATCAAAACAAATAATGAATTAAAATTTATTTAAAAAATTTTAATCAAAGTAAAAAAATTTAAAAATGAATGATTAATACAATAAATAAATTTAAAAAATATAATAAAACAAAATTCATTATTTATTATACGAGAAATAAAAAAACAAATAAATTAAATATTGTTTCATAAAAAAATTAATCAAAACAGACAAATTATATACTATAAACATTAATAAAATAAATGAAAGAATAAAATGTAATAAATGGATACAATTATTTGTATCAATAGTAGATTAATGAATAAAATTTAAAAATATTTTACATTTAACAAATATTTTAAAAAATACTAAAAAAAATTGATACAAGAACTATATACATGATGAATAGAGACAAATCTATAGTAAACACACTTAATATGGAATGAAATTAAATGGGATCACAATCAAGGATAAATAAATAAATAAATAGAATTTAAAAATAAAAAACATTTAATAATTCTTCTAAAACAACAAAATAATTATTTCCTAACTATAATTTATATGAAAATAGTATATATATGATGAAAATATGAAATATAGTAGTAACGAAACATAAAATCTCATGAAATTAATTGGAAGCACTGTCAAAAATAAATAAATAATTATGAAATAAATAACTCAAACACATAAGAAATATTCTAAAAAAATAAAAATATAAATCACCATAAATGTTGTTGGAGTCAGTATATTGATGTTAATCGAAGGAAAAAATATATTAAGAAACCATTATATTATATGTAATTAGGTAGTAACATAGTTGAAAAGTAAAAGTGTCGATGCCAATGGTGGAACTTGAAGGAGATATATGAATAGAATTCAGGTCGGTGAAATATGGAAAAAATTAAAAAAAACAATAATAAATCATGTGGAAAATCTTGTAATCATTTAATTAAAATAAAAAATTACGATGAATGAAGTTTAGTAGGGTGTTTGGGACTTGTGGGAGTTAGGGTTTTAAAAAATAATTTAGATAGAATGAGAACCCCAGTCACTTGAGTTTTTAATTTTTTTTAATTTTTTAACACTGATTCCTTTAATAACCAAAGTGAAACATCGGTTTTAATATTGGTTATTAGAAAAACCTATGTTAAAATAAAAATCAAAAATATTTTTCTTATAGATTATTAGTATATCAAATGTAAAATATCTAAAGGTCAAGGTCTTCACATCAGTTATTCAAATAACAAACATGAAAACCTCTAAGGATGGGTTTTAAACATCAATAACTATAATAGATGATTTTATAACTGAAATATTTTGGAATTCATATTTATTACTAATAATCAATTTTAAATTCCCATTGAAAAATCTTGATTTTCTACAACTGTTTTTTCATCTCTACCTACCTAGAAATTTCATGAATGCATCTCTTACAGTATCTTGCCATTCTAAGGATTCCAAAATCTTACAAATATTCTGAGATCACTATTAAGAATCCATAACCCCATATTTCTCAGGTTCAACTAATATATTAGCCTCATATGTCACACACACTTTAAATAATTTCTATTTTTCCTCTAAAGTCTTTGAATATATCGAGTAAAATTTTTCAGAGTAGACATTGAGATGATGTGTGATTATGAGACATATTGAGCCTAAGATAGATATTGGGAAAATATTAAATATATTAATTTTATGGGTGTCCTAATAACCCTGTAATTTAAGAGAGGATTAGGTGGAGGATGTTTTGTGGGTGTACATCAATAGATTGAGCTCTTTTGGTCAGTGGGCCAATGGAAACCAAGGATCTCACTAACAATAATAATATGAATTCATTCCCCATGATTGATTGAAACATCTTGAGGTAGGATATTTTTATATGGATCTACCATTGTTTATTTTTTTGATGAATATAAATCAATCAACTAACGAATTGATTCATGGAGAGAGCTTCTTGTGGGTACGAGTTAGATATTATCTGAGATTAGGAATTTTAAATGTTTTTTATTTTTATCTATTCATTTTTCATTATAATGTAAATGAATTGATGCTAACATGAACATTGTTTAAGGTCCATTCCCCATGTTTTTTTCATTGCTTCCCCTTTTATTCACACGTTTATCACATATAATTCCTTTTTCCCATGGTTTGAAAAATACTTATTATTTTATTATAGTGTGATTATTCTTTAGTGTATTAAAACAATAAAATAGGTATAGATGTGATCAAGGATATGATTTTTGAGGCATTATGATGATATATGATCCATCATATTAGATTTTATGACACATGGGTTGGGATTTCATCATGTGGCGGTAGCGTAGTGTGAATGAAGAAACTCCCGATTGAGTTAGGTGACTAGATTCTGATGATTCGGCGATGCTGATGTTCAGTCGGGATAGATCTTCCATCTCTGGTGAGTTCGTTGGATGGAATCATGGACAGAAGTGGTGGAAGAGGCAACCAAATTAAGATATAAGAGATATAAAAACCCCAATATACATGGTGTGTAATCTATAAATACATGATCTATGGGGCCCTGGATAGGGTTCAAGGGTTTCCGTGGAGGAGATAAATATCACACTGCATGTGATATGTGTCACATGATGTGTGACTCAAATTAGGAACTTTTCACATACTTCGGAAGTACATGGACCGACATAGGGCTAGGCAAGGAGTTCATGAGAATAGCCTTGTACTCAGATATGTTTAAGAACACATATGCGGGTAGGTGTACACAAGGATGGACATGGTAATGGGCCATGATAAACAGGTATACCTAGTGCTGAAGAAACATGTCGTGTACTTATAGCACATTCCATGCACTTATTCAAATATGGCCTGGATCTCGTGATCCATTTAGTATGAAAATGTTTCGTTCATGTGTGTTCCCTTGATCCTTTCCCTAAGAGATTATTTTGGAATTATATCCTATGCATAGGATAGTGATCCCTTTAGAGGAACTTCATTATTTTATGGAGTTATTGTAATTCCTCTATGAGGTTGATAGTGAGATCCTATGTAATAATCTACCCTATGTGGGGTTTCAAAAATCAAAATGATCAATATTATATGGGCATTGATCCCCTACGTAGTGGTTTAATTCATAATGGATTATTGGTATACATTATGGCCAAGGGTGTGGTCCTCGTTTGTGTATCAGTGTCTTCAAACTTCTTATACATACTTATTATTGTGAGACCCAATGATCATGAAATCTCAAATGGATTCCGGTAGTGATATCTGATTCATAGAGCTTGTTCTCTTGGACGAGTGTTCTATGGATCCTTCAGGCATGAATCTATGCTGGAAATATGTTTGTAACCTTACCTTGAGCTTTTGTGTCTTTTATGAGTATTTTTTTTAATTGTATGTATCACAGTATGATTGAAATATTCTCTAATGAGATGACTCCATTGGATACTTTATTCTTATTAATTTTGGGGTGTCTTTCTAGGAATATTTATACTCACCCCTATATGGTCTCTACCCACATGTATCATGTCTAATAAAGATTATTGGCCATTCAATGGGGTTCTTGGTGGGCCAGGAGAAAATAGATTTTTGATTTAGTCTATATAGATTGGGTCTCATTCCCAGATTAATATTTCATTTTAGTCATTTCTTTCTATCAGTTTAGACATCATTATAGTTTTTGGTGGGCTTATATATAGCATTTATTTATTCCTAGTATTTTATTATACTCTAATATTTTGATTTATATGTATTCATTGATTTGGAATCAATTATATAATTTTTCATTAAATAATTTTATGAGCAATGATGTGTGTGTTTGTGTACGGGTACCTTAGGCTAAGGCCTCACATGTGAGTGTTATTCCTATGTGGTGCTGCTCACTAGCCCCTGTCCTATTGGGGATTGGCTTAGGGTAGTCATCCTCAGATTATCAAAAATTAGGTGGGTCCTGGTAGGTTGTCTCATGATTTAATTGTATCATAAGTATAATCTCCATATTAGTACCATCGTTTTTGAGATTTTTCTTGCAGTTATATTTTTTTGGGTTTTATGGAAATAGTGTTAAGTTTTTAAAATTCAGATATCAGGACATAGTCTAAAATGTTGGTGCCGAATCTGACATATCCATTTTTTAGGACCTTGAATCCCTTTTTTCAACTCAGTACATGTACACACTAGTTACAATGGAAGATATTTGGAACATGCATCATAGAATAATGGGTATTGGATTCTATATCCTTCTTGAGTCATCTCTCCAGATATACACATTGAACATAGTACATCATGTCTATTTTAGGTTGCCTCCATGAAATTTTCACGCTAGGATTCAGTAGTTGGATCATTAAAACAATCATATTAAGAGACAAGGATTCAATACTAGGACATTTTTAGGATGTTTTACCTCCATGAGGTGCATTAGTCATAACACCACCTATCATAAATAATGTAGTAAAAGAAGTACCTGTAGATAAGGTGTGTAATATGAGAGTGTTTCATAAGTTTCATAGAAAACACCCCCTCATGTTCTAGTGAAATCTACCCCCCCCCCATGTAGTAGAGGATTTGATTGAGGTAGTGACATGAGTCTTTCTTCTCCTGAGGACACTATCATACCAAATGTTTGTCCTGGTAACGAGCCCTCTACATCGATCTATGGGATGATGGTGGGGAATAGTGACTCTTTCATATGATGAGGTGACACTTTCATGTATATAGTTTGAGAACCTTTTTATATATGAGTTTTCTCTATGTAAATTGAGGGTTGTGTGCATCCCTGGTCTTTTTCAATGTCAGTCGGGTGGTATAACTGTGGCAGAGTATTTATTGAGGTTCACCAACCTCTCTCAGTACTCAATGGATATGGTGTGGGATCAATTATTTTGGAACCAGACCTATGAGTGAGATTTATGTAAATATATTCAATCTATTGTGATATCTCTATGAAATTATACATTACTAGGGTGTTGGAGTATTCTTTTGTGGTTGATATTTTTCTTTCTGAGGAGACACAGATAGTTGGTGCTGATAGTGGGCACATGAGATCAGAGACTTTAGTTATGGGTAGCTGATGATATACATAGGGACTTGGATAAGTGATAAGTTGAACGAGTAGAACCTAGAATATATATTTTATATTTCATGGATCACATGATGGATTTAGTCACCGTATATAGAGGTGTTGAAACACCTGTGATAATCGATGAGATCTTTCATGATATTTCCTAACCTAATGTGAAATTGATAGAGTGGTAGCAGATGGGCCACCTAGAATGGAGAAATGGAAAGAGAATGTAGATCCATAGGGATGTATATGTGGATGATATGTTGGGAGAGTGGCTATAGGTTGTATATGTTTTGACTAATTTCCATCACAACCCTCAGCTGGTCTGTGCTAGGTTCTGGTAGCTAGACGACATGGGTGAGGAAAACTACAGGTGGTTGAGGATAATGACACATAATATCAATGTATGATGTGAGGTACCATTATTTATTCTCAACATTATCTTCAGTATTGATATACATAGTTGTGAGACACTCATTTATTTCCACTTATCTGGTTTGAGACTTTTAGATTCTAGTTGTACCCTTAGCTTGACCCTTGCACTGGGAGACTCCTATAGGAGACAACTCAATGATCACACACATCTACTAATAGTGTGACCGAAATCATGGATGAAAGAATTTATATTGGGATCTATTTATATTTTTTATGATACCTAATGACCTCATCTTAGGTATAGACTTGTTATCTATAGTTCATGCCAAGATAGATTGTTTTGGGGGGGGGGATGAAGTGTGCATGTAGTGGTGGGATGAGGTCTCCCATTATGGGTGAAAAAAAATCCATGAAATGTTGGATGGTCTCATGTATACGAGGGTGCAGCCAATTACACACTAATTAGTAAGATTGACTATTGGTAACGTGGATTATATGAGCTTTCAATTTCCAACAATGTTGGAAGAATACTATGATGTATTTCCTAATCATTTCCTAGATTACCTCCCCTCCAAGATATAGACTTATGTATATTCCTACACCTTGGGATGACCCTAATATCTACACCAATATATTAGATGGATTCCACATAACATTTTGATATAAGGGAGGAGTTGGAGGACTTATAGAGGAACATATTTTTCAGACCATGTGTTTTACCCAAGGCACCCCAATTATTATCTACCCAGAAGAAAAATGGGAGCTTGGGGTTGTTTGTGGATTTCTATTACCTAAAATAGTGACCATAAAGAAAAATTATCCACTACTAAGGATCAATGACCTATTATATCAATTGAGAGTGGATTTTCAGTTCTCAAAGAATGACCTCAAATCAGTATATCACCAGCTGTAATTATGGGACAAGGATATACCAAGGACATCCTATAGATGTTGTTACAGTAAGTATTTGAAATTTTTTATTCCCTTTTGTGTGATGAATTCCCCATAATATTTCATGGGACCCATAAAATGAATCTTTCATCCTTTCTTATATTTTTGTTTTAGTCTTCCTCAAAGATATCCTAGTGTGCTCAACATCTGAGGAGAATCATGTGAGACACTTAAGAATGGTCTTGGACATACTCAAAGAGAACTAGATTAATAGGAAGCTCTCAAAGTGATAGTTCTGGATTCAGTAGGTCCACTTCTCGGGGCATGTTATCTCAGCTGACGATGTATTAGTGGACTTAGAAAAGCATGAGGAATTGTTGGCTTGGGATCCCCCATAGAGTGTGATTGAGTTGTGAATATTCCTTGGGTTGGTAGGCTATTATAAGAGATTTAAAATTGATTTCTCTAGGATATCATCTCTCTTGATAGATTTGACCTGAAAGGGGGTCCTTTGATGTAGATATAGATGTTCTAACAGTAATTTAAAGAGTCGAAGAAGATATTGACATGAGCTCCCATCTTGAGGTTTCTATATGAGAGTGTCAAGTATGTAGTGTTCAAAGATGAATCAGGGACCATACTTGGTTCTGTTCTAATTCAGATACTTGTGTTGATTACCTATGGATTGTGTTAGTTGAAACCACATGATTATAACTACATGACCCATGACCTTGATCTAGCAGCGTTAGTCATTTCACTAATGTTTTGGTGATACTACCATACCAGTTAGTGATTTATCTTTTACTATGACTATAAGAGTCTAAAGTATGTCTTCTCATAGAAGGATCATAACTTGAGAAAGATGTTTTAACTATATTTCCTCCAAGATTATGACATTGAGATTTTCTTTACTCTTATTATGGTGAATTATTTCAAAGAATTTCTTAGCAGAATATCTTGTTTTCAATTACTGAGTGATTCATAAGAGTGGATGGACTTGTTATAGTTATCCTTAGTAGATGAGAATGATCGATCTTACCTATATTCGATGGTTATTACCGCACTGCTAATATAGAAAGTTATATATTCTCAGTATGGATATACTAATTGTGAGACCAAACACACACAGATATCTACTAGACATGCTCTTAGAAGATTTTATGAATTTGAGAAGCATATACTCCTTTTCATAATATGGATGATGGTATTAGTGAGGTTGTAGGAGGAGGTTCTAAGGTAGTTTTATACATGTCCTTTGGAGGTACATCTAGGTGTCTTGAAGACATACTAGGACCTTCAACATTAGTTTTAGTGTCCAGAGATAAAGTAGGAAGTTAAACAATTTTCTCTCAATTCCATACTTTTCAAGGAGTGAAGGATGAGCACCAAGTTTCAATGGTTTTAGCTCAACCCCTTTAAGTGATAGAGAGGAAGTGGTAGGGAATATATATAGTCTTTTTGAAGGTTTTTCCATAGATATATAGAGGACAAGATGAGATCTGAGTGATTTTAGATCAGCTAACCATGTCAGTCTACTTTCTAACTATCCAATAGAAGAGTTTAGTAGAGAGATTGGGATTTATTCACATTCAACAGATATTCTATATCCATTGATTTCTATCCATGCAAATTTCAAATTGTTATTCTCAATTTCCATCTTAGTTATGGAAGGAATTATAATAAGCCTTTGGATCTCAGTTGCATGTGAGCATGGATTTTTACCCCTATACCGACGGTCAGACTGAGAGGACCATTTAGCTTCTAGAGGACATGTTGTGGGATTTCATGTTTTACTTTGTACATATTTTAGAAGATAACATACCCCTATTTTATTTTATGTATAAAAATAGCTATAATTCTACCATTGTTGTGGCACTATTTGAGTCCTTGTATGGGAAACCTAGTAGGTCACCCCTATATTTGACCAACCTAGGAGAGTTAGAACTTATGATCCTAGATTTTGTGTGAGCCATAATAGAGAAGATGCATATCACAAAAGAGTAGATAAGGACCAACATAGAAATCATAAGTCTTATGTGTACTGAAGACGAAGGCCTTTAGAGTTTGAAGAATGAGACCATGTGTTCCCGTGGGTCTCAACTCAACATGGCTTGTGGTGATTTGGATGTGGAAAAAAGATATCTCTAAGATTCGTTAGACCTTTAAAGAAACTGATTAATTTCATCAAGGTGGAATACCACTTGTATCTACACCCATAGTTGGTATGGGTACACTAATTCTTCCATGTGTCTTAGTTGATGATGTATGTGCATGACCCATCACATGTTATCAACTGGGGGAGCATTATATCAAGGATGGAGATACATTTTTAGCGTAACTTGTAGAGAATAAGGATTTTCATTAGAAGATCATCTATGGATGAGTGATTCCATTAGTTCTTGTTGGGGGAATCATGGGAGTTTTCAAGAGTGGACCTAGGAGCGGGAGACCTAGATCCAAGCTCAAGACCCAAATCTCTTTGTGTAGTTTTTTTGATATGTAAAGCCCAAATGTGTGGAGAATGAAATTTATTTTTTTGTTGTAAATTATTTAAATATATAAACAAATATTTTCCATACCAACTGAGATGATGCGTGATTATGAGGCCCAATGAGCCTTGAATTGATATTTGAAAAATATTAAATATATTAATATCACATGTGATCAGTTTTCATAAAAATGCGTAATAACTCCTAAATAGAGTCTCAGATCAGAAATTTTATACCATCATTGAGTCCAAAACATATGATTTACCCTAACTATGACATAATGTTTATCAATGTTAGGATTTGGTGAAAATGTCATTGCTCGCCTAAATAGTAAATTAATTAATAAGATAATTTTTTTTATTTGATGATTAAAAACATAATAAACATCTATGTCAACTCAGTTATAACCAAAAATTTAGGGTATCCCTCATTAACTTGTAATTTGAGAGATGATATACTTTAGGACCTTTCATGGATGAACCTTGAGGGGTCGAACCTTAGTGATCGACGTGACAACAGATTTCAAGGATCTCGCTAATGAAAACAACATGAATTCATTTTTTATGATAGATCAATCCATATTGAGGTAAGACATATTTTTTATGTGGAATTATCCCCCATTTAATTTTTACTATAATAAAGGTGAATAATTAACTAATGAATTGATTTATGGATTGATTGTATTATGAGTATGAATTAGATATTATTTGACATTGGGAATCATTATTGATTATTATTTTTATCTATTCATTCATTAATTTAACAAAATTGAATTGAGGATAAAATATTGGCTATGGTTTATTCATCGTGTTTTTTTTCATTTCTTCCCATATTCTTCACATGTTTATTGAGAGATATTTCTTTGGCCTAATGTTTGACGAATACTCGATATTTGATTTTTGTGCGACCATTCTTCAGTGAACAAAATCAATACCATTGGTACATATAAAATCAAGAATAAGAGTGTGGGTCATGATGATTATGGATTATCAATCAGTTTAGATTTTGGGATATCATTTGTTGGTTTTTAGCATGAAGTGATAGCATAGCACGATTGCAGCGGCTCCCAATCGAGTTGGGTGACCAGATTATGGCGAATAGGCATTGATGTGGTTTGGGCAAACCAGATTCACCATCTATAATGATTTCATCTGTGGGAATCACAGAGAGCAGTGACGGAAGATTTAAATTCATGAATATCTATGGGATTTGGAAAATCTTGATATACATGTTTTGTATTCTAAAAATAAAAGTTGGTTTGGGAACTATCTATAGTTATAGGCTTCCCACGGAGGACATAAGTTTTAAATGGAGTGTGACATGTGTCACATATCATGTGACTCTACTGGGTAACTAAGTGTGTACTCTGTTATTACACAGCTAGGAAGATGGGAAGGCATGCAGTTAGTCGAGGATTACACTAGTAGAGTTATGTATTTTGACATATCCAAGTACATAGACATGACCAGGTGTACATGGTTACAGACATAGGCATGGGACATGATACATGGGTATAACTAATTCTAGATAGACACACCATGTACTTACGATACACATTGTTTACTTCTTTAAAGATGGCGTTGATTCCTTGTTCCATTTAGCATGAGGAAGTTCCAATAGGGTGTGTTCCCTTGATCTGTTACATGACTGTCTAGTATGGAATATTGCCTTTTACACAGGTTAGTAATCCCCTCAAAGTAACTTTTGTATCATATAGAGTTGTTGGAATCCCTCCATGAGGCCTAGAGTGAGATCCTCTATCATCATCCTCCCTCATTTGGGTTCTCAAAATTTTCATGGACAACACTACATGGGTGACAACCACCTTTTTGGTGGGTTAATCTAGATTGGTTTTTTGGTATACCCCATGGACCTTGATGTGGTCCCCATATATGTATTGATAACTTCCAACTTCTATTGCGTACTTCTAATGGAGATACTAGATGATAATGACATCTCATATTGATACTATCAATGTTATCTGACTCATGGAGTGTGTTCTCCTAGATGACTGTTATATTAAACCTTTGAAAAATAATTCGAGATCAGAAATATGGTTTGGACCATAACTTGAGACAATGGGTCAACTATGAGTATATCTGTACATTTTATTATATGTATCACATTTTTATTGACATATCCTATGATGAGTTGACTACTCTTGATCCTTTATTCTTAATGATTTTAGGGTGTCCTAATAGGTATTATGATACTCACTTCTATATGAGATCTTCTTAAACATGTCATGTCTTATGTAGAATACTTCTTATTTGGAGGGGTTATTGGTTGAATTTGAGAAAACAGATCTTATATTTGGTCTAAATAGATAGTGGTTCATTCCAAGAGTAACATTTGACGTTAGTCCCCTATTTCTATCTATTTTAACATCTTTATAGTTTTTGGGGATCTTTTATTTATCCATTATTTCTTCCCAGTATTTTATTGTACTCTAATTGTGGTACATAGATGTATTCATGCATTTTGAATCAGTTTTATTGTTTTTATTTTAATATTTTTATGGGCTTGGAGAAGTGTGTGTGTGTGTGTACAATTACCTTAGTCAGGGCCTCCCATGTGAGTGTTATGCCTACTCACCATTGGACACCATCCCCAAGCCTAATGGATGAATGATTGGGGTAGTCGCACTCAGTTTACCACCAGTCCAGAAGTCCAAAGTGGGTTGGTTCATGAAACCCCAGAAAAAACCTTCTTGAACAACATTAGATACTTTGAGAACATAACTTATAGTTACTTCTCCCACATTATTCTATGAAAAATATCCTGATACATGAATGTTGCTATTTTGATGAAGTATATAAGAATATCATTATCAAATAAAATATTAATGATTCAATGAATTAGTAAAAGACCCTATTGTTTAACCTTAATAACATTATGAAAATACATAAAGTTTCTACCTTCTCCTTAAAGATGTCTGAGGAACATCAACTAGCCTCACCTATAATTAGTGATATTTAGACCTCAGATAAATCTAGAAGAACTAATTTTATTATATCAACAGATTGAAAATTTTATCTATATGAGTAAAATGATATCACTTCTTAACCATAACTTTGTTCAACTGATGGAAATAAAAAAAATTACAATGACCTATCACACATCCTTCAGAATAAAATAATATAATCCTAACAGGTCATACTCATGTGAATGAATCACTTAACCTAAAATTCATTGACTTGAACCTTTAGTTATCTATAATAAAAAACATCCATCAAGTAATTGGGAATAAATATAGTCTCTATATATCTAAAGTGTGTTTGGTTTCATTTGTTTTCAATATGTCAATATGTGTTAAGAAGTTTCTTGGAGAATATTAAGAGAAGATTTGTAACATAATTTAGATTATAATTATTTAAATCAAATAATTATAATATGTAAATTACCAAACATCATGAAAATATTCATGATTCTAGTTGAATTTTCTCAAAAATTGATGTTGTATAAGAAAAAGACATTTAATCTATAGAAATTATAAGTTACAAAGTTCGAGTAACAAAATTTGATATATTTATATACAAATTTCAAACTATAAAGTGATAAATTTATAATGAATTATTGGATGTAGGATAATGAATTTTAAAAAATTACATAAAACATAGAATTATTATATATATAAAATGTATCTTCATCCGAAGAAGATTTCAATGGTCGAGTGGATGGAGAAAGATTATGAGTTTACTGAAAGAAAATATCGGAATCCATTGGATGAAGATTATTGAATAGTGAAATATATGAAGTTGAGTTTTACCAAACATAGTCTTTGAGATTAAGGGATATAATGATCACAAAAAATACATTCATTAGATATATTCTAGAATAATCATTGGATATATAATATCCGAGAGACTATCAAAAGATTCATCAGATGGATAAATCCTTACGAAATCCCTAGACATGGAAAATTGATGATGTCCTTAGATAAAGTATCATGGTGTTATCATATAAAATAAAGGCTATGGAATTTTCATTAGTTTTCCAAATAGATAACTAATTATAAATAAACCTACAGATATGTTCCCATTTTTTAGTCCCAGAAAACTTCTCAAGAGAACCTAATAACGAAAGAATGACTTTACTAAGACGAGATGATCATGCTAAGAGAATCATGTATATAGGTGGTATATAAATCTATGAATGAAGATTTTTTTAAAATATTACCAGATAGAGAAACATGATTTTTTATAAACCAAATATATAATTGAATAACATCACACAAATGTTTTATAGTAAATAATTATGGTGATTCTAATATTTACTTTCAATGATCATAATTTTATCTAATATTTGAGGAATATTTGGGGAGACCATTGACACAGATATTTGAGAAAACATTGATGAATAATTTTGACTCTAAAGTTTTAAATGATTCGAATGATTTAAAATGAATGTTTTGTTAAGTGTGAAATTAAAATTAGATCCTTTGATTTCCCTTGATTTATAAAGGAAGTTTATCTATAAAAAGAGTCATGATCATTCATAGTTTTGTATATTTTAGTCAATAAGGTGAGTGATGTAATAAAAGATTTTTATGATTTTACAAAAAATATTATACTTGGATGAAGAATAGTTGAATCAGTTGAAAGAGGACCATATATATATCTATAAGATAAAGAAGTACTAAATATATAGGGTACCAGATGATGGAGGAGCATCTGGCCAAGGTTCTTTGAAGAGGGGAGTAACGAATAAGAATTTTAATATATGAACAGTGTCACAGATAATGTATATTACATTAAACAACAATATTATAAAAATATAAAACACCATATGACTTTACAATGTATTTATTTTTCAAAAAATTCAATCTCTTCGATAGCTTGTGATGCACACAACATTGGGTCTAAATAAAATTGGATACTCTTCTCAAATGTTATTATTTAAATATGATCATTATAACATAGCTATTAAGTTGGGTAGTATGAATAGGAATAAATTTATTATCAAAATTACTTGTTTTGGAGAATTCTAATATAAAATCAATGGTTACCAATTGATTTGAAATAAAATAAGTATCATTTGAAATAAAATGAAATGTTTTCTGAAAATTGTATATTTCTAATATATTTTTTAGTAAGCTTATTTCACCTAATTTAAATATAATTCTTACTAGTTTAGAAAATTTATTTTTAAAAATAAAATTTATTTTTAAAATATTCATGTAAAAATTATTTTTGGGATAATTGTTTCTAATTTTCTTAAATGTTTAATTTTTTTATCGAATAAGGAAAAATAATGATGTTTTATGAGAACTACATTTTCAGTTATATTAGTTAAAACATTAAATAAAATTTAAAATTGTTTTAAAAGTAAAATTATTTATATTATATGAAAATTTAAATAATTTAGGTAAATGTAATCAGTTTCATATTGAATTATGATATTAAACATTATAAACTTTTGAAAGCTTTTCATGGAAAAACTGTTTTTTTTGTGTATATGGGTTTAATTTTAAATTGAATACAATAAATTATGTGAATTTAAATTGGAAAAATAAATTATATATTTATAATTAGTATAATTTTTATTATCTAGAAATTTCTTCTTAATATTTTTTTCAATAATTAATTTCATAGTTAGAAAGAAATTAATTATAGCGGTTAAGGTAAAAACAGGTCTACCTGGGGGTTAAACTAAGAATATACGGGTTAAAATAACCGACAAACATGTAAGATTCTAATTTATTGGGAATATTTTTACATTATAACTTATAAGGTTTTATAATAATACATTGTTCAGTTTTTTTACATGAAAATAATGTGGGTATCACTTTATATATTCAAAACTTCCATGTGTGTCCTCTCCCCCCACTAATAAAAGGCCACGCCTCACCTATCCCATTACCACCTACAAAACCCTTTGGTTAATCCAATACCCAAAAAAAATTCCATAATTACCTCCACATATACTATATACCATATTTTTATTAGTAATATCTCTCCATAAGACTTCAATTATAAACCTAAAAGAATCTATGAAGAAGATGTAAAATTATTTAACATGCAAATTTGTTTTATTTATTATTCAACCTCATTTAAATGATATTAAATATGATAATATAACAACAATATTATATCCTATATAATTAAATTTTATTATATTATTGTAATAAACCATATCCATCTCCACTTCTATCAAATGGGAAACAAAGTCGTCAGTCAAGTGTACGACAAACAACCACCTCACAAACTGATATAATTTGTTTTCCATTACAACCTTTCATGGGTGGATATAATTGTCAATTTCACTTATTCATATTATATATATGAAATTATTATAATTTTTGAATTATAATAACATATATTACTTAGTAAATTCCATTCTGTGGTGTAAATAATAATGTTGCTAATGTGTATGGCGGAGTACCGCCTCGTGAAGTGATGTGATTCGTTTTTCACTTACGATTTACATGGAAGGTAGTAAAGAACATTTTAATGAATATATGTGATATTTATAACCAATAAATACTTCATTGAATATAATATCACTTAGAAATTCCTACCTTCACATCCTTTGGAAAATAATAATGTCACTCATGCGTACATGTGGACTACCGCCTCCACATAGTGATGTGAAATGTTTTTCATTTCATTTTTACATTGATGGTAAAAAGGATATAATTTAATAATATAATTTATATATAAGTCTTAATTAATTTTATATAATGTTTAATTAATATTAATTTTTATTTCATTCTATCTTTCAAGATAAATGGATACCATGTTCATGTGTATGTACAACCTATATTCTCATTGAATAGTGTAATCTATGTTCTATATCTTACTTTTATATATTACTATAAATACAAATATAGATAATATATATGATATTTATATCATTTTTAAAATTATTTTTAGGGTGCAACTATGATCAATATTAAATATCTGAAATTAATGGACAAAAATATACATGAAAAACGAGGCAGTAATCACTCAAAAAGTGATTTTAACATTGAATTTTTAATAAAAAAGTCATAAAAAACAATAATTAAATAATATATGTCATGAAATAATATTATGGTTATGAAATAAATTTATAATAAACCTATATTTATTATACACGATTTTTAAACATTTATGAAGGAAATTAGACCTGAGGTAAGGGTTTCACGTCTCACTTTTACTTCCATAAGACATGTTCCATATTCACCACTATGTTCTTTTTTGTGTTGTATATAATTTCACTATGATATATTATATCATGTATCCCTTTATATTCATGGTATTTAATGTTTCATTTGATGTTATTTCTTTCATGGGGCTTAAGATTCCAAAGTTAACAAAGTGATAATGGTTTAATTTACAATCTCATCAATTATTGAGATTTTTTATGATTAAATTTGTGATGATGAAATAGTATGATATATTAACCAATCAACTCCTGAATTTACTTCTCCTCTAGTTATTCGGGAAATTTTCATGTAATAATACATTTTACTATTTTTATTACATGAAATTATTGTGAATATGTTTTAATTAAATTCGAATTTATTTCTCTCTTCAGTCAAAAAACCATTTTTCTTTTAAAAATTTGTTTCTTAAATATTTTTTTGACATTATAAAATTGATTTATTAAAAATATTATTAACCATTTTTAAATTTAAGAAAATTAAAGGATTCTTCATGTCATTTTCCAAACAATGCCCGTTGGTATTTTACCTATAATATGAAAGGAATATTTGTATTAAACTTTAGGGAAAGAATAGAATTTTACTCCTTCGTGAACATTCAATGATTTATGTATTATTTTTAATGTTTCAAATTTTATTTTGAATGAAAAATATTTTCAAAAAGTTTTAGGAACTTTTATTTTTAAAATTTTATTTTAAAAATGAAAAGGATATTTTCCTCAAGCATGTGTTTAATAGAATTTTTATGGAATTTCTATTCATCATCGTCATAAAACCATTATTTCACTTATTATCCACTAGGGATATATTGTATTTATACCATGATTATTATTTCCTTGAATGGTTTATGATCAGTTTGACTGGGGATGTACAATTTTATTACCATTCTGCAAATTACTCTACATGGTATATGATTATGTTCAATGATTGGGGTTTGTATTAACATTTCGTATGTTGGTTTTTCAATATGAATTTTTATGTTGATTATGTTTCAACCCTTTTACATGAGTAATTTATTGAACTTATTATGTGATGGGTGAGTCCCAAAATTACATAGCCCCTTTGTGTGTCTGTATATCTCAAGTGACAAATTAGTTGGCCAAATAAAATGGGGTTTTACCTTTAGTTTTCATATGTGTTGAGAAATTTATTGATAGTAAGATTATGATGTTAAGAATTCAGAATTTCCTAATTATTATATTATCTATTGATATTCAATGTGATTATTTTATTAGTTAGAATATCCATGATTAATTTTCAGTCTTTTATGATTATATATATGGAGGTATTTGATAATAATTTATTCTTACCATATTATGATCAAGTAATTGATTAAATGGCATGTGTTTCAGTTATTTACCTTATCATATTGTTTATTCTTTTTTATTCATGATATCTTCTACTATAGACATACTCATACTAAGAATTTTACCTCACTCATTTCTTATATTTATTTTCCTCTGAATAAAGTATTTGTATTATAATTGATATTAATGGTAATGATAGAAAAAATAACAATGCACTCAAAGAAAATAATATGTTGTATTTTTAAAAAAAAAATTATTGTAAGATTCAATAATGTTTTAATTTTACTAAGACTACTAAACCATGCATTCATTTGGTGTGTGATTTCATATATCTTATGCTAATATAATAAAGTAACCAGCATCTTTGGGAAACTAGTCTCAATGTCTATATAGTTTGTATACATGGATATTTAATAGATACCTTCAGAACTGGATTTAAGAAGACATATTTTATGTAACATAAATGTCTGATAAAAATTGAGTATATGTATTGAATAAAATCACAATATTTTTTTAAGGAATATATTATGTGGGGTTTTCAAGAAATATATCTTTTTATATATAATACAGGTGGACATGGTTATGGAAAAAATGTTCCTAGGGGTAATAACTCTGAAAATGGTATGCCATGCATGACTTGAGAGGTAAATGATACACGATAATGCACATTATTGAACACATGGTTTTATAATCATATACTATATTATTTGGTTAATTTATATTTTTTGACAAACTATTATGAAGGATTGGAAAATATTTTTATGATTCAAAAATGTTCACAAGAATCCATGTTTATGAATATTAGATTATCCATCCATTAATTTTTAAATTTATTTATATGTTTCAAATATTTTTGGATTATACATTTTGATGCATAATGTTATGATCAAATATCATGTATGTCATTGTTTATAAATTTCACATAGATGAAGGAATGGGAACCATATCAATGCATGTATCCCAAAGAGTATTGATTATTGTTTCTTTGATAGGATTGAGACAATTGTTATAAGGTAACTAGTCACCCCAAACTATATCATCATATGAGGACATAGTATCAAGTGATATAAATACAAAGAAATAATTATTTAAAAATTATGCCTTTTAAGGGAAGTAATAGAAGAAGAGGATGGAATATAAGAAAGAATATAAGGGAAAGAATAAAAGGAACGATTTTACCACACGTAATAATGTAAGAAACAGTCTCCTTGCTTCTGCATTAAAGGGAATGGTAGCTTTCTAGATGTGTGGAGCGAAATTACACCATAATTATGATTTCAAGGTCAATAAATTATCATCCCATGTGAAATTATTTATCTATAAGAAGATGAAGAACTATGAAAATGATTTTCCCATGTATCAAGGGAATATACCTCAAATGTTGCTAACGGATCATGTTTAAGCTTATGCTATTACTATGGACGAAGTGGAATAATTAATGTGCAAGTGTTTGGAATCAAGAATACTATTATAATATTATTTTATCAATGATATTCTAGATATAATAATTATTAAATGTATAAAGATTTCACTAGAGTACTCATTCAGTAAGTATTTAAGAGCATATATTGAATGATTTCAATGAGCAAGAAAAGTAATTTAGTGGAAATTTGATCTTTCTTTTAATATATTATTGCAAGAATATATCCCTTAATATATACTTGGTTTTGATATAATAATGATAAATATATGTTTATTGTATAATATTATTCATATTGAAATTGGTTAGTGATTTGATGGTCTATGTTAATGTTGATGCTCCTTTTCGTCACAGAGTCTAATGATTGAAAAAGGGGAATACCTTTGCACAAAGAGATTCATCCATTGAAGAAATATCAAAAATTATCAAAAGAATGTAAAAGTATTTGTTTAAATATGGACTGCACAAGTTTCATCATGGTCGCACAAGTATACTTATGCACCACATATTGGCTGCACAGGTGACTTGTGCACCCTATTTGATTTTCGCCTAAGGTCTTTACTAGCCTATAAATTCTCATTGTGGGCCCCTCATTTCGGGGACAGAAAATCCCAAAAGTCAGATTTAAGCTCTCGGTGCCCTAGTCTCTACTTGAAGTCTTTGGAATACTTCTAAGGTTATATCTTACCTTGAATGGATGATCTAAAGAGGAGGAATAAGGCCTAAGTGTTGGAATTCGTCAACACTTGCACTCCTAAGTTTCTAACCCTTACGAGAAAATGGCCACACTTGTACATCACCTTATCCCTTCAACATAACTTGTGTGCCACTCTATTGGAAGCATTTAGGGATAATACTAAGGGATTGAGCCAAGACTCTCCCAAGTATTACCATATGGGTTGACCGTCACGAAAGTATACATCTGTCACGCACGAATACTTGCGCGACCAGTACTTTGATGCCCAAACAAGACTTGCGTGTGTAACGCCCCAACCCCAGCTACCCAGAGTCGGTGCATTACTTCGTAACATTGGAATGATCACAAAAGATCAAGTCTCGAAAGACCGATTAGTTTAGTAGCCTTGGAAACACTAGATACATTCATAAGTGTTACATTACATCATAAAGTGAAAAACTAATAACAAAGTCTTCATAGTCCACACTCATATCCTCTTTTGACTATCCCTGCAGGTCATTCATAAAATACCTCTTCAAATCCTGGAAAACATTAAAACATTGAAAGGGGTGAGCTCAGATGCTCAGTAAGGATAACAATATTGCAGAATCTTTTATAAGAAAACATAAGCATTTAAGGCAATGTATAACTAAAACAAAAGCCTTATTGAACTTGAACTTCATCATAATATGGAAAAAGTAAAATAAGATAATGCCATTACTTACTCACATAGATATTCTACTAGACGAATAATCACATGAAATATCAATAACCACTTTCATAATGAGGGAATGTATAATGCCAGACATTCTGAAACATTTTGTCAAGGCCTCGGACAAGACGTCTAAAATGATTAAGGCCTCGGCCAAAACCATAAATCAAATTGGGAAAGGGCCTCGGCCAATTCCACGTCTAGTTGTCTCATGAGACCTACCGATGCATCGAGGAGCTATAGCGGGCTCCACCCGTCACTTATTAAGTCCAATACATTCCTCATATGAATAGGTTTAAACATATCACAAACCATAACATAATCGTATCACATAAAACATGCATAAAGGAAAAATAATATTTCCACATTTCAATCACAAGATATCAATACAACACATTGATATAATAAAAACGCTTTCAAAACCATTTTCAACACCAAAATAAAAGAAAGTTAAAACTTTGTATTTATTTTTCATTAAAAAAGTGATGGCTTGTAGAGGAAGCTGAAACTCAAATAATGGTTACGGCGGCGGAGAAGTCGTTGTCACCGCATAAGTACGGAAAGAAAAACATTCCCTTTTGTCGTTTAGAAAAACGCTTCGTATAAAAAAGATTCCTTTTGAATAACCGTAAGATTCAAAGGGGTTTATACACCGTATAAAAGAAAGTTGTGTATAAAACCATATATGCCTCAATGAAAGGGGATTGAGACGAAGTCCTTAAAAAGATCATTTTTAAAATAAAATATATCTTATTATGTGTATTCACTATAGGTACACATAAAGAACGTAAAAATACAAAATAGGACATAATAATATCATGACATAATTTGAAAGTAGGAGATTAACCCAAAGAATGGAAGTTGGGTTAAGAAATTCCCTTACCTTGCGTCTTGTCCTGACTCGACCGTTCTTTAACCTCCTGAATAATAAACTAGAGTTAATTTATATTTACGTAAGAACCTTTTTCATGTTCATTATTCCATTTATATCACTTATTACCATGTTATGAACATTATTTAATTATTTATGTTAATAACGGTCGTTTTGTCGATCTTTGGTACTTGAGTCAAAAATAAACTTCTTATAATTACAAGTTGTTCATGTGGTGAAATATCCATTATATCCAGAATTATATTCATGAGGTAGATATCATATATATCATATATATACATTATATACATTCATTCATAATGTCACATAACATTTAGAGGTAAGAAATGAAATGCACCGTTCATGGAGACGGTAAGCCGTACGTACGCATGAACGCTACTTTCATTTCTATTTCGTATTTAATGGAATGAAATCATAATGATATAAATTTATAATATAATTCCAGTATAATATAGTGTATAATACCATTTACTCCATCCTTTATACATCCCACATATGGCATTAACGATTCAAATCACTTTGAGGGGGCGGTAGTCCGCACTTCCTAAAATGAAATTATCGCGTTTACCCATAATGGAAATCATAAATTATGCCATAAATGAAAAATACAGAAGCATAAGTAAAACATAAACATATTATATATCATATATAAAAATAGTTACATCTTAATGGCCACCTTTTAAGGTGTTATATGAGTGTTGAACAATCATCGTTTCGTGAGGCAGAAATTCGCCATCCACAGAAACCGTATGTTCTTTAACCATTAGATGTAATTGTGTGTAAGTGTAGCTAGAATACTTCTTATAACAACATCCTAGTATATTTAGGATACTGGTTTTGTTACAAAAAAAATGAATAAAAAGAGTTTAGGGGGTTGGAGAAGAAAAATGAAACAAAACAACATTAGAGAAGACATTACCTCAAAATCGGGTAACTCTTTTTGATTTGAGCCAAAGGCTTCCTTGGGAAGAGTTCGGCCCAAAGTGAGGCTTCTAGGAGTAATAGGGGGAAGTTGAGAGAGTATTTGGGTAGAGGTTGGCTGAGCCAAATGGCTTGAAAGTGTAAATGAGGTGGGAGAGGTGGGGGCCTTTTATAAGTGGAGAGGAGGGGCACTCTTGGAATGTAAAGAAAAGTCACTTTATTATAAAATGAGTTTAGGATTTTAGAGGTCCCACACTTATATAATTCGTGGCTAAGGTGATAAGGGTTCGAAATCTACCCATCCAATATTCTTTGGACATGTGTAAGCCTTGTATTTTACATTATCTTTTCATTTTATTAAAATCGTTAAATAATGAGGTCATCGCTGCATCATAATGATGTCATAAATAATTTAATTTATTTAATGTGTAAAAATTATTAAAAAAATACTATCATGTAGGAAATCTTTTTAGATTTCTAATGAATATTTATAATAAAAATTTGGACTTGTGTAACCCCACTTGAAAACTGGTTTAGTAAAACAACTCATGTTTGTGTCATTTTTTACTTTAACATTAAATAAAAGGTATTTATGTCATTTTCCAACTAAAGTGGCTCCATGGGGTCCCCAAGTTGACCCATGGATTGTATTGGTCGGCCATGACTCATCCAATATGAGTAGGACAAGTGTCAATCTCATATCATATTATTAAAACATTATTTTTACCTTAAACTACACTAATTACCTCTAATCGCGATTAAGAACTTAACAGTTACTATTCACCAAAAAATTATTTTAATCTCATTGAACCACATTTTACTTCTTAATGACAACCATGTATGTCGGATTTTTGAAAATCAAATAATAGAAGTTGTAATATTTCATTTAAACCAAAAATCAGTTATTTAACTTCCACTTAGTGGTTTCACTATTCATCAAAAATTGAAGTTTTTCAGAACAATGAAAAAATTTCACCCTAAGATATAATTGATATTCAGAATTAAAAAATGATGTCTATTTTACAAAATTCCAATCATATAAGTTGAATTAATTAATTTTATAATTAATTCCCGCTGTCACAACAAATAGCGTGTTTTTAAGAAACAATTTATATCAAAAGATTGACAATTGTTTATGTCCAATTTTAATGTTAAATTAATTCTAATGACCACCATTGGATAAAATAGTAAAAATATATTCTAATTGTACTTTAAAACCACTAAATAGTATAATTTATCACTATAAATTATTTTTATTAAAAAAGTTGTTTTTAAGTATTTTTCACAATTCATAAAAAATTAGAAGTTCTCAGAAAAATACTAAAAAATCAACATAGGCTAATTTCGATATTAAGAATACAAAAATGAAGTCCATTTTGAAATATAAAATTTCTATAATTTTAAAAAGTGGTTATTACTATTCATAACGGCTACTTTGATTAGTCGCGGTGTTTTAGAACTCGAAGTTGCGTACAATGCAAGCTATTTCATTATTGAAAGAGAGGCGTATCATGGAAGCTCGGGGTGTTACATTCTCCCCCCATTCAATAAATTGCGTCCTCGCAATTTGAAATTTTTCTTTGAAAATAAAAGGTTGAAAATAGAAAATACCTTTGAGGAAAACCCACATCGGAAATAAGATTAATAAAATTTATCCTTAATAAGAGGGAAATGCAAATAAGAAAGTCACCACCAAATTATGATATCGATAAGGAGAACATTGGTGGCAATTAGAGACATATAATTGGAGGAAAGACGTAAATATTTGTAGGGAGCGATTGGGGTCATCAATCACAATCAACTGTCAAATTGAGGGCCTCAAAGCCTTCAATCTATGTTGATTTAAAATATCATCAGTTCAACAAGACATAAGGTATTAGGATAACACATTTTTTTGTTTTAATATCCCTTTACTAAATTTTAAGAATTAATTTATTCATTGAATAAGAGATAGGTATATATATATTTATGCTTGACAATTAGAGTTTCAACCTTCAACTCATCTTTCACTCAAAAAGATAATAGAACTCAAAAATATTATACTTATCCTAATTGTATAAGGTTCCAAATGTTAACACATACCATTTAGATTAGTAAAATTATTTTTTAATAACCAGGGACTTCCTGTAGGCTAGTGGTAGGAAATAAAGGCCTGTCGCACTATGATTGTGGGTTCGATTCCTGCAGCTTTGTCCGACGCGACGGGTTATGCCCCACCCTGCAGGTTGTCCTTTTTCCTAAAACTATAGTATTATAATATTCCAAAAATAATCTTCAGAAATGCTTTAAACTTAAACAATACTATCCATGGTTCAACTTAATCCATTCCAACCTTAATAGTTATCCAAAATACCTCCATCCAGACTTTCTCTAAAGGGTCGTTAAATTCCAAAATCAATTGTAACCTCAGATTCCCCAAACAAAGTAAAGTTTCTCTTATTGTCACATACTAAAAATATGATTACCTTCATCATATTAAATCCTTAATGAAAACAACATGTACTGCAGTACAATCCTTATATATATCACATTATTCTAATAACCAGAATATAATCCATGAGTCCAAAAGCACCAATACATTAATTATTCCGCTTCAACTGTAGTCACAGCATAAGATTGGCCTTGATCCCTTGGCCTTTTTTGAGGTAAGTTTCCCTGATTCTTATGACATTCATTTGCATAATGACCCATTTCCCTACAATTATAGCATTCAACATTGATAGCCTCTTTCTTTCCCTTACAATCTAGAGCCTGGTGACCTTTTTCTCCACATTTGTAACAAACTCCCATTACTTTTAGGCACCTACCAGGGTGATTCTTCCCACAATTATCACATAATGGAAAATCCTTCTTTCCCTTTTTCCCTTTATCTGTCTCTTGTTCCACCGTTCTCTTCTTCTCTTGCTTTACTTTGTTGTCATAAGACTTATAGAATTCCTTTTCTGTCTTGATAGCGCACGAGACAATACCTTCGTATGAAGAGAAGGTTTGTGATACTAAAGCTTGACGGAGAAATGGTTTCAACCCATCAAAGAAACGATCAGTCTTACTTCTTGGGTTACGTATATAATCGGAAGCATGCCTCGCTAACCTTGTAAAGTTAGCCTCATACTTTGCGACATTCTCATCCTCCTTCTGCCTCAGACTCAGAAATTGCCTTTCCATATCTGCTCGATGGTCACGAGGAAAGTATTTTTCTAAGAAAAGCTCTTTAAACTCCCTCCATTCCATATTCGATACGTCATCATCTTCCTTTGTGTTTTGAATCAGCGACCACCACTGATCGGCATCTCCAGTGAGGCGGTAAACTTCCATGACAACCTTCTCCCTTTCACTACTCCCCAAGGCATGAAATATTTTCTCTAAGGAATTTATCCATTGCTCAGCTACTATAGAATTTGAACTCCCATTGAAGGTTGGTGGTTGTTTCCTCATGAATCAATCTAACATTGATCCTCCACGCTGTGGATCAGGGTGCTCCATACGGGTAAGGTTATTATTCATAACCTGAGTAAGTTGTCCCAGTATGGTGATTAGCTGATCGGCACCAGTTGCATCACCAGCCCCACTATAATTATCTTGAGCAGGAGGGCAATCCCTACATGGAGTGCGTGCATTGATACGGTTTCCATTTCTTCCACTAGGCGCCATTTCTAAACAATTGCGTAAACTAGATCAGTTTATGAATAAAAATACATAATCCCATACTTATAAAACACTTAACATAAATTGAACTATTTATGGATATAATCCATAATCATAAAAATGTTTTCTTTGAGGAAGTATATACTCATAAACCCTTCATAATGATTTGTAAAGAAAATGAGAGTTATCCTAAGAATATCCCCCGGGAGTGTCGTAAGCAAGAGTGTAGCAAGGCCCGTTGTCGTGCACCAGTTCCCGTTCGAGTCTAGCTCAAAGCGGTGTTTTCGGGTTTTACCCCTAGGTACATCTGTGCCAGAGCCGCCTCTACCTGCTCGTATCCAGACATGGATGTATTGCTCGGAAAACTCATAACATCTCTATAATACCAAAATTCTAGGAAGTTCTTCTATACTAATCCTCAAAGTCTATCTTTGGGCTATGTGCTCTAATCAGAGTTTTTCTAAATCTAGCTTCCAAGGTTAGTACTAAACTGCCTCGGATACCAACGGTAACGCCCCGACCCCAGCTACCCAGAGTCGGTGCATTACTTCGTAACATTGGCATGATCACAAAAGATCAAGTCTCGAAAGAACGATTAGTTTAGTAGCCTTGGAAACACTAGATACAGTCATAAGTGTTACACTACATCATAAAGTGAAAAACTAATAACAAAGTCTTCATAGTCCACACTCATATCCTCTTTTGACTATCCCTGCAGGTCATTCATAAAATAACTCTTCACATCCTGGAAAACATTAAAACATTGAAAGGGGTGAGCTCAGATGCTCAGTAAGGATAACAATATTGCGGAAGATTTTATAAGAAAACATAAGCATTTAAGGCAATGTATAACTAAAACAAAAGCCTTATTGAACTTGAACTTCAGCATAATATGGCAAAAGTAAAATAAGATAATGCCATTACTTACTCACATGGATATTCTACTAGACGAATAATCACATGAAATATCAATAACCACTTTCATAATGAGGGAATGTATAATGTCGGACATTCTGAAACATTTTGTCAAGGCCTCGTCCAAGACGTCTAAAATGATTAAGGCCTCGGCCAAAACCATAAATCAAATTGGGAAAGGGCCTCGGCCAATTCCACGTCTAGTTGTCTCATGAGACCTACCGATGCATCGAGGAGCTATAGCGGGCTCCACCCGTCACTTATTAAGTCCAATACATTCCTCATATGAATTGGTTTAAACATATCATAAACCATAACGTAATCGTATCACATAAAACATGAATAAAGGAAACATAACATTTCCACATTTCAATCACAAGATATCAATACAACACATTGATATAATAAAAACGCTTTCAAAACCATTTTCAATACCAAGATAAAAGAAAGTTAAAACTTTGTATTTATTTTTCATTAAAAAAATTGATGGCTTGTAGAGGAAGCCGAAACTCAAATAATGGTTACGGCGGCGGAGAAGTCATTGTCTCCGCATAAGTACGGAAAGAAAAACATTCCCTTTTGTCGTTTAGAAAAACGCTTCGTATAAAAAAGATTCCTTTTGAATAACCGTAAGATTCAAAGGGGTTTATACACCGTATAAAAGAAAGTTGTGTATAAAACCAAATATGCCTCAATGAAAGGGGATTGAGACGAATTCCTTAAAAAGATCATTTTTAAAATAAAATATATCTTATTATGTGTATTCACTATAGGTACACATAAAGAAGGTAAAAATACAAAATAGGACATAATAATATCATGACATAATTTGAAAGTAGGAGATTAACCCAAAGAATGGAAGTTGGGTTAAGAAATTCCCTTACCTTGCGTCTTGTCCTGACTCGACCGTTCTTTAACCTCCTGAATAATAAAATAGAGTTAATTTATATTTACTTAAGAACCTTTTTCATGTTCATTATTCCATTTATATCACTTATTACCATGTTATAAACATTATTTAATTATTTAAGTTAATAACGGTCGTTTTGTCGATTTTTGGTACTTGAGTCAAAAATAAACTTCATATAATTACAAGTTGTTCATGTGGTGAAATATCCATTATATCCAGAATTATATTCATGATGTAGATATCATATATATAATATATATACATTACATACATTCATTCATAATGTCACGTAACATTTAGAGGTAAGAAATGAAATGCACCGTTCATGGAGACGGTAAGCCGTACGTACGCATGAACGCTACTTTCATTTCTATTTCGTATTTAATGGAATGAAATCATAATGATATAAATTTATAATATAATTCCAGTATAATATAGTGTATAATACCATTTACTCCATCCTTTATACATCCCACATATGGCATTAACGATTCAAATCACTTTGAGGGGGCGGTAGTCCGCACTTCCTAAAATGAAATTATCGCGTTTACCCAAAATGGAAATCATAAAGTATGACATAAATGAGAAATACAGAAGCATAAGTAAAAAATAAACATATTATATATCATATATAAAAATAGTGACATATTAATGGCCACCTTTGAAGGTGTTATATGAGTGTTGAACAATCATCATTTCGTGAGGCAGAAATTCGCCATCCACAGAAACCATATGTTCTTTAACCATTAGATGTAAGTGTGTGTTAGTGTATCTCGAATCCTTCTTATAACAACATCCTAGTATATTGAGGATAATGGTGTTGTTACAAAAGAAATGAATAATAAGAGTTTAGGGGGTTGGAGAATAAAAATGAAACAAAACAACATTAGAGAAGACATTACCTCAAAATCGGGTAACTCTTTTTGATTTGAGCCAAAGGCTTCCTTGGGAAGAGTTCTGCCCAAAGTGAGGCTTCTAGGAGTAATAGGGGGAAGTTGAGAGAGTATTTGGGCAGAGTTTGGCTGAGCCAAATTGCTTGAATGTGTAAATGAGGTGGAAGAGGTGGGGGCCTTTTATAAGTGGAGAGGAGGGGCACTCTTGGAAAGTAAAGAAAAGTCACTTTATTTTAAAATTAGTTTCGGATTTTAGAGGTCCCACACATATATAATTCGTGGATAAAGTGATAAGGGTTCGAAATCTACCCATCCAATAGTCTTTGGACAAGTTTAAGCCTTATATTTTACATTATCGTTTCATTTTATTAAAATCGTTAAATAATGAGGTCATCGCTGCATCATAATGATGTCATAAATAATTTAATTTATTTAATGTATAAAAATTATAAACAAAATACTATGATGTAGGAAATCTTTTTATCTTTCTAATGAATATTTATAATCAAAATTTGGACTTGTGTAACCCCACTTAAAAACTGTTTTAGTAAAACAACTCATGTTTGTGTCATTTTTTACTTTAACATTAAATAAAAGGTATTTATGTCCTTTTCCAACTAAAGTGGCTCCATGGGGCCCCCAAGTTGACCCATGGATTGTCTTGGTCGTCCTGACTCATCCAATAGGAGTAGGACAAGTGTCAAGCTCATATCATATTATTAAATAAATATTTTTACCTTAAACTTCACTAATTACCTCTAATCGCGATTAAGAACTTAAAAGTTACTATTCACCAAAAAATTATTTTAATCTCATTGAACCACATTTTACTTCTTAATGACAACCATGTATGTCGGATTTTTGAAAATCAAATCACAGAAGTGGTAATATTTCATTTAAACGAAAAATCAGTTATTTAACTTCCACATAGTGGTTTCACTATTCATCAAAAATTGAAGTTTTTCAGAACAATGCCAAAATTTCACCCTAAGCTATAATCGATATTCCGAATTCAAAAATGATGTCTATTTTACAAAATTCCAATCATATAAGTTGCATTAATTAATTTTATAATTAATTCCCATTGTCACAACAAATAGCGTGTTTTTAAAAAACAATTTATATCAAAAGATTGACAATTGTTTATGTCCAATTTTAATGTTAAATTAATTCTAATGACCACCATTGGATAAAATAGTAAAAATATATTCTAATTATACTTTAAAACCACTAAATAGTATAATTTATCACTATAAATTATTTTGATTAAAAAAGTTGTTTTTAAGTATTTTTCACAATTCATAAAAAATAAGAAGTTCTTAGAAAAATACCAAAAATTCAACATAGGCTAATTTCGATATTACGAATACAAAAATGAAGTCCATTTTGAAATATAAAATTTCTATAACTTTAAAAAGTGGTTATTACTATTCATAACGGCTACATTGATTAGTCGCGGTGTTTTAGAACTCGAAGTTGCGTACAATGCAAGCTATTGCATTATTGAAAGAGAGGCGTATCGTGGAAGCTCGGGGTGTTACAGCGTGCCTGCCTCTTTTTGGGTGCCCCTCCTACCTATTTAACTCTTTTCTTCAAATCCACCTCTCATCTTAAAGATTTAGCCTTCAAACCCCTCTTTAAAGCCAGTTTTGGTATGGATCCTTTGTTTTCTTCCTTATTTGAAAGGAAGTTTATGGAAGATCTCTCAAAACCTAGTGATTTACATATCTTTGTGTCACTAAGGTAAAAGATTTCTTCCATTCAACCTCATCCTCTAAGATGAGAAGATCATTAATATGGGCCTCCTTTTCAGGAGTAAGCCCTAGATTACAAGTCCCCTAACCTGGGCATCCTTCTCAGGAGTAAGCCCCAATCTCAAGTTCCCAAATTTGGGCATCCTCCTTAGGAGTTATCCCCAAATTCTCAAATTTCCTGACCTGACCCTCCTTTTCATGAGTAAGCCCTAGTTATAATTTCTCTTAACCAGTCTTAATTTATTTCGTTTTGGGCCTCCTTCTCAGGTGTAAATCCCAAGTTATAAGTCCACTCTAACTTTGGGCCTCCTTCATAGGAGTAAACCCCAAGTTACAAATCTCCTTAAACTAGGATTTTTCTTAGGAGTAATCCCCAGTAATAATCTCTTTATTTTTGGGCTTCCTTCTTATGAGTAATCCCCAATCCTAAGTCTCACCTAATTTGGGAATCCTCCTCAATACTAAACCACAAGTTAGAGTATACAAATCTTCATAAAGTATATACACCTTTATGAACCTTGTTCCCGAACTTCTCCCCTAAAGTATTTCTAGATCTTCATCTATCTGGGCAGTCATACGTATGTAAGCCCCACATCATTCCTTGTGACTGCATCTTTCGTGGCACCAATTTCCGGGTTTATTGATACATCTTATTTCTCACACCGAGCATGACGTGCGTGAGTTTAGAGTGTAAAAGTAACCACGAAACATCTCTTTGGGTCGTTAATCATACATAAGCCCCATAATTTTTAACCGAACTACGTGGACATTGATCTCTACCATAAAAGTAGAGTACTTAAGAAGCCTTTATAAGGTTGAAGCTTGTCATCCATTAATTCTCATCCATCCCATATGTTGTTAAACTATATCTTAATTCCCAAACTACATGGGTTCTGATTCCTTTTCTAACAAGGATACGTAGGTAGCCCATCTGCGGGTATGATCCCAACTCTAAAATAATCCATGTCCTTATGAATGACTAAAAACTTCATGTTCCCCACTAAGAGGCATTAAAACCAGTTTGGTAATCCTAAAGACCATGTGATTTCTATATAATGTGTTGAATGATACCATTGACTAAGAATCCTTGACAAATACAAATGATTCTCTATCGATTAAGAACCTCAAATAAATATAAAAGATTCTCTAAATCTCATACATATCAATCATTTAGTGTTTGATCTGAAGTAAATATCATTTTCATACTTGGTAATTTAATAAGTATTCACAAACATAATTTAAATCTATAAAGAGATTCCCATAGTAGACAATAATTTCCCCAAAAAAAGGTGTGATGAGTCTGACCTCCCATCCTATTGACCAATGAAAATTCTTAAGCATCATATGTCCACAACTAATGAGAAACTATATTTAGAATATAGGTCCATATGGATATAGAATCATTGGATGTTTCCAGTTCTATGAATAAACCCATAAGAAACCAATTGTAATGTTTGAACATTAAACGAACAAGGTCATCCCCATTTCCAGAGGAAATAGTTATGTTTTCTGGAGTTTGTTACATGTTTGGATTTATAGAATATATTTAATAATATAAGATTTTATTTTTTGAGGAATTCATGTTTTCATTAAGTTTTTATAGTGATAAATATATTTACATATTTTTTATGTGACATTAAGATCAAAATTATATTTTTAGAGAATATAAAGTTATTTTGATTTTGTTAATTTAGTGATATCCCTTATAAATTTTTTGACATTGAATTTGGTCAGCCATATTTTGGTATAGTCTTAATGTTAACTATTTATTGAATTCATGGAGTTTAAATTTAATTTTTGATGGATAACTTGCGCCAAAAATATTTTTTTGTAAAATATTTAGAGATATATGGAAATATTTTTCACTCTATAGTGGATAATATGATGTATTAAATGTTAATTTTGGTGTTTTGGGTATAAAAATTAATTTTTCATTATTAATTTATTACAATAAGAGATGAATTGAAATATTATCAATGAATAACTGAATGGTGGAAGTTTTCTTATAAAATATAAATATATCAAGTTTTTATATATATTTATCTTCTTAGATAGTAAAATAATTCCTCAACATTTGGAAAATTATCTTGAAACAAAAAAAATTATCATATTACCTTCAATTTAGATAAATCCAATTGTTGTTTAAATCATCATATATTTATGGTTTTGAGGTCCTTGAAATTCCATTGATCATTAAATTTCTTATGATCAATTATCTTTATGACATTCTATAATTATTTATGTTTTTCTTGTACATCTATATCTTTACATCTCACCAATGTTCCCTTATTTGGAATCCTACATATATATTATTCAATATTTATTTCATATATCCATTTCACCTTTATTAATATAAATTTTTATTAACCCTTTTATGATATAGATTTTTTGAAAAAGGTATTTTCAAATGTCAAACCCGTAATTTTTTATAATTGGATTAAATTGTGAGGTTGAAATTTATTTAGGGGGTAGAATGTAGTAGTCTGAGATTTTAAAAGAGAAATATCAACTTTAATAGAATATATGAAACACATCATCAAGATTATAAGAGGTTGTAACACCCGAAGACTTTATGATATTTTTAAAAAAAATTCAATCTCTTCAATACATTGTGATGCATGTAAAACTAGGTTTAAACAAAACATGATAATCTATTAAAATATTTTTATTTAAAAATGACCATTATAAGATATCCATTATGTTGACAGGTATGAATATTAATACATAAATTATGAAAATAATATGGTTTAAAATTTTGTAAAAAAATTATATATTGATTATAAATAAAAGAATAACCATTTTAAAGAATAGGAAATGTTTTCCAAAAAAACTGCATTTTTCTTAAAGATTGTTTAGTTGGGATTTTCACACCTAATTTAAAATTAATTTTTCCAAATTTTGAAATAATTATATGAAAAAATATACTTAATTATTTAAATATATAAGAAAAAATCCATCTTTTGGTTATTTATTAGAATCTTTTGAGAAGTTAAATTTTTTGATAAATAATGAAAAAAAATATTTTTTAATGAAAAGTTCCTTTTTATTTAAAATATATATAAAGTTAAACTATATTTTAAATTGGGTTTATATTAAAAGTAGTTAAATTGTATTAAAAATTTACTAATCTAGTTCATTTTAATAAATTTCATATTTAACTCTGAAATAAATAGTTTTTATACTTTTGAATATTTTTCTTTGGAAAAATCATTTTTACGAACCATCTTCCAGTTTAGTTTTAAATTGAATTCTTCCACTTATGTAAGTTTAATTTAGAAAAATGGAATATTTATTTTTAATAAGATAATTTTTATTATGTAGTAATTTTAATTTTGTTTTTGAAAATCAAGAATAGTAAAATCCGAAAAAAAATTAGTTACTCTGGTCAAGGGAAAATGAGTTCACCAGGTGTTAAACTAATAATATAAGGGTTCATATGACCTATAAACTTGTAAAATTACCATGTTATATACCTATTTAAAACATATCTCCTTTAAGGTTTAATTAATATCAATTTTTAGTATTTTGTTCCTAAGAAAAATGTGGATATTACTTTATCTTTTAGAAAATTTCATGTTTGTCCTCTCCCCCACATATAAAACACAACCATTATATTATCCTATTCCCACTTCCAAAACAATTTGGTTCATAAAATAACTAAAATTTTATATTTCTTAATTACCCCACCACATATTATATTCCTTATTTTTATTATGAAGCTATCATATAGAGGCTTTAAGTTTAACTTAAAGTGGCTCTCCGAAAAAGAGGTAAAATTATTAAACATTCATATTATTCTTCAATAAACTAAAAATAATATTAAAATATTATAATATAATAACACAAATATACCCAATATAATTATATACTATTATTTTAATTTCATAATCCATATAAATTTTCACTTCCATAAAATTGGAAAAAAAACATCAAACATGTGTATGGAAAACAATTGTCTCATGAACCAATGTTACTTGTTTCCTATCACCACATTTAAAGGCTCGATATAAGGATTAATTTAACCTTTTTAAATTATATTTATAATATTATTATAATTATTTTATTATTATATGACATCTATCTTCTTACATTCTATTATGTGGGGGGGGGGTATGGTAATGTCGGTCGTGTGTGTGGCGGACTACCTCTTCACGAAGTGATGTAGTTCATTTTTTCACTTAATATTTACATAGAAGGTTGTAAAAATATATTCAATGAATATATGTGATATTTATAACCTTTAAATAATTATTAAAGTATAATATACCATCTAACTTCATACCTTCCCATCCCTTATAAAATACTAATGTTTCACATGCGTACGTTTGTACTACCGCCTCCACATAGTGATATGAAATGTTTTCCCCTTTATTTTAACATGGATATTAATAATGATTTATTTGATTAACATATATTTTATAAATGGAATAATAATTGTTAAATAATATTTATTTTCATTTCATTCTATCTGTTGAGAATCTTTTAACTTCATTGTTGTGTACATATGACCAACCATCTCCATGAACGTTGTATTACATTTTCTATATCCAAATTTTATAGAATACTATGAGTAGATATATATATATAATATCATATTTACATAATTTTTAATATTATAAGTATTTTTAAATTTGATCAATCTAAAATATTGAAATTTCAAAACAAAACCATATATGAAAAATGAAGCAATTATCACCCAAAATAGTGATTTAAATAAAAAATATCTAATAAACATGACATAAAATAATATAATTAACTCATATATGTTATTAAAAATATTATCATGGTTATTTAATTGATACATAATAAACCAAAATTAATTATATAGGATGTTCTATATTATATGAAGGAAATGAGACCTGAGGAATGGGTTTGTCGTCTCAATTTTATTTATGTGAAAAGTATTCCATATTCACCAATTAGTTATTTTTTATGGTGTATATAATAAAAATTTAATGTTTTATATAATGAATACAATTAGATTATCTAAATTGAATTTTTTATTTTTTGTTTTTTATTTCATGTGGCTTATGATTTAAAAGTAACCAAAGTACTAATGGTTTATTTTACAATCACACTATTTATCAGTGTTGTATATAATTAAATTTATGATGATGAAGTATTATGATATATCACTCAATAAAATATTAATTTTTATTATATTTTAGTTATTTATAAACATTTAATGAAATATTACTATTTGACTCTCTTTGGTACTTAAAATTATTGTGAAAAATGTTATAAGAAAATATGACTTTGTTTTTCTCTTCGGTTGAAAATAATTTTTATTCCAAAAACATGTTTTATAAAAATGTTTTACATTTTTATAACATTATAGAAATGGTTTATTAAATTAATTTTTACCTATGTTTTACATTTTAGTAAAAAATGAAATGAATCTTCATGTCATTTTCTAAATAGTTTTTGTTTAGCTTTTACAAAAAATATGAAAGGATTATTTTTTAATCGGTATAAAATGAATGAACTTTTAAACCTTAATGAGAACTCAATGTTTTAAATATTTTTTTATGTTTACAAGTTTTATTTAATATAAAATTATTTTAAAATTGTTTTCTTAGAATTTTGTTTTAAAAGTCAATTCTCAAAATGAAAAATATTTTTTCATTAATAAAATTTTAATGGAAATTTTATATTATTTATATTCATAAATGGCATAAAAAATTTATTATACCTATTATCTACTAGGGTTATGTTTTAATGATAACATAATTAATATTTCTCTAGATGTTTTATGATTAGTTTAACTTCGTATGTATAATTTTATTAAAATTCACCATATTAATATGGATAGATTATGATTATGTTTAATTATTGGGATAAGTATTAACATTTTGTATATTCATTTATCAATACAAATTTTCATGTTGATTATGTTCCAACCATTTCATATGAGTAATGAATTAGAATTATTATGTGATGTGTGGGGACAAGAATTATATATCCCCTCAATGAATCAGTAGGTCCCATGAGACAAATCAGTTGTCCAAATTAAATAGATTTTACCCATAGTTTTAAATTTTCTTGTAAAAGATCTCTAAAATATGATTATGATGTAAAAATGTATTAATTCTCTCATTATTATATTCTAATAGTTATAATATATATGGTTAAGATTCAAGATCAAGTGATTATTTATATGGAATTATTTTATCAGGATATATTCATACTATATTATGCTAAAATAATTGATTAAATGATATATTTTTTAATTATTTGCCTTATCATATTTATTATTCTTATTAATTGATGATCTAATGTGTTGTATTAATACCCTTAAAGAGTATTTGATCTCTCCTTTTTCTTATATTTCTTTCCATATGACACCAATATGTGAATTATGATTGATACACATGATTATGCTAGAGGAAATAATGATGAAATCAATTAGAATACAACGTTTTAGTTTTTGTTTTCAATTGTAATTTGAGTTTCATGTTTTTATATAGTTTACCAAGAATAATAAAATATGTGATCATAGTTATTTTATTCCTTATATCTTATGATAATGTAAAAAAGTACCCGCTAAGTCAAAGAAATTATGGTTGGGGTCTTTACAAGGGGAGAATCAGACTGGGGTTCACCTAATGATGTTAATCAAACTAAGAACAACAGACTAAGGAATACAGGATAGAGTCGCATTAAACCAAGAATTCGAGATTGAGGATAATCAAAAACATCATACCAAATGGAGGATTACTAGATAAAATATTTCTGGGGATGTTTGATTATATCCATGTATTTCTAGATAAAGATAAATTTTTAATACTAGTAGAGTTTATTAAATATATTAAATACTTTTTACACGTGAAAATTAGATCCAACATTATTTTCACAATGAAAAGAATAATATCATTCAAAATTATATAAAAAAATAAGAAATACGAGATTGTATTTAAGAGGTATAACCAGTTCCTGAAGAGGATCATCGATGGTGAGTATTATTGTTCATGAAAGAATAGTACAAATTAAGGATAGTATTGGGTATACAAAAATTTGTTAGTATATTTGATTATTGGTTGAGAGGAAATAGGTTCTAGTTGGAGGAGTGATTACTCAGAGATATAAAGAGTTATAGTCTGTGCTTTTGTAATCCAATTAAATTTATTATAGAATATATGTTGGGGGTATAAAAAATATGGAAAATGGTAGTTACTTATACTTAAACTGGTAAATATTATGTGTTTCTTTATCTTATATAATTGGTGCGTAAATATTGATTTTTAGATTTTATATTTAGTGGATTGATAACCTTAACAAGATTAAGATGTTTAATTAAAAGTGTAGGAAATCGTAAATGTAACCATTAATTCACACCCTCCCCCCACCACCAATCATAGTTTTCAACAATACTGGGCTACTATAAGTTGTATCATAGCATATATAACCTATAAATATCATATATTTTTACCTGATTTTATTTTAATATTTTAAAAAGATCATATTTCATGAAGTATTTTAGGTGCCTCATATGGACAAAAAGAAAGTTACTCTTGAGGGTAACACTATAGAGATTTATCTCAAGAATAAAAATAATATTAAGAAAATATTGGAAATAAAATTAAAAAGGAATCCAAAAATTAATATAGAAGAAGAGTTGATGAAATTAAATCATAGTGGCAAAGATAATAAATATTCATTTCTATTTCATCCATATACTAAAACTTGTTCATGTTGTGATGATTATATATCACATAATTATATTTATTTTGATTATAGGGAATATATGAACAAAAATCCCAAATAAGTAATAAAATTCTTAAGATAATTATTTTTGATAAAGAATAGAAGGAATAATTAAAATAAATAAAGGATTCATTAAGTAAGAGGTTTAGAAAGTACATCAATATCATAGATCTAGTGGAATAAAGGGATCAATCCATTAATCTTAGTAAAGAATAATTCCAATGTTATATCTGTGATAATTTTTTATTTAGATTATTATTTTTATAATCTTTCCCATTCACTGGACAATTTTATTAATGTTTTTATGGAGGTCAAAGATTCTCAATTTGAGATCAAATAAAAGGAGGAATAGATATTGAAAATTCTTTATAAGAATCAAGAAAAATTAAAGATGAAAAAATGAAAAGTATTATGGAGGATTGTGAATATATGATGAGATCTATTGAGTATGTCAATAACTACCTCAAGAGGAAGTGTTTTTTTGTTGGAGGTGATATTTGAGAATCAAGAATCGATACAATCTAGAGCCTCCCAATCCAATAAGAATAGACATATTTCTACTCATATTTCCACATAGAACCATATCACTATGAGGGATCATACTTGTGGAAACAAGAGCATGAGGAAATCTTCTCAATAATTGTAAACAACCTCTATAAATAAGGAATACCATAACCTATAAAACTTCGATTGTACTAAAACTACATCAATTACTACTAATAGTTATAAAATAAATTCTATAAAAGTATAGATAGTGATAATACTAATAAAACCACAACATAAAGGGTGGATGATAAATATTTTATGAAGAACCATTCCCCAATAAATTTCAAAGAGGGTGATATATCCACTCTAATGTATAAAGGTACCCATCATTTGAAATCTAGAAAGAATATATCTAATAAGAAGAGAAATATATTAATATGTTATTGTTTTTGTTAATGGAGGTTTTGGAATAAATAATTAGCAGTCTGAAATATCCTTTCAAGTAATGAAAATATTATATGGTTATAAGTAAGTGGGGAAAGGATAATGAATGGAGACAACTTACTGATCAAAATCATAATTAAAAGAGAAAGAAGCAAGGTTATTTCTTGAAGAGTAACCAAAAGTAAAGTGATGTTTTTAAAACTCCAAATAAGTGAACTAAATAAAGAATGATTCCAATTAATATAAACTTTAATATGGATATTGAGTTGTGTGAAAGGGTAAAAATACAAGGCATACAACCAACAATTTCTTGAAAAGGATTCCTAGGTATGTGGAACTATTTTAAATTGAAATAAAATCACTTATGGAATTGTGTGATCTAATGGATAAAGTGGGAAAGGGGGGTTCATACAAAATAAAATCAGAGGTAAATTAAATTATTTCACTTAAAGAAATATTTCATGAGAATAATATGAGTAAATAACCAATTATGATTACTAAAAGGAAAATAATTACATATGTTGTAAGGAAAAAATAATATTTTATGAAAAAATTCACAATAAAAATGTTTCTTCTTAGTAACATTAGGGTTCCTCCTTATTCCTGTTATTATAGTTTATTAGAACTGACTTGTAGGTAATTTAAGGAGAAGAAGTGGAGGATATAAAAATTTGATATAGTGGTTTTATTGAAATAAGATATTTCTTGCATATAATATTGTAATCACCATGATAAATAATGTTATGTTACCCATCATGTAGATAAAAGATAAATATGTGGTATGATTATCACACTTTATTTTGTTATATCAAACTTATCTTCAAGGATAAGTGTTTTTTGTTGAGAAATATGAGATTTATGGGGATCTTTGTTTATACACTTAAATTGGTGGGTTGTGTTTATTAATGTGGATATTGATTTTATCTTAATAAACAAAATCAGATAGCCTCTAATATATGGATGATGGAATTAGCATGATGAAATTTATATATAAATGAATTGTTATGGAAAACATTGATCTCTTTAATTATACACTCTTGTTTTCTATACCCTGATTACCCATATAGACTTTGATTTTTCGAAATAAAGTCTATTTTGGGAGAGATTTAATTATTATTATTATCTTGAGAAACATATTTTAGGATTTTTGGATGAAATTAAAATAGTTCTGATAAGCCTCATATTTCTCTTTACATTAGATTGCCAGTAAGGGTAGAAAGTAAATTCACCCATATATGGGGAGAAATAATTGATCACATATATTAACATCAATAATGATTAGGGATATTGATAAAAAAACAAAGGGCTATATTCTTAGTCAATGTGTGTAGGTTTAATTTTTTTGAATATGTAAATATGTGTTTATAGAATAAGTTACTTGGAGATGATTGAGAGAAGTGTTATTTTGAATTTTAATGAAACATTATTAAAATTTGATAATGATGTATTGATATTAAAAATAAAAAAACATGGATATAATCATGATTCCAACAACGCTTTTTCAAAGGTTGAATTTGTAAATATTTCATAATATGAATTCTATATAAAGTCTGATTTATAATGTTTGAGTTACAAAATTTCAGATGTATTTGTACCATGTTCAAACAATGAAGTGATGATGTTATATATAATGATCCAATATTGATGTTTGAGGGTAACTGTAATACTTCCATAAAAAAATATAATGATTAGATGAATGATTTGTATTATTAAAAGAGGGGGAGTTTTATAGTCTATTGAATTGATAAATATTGTTATTTTTCATGATGAACATTTTATAATCCATCAAATGGAGAATATCAGAGATATTGATATATTATGTCAAGTAATACCAAAAATAGTTTACCATATTAATATAATTCATGATCACTAATAGAAGATCCATCATAAAAATTATTGAATGATATTTAGCTGAGATTATTAGATTGACTAATGACTCATTTGATAGATTAAACCATATAAATATCACCAGACAGAGAAAATATTTGATGTCATAAAATAGAGTATTATAATTTAATTAGATAGAAAAAATCATGGGGATTATTTTAAGTACGTTGGATAGAGAATACCATATAGAGAAACCTATGACCATATGCTAGTACATCAAACTCAAAAAATCATTTGAATTGAACCGGATGAAGAATGATTGAATTTACTAGACTATGATGGTAAAATGAAGAGGTTCAAATAGAAAAAAAAATTTGTAATGTTTATAATAATTTAATGCTTTCTAGTTTTAATAGATGAAGAAATTGGAGAGTTTATAGACTAGAAATATATGTTAGTAACATTACATAAACTTTTTATGTCAATAATTATGATGATACTGAGTTTCAATTTTAACAATCATAAATATAGATAAGATTTGAGGATGATTTTAAGAGTTTATTGACATTGAGATTTGAGGAAACATTGAAGAATAATGTTGATTCCAGAGTTTCAGAATAATTTATGGTATTCAAATGAATTTTGATTCCAGAGTGAAAATCAAATTTGATCCCATGATTTTCCCCAGTTTTTGGGGGATATTTTCTGATAAAAGGAAGTGATATCATTATGATTTTTGGATTCTTCTATTACTATGGAGAGTGAAAGTTGTGAATTTTTAATAATAAAAAAATTGAGCATCCAAACTAGATTCTAATTGGTTTGTTAAAAGGATAATCAGATGAAAGATCTTGGGTAGAGAGCAACCAAAGAGATAAGTATAAGATGAATAGAGTACCAGAGGAAGAATTAACATCAGAAAAATGTATATAGGAATGAGTAGAATCATACTAATGGTCTCTATATATAGTATATTGGACATAGCCCAAAAAACTCGGGAGTACCAGATAGATATGAATTAGATAGGCAACCCCAGACTAAGGAGAATCAAACATAGAATACCAAATTTATTCTTACAATATAGAAGATTTCTATAGTGGTTGGAATATATATTGGTTATTCAATACTAGGATAAACTATCAAGACTATAAGACTTTTCAAAGACCCGATGAAGATCTTAAAGAAGTTTTACATATGAAAAATTTATTTTAATTTCTTGTAAAAAATACCATATAGAAAATAAGATCATTCTATAATGAATTAATAAATAATAAGGAAAATATTATAGCTTGGGGTATAATAATTTGTTATGAGGGTCACTGTTGGGTGGTATAACTAGTCACAAAAAAATAAGATAAATATAAGGATGTTTTGGGGGAATAACCCACTATGGAATAAGTGTTTATTACTAGGGGTATAACTAAGGTAAATTATAGGAATGATTATTGGGGTTTATAACTACTTTCTACCTATGATGTTGTATTCTTGTTCATGTTAATGTAGAATCCATGTTAGGGGAATTACCAACATAGAAAAAAGTAGTTCATTGTATCAAAATCTATAAATATTATGTGTACCTTCTCTTATATGATTAATGTACATGAGGTGGGTTTTAGGATTTATATTGAGTGCATCAAGAACCTTAATAAATTCTATATGTTGAATTAAAAGAGTAATACTTCATAAAAGTAACCACTTATTCAAAACAACCCCACCCCTCAGTATTCAAATGGGCTGGGGTACTATAAGATTCAAAATCTGAATAGGTTGATTGGAAACATGAACACTCTATTAAGGTGGAATCCAAATAATTCTTATTGGACGGTGTACGAAAACTGGGTAGAAACATGTCGAAAGATAGGATTCCTTATATCCTTCTCATATCTAGAATAAATTCTTAAAATCTCTTCTTTAAACATCCCTATATAGTAATTTCTTGGTCCCAAATGAGATTTTGATTGATCATACTCTCCCAAGATCGTATACTAATCACTATTAATAGATTTTTACAATTCCCTTCAATGATAAAAATTTATGTGAACATGATAGTCAATCAGAAAATCCATCCTAAGGATCACATTGAAGAGTTTAATCTTTAAAAAATGAAATACTACATATTCTCATTAATACATATCATGATGGGAAATTATAGACACATTCTTCGACCCTTGTTTAGACCCATCATGTTGTATCAACAGACATCACCTCATATGGTTATCTAAAACCAACCCAAAATACATGACCAACTCGGTATAAATAATTTTTTGTGAAGTAATCTTGTAAAAAATAAATAATTCTAGGTATATGTAAAAAATTATGTAAATTTTATTATAAATAGACCCATTCTATTACTATCAATAATCTTCTCAATCATGTGATGTTTTATAATCCCTATCCCTCAGCATTCATTTCATAAAATCTTTATGGGTAAAAAATGTCTGAAAATCGATGCCCCTTCCACAAGGAATCTTATCCTCTTCTATATCCTGATCAAATATAAAATCTGAACAACTAACCTGTAATGTCACACAAGACCCCACTATTTAACCATATGTCTGACTAGAACCACCTACAGAAACTACCCTAGGTACACTCTTACATAATATTTACATGTATGACATTTCTCCATTATATCTAAACACTTTTATAGGTTTATAACAATATTTTTAGAGATTCCCTAAGCTACCTAACTATAAAAAATTTATAGAAACCTTCAATATTGTATGATGTCATGAACACTTTATCTTACAAGTTTTTTTGTTATTTCCTTGTAAATAACCATAAATCCACTTTTACTACAACCAAATAACCCACTCCCATTATAAATAGAAGAATAATTATACTCAAAATTTCCTCCCTTAATGATTTTCCCCTAAAATATTTGGTTCTAGATCACAGTATTTGATAAAAATAATGGAAAAAATTCACCTAATCATTTATCCCATCCCTCAATTAATTCACAAATAACCCAAAGATAGTGGTATCATCACTAAATAAAATGGTCAAAAAATAGAGTAGATAATTAAAATGATCAAAATAGCATATCACTGATATGACCCGTAAATATGATTCATAAACACTCAATACATTTCCACACTCAGGGTATCGATAAAAAAACATGAATAATGAGCCTCAAATTCCTTCCAAAATAGCCCCATGTGATAATCTTCCTCGTATATGACATAAAAAACCCCCTTTCTAGTTCTTGAATCATATACACAACCAACTTCTCCCTTCACTCTAGGGCATATCAATAAGATCGAAAAAAAATTGTAGTGACTTAATCTAGAAATTTTCATTATAGGGGCGACCCTCACGAGTAAATATATTCATGTGTTTAATCTAAAATACTCTAGTAAAGTATAACATTAATTTCCAAGCTTTAAGTACTTGATATCCCATAAACTATAATAATTATCGTAAGATCCCAAAAATATGATCATCTTTAAGAAGTGTTATTTGAAAAGTGTGTTCTCACACAATAATCAATGCAAATGTCCGCCCCTTCCCTCCTAGTTCCCAAAATTAGATCATTTAGGCGGCATAAAATAGAAATAAAAATGAACTACTTAGAACATGTTTATCATAGTTCTTATTATCATAGTTTAGGAAAAGAAGTAAGAGGAATCATTCTATTCTAATTGGTACATTCACTATATGGTATAAGGTTCTTATATATCTTAGTCTTATATCCCCCCTATCCAACCCACATCCAGTCTAGGTGTAAAATACTTGTGTATTCACATAACCAATCTTTATATGTAACAAAACTAGTATCCATGGTTTTATTTAGTAAAATTCCAAATATATATATATATATATATATATACATTATATATGTTTTTTGACAATTAAAAAATTGGACCAATCTCATAATTAAATTAGCAATCACTTTCTGGCATATGAATGTCATGTGAATCATTCCCATTATAATATAATAGTAAGATATTAAAAAATCAATAACATATCGTATCATATGGAATCTCAAATCATCAAATTATAAAACTAAGAAGAACAATATAATGCATGGTAACATAGAATTTTGTTATTCATGATTTATTTACACCCTAGTATAAGTATCATCCCATGTTACAATAAAATTTCATCTCAATATACCATATCTCAAATAATATGATAAAGAAAGAGAAGGATCTAATACCACTTTTTATTATCCACCTAACAAAAACCCAAAAAAATTTTGTGTTGAAGGTTCCACATGGCCTCAATAATGCCTCCCCATATACTAGATATTTTTAAATAAAGATAATCTTCAATTAAACAATATAGAGAGAGTCTATACCGTCTATCACATAAAAAAATTGTAGAAGTGAGATAAGTAGTCATCCCTTATGAACAACATTATTGGGAAAAAGTTAGATAAATATGGGTATAAAGGTACGAGATATAATAATTTAGTTGGAAGGATTGTATTTTTTTCGTTTAGAAAATAACCTCACTTTGATTAAATTTCCAAAAATGGTGATCAAATAAATTTAGAATAAGAAAAAGATGATCAGAAAAAGTTTTTTTTATCAAATTAAATCAATCGATATTAATTTGTAAGAAAAGTATCATAAAACGGTTGGGATATTTTTTAAAATAATAAAAATATCATTATGATTTTCTATTTTAATAATTTACAATATCATGAGTTAGTACGGTCTCATGATCTAAGTGTTTGGTAGAAATGGGAAAACTTATTCAACCGCACAAGGTTTATTTTATGATGTAATGAATATGTTCACTACTGATATGTCTATATAGAGTTTTGGAAGAAGTAATTTGTTTTATGAAGTTTACATATTCTTTAATGTTTAATAAATTTTGAAGTAATATTTTTACAATTTTTATGATGGATACTTTTAAATTATATCTAGATGATGAAAGATGTTGGATAACATTTTTAGTTTTATAAGTTTCCTTCTAAAAAATCTCTATGGAGTTCAAAAAATAGAAAAAATTGGAAAAAAATTTAGTTGATTTGAATAATATGGATATTTTTATTAAAATATTCAGATGAAAATATCATTTTATGTATAGAGATTAGAGGGATGGTTTCTAAAAGTAATAAAAGTGATAATGTTAAATAATGCCATCAAATAAAGTATTCAAATGAAGTCCATCATAAAAACTCTTTATACAAAGTTTTTTGTACAAAAATGTATTATTTTATGAATTTTTGGTTCTGAAAATATGATCGAATGAACTTTCTAGTATAAATATCATTAGATAAGGAAATTCATATAAATTAAATGATTGGAGTGTTCTGATGTAATTAATTTGACTGAGTTGTATAAGATTGAGGAAAATGAATGAAGTTCTACTATATTCTCTTGTCGTATAAATATTTGAGTGAATTAAATTTTTTTCTTCAAAGGTAATGAATATTTGGAGCTAAGGAAGAACAATGTTTGTGTTGAACTATTTTATAATGTTTTCAAGGAAGTTCTTACCAAGATTGTAAAGGAAGAATCGGACTGAGACCCTTCGAATGAAACTTTTTTAATAATGTATTATTAATGGAAAAACATAAAATTATTAATATTTTTTGTGGTCCAAATGTTTTTATGTTGTTTTCATCAAGATATACAATTTTTGATGTCGATATGGTCTTTTAATTATCAAAATATCATGAATGAAAATAGTGATTCCCACCACGTTTTAAGGAAATTTAATTAAGGGTGAAGCCACTAAGGATGATCCAATTCATCAAAGATGGTTCTGGAATTGTTGAGAATATTTTAGTGATGTTTTTGTGGGGGTGTTTTAAATTTTGAGATTTCATTGATCGCGAAACTAAATAGGATTTCAAACCTTTGATCTCTCAAATATTTCTATATAAAGAGGTTTATGTAAAAAAACATTGAGTACTATTTATGTGTGTGAAAAAAATAATGTGTTATAAAATTGGTCTTGTATAAAATAATTAAAGGAATTTATATCATTGATCGTTTTAATCAGGGATTTTTCAAACAATGGAATCTCTTAATTGAAGAAGAAGAAGAATATTTCAACAAATAGTGAATTTTTTATCATGAATAATCATATATAATAACTAGATAAAACTTTTATATCATTTATAATTTGATAAACTAGTCATTATGATGTTACTGAATATTTCTGAAGGGAGAGAATCAACATTTGGGAAATAGTTTCCATAAAGAATTTCTAAAAAAACCCATCAGACTGAAGTCCGACCATTTAAATAATTTCTTAATTTTGATTTGGTAAGAAAGTAAAGAAGAATATTTTTTCAATAATATCAAAATTGAATTTTGTGTAACCATTTCAGTAATGAAATTTTGAGCAAGTTGGTGAGGGTTTCAAAAATTTGTTACAAAAATTTGTTTACATATTTATTTGTATAAAAAAAACATGATCATTTGTTATGATAATACTATACTACATGTTTAGGGGTATTCCACGCTTATTGTAACCAAATAAAAATATTTTTTTCTAGAGGATTTTGTGATATTGGATTATTTTAACCAAAGTTATGGAGTAGTTACTCTTGTTGAGTAGTGAACCTTGTCAATTATTGTGTTCTTATAGTTGTTCTTGTGATATTGTTTTAAAAAAATTATAACTCTTTAATAGAAGGAAAAAGTTCTTCCATTAAAAAAAACACAAAGTAAAAAAATGATCACTAATTTACATCATCCCCTTCCTAATGGTCGGAAAGAACCTTATTGGTCTTTTCAATTGGTATTATAGAAAATGTTCTATTTTTTATATCTTTACTAAAGTTGGAAGAAAATATAAGTTTCAAAATATGTTTATAATTCGATGAAAAATAGTGGATATATTTTTTATGGAAATATTTATTCTATCTAGAAAGATATAATGTTCCAATATTTTACATCTCTTGGATATGATGATATTGAATTTTTTTCTGTTATATTTCATTCTCATGTTGAGAATATTCCACTTACATATGCTGATAAGAATAATTTGGAAAATGATGGGTGATCTATAAATTATATACTTTCTGTACTATCTAAAAGTGAGTTAATTAGAGTGAAATGAGTTAAAACTAAAAAAAAATTTGGAGAAGTTGAAGAACATCAGTGAAGTCGATACCAATGATAGGAATACTATGTTAAAAATATAGAGAATAAAGTATGAAGTTATCAAAATTGGTTATTATAAATCTTTTAGTGTTTTTTTAATAAGGGGGAATGAAATTATAAGAACCATAATATGCTTTGGATAAAGGCATGAAATTTCAACTTTAAGTGAAAATATATTTTGAATTTTTCCTTATAAATTTGATGTTGAAGTTTCATCACTAAAAGATAGAGATCCTGAAATTATGTAACTAAAAGAACTGTATAGAATTATAATTACATAATAAATGATAAGAGAGAATGTTATAAAGAGTAATGAGAAGGTTTACCGGGAAATTTCCTTCAATACAAATAAGTAAGAAAAATATAAGAAATTTCCCAAAGATAAAGAAGTTATTGAATCTAAAATTTAATATGAGGTTAATAAATTTTTGATAAGTTTATGCCCTTGTTTTCTAAAAATGTGAAAAGGGACATATGCAAGTACAAAGTCAAGTTACCACTAAAATGTTTTGGTTTCGCAGCTATTGAGTATTTTTCTAAAAATTTCCCTTGAAAAAAGGAAGATGAAGAAAGTAATGAAGTTGAAAAAAAGTCAAGAACATATTTTAAGAAAATAATAGGAAAATAAAAATCCTATTCTGTTGGAAAGGATAAAAATTATATAAATTAAAACGGATAATATTTTCCTAAGGTGATAAATATGATAATAGTGATAAAGAATCTATAAACTTCATTTAGGATGCTACTCAAAAACCTTTATTACTATGGAATGACGAAAATTTCACCAATGAAGAAAGTAGTAGTTCTGAATAAGATGAAACTCATATGAATTTTCAGCTGAAAATAGAGTTGAAATAATGTCTTAAAAAGAGTATAACACTTTAAAGGGATATCAATAATTTAAAGAAAGAAACCCCTATAGAATAAATGGGAATATCTTCTTAAAGAAAATTCCATTTTTTAAAAGGATATTTATAATATGGATAATATTGTTGAGAAAAATATGAATATAAATATTAAATTTGAAGAGAATATACAATTTAATAAGGAAGAAATAGTCCTTGATCAACAAACATTGGATGAAACTAATCTATAATCTACACACTTTAAAAAATATGTTTCATAATCTAGTGAAAGTTATGAGAAATTTGAACCAAAAAAATAAAAAAAATGTTTCCTCAATGTTTGATAAGAAATGACAATCTATTCCAAAAAATAATAAATGTATGGAAAAAATGCTTGTACCCAAAATCAAAAAAATTATAAAAACTGAAGTTTCCAAAATTTTGATGATTGAACCAAATGTAGCTACTACTAGTGATTATGTTGAGGTTGATAATGATTCTGAGACGAAGAAGAAAATTTTACAAGATTACATATATTTTGAGGTACAACAATATTCCAATGTGGGATGTAATAATTTTGATGGAAATTAGTCTTACAACTATTGAAAACATTAAAGTTATTGGGGAAAATATTCCATCTATGGTTATTACTGGTGTTATAGTGGGTTTTCCCATATATATAAAATGTTTTGTTTTAATTAACTACATTGGAATAATCCCAAGAGAAACTATAGGTATAGTTTGAGGGAGAGTCAATCAGCATAAAGAAGCAAACCTAATAAAGTTGGTCTGAAAATTGGAAATAAATTATATCATTTGGAAATTATGTTTGAAATATTTGAATAGCTTGGAGACTTTGAAAATTGTTGTCTTATAATGTTTCTGGCACAATAATGTTTTTATAAAATTTATCAAAAGTTTTATATGAACAATGATAAAGGGAATGAAAAAAGTTCTTATTGTTGAAATTACTCTCAATGATACCAAAGCAGAACAACCCTATATTTTGGATAGTGGGTTCTCTTCATATATGATTGGATATTTTTTTTATATAATGTGATTTATTTTTGAGAAGGTATTGTTTCTTTTGACGGTTATAAGTAACTTGTAATAAAAGTTATTGGATCTTCTATCATTGGGGAAGAAAAGTTGAAATCCAAAAGAGCCTTGTTTTCTATTCAATAAAACAAAACATATTATATTATTTATATAATTTTGATGAATTCAAGAATATTGTTTTCTAAAAATAATATTTTTTAAAAAATATATTAAAAGATAGTAAATTTTTTATAAAAGGAAAATAAATAAAGGAAAACATGTTTCAAGTTGGTAGTGAAAAAATTTCATACTATGTATGTATAATAGAAGAAAATCATTTGTGTGATAAAAATATAGGACACATGTGTTAAAGGAATATAAGAAAAATAACAAAGAGATATGATATTTATGATTTTATTGACATGAATAGAATAAGATATTAGTGTTTCCCCATTTTCTATAAAGGGAATATTTCAAACTTAATAGATAAGAATGTTGAAATTTGTTCAATTGATCCTTAGAGAAGATATATTATATTATTTTTGGTCCTATTAGTAAACAATCAACACATAGAGATAAGTCTTTTATTCCGTTCATTGATGAATTTACATTCATTAAAATTATTATGTTTTTGAAACATAAATGAGAGGCGCTTACAATGTTTAATAATATCAAGATAAGTGTAGAGAAATAATATGGATATTCAATGAAGATGTTACTAATAGACAACGGTGGATAATAAAAAATTTATTTCATATATTATCCTAAAAAACATGGAATACATTAGAATTTTAGTACACCTTACAAGAAATAAGAAAAAAAAAATTTGAATGAAGAAACAAAAGTTTAGTGGAGATATTGTGAAGATTTTTGATCGAACATGATACTTACTATTTGTTTTTTTGGATATTAGTACTATATGTTATGTTTAGAATTGAGTTTTCTACAAGATTAACTATGATACAAATCCACATGAAATGTACATTAGTGAAACTCTATTCTTAAAACACCTAAGTGTTTTTGTGTGTCCCTGTATTATAAAAATAAATGGTATAAATCATGGAAAATTTGATCAAAGAGGATTTGATGGAATAATTATTTGTTATCATAGCAAAGTAAATAGATACATATATTATAATAAATAACTATAAATGATATTTTATTCTCTACAAGTATATTTTATTGAAATAAATGATATAAAATTTTTACAAAAAGATCCACGGATGAAAGATAAGGAATACTAGGTGGTTGTATTTGTGAAAAGTGAAAAAATTCATCAAAGTGAAGATTATGAATCAGATATTTCTAGTGATCAAAAACATCATAAATATCAATCAAAGTTGATAAATTTGGTGGATTTTCAAAAATTAATTTTTGATCAACATCATGTTCAAACTATTATAACATCAAGGTTAGTTTCACATAATTTATTATACTCCAAAGTTGAGCCTAAATATGTTAAAGAAGTATTGGAGCATTTAGTGTGGATTGGTTGTATGAATGAAGAGTAGGATAAAATTTTGAATGATTATTCTTGAGAACATACACCCAAACCAAATAATGAAAACATTATTGGTACAAAGTGGGTGCCCAGGAACATGTTGAATAAATTTTCTTAAGTGATAAGAAAAATTCTTGGTACAAAAACATTACTAACAAGGTGAAGACATTGATTTTGATGAGTTTTTTTCTCTAGTGGAAATATTATTATCTATTAGAATATTTCATTATATCACTAGAAAATGAGATTAAATTTATTTAGATATATGTAAATTCAACTTTTCATAATAAAGAACATGATGAAGAAGTTTGTATTGAACAATTGTGTGGATTCGTGACTGGAAAAGATGAAAGTTATGTGTGTTATTTAAATAAGTATTTATATATGTTGAATCAATATATGAGAGCTTGGTATTCCAAATTTAAAACCTTCTTATGAAAATTTAACTTCATAAAATTAATAGTTGATAGAAATCACTATAAATAATAAAATCAGGATTTTTCCTTCATTGTGATTATTTATGTTTTTTATATTATCTTTATTGGAAATGATAAAAATATACCTAATAAAATTATAAGTAGATAAAGAAGTTTTTTTAAATTTCCATTCTCAAGAAAATGACATATTTTCTTTGGCTAAATATTTTAGAAAAATAAGAAATGTATTTTCCTTTATAAAGAAACTTTTGTTAATGTAATTCGAAGTAAGTTCTTCATTGAAGATTCCAAACTAGTATCCATTCCAATATAAAAGGTAAGAGTTGTTTTTAATGATGTAGAAGGTAAAAAATTGATCATAATGAATTTATGATGTTTTTTTTGATATTTTTTATATGACATCCTGATGTAATGATATTGTATATGTCATTAATTTGTGTTTAAGAATTCAAATTGATCCAAAAATCTCATATCATGGTAAGAAAATTAATTCTAAAATATATCAATGAATTATAATTAAATATTTAATATTATATTAGAATAATTATTGATTCTTTTGGTTATATATATTCATATTGGGTAGGAAGTGTTAATGATATAAGATCCACATTTGGTGGAGTTTGTTTGGGGAGAGAGTTGTTTTATTTGGCATACATTGTAAAACAAATTTGTTTCTCTCATTAATGATGAAGTTGAGTATGTTGGTTCTACTCAACCTACAACCCAACTTATGTGGATAAAAACTCAGCTGGAATATTTTTTGGTGGAAGTGAGTTTACCTCTATTATTGGGTTACGATAATCAAAGTGTTGTAAATCTCCTTAAAAATTAGTGAAACATTCTTGTTAAAAGTCTAGTAATATAAAATAAAACTTTATTAAAGATAATGTAGAGAATAATTAAATAAAGAGAATAATATGTTCCTGCAATAAATCATGTTGCAGATATATTCCAAAAATTGTTAATTAAAAAAACATTTCATAAAATGATGTTTAACATGGGTGTACAACCTCCCTCTCCTCAAGGATAAGGTATATGAATCCATCCTCTCTATCATGTTTTATTTGGATAGTGTTTTCAATTGGTATAAAAATTATGTTAAATAAATCTATCCATTGGTATGTACATAAACATGTAAGGAAGGTATATTAGTAGGGAGGTTTGTTAAAAGGAGTTACTTGTGATTTTAACATATGTGAAATATTTTAATAGTTTGTTGAAGATAATGTAGGAAACATTTTTCTTGAATGTAAACCTGAATATTTTGGGAATGTTTGAGATTTATGGAAAAATGGTTTTAAGGATGTGTGGAAGAAGAAGTTCTTTAGTCACTAATTTTGGAGAACACAGTGTTTCTATTCAATTATGATAATTTCATACATTGATTTTTATCATATATTATTAGAATTTTTGGATAAATGATCCATAACTGGATTTATAATGCATCCAAAATTTATGATTTTTTGTTAACAACAAACTACAAATAGAGAGATCTATTAGAAAAATTTGGAAAAATATGGTTATGAAGTTGCTGGATGTAAGAAGCTTATTGGAAGGATTTTATTTGGTTTTCCTTATAAAAAACCCCACATTTTTTTATGGTTCAAAAAAAGGCGATCAAACCATATTGGATTCTAATTAAGAGGATCAACAATGTTTTGATAATAAAGTCCATCAGTATAATATTATTTTGTGATGGGATCTTATCTTAAAAAAATTTGGTCACAATATGGTTAAAAATTCTAAATATGGAGACTCTTTACTGTTATGATAATTTCCAATATCATGAGTTATAAAGATCCCATGAACCTATCATTTAGTTTAAATTGAGAGAAACTTTTTTGGGTACACAGTGTTTTATTTAAGGTGTTTGGAAGAAGTTTACTAAACAAATTTATACCGAATTGAGTCTTGGAAGAAAAAATTTATTTTTCAGATTTTACGACGTCTTTGATGTTGAAGAATTTGAAACATCATATTTATAATGTTTTTTATGGATAATTATAATGTTTAGAAGATAGAAAAAATGTAACTCCCCAGCAATTAGTGAATTGTATTTTTTTTAGTTTTAATATTTTCAATATATTATGTTACATGAAACTGTTTGTTTATCATTTTTTACATTCAACGCTGAGTGTATATTTTGTTACATGTAACACCAGGTTTTAATTAAACATGACATGCTATTAAAATATTAATATTGAATATGATATTTATCACCCTATAGTTTCAATGGTGGGTATAAATAGGATTAACTAAATTATGAGAAATATGTGGTTTAATTTTATATATATATATATAATTATTTGTTTTATAACCAAATAATTAGAAATGAAAAATATATAATTTGAATATAAAGGATATATTTATTTGAAAAAATAATTTTATGTTGACAAATGTGTTCTACCTCAATAAATTAAAAAAATATTGTTGAGTGGTTTTAATGATATATATATATATATATTATATTTAATAAATTATTTAATATTTATCTGATATATTTTCTAGACAAGCGATAATAATAAAACCAATTTCATGTATGAAAAATTTATTTTTCAAAAAATTAATTTTAACACCATTTTCGCACTTAATTTAATTGTTTTATTTTAGAATTTTTTTTTAAAAATAAAATTAATTTTATAAATCAGCATATCAAAATTAAATTAGGGTGTTTTTTTTATAATTTTTTGAGCTGTTGAATTTTTCGTTGAATTGTGAAAAATACAATTTAATATTCATAATTTTTAATTTCTTTTAAAGTATTTAAAAATATAAGTTTTTTAATATTTTTAAAGTAAAAATTATCCCATTTATAGATATATTAATAAAATTATGTCATTGAATAAATTTCATATTAAATTTTGATATAAAATATTTCTTAACCTTTAAACATTTTCCCTTTGGAAAACCACATTCTCGGCACGCCATTTGGATTAATTTTCAAATAAAAGTTTCAAATTATGTGAGTAAAAATTGAAAAATGGATTACATATTTGAAATATTGATAATTTATATTATCTAATAAGGTTATATTAATTTTTTAGAATAATTAATAGTAAAAACAGTATAAAATAATTATTGTGGTTAAAGTAAAAAAGGGTTTACCGATGGTTAAACTAAAAGGAGAAGTGGAAAAATGACCTTGAAATTTTTTAAAACCCTATTTTATAGGAAAATTTATATTTTATCACCTATAATTTTCTCTAATGGACCATTTTGGATCCTATTTTCTTGTTAAAAATGTGGGTACACTTTCTTATTTTCAAAAATTACAAGTGTGCCACTCACCGGACTTATAAAAGGTCATGCTTGCTACTCTCTTATTTTCACATACATAGCCCATTTCATCATCCCATTCTATCCCAAATAAAATCCATAATTCCCGAATCACATCATAGAATCCTTATTTGGTCATAAATCCGACCGATGAGGCCTTTTGGAGAAACCCAAAAGAAGTTGTCCGAGGAAGAGGTAACACCCTGAACTGAACATTTTATTTTATTTCTTATTCCACCTCTTTAATTAATTATTAAATAGAACTTATATATAAAATATATTATATGAAATATAATTATATTTTTTTGTTTTAATTTCATGACCCAAATCATTCTCCTCTTAAACTAAATGGCCTATGAAATCAACATTCATGTGTGTAGCGGACTACCACCTCTCAAACTGATGTTCTTCATTTTCCATCACCACCGCTCAAGACCATATATTATTCTGTATTTATTATTTATATAATATATTTTTTATATTATTATTCTTATAAAATAATTATATCCCATGTTCTTTCTTAATATCTATTCTGTGGGAATATGATAACATCGTTCATCTGAATGGTAAACTATCATCTTGCAAATAGATATGATTTATTCAAGCGCTACATGGAAAGTATTAAGGATGGTTTTTATATATATGTGTGATATATAATACAAAAAAAATATTCTGGAATGATAATATATTATTTACCTTTTTTTCATTCTTTTCTTTAGGAAAATTGAAACAACATTCAAATGTATGTATGACCTATCGTCTCCATCAACAGTGTATTTCATTTTCAATATATAACTTTTATGGATCACTATAATTGAATTTATACTAAATATATATATGATATTAAATTCATTTTTACAATTCTGTAGATTACATAACCATGATCATTACAATAGGCCAAAAAATGACAAAAACATAAAGAAAAGAAAAACCAGTTATTTACCAAAACATGACTTTGACATGAAATTATAAATAAAAGAGTAATAAAACACCATAAGTAAATCATAAATAGTATGATATATATATATATATATTGTTTTTTAATATATTTATAATAAACTTCTATTTATTATATAATATGCTCGAACATGAATGATGGAAGTCGAGACTTATGGTAAGGGATTTCTGTCTCACTTTTTTTTTTGTGAGACACAAGCCATACTCACTACAAGATTATTTTATGTGGCTGAAATGGAAAATTAATGCATTATATGATGATTATATTTATCATTATGGTTAATTACAAAAACAAATTATGATCTCCCTTTCACAGTGTTTATGACTCAAATGTTACTAAAGTGGTAAGTAATTTTTGTCTTGGTTTTCTTTCTTTGAGACATATGTTGTGTTACGCACCAACATTATTTTAGGTGTTTCATATACATCCCCTTATACATTAAATATCATGAGATTATTTATTCCCATTATATTCTGAGTTTAATTTAACATTTCTATTTTATGGGTATTATGATACAAAGTTACTAACTTCATAATGGTTTTTTTGTTGCAGTCTCATCATTTATTGTGATTGGTCGGGATTATTCTTCCAATGATGAAGTAATTTGATATATATCTCAAACAACTCATGAATTTTATTCTATTTTAGTTATTTCATGATAATAAAAAAATTTCTATCATTTTTCTCTCATTATGTACTCAATATTTCAAAAATAAATTAAACAATTATGACTTCATTTCTCTCTTCAGTCAAAAACTCTTTTTTACAAAACCATATTTTCTAAAAATGTTTTAAAAAATGTTTTTTAAATTTATAAAATTATTTGTTTATTTCAATTTTACCCATATTTTCATTTTTTAAATATTTTTTAAAAAAAATCATATCTCTCTTTTTGAGAAAATGACTGCTTGGAATATACTGGAAACATAAAAGGAATCTTTATTTTAAAATATATAGCATGAAAAAAAATTCCCACCATCATGAATATTATTTATTTAAATATTAATTTATATTTTTCCATTTATATTTTGAAATATAATTATTTTAAAAAAATATATGTTTTAAAAAGTGTTTTTCAATATAATAAGATATTCTCCTTGGTAAATGTTTGAAATTATTTTTTAAAGCTTCCACTAGAAGTTTTCAAGGTTGTTTTCAAAGATTAAAATTTTAAAAATGTTTTATGTTATAAAAATTGTTTTTAAAAAGGGTTGAAATATTTTCCTCAAGAAATGTTTCAAATTACTTTAAAATTTTCTTTTATATGTTTCTATGTTTATCTTAAAATAAAATTATTTTCAAAATGTTTTATGTTTTAAATTTTTTTTCAAATTAGAATGGTTATTTTCCATAAGAAATGTTTTAAATGATTTTTAATGATTCTATTATGAGTTTTCAAGATTATTTTCAAAGAAATGTATTTCCAAAAATATTTTATGAATTTTTAGTTTTAAAAATTTATTTTCAATAAAAATTTATTTTCGTCAAGAAATATTCCAAGTGATATTTAAAAATTATTTTCCATATAATATGACATCTTATGATGAAACAGATGATTAACTAAGGATTCTATCTAATGATATCACACTTATTAATTCTATGTATGGTTTATATTTATGATGAATATATTTTTATAAAATCCATTTCTCTTCCATGAGTTATACCCTAATAAAATGATTTTGAAGTTAATTTATTTTTCCTTGTGTTATGATTTGATGAAGTGATGAAATGATTATGAAACTTTTTTCTTTTATAAAGGTTATATTATGATGAAATGTTTATTAAACCCATTTATTTTCCTAGTTTTTGATCTGATTAATGTTTTATGATCCTGTGGAACACATATGTATGATTTTCATTATGTGATGATGGTTATTTTATAATTATGATTTGTATGGGACCTATATCTCCCTAAAATTATTTGGGTGAGTATTTATATCTCCTGATTTAAATATTATTAGAATATGGAGTGAACCTAATTCAATAAAGGACACTATCGACTATGATAGTATTGGGAGTAAACCACAATGACTTTGATAATTTTGGGAGTGAACCCATTCCACTATGATAGTTTTGTAAATGGGCATTTACTACTAAGAAAATTATTTTCTACGATTATGTATATGACAAAATTCAATTTCTTATTCTTATTTTATACTATCATTGTTCATGTTATTTAATTATTTTATAATTCATGTCTTATAAACTTCCAATATTTATGCCATTTCTCAGGTTTATGATCTATGATATGTGGGGTATTGTTTTAAAATGTTATCCTCAGGCTATCATGCTTTAATTCTCATGATAAGTTGATATCTACCTTGTTTACTTGTCCTAATAATATTAACTCACCCTTTCTAATGTTTCCTTCACCCCGGTTATGATGAAAAGTATTATATATTATATGTTTAAAAATACCACTAGTTATGAAGAAAATATTGGGAGATGACGTATCACCCTTATGGAAAATCAAATTATCAGTGCTAGTTTCCAAATGCATTATACCTATACGATCCTCAAGTGCCTGTTTTTGTACTATACTAAATATTCATCTAAAAAGTTATAATATATATGAATAAGAAGTTTTAGACGCTAAAATTAGTATCAAGGAAATGGTTTAGTTAACCATTGGAAACTTGGATGAGAAAACTTTAGTGAAATCCAAAGTTATATGTCTAAGGATGAGGCTAAAGAAGAGTCAATATATAGAAAACTTTTATGAAATTTTGGTAAAGGATAGAGAATGTGGTATCAAAATAAATAACATCCCTCTCTAGATACTATAAGTGGATTTGGATCTAGAATAGAGGAAACATGGGGTAATAGAAAAAAATGGCACATCAAGCTGGAATATATCATAACCTGGTGCACAAAAATGGGCCTTGCTACACACATGGTTTGACACTCTTGAGGGATATTCTTTGAAAATTCACAAACTCTATAGAAACTATCTTAATGGATTTAAACAGAATATGCCTATGAATGACCTTGGGTAATCCTAATTTTTCATATATTAAAAATAACGTTTCGTGATTAAGACATCCTATTAATTACTTTTGATGATTAAGTGGTTTCCCAATATGATTATTGTTACTCACACTATGTTGTTTGGTTTTAGTCAATGGTGGGAACTATATGGTAATGGATTAATGTTGAATGTGATAAATAATTTGTTTATGAGAAACCAATTGGGATTATTTCTAGAGTAAAGGATATTGTGACTATTAATAATCAGTTAACAAGATATATGATTAATAACATCCACCTTAACCAACTCACAGACTCACTAAAGATGATAAGGGTAGAGTTTGTTGAGATTTTTTTTGGTAGAGATCATGGAGGAAATAAGATTATGTTTCCTACATATTAATAATGTGGGAAGAATTAACAAAGTGAATTCATTAGAGGAATGTGAATATGTTTTTGAGTATGGAAACTAAGGACACAAATAAATTAATTTTAGAGGAAAATGAAAATATTTTTTCACACAATGGATGAGAATAATGGTCACCCTAATGTATCATCAATGGTTGAATGTTTTAAAAGTGGTAATTATGCCCTTTAAGAAATTCGATGTCCTAGAGGGAATAATCATTAAGATAATCTATATGGAGGAACAAGTAATGGTTATATTATTGATTATGAAGAGACCAAAAAAGATATATGAAAGGTATAGGTTGTTCTAACAATATTGTTTATGCTAAACATTGGAAGCATAATAAAATTTAGGTTGATGAATGTTCAGATATGATTCATATTTTTTATTTTAGTAAAGTGGTGTTACAAAATAAGATGATGAATCCTATTTAATGGTTTAAAAAGTAAATGGGATGATTGAAGAGTTTATGTTTTGTAATTTAAGAATTATAAATCATGAAATATTTAAGGATTTTTTCAAAAAAAGTCTTTATTAAGGATTTTTAAAGAATATTTTGATCAGTACTGATGACCAAGAAAATAAATTTATTATAAAGGTGATATTTTATGGAAAACACATCATAAAGGGAAGATAAAATTTTATATTTTTGAGATAGTGATATAATGATGTTGTGGATAAGAGATGTTCGAAATGAATAAAGTAAATTGAATGGTATTGATGACCTTGGAATTGATTAATGATTTTTGGATAAAGTGGTTTTTGTTATTATTAAAGGTGTTTACCAAATTATTTTATTTATGAAATATATACAATAATATGTGGTTTTATTTGAGGTATGGGGAAACATTTATTTTTTCATTGAGGTATTATGGTAATTTATGATATTACCATGTTTCAGGTCAATATTTGATCAATGTATTCACATATTTGGTATGTGACCATAAAATATACATCGTGTTGTTTTTGGGATTAATGATAAAATGATTTTAGAAATTTAGTGACCTTTTTTATACATTTTTGGAATTCAATTTTGGTTATACATGGAGGAGCCTTATGGATATGTATTATTGAAATGAATTAAGTTGAACATTGTATGTTATTGGATAACCATTGATAGATTTGTTTTTATAAATTATAATGAAATAAGGAATGATTTATCATTATTTTTTGAATTGTATGATCCACTCATTATTATGGCATAAATAAATCCATCATCATTTCTTAGAGTGAGAGTTTAAGTGGAAAATTATTGAAGAACAAGCAAAATATTGAATTGTTATTATGATAAAAATAAAATCTAAGCCCAATGTATATTATTCCCTCTGAAATTGTTGATATTTTTGGGATGGTATATTATCTATTGGAACTTCTAATGAAGCAGTCTCTAGTTCACAATGTGTTTTGTGTATCTCACTTTTGGAAGTACATACCTGATCTTTTTTATGTACTGAACATAAAGGTCGTACCATTAGACTGTGATCTTTCTTATGAGGAAAACTAGATTAAGTTAATAGATCATACAAGGAAGGTTCTACAATACAAGAGCTTTCACCATGTCAAATTTTTGTTGTGAACCCACTATCTTCGTGAAGTCACATGGGAATCTGAGGATGAAATGAGTTTGAAGTATCCCCTGTATTTGGTACTAAAGTGATGAATTTTAAGGATGAAATTCATTTTAAGGGGTGAGAATATAATACTTGGAGAATTTTAAAAATATTTTATATTTGTTTTTACAAGAGACATTGTCTTTTTCTGGTTTTACACGCCACACTTTGTATAACTTGTGTCACACACAACAACAATTTTAAACAAACCATGACATATTATTAGAATATTTTTCTCTAATATGATAGTTATCACTGGATATTGGAATGTCAAGTATGAATTGGATTAAATAAATTATGGAAATATATGTTTTTCACATGTATATAAAATTATTTAATTTATGATGAATTAATTTAAAATTTAAATAAAAACTATTTGGAAATAAAGGAAATCTTTTTTTTAAAATAACTATTATGCACAGAAATGTGTGCTAACGGATGAAATTAAAAAAATGACTTTAGATGAGTACTTTTAATAAAATTTATATGTTTTATATTCAATAAAATTGTTAACATTCATCTTATGTATTTTTTAAACAATAGATAAAAATAAAACCAATTTTACGCTTAAAAACATCATTTTTATAAAAAGATATTTTGTCACCATTTGGGAACTTATTTAAATATATATTTCTTCAATTTTAAAAAATTTATTTGATAAAATAAAATTAATTTTTGAAATAATAATTTCAAAATTATATTAGAGAATGGTTTTGATAATTTTCTGAGATGGTAAATGTATTGACGAATAATGAAAATTACTGGTTTTTATTCAAAATTTTAATTTCATTTAAATAATTTTAAAATATTTTAAAAAAATATGGGAATAAGTGTAAAATTAGTAAAATTATATATATATTTATAAATCCAATTTATATCATTGGTATCTATTTAATATTAAATTTTTATATAAAAATATTTTAAAACATTTGAGCATTTTCTCTTGGGAAAATCGCACTCTCATCAAGCATGCAGAAATAATTTAAAAATAAAAATATGAACTTTTGGAATTTGAATTTAAAAAAATGGATTCAATATTTTAAACCATATTAATTTATATTATCTAATAATTTCAACTGAATTTTTTACCATAAATAATATTAACATTAGTGAAAATTATTTATCATGGTTAAAGTGAAAATGTGTTTACATGGGGGATAAACTAAAATGAAAAGGGATAAAATTACCTAAAAATTATAAAACACCAAATTTATAGACATATTTAGACTTTATCACCTAATAAGTTTGATAATGGACCATTTTTGATTCTTTTTCATTTGAATAATGTGGGTACACCTTTTTCTTTTCAAAAATTACATGTGTGTCACTCTCCTCAATTATAAGAGACCACTCATATCATCTCTTCCTTATATTTAAAAAACACATTATATAGTAACATAATTCCACAAATAAAATCATTGATTCCAGCCTATCTCCCTGGAATCCTTATATTGTTCAAAAATCCGACCTACAAAGCCCTTAGTACAAACCAAAACAAGTTGCCTGAGGAAGTGGTAACGTCCCCAACTGAGCCTTTTATTTTATTTATTCCTTAGACAAATTAGATTATTACTAAAAATTGATGATATAGAATCATAAGTTTAATTCATATGTTACTATTTTAATCTAATAACATAAATCATTCTCCTTGTCCATCAAATTGGTTATGAAATCATCAATCATTTGTACGGCGTACAACGGCATCGTGAACCGATGTTTTTTTCTTCCATCACCACCTCTCAATGATGTATATAATGATTGATTTATTTTTTATATGTGATATTAAAGACATTATTTTTCCTCTAAAATCATTATACCACATGTTCTTTCTTAGTGTAATTTTTTTTGGAATATGATAACGTCATTCGTGTGTACGAAAGACTCATGCCTCACAAAGCAATGTGATCCGTTCACACATTTCATGGAAGTTAATATGTATGGTTTTAATAAGAATGTGTTATATATATGATAGAAAAGTTATTATTAAATGGAAATAAATTATTTACCTTTATTTTTATATTTATGTTGATAAAATGGAAACAATGTTCATACGTACGTAAGGCGTACTATCTCCATAAATCGTGTATCATTTTTTATTTACAAATTTTATGGATCATTATAAAAACATGAATACTGAATATATATTATATTTATATTTTGTTTAAAATTATATAGATTATGGAACCATGATCAATGTAGGATGACCAAAAACAAAAAATCAAAACTTATATGAAAAACAAAGTAGTTATTACCTGAAATATGGCATTAACATAGAGTTTTTAATAAATGGGTAATAAAAGTTCATAAGTAAATAATATATAGTATAATAAATATATGTATAATTATAAAATTTATTAATAATAATATTTTATTTATTTTATAAGAGTTTCGAACCTATATGAATGAATTTAACAGTTATGGTAATAGATTCTCGTCTAAATTTTATTTATCTTTGACACACATGATATATTCCTCATCTGTTTATTTTATTAGCGTATACATGGACCCTAAATTTATTTTATGATTTTTATCTTCAATTATAATGGTATTTATATATCCATTTTAGGATCTCTCATTTATGGGGTTCACAGTTCCAAAATTACCAAAGTGGTAGGGGATTTTTGTCCCATTTTTCCTTCTTTGAGACTTATGTTGTGTTATTAAACTATATTATTTTATAAGGTGTATATATATCCCATTTGACATATAATATCTTAAATTTATTTATTCTTATGATATTTTAATTTTAATTTTTCATTGTTATTTTATGGGTCTTACGATTTAATGTTACCAAAGTGGTAAGGGTTTTATTTTACAATCGCATCGTTTATCCAAAGTTCTCATGATTATGCTTACAATAATGAAATAATATGACATATATATATTTATATATATATCTCAAATAAAAACATTATGTTTATTATCTTCTAGTTATTTAATTATTATACTTGTTTTAACTTCATTTTCCTCTCTATATATACATAATAGTTCAAAATACTGTTTTAAGAAAACTCGTCTTTATTTCAATCTTTGGTCAAAAAAACTTTTTCTTCAAAAACCGTGTTTTAAAAAAAAATCAAATTTTTTTAAAAATTATATAAATAATTTGTTAAATTAATTTTTACCCATGTTTAAATTTTTAAAAATGATTTTAATATAAATCTTTATTTTGTTTTCCATAAAATTCTGGTTTGGATTTTTCTTAAAATTAAAAGGAATCATTGTATTAACATGTATGATATAAAATTAATTTTCTATTATCATGAAAATTATTTAAATTTAATATTAATTTATTATTTTTTATCTTTATTTTAGAATAAATATATTTTAAAAATGTTTTATGTTTTAAAAAGTTATTTATCAAATAATAAATTATATTTTCCAAAAGAAATATTTTAAATAATTTTTAAATATTCTTTTATAGGTTTTAAAAGTTATTTCAAAGAAAAATATTATCAATATGTTTTATTAAATATTTTTTCTAATATGAAATTGTAATTTCCACCAAAAAAATGTTTTAAATTATTCTTAAAGGTCACTTTATTTGTTTTCATCATTATTTTCAAAGGAAAGTATTTTCAAAATGTTTTATGTTTTAAGAAAGTCTATTTCAAAGAAGGAATGATATTTTACTCATGAAATGTTTTAAATTATTTCTAAATATTACTTTATAAATTTTGAAGGAAATTTTCAAAGAAAATGTTTTCCAAATTTTATTATGTTTTTTAGTTTCAAAAAGTGATTTTCAATGAAAATTTATTTTCCTCAAGAAATATTCTATGTGATGTTTCAAAATAATTTTCTATCTAATATCACATGTTTTATTGTTACTTATGATTTAATAGGGATATGATCCAGGGATTTCATTATTATGCTTTATCCAGTTGATTTCTATTTGTAATGACGAGTTCTTTATGAAATCTATTTCTCTTCCATTGGTTTTACCATGATAAAATTCTTATGAAATTTACTTCTATTTATATGTGTTATTCATTGATGAAATTATGAATGGATTATAAAACTTGTTTTATTTCTATAGGTTTTGTTATGAATTTGTTTTTATGAAACCCATTTCTTATCATGGGGTCTGATATGATAAATGTTTTATGATCTTGTAGAATACATATGTCTCGTTTTAATCATGTGAATGTGGTTATATTATAACCAAATATTGGTGGGACCTACGTCACCCTCTAATGAATTGGGTGAAGAGTAATATATCATGAGATAAATATGACTATAATAGGAAGTGAACCCAGTTTAGAAAGAGACTTTTCCCTCTAAGATCATTTTGGGAGGGAACCTTAACTACTAATATGGTTTGAGGAGTGAAATCATTCCACATAATTGCTTTAAATATATTCTTTAACTACAATGGAAATTATTTTTTATTTTTATGTTTCTGAAACAATTCCATGTCTTATGCCAATGTTATTTTAACATGGTTAATATTATTTCATTAAATTATGATTCATGTCCTATGAACTGCTATGATTTATTCCATAACTCAAGTTCATGATCTATGATATGTAGTTTCTGTTTTTTGATATTTTATCATCATGTTCCCATATACTTATTCTCATGATATGTTGATATCACTCTTGTTTACCCTTATTAATCATTTGATCACACCATTTTTTATTTTCATTTCCCCAAATTATGATGAAAGGTATTATGTATGATAAGTCTAAAGATGGTTCTATTTATGAATCACATGGAGGTATATGACATAGATCAATCATGGATACGTTGTTTATGAGTCTATGTTTCCAAAATAACTATATCATTATGATCATAAAAAATTGGGTAATTTATTGACTTTTTTTTCAAAATGATTTAATGTCATTATATGAGTTATTTGGTTCACTATAAGAAAAATTATGGAACAATTTTTCTAGGTGTAAAAATTGTAATTCAGTTCTATGAAGTTCACAGGATAGAAAAATTATACAAATTGTTTATTTAAGTGCATCACATGAATGTTTTCACATAAAATATTTTCAAAAATAAATTATATTAATTTTAGATAATAGAGTAAAGATTGTAAAAGTTATAAAAGGTAAGATTTGGATTGTTTTTATTATAAAATGTTTTCAGATGAATTCCATGGAATAAATATTTGTATAATATTCATCAAACAAACATGTATAAATGCATAAAGTTAATGGTCCTAAAATATTATGAAAAAAACAATCTGGTATAAATTTCATTGGACTGGGGAAGACATATGAAGGAAATTTTTGAAGTGTTGTGATAGAATTTATTAAAAAATGGTGAATCATAGGGACAAAAATTCATGCATTTCTATCAAATGAACATCGGGTATAAATAATTCAATTAAATAAAAGAATTTTTCAATTGTTAATAAGTATAGAATATGAGGTTGTATGATTTTTGTGTTCATGTTCTTTAGAAGATGTTCCAACATGTTCTTACCAAGTTTGATAAGGAAGAATCATATAGATACATTTTAGATAGAGCTTTTGTAAAAAATGTTTCTTAATTGAAAAACATTCAGTGTTTACTATTCATAGTGGTACCAAAGTCATTATTAATATCACATAAATATATAAAAGTGATGATTATGAGATAGTCTTTTAATCTTCCATATATCACGGGCTAAACGTTTTATTCTCCCTGATTTTGGGAAACTAGAAAAAAAATTAAGTTCATGTTTCTTAAATTCATTAAAGAAGGTTCTAGAATTTCTGAGATGATTTGGATGAATTTTTTGAGTGGGGTTTTAAATTTCGAGTTTTCATTTAGTAGGAAGCTACGTTGGTTTTATCACTTGTGAGACCTCATATGTTACAATATAAATGGGTTCAATTACAAAGTACATTGTGTATCATTCACATGTGAGATGAATCAGAAGTATTGTAGAGCTGGTTTCATACAGATACAAAAGATAAAATTATTTCTATCAAATTTTTGAGTAGTGATGTTTCTAAATAAAAAATATATTTGTTAAATAATATTAAGAATATTTGGGTATTGAATAAAGAATTTATTATTGGCCATCCTCAGATAAAATCACTAGATAAAACATTTATATCAGGTATAATAAAAAACAAGTTGTGAGGATGTTGTAAATTATTTCTAAAGGCATCAGAGGAGCTTTTTAATGATGTTTATCGTTGGAATTTCCAGACAAAGCTATTTGATGAATAAAAATCTATTTAAAAAATTTTCTACCAATATCTTGGTAAGAAATGGGAGAATAAATGTTTCTCATGAATAAAAAAATTGATGTTTCTATAATATGAATAGTGACAACATTATTATCCTGTTAGTCAATGTTTTTAAAGGTTGTTAAAAAATATTTGTTATTTATTTGTTTTTGCCGAAATCACATAAATCATTATTGTGATCATAATGTGTTTCAAGTGTATTTATATTCCCTGCTTGGTTTAACCATATAAAAGGATTTTTTTCTAGTGTATTGTGTGGTATTAGATTATTTCTAAATCATTCGATGGATGAGAAACTCTTGTTGATTAGTGAACCTTGTAAATTCTTATGTATCTATGGTTTTTATTGTGATTTTTTAAATGTAACGTTTTAACAAGAGGTGAAGGTTGTTTCATAATAAATAAAATATAACAGAAAAATAGATCACAAATTCACCCCTCCCTCTCTCACATAGACCCTACTTGGGCATTTCAAACATAATATAAGAATTATAACTATAATCTAACCATAGATAAATATAATATATCACTATAACAGAACATTATTTTCAAAAACATCATAAAATACATGCATCAACATTAAGAATTTTCATTAACAAATTATATACATCAAGATCCAAAATGTACCAAATTATAGGGGGATTAAAAATTTGGACATGATACTCTGGATGGTCCTATACACCAACACCTACCATGTGTCCCCTAATCGACCATAAACTTATCAGGGCCATTTTATAACTTGTATCATATATCATGAAGTTGGTATGTGAACCAAGATTCTCATGCATGGGGGCATCATTTCATGACCACATGGTTCGTATCACGATCACCCAAACCCATGGTCACATCAACACGACGCCTTTCATTTATGATGCAATTCCCCGTTATATTATAACACCATAAATTCATAGACACACCTCTCTAGTTAATTACCCATGTTTTAGTTTCATTTTTTTAATTGGAAAGGATTTAAATATGTGTTGAACAAAATTAATTGGATATCATGGTAGATTAAACATCCATGTAAGTCCATGAAATGATTGAGTAATGATTATAGATGGAGCTTCCATGAGAAATAATCCTCCATGACGGATGAACAACCAAAACCTTCCATGATAGAAAATATTATTCCTGGATATGATGTATAATGTAAATATTCCATGATTCTTAGGAGCTTCCATGAGTATCTTTCACGATAATGTATATTCTATTTGGTTCATTCATCAGTATGGAACTTCTATAGGGATGTAAATTTTATAAACCTTATGTGAGTATATGATTTAATAAAATATCTTCAAGGTGGAGATTCTATGAGAACCAAATGGATATTATGTGAGTGTCATTGAGCTAATATGAGGATGAATTTCAACCATGAGGCTTATATTCATGTATTTTTCATTCCAGGAGTCATGTCTAACATGACTTAATAAAGAGGCGTAAAAAGAATTTATGCTCTTTATACATGAATGTGTATCAATGGACTAAGATGAATTACACATTATGATAATAAAAATACATAAATGTTTTTGTTTTTTTACTTTGGTTACAATAAAAAAAGTTTATATCCAGGCATTCAAGGATAAAATATCATGATACCGTTAATCGTGAATTAAGCATGAAGATCTATGTGTGCTTCACACTGTGGATAAAAGAGATACAGGTCATTGTGAATATTTAGGTTAAGGATGTATGAGTACTTAATATTTTATTGATTTTGGATGAGGGAGTTAGAGATCCATACATATAGATTCACAATTATGCATGTGTATCAATGGATAAAATAAAACTCACACCCAAATTATCTATTTCATGATGTGGAATAATACATGTGAATATAAAATTTGTTGAAGGATTTAATGAATTTGAATTTATGTTATGATTCATGTAATATACATTATATTAATATGAAACACACTCATATTTCTATTATTTATTAATTGTGTGACCTTTTAGAAGACCTGAGTCCTTTAAGTGTTTAAATATTGTCATGGTTATTTTAAAACCATGTGAAGATAAATATAATTTCTCAATAATTTTTTATATTTAAGATGATATTAAATAAGGAAATAATTCTAGGAACATAACCTTAAATTAAAAAATAAACAATTTCTTGCAGTTATTTGCAGTTAAAAAGAATAAATCATGGGGGACAAGAGATATTCATCTAGGATTCAAATTAAAATATTTATAAACATTTTATTAGGGTTTATAAATATGAGTAAAAATATATATACATGTGGATTATAAATTTCTTGATTTTGATTAATTAATGAAGTGAGCTAGTTGAGAATATTGTTTTGGAGAACTCGTCAAACAAATTTCATGTATTCCAATATTTGATAAAATATACTTTCTAAAGAGTGAGAAATATTTTGTTAATCTTAATTATTCAAAATTTGGTGAATAGTTTCAAGTCCATCACTCTTACTAAAGTTCTTAAATATTTTAAAAAATAATAACTATTTTTCTAGCTTACGTTTTGAGAAATATCAAATAAAATTTTTTGTAAAAGAAACCCAATGCTTATCAAGGTATTTGTATCAATGGTTCAAAGATAAAATAGTTTGTAACTGGGGTGTATAACTAGTTTTTAGATAATTCTAGTTGGGTTGTATAAAAACAACTACTATTATGTGATTAGGGTGTATAAATAGTTCCTTTCGTAACCACATAGTAGTAGAGAATCCATGTTGGGGTGTATAACCAACCTAGAAATGATTTGGATTTTATATCAAACCTTGTAAATATTATGAGTTGTCTTCTCAATTTATTTTACTTCAAATAATGTAATATTGAGAGATAATATTTAGTGGATTGATAATTCTAACAAGTTCAAGAGTTTAAATTCCAAAGGGTTAGAATTCAGAAAAGAAGACCATTGATTCACCCCCCCCGGCCTCTTAGTGGTCAACCCAGTATGGGGATTTTGGAGTTTCATCATAGGTATTTCCCCTATAAAGATCCAATAAAATTTAAAATACATGGATAATATTAGTTCATTCAATAATTTACGTATTCCCACATTTTATGGGAACAATTATCCTAGTAGGAGGAATAAAATTCCACCATATCTCCTATCACATAGCATAAATGTGAGAGATATAGCTAAATTTCGTTTTCTTGTCATTATTTAAGGTTATTTTATAGCTCAATATAATAAGATAAATGTTTATTTAGATGTAATAGTTTTTTAATTGTATCATAAATTCTCTACCCAAAAAGGTATATACTACGGTCATGGGTCTTCATGTTGCACATGATATTAGGGATAATTTTAAAAATAGTTATGAAGGTAACATAAAATGTAACGAATTTAAGATATAACTATGGGGGGTCATTTTGAAGATATAAATATGGATAATAATGATACTATAAATAACTAATTTACAATGATTAATTAGATTGTCAAAAATATATGGGGTTTTGGTGAGAATATTAAATACTTTAACCTTGTTAAAATAATTAATGATGAATTTTCCAAATCGATTTTATCCAAAAATATCATCCCTTTGAAAAAGAGAGGATTTTACACTGGAGGAGTTACACAATATACTCTTAGCTTATGAGATGAAGAAAATTCCATCTTTCAATAAGAAATAAAAATTGAAATTTCCCTTAAAGTAATGAGAAAACAAAAATTAAATGAATAAGAGGTTATTGAAACAAAATTATTAGATATATATTTTGATTAAAGGAATTAAGAGATTATTGATCTTATATCAAGAGGGTTAAAAAATGTACATTGGAAAGGAAATGGGAAAAAATAATAAAATGATGGAATTGTGGAAGGATTGGACACTTTTCCAATGATATTCCAAAAAATGTCCGGATGAATGTGAATATTGTGTGGAAGGTGAATACCATCAAAAACAAAAAAAATGATAAAAAGAAAATTTCATATTCTAATATTGAGAAAATGAATTTGATATAAATCTATGAAAAAACTAACTCATATTCAAGTATCTCTTCATATGGGCAAGTAAATTTCTTTTCTAAAGATAACATAATTATTTCATTCATCAATCAAGGATAATGATGTTAAATATATATATATGTGGAATAGAAATTTAAACATTAATTAGAGGTATATATTAAGAAGATTACAAAAATAATGAAAGAAAATAAAAAATTCAAAAAGTATATAATTAATGATACTAGAGAATAGGATGAACTAATTAAGAAGGTAGTATCTTATGTTGATGAGATCATAAAATACAAGTTAAAGTATGCTGAGTAAGAAAAAATAGTTTTTGATATTAAAAAAATTTAACCCGTAAATAAGAAAATATATTCAATGCAAAATCTATATGTAAAATAGTTAAAATTGATTTGAACAGGGATTGGGAATATTTTAACTAATCAATAGAGGTTAATGGTGAATATTCTCTTACTAGTGAGATGAAGTTCCCAATAATTTTGTAAAATTTGGATCTTATGAATCTCATAGTAGATCTTTTATAACTAACAATATAGGTCTGAAAAAAACTAGTATGCAATTGAATCCAGAAGGATCTTGAGAGATACTCTTCGACATGAAAGGGAGTAATCAGGCCAAGAAGAGAACTTGCCATTAAGATAAATAATGTTTAATTTGATGTCGGATATCAATAATCATTTTAGAATAAATATGGAAGATCAAAATTTATATGATATTATTGATTTTGTATAAGTTAAGGCCACAAATCCCAATCTTGTTGGATAAATATGTATCTTCTATAAATGTTGCAAGAACTAAGGGGGAGTTTTGGTTAAAAAATGTGACAAAATATCAAATGAATTAAGTTGAAAAATATATATCAAATACATTCACCATAAATATATTTTAGTATTTTTATGGGGTTTTTGGTAGATTTGGTATGTAGGATTATTAATAATAGTTATGCATTTATAAACTCCATGAAGATGTATCTTATTATTACAACAAGATGTCATATACTAATATGTTATTCAAAAAAAGTTGTCAAAATTTTAAATAATTTTAGAAGCTCAATAAAGGGTGACTTGAAAGAAGGCCTAACAATTAGGAAACTCTAAAAAAAATAGAAGAAAAATAAGTGAGTGCTATGATTAAAGGAAATTTGGTGGTGGTGGAGGTTAAATTTATTTAGAATTCATTAACATGTGGTGAATTAAAAAAACAAAATAGGGTATGTGAAATCTGTTATCAGACGTGAAAAGATATGAGGAATTACATGAATATTGTTATTTCCCAAAATTAATTTATTAAATTTACCTTGAAAACATAATAATACGAGGTTGTTTTAACTTCTAAAGAAAATAATATTATCACTCAAATAAAGTAATATAATAGAGAACAAATGAGTTCAAGCTTTATTAAGAATGTAGAAAGTAAAATAAGTGTTGAAATTGGAAGGAGAGAATTTCCTAGGTTGAGAAGAAACTCTCATCTTGAGTTATAATTATGAATAGTATAAGAGGTCCCTCTTTATTATCCAATATTATATTTAACTATGCCTACATGAATGGAATTTAAAGAGAACTTTGATTTTATCACTACTAGACAACATAATAATTAAATTTTTCTTAGATTCTATGTACCATCATAAAATTAAAAAAGGGAAGTACATCCCTTAAGGGGGGAATAATTGAAAAGAATATATCATTGTAATCAATTCATGTGAATTTGTAAAGCCCATATATATTTCAAAACTGGTGGAATGAGGTATGAAATACACACTTCTATACCTTATTTTTCTAGTGTGTAATGTTACTATCAAGGGGGAGTGTTGGGTAATTAAATGATAAGTTGAATGAGTAATTTATTTCTTTCAATTGATAGTTTTTTTTTGTTTTTTTAATTGTTTAGGATTGGATGACTCTTAATAAATCTGATTTATAGAGCCTCTACATGAGAAATAAAAATAATTACCATGATATCTCATTTTGATGAATTTTTTAAACATAATAGTAAAACTTAATTATATATATATTTCTTTCTTGACCATATTATCCAATGTATAATTATATTATAATAATTTAAGGATCCTTTATAAGGAATACATGTGATTTTATCCTTATATCAAGCATAAAAAGACTGCTATTTACACTTCAAAAGGATGGACAGAATGTGAGTTCCTTTAAAGGAAGGATAAAATATGAGAAGAACTTCACATCGATATTTGAATTTGATTTTCAATTATAGTTAGAAACAAATCATAGTGATAGACATATTGACATGGATATATATTGGTCTCAAAAAACACAAAGGGGGATATTTAATTCCCTATGTTTTAGTCTCCCTAGTTGTCAATTGGAAAGGCTATCAAATCATGGTGAAAAAATAGAATTTAATTTCATGATTGATTTAGCATCAATACAATTCAATAAGATGATTTATGATCAACCATATATGGAGATTCCCTGATTATGAATCCTTTTTGGTGGATTAATAACATGGACCTTATATGATAGAAATGATTATACATAGGTCTTTTGTATGAAGGTAGTCATCCATGATTTTGGTGACCATAAATTCATATCATCCATGAGAGTAGATCTTACCTAAGGATGGGTTGTCAGTATAGAACTTCCATGATAATTTAACATTCATGGACCTTATATTAGTCTAATAATCAAACACATACCTTAATGGTGGATCTTCCATGATAATAGAATAAATGTTCCATGAGTGACATTAAGCTACCTTGAAGAGGATATTTGATCCTGAGGAACACATATAAGTATTTTTTATGCCATGATTCATGTCCAAACAGAGTAAAATAAGAATATATGAATAAATTTATAATCTCAATACATGAATGTTTAGAAATGGATTCACATGAACCCCATGTTATAGAATTTCAAATATGGGAACAGTGGTGACGTGTTTACTACGGCTGTATAATGTGAAATAATGAAAATATGATATATAGGATATCAAGGATAAAATATGATGATATTTTTACTCATGATTTAAGAAACAAGATCAGTGTGTTATTTATAAAGTGAAGTAAGGATTTAATGTTATAAATTGATATTAAGGTGAAAGATATGTGAGTGTTGAACATGTAATCGAATGAGGAAGGATAATTTTGAAGTAAATGCATCAACCTTCATGTTCATTCATCTGTGTCAAGGGATAAATTAAAATCCAAAACCAAATTTTCTATTTCATGATATTGTGTAATAATTGATTATGTGAAATTTATTCAAGGATTTAATTATGATGTATTTAATATAGGCTTCATTGAAGTTAGATCATTATACTGTGATACTTGATGATATTGCAATTATTTATTAACTATGTGAAGGATAAAAAGACGTGATTCCATTGGGTGTTTAAATAAGGTTGTAGTTATTTTCAAACCATAAAATATTATAATGACATAATGTGGATATCGGGTATTTGATATGAGATAAAATGATGAAATAGTTTAGGATTAATAGCCACAAAATAAAATAAATAAATTGATTTTACTTATATCAATTTATGATTAATAAAACAGTAGGGACTTGATCTTAATATATTCGGCATTAAATTCAAATATTTATAGTTGTTTTGTTGGAATTATTAATGATGAGGAATATTTCATAAACTGGTGGATTATATATTACATGTTGATAGAGATAAAATGATGTGAGATAATCAAGAATATTTTTCTGAGAAAACTCTCCATGCACTTTGTGAGTATTATAAGAGTGTATAAAGTATTTGTATAGGGGACTAAGAAGGAATATGGGAATATAGACTATTCATGATCTTCTGAAGATTTTTAAGACTAGAATTATTACTAATGTTCTTGATGATTGTGCATAAGAAGATCTACTGATCTAGACTACTTGTGGAGGAAGATCAAAACACATTTCGCATAGAAGGAAACCAGATCCTATCAAGGTATTTATATCATTGGATAAAAAATTAAGGAGTTTATAAATGGTATTTATTGATAGTTATTAGAGAAATGTAATTAGGTGTATAACCAACTATTTATATTGAGGTATCTGGGTGTATAACTAGTTCATGTTGTAGCCACTTGGAGACTTAGTGGAGAATCCATGTTGTGGTGTATAACCAATATAGAAAGGAGATGTCATCTATGTCAAACCATGTAAATATCATGTTTTGTTTTATCTATTATAATTACTAAATGAAAAATTATAATGAGGGACAATATTGAGTGGTTTGAGAACTCTAATAGGTTTAATAGGATAAATTAAAATATGATAGAATTTATAAAATTCCACTAATTCACCCCCTCTCCATTGTCAACCCAGCATAGGGATTTATATATATGGTGGTTAGTGTCTTTACAACAGGATCACCTCTATTGTGATGTGACCAACCTTGTTTTATAAATTTGTTTTCAAACATGGCCACTAACCATGACGATCACCCCATTCTGAGGTATGCTATGGATAACCCGACCCAGATACACTATCAAACCAGTATCTGAACTGAATTTTCACATACTCAAATAGAATTCCCAATCCCCCTAGTTTGAGGACTATCACCCAGGCATCAAAAAACTACAATAGGGAATTATTTCACCCAACTAGAATCAAGAACATGACATATATATATACAACAAAGATAAACAATAGAATAGATAGACATATTCCAAAACTAAAAGAATGTAATGGAAATGATTCAACTATAAATAAGTTATAACATCCCAATGTACAATTACAACATCAGAGGGAAAATAAAATTTAAAACTAACTACTCCATATGAGGTCATGGGAAACTCCCACTATCTCCCCAAAACTATCCAAAATCAGTAGTCAAAAACATCATTGCCACACTATGGAACCTTTCCATTCCCTAAATTAAAATAAATACAAAGGTTTATGCCCCACCAAAGGGGTGTATAGTGTGTTAGATAAATAGGATCACCAGGATACCACTCAGGTGTTCCAAATCGAGTCTCTATAAACTATTTACATGCTCAATTTTAAAAAATAAATTTATGATATATATTTAAATTTTGTTATACCAAAATCATGGAGAAACATTTAATTTACCATTTTGTCACATTTCCAAAATAATACAAGTAAAACAGTTCAAATAATTTCATATACATAAATTTATTCAAATCAAATAGAAGAATCTGTCACATATTATATCGAATCCATGATAGTAAAAAATTAAAAAAAAAAGGTACAAGACAAAAGCACATGTATCCTCATGTCAAGGATCAATATAGGTCATCCTAGCTAGGACCCTCATATCCCATACATAGAAAATCAGAAACATAAATTATCTAGATAAATGATTTGAATATAGAGAGAATTGGAACACACCAAAATTTTAACCCCCAAATACGTATATAAAGTCCCTAGATCAACATGCCTAGGTAGTAGAGTAACACTATAATAATGATCCCTCCATGAATAAATGAGGAAAATTACTACACCTTCTAAATAAGTACCCAAAGCTTCTCAAGTTTTCAATCTTCCAAATCATTTCATCAAAAAATTTATCTGGAAACCATTTCAAAAATCTATTTCACAATGCTTTGGAAATACATTTTCTTTTACCAAAACAAGTGGAAAACAATTTTTCTCAAAAAAAAATTTCTACACACCCACAAATTAATCAATAAATGTTTAAATTTCATTTATAACACAATTTAGAAAAACCAAAGAAAACAATTCACCCAATATTGTCTAGAGACAAAACCACCTACTTAAAACTTTGGTCGCACACTCCCACAACAGGATCTAACAATAAGAAAGAACACAAATACCAAAATGAAGGTCTGAAATCAATCCTCACATCTCAATATTAAGTTCAATAAGAAAAGCAATTAGTAGAGAGGATAGAAGATTACATACATCAAATAATCTCACACGCCGCACCACAAAAAACATAAGGATTATCCTTTGAAAGAAGATCATGAAACATATCAATAAATGACCATGAAAAATTTCATCCCAGATCAACAGATCCTATATTGAAACAAAAATATTCTACCGTGATCAACATAAATGAAGAATACAAGGGATTACCCAACAAAATAAATGTACCAAAACTATAATGGAGATCAATAATTTAACTAAGTTATTTAGAATGAGTGTAGATCCCCTAAATCACATGGGAGAGATCCGAGATTCTGAGTGAAGAGGCTATGGCCTAATAAATAAAAAATTAGATATAAAACACCCTAAAAACATATATAATATGTGATAATTACATAGTTTTGAACCTCATTTCACGACATATAATCCATGAAACCCAAAAATTAAGAAATATGAAACACCTCATATTAAAATACCACATTTTTACCATTTCATAACATGTAATATTTTAACTACATATAGACCCTTCATGCCCTGAACTCAGCTCATGAAATCTTCTTGGAGACAAATACATGATGTGAATACTATACAATGAAAAAAAATTATAATGTGTAATCATTAAATGGTGTGTATTCACCTAGTAGGAATAAAAACATTAGATTGAACACACACAAAATCCAAACCACAATCGATGTTCTATGAATGTATGGAGAACCCCACAAAGACTTTAACACATTTATACCCAAACTACATTAATTCAAAAAAAACATCCCCAAACATTAGGTAATTATCCCCAACAATATTTCTCTATCTTCAGTAGTCCCCAAAACACACCCAAATAAAGAGGGAAAATAAAAGAGAGAAGATAAATACCTAAATGTGGTAATGGTATACTAAAAACTCCCTACCATAAGAAATTTTATCCCCAAGAAGTCATAATGAATAACAATGTCTGAAAAGAGGTGAGGCCAATGATCCATCATCAATAAATTGTGGTCCCAATATTCATGAGAATCTAATCCATTTCTCAATAATACTCTGACCAATGGAATCAACTTTACATCTAGGAACTTAACTTGAGAGTCAATGATCTCCTTGGATTCTCTAAAAAGGAAACATCTTGATCAAAATCAATCTATTCCCAACTCATAACATGAGATACATCAAGATTATATTACCTAAGCTTCAATATGTGGAAAACATCATGAATTCACATCAACTAAAATCGAAATTCTAATTTATAATCAAACATCCCAAGACACTAAATGTCCTTAAACGGTCTAATATAACTCTGATCAAACATTCCAAGATGACGATGACCCAACCAAGAAGAAAATATTAAGAAAACTAGAAAACCTATGGAATACTCCAAAAGATGTAATCACTGATCAGCATATGATATTTGTTGACTCTGAGATGTAACTTGATGCCAAATTATATCATAAATCCTCATTGATGTCTCATGAATGAGACTGGGTCCCACGAAATATGCATCACCCACCTTTTTCTAAAAAATAGGTGATCTACATGGGAGAACATATAATGACTCAAATGGATCAATTATGATAGAGGAATGATATTTGATGTTATAAGAAAACTCAACCAATCCCAAAATGGGTATCCCAATATCCGACAAAATCTAATATGCAGGAATGGTGAATATCCTCTTGGATCTGAATAGCATACTCCATCAGGTCATCTTTCTATGAATGATATTTTGTTCTAATCTTGAACAAAGTATCCACCACCACTAATAGACTCATCCAGAACCTTAAAGTTAACCTAGGATCCCTATTTGAAATAATGATAGAAGGAACCCCATTTAACCTCACAATCTCATGCATATACATCTTACCCAAAGCATTAATTTTAGTGGTGTCCTTGATTGGAATGATGTGATATAGATTTATTAACTGATCAATAACCACTTACATAGAATTCCTTCCTCAAGGAGTCCATGTTAATCAATAAATAATGTCTATGAAAACCTCATCCCATTTTCAAACCAGCATTAGAAGAGGCTATAGAAAATTATAGGGTTTCAAATACTCTTCCTTTATCTTTTGGTATGTGTAATAGTGGGACACAAAATATTCAATCTCATGCTTCATTCCCAATGGCCAAAATCATTGTTTCATGTTATAACACATATTCATAGATCCTTGATGAATGTCCCACAAATAACTATGACAATTGGAAATAACTAATCTTCTCAAATTTTAACAGATAAAAAACCAATCCCCAAAATGTAGAATACCATTTAAAGAGATATAAAAACCTAAAATAGTATCCTCACCAAAGAGTGTTTCTTAAATTTCCATGATCTCCTCATATTGGTCCTAAATCTGCATAATAGACTCTAGAATATATAATTTTAATAGAAATTCGGTCAAAATAATACCTAAAACATCTTTCCAAGCATCCAGGTGTGATAGAGCAATGATCCCCATAAGGTTCCAATCATCCTTCCATTCCATAATAGCATGTGAATGTACTTTCATATTGAGAGAATCTACAATGATATTCTCTTTCCCTGGGGTGTAGGAAAAGTCGGTTTCAAATATATGAAGATATTTTCCCCACCAGATCTATATGTAATTGAATTATTTATGAGGAAAGATATATCTTGGGCTCTTATGATCAGAAAAGGTTGTGAGCCTCTCTTAAAAATATAGTGTTTCCAACACATAAGTACATGTATAATCACGATAGGATATAAATCATGAGGGGGTAATGTTTCTCATATAGTAGAATCTAGTGAGAGTCTTAATCCATCACATGATAATCCTACACAAAAATGAAACCAAAACAATCACTATAAGAATGACATAATACCGCATACCCCTTATCACGCTCAGAATAGATCAAAATAAAAGTTGGTGTAAGAATTCATTTCAACTCATTCAAAAAATACTGACACTTTTCATCCCATATGGATTTCATTGGTAATAGAAGTCAAAGGTGACACCAAATTTAAAAAATTATTAACAAACCAATGGTAATATCTTGAAAGACCATGGAAGCTCTAAATATCAAATGTCTTTCAAGGTTCTTCACAAGAAAAATCAGCCTTCACCTTCTCTTGGTCAACTGATAAGATATTCTCAAAAATCATGTTCCCTAATAACTTCACTTCTTGAATCTCGAAATTCAATTAAAATATATTTCTATACAAATAGTTAGTCCTTTGGATTTCCATAAACAAACTCCAATGGTGCTCATGATCACACTTGAGTCTTGAATAAACCAATATACCATCCATGAACACTACCACAAAAGTGTCGAGATACTCACAGAATATCTGATTCATCAAATCCATGAAATCTTTTGGAGTATTAGTGAGATGAAATATCATCACAAGATATTCCCAATGGATATACTGACTTAGTATATCAGACTTTCAAACTCTAAACTAATGATAACCCAACTAGATATTTATCTTTGAAAATAAACTTTCCTACTTGAACTGGTCAAAACAATCTTCCACATGAGGAAAATGATATTTGTTCTTAGCCATTAACTATTTCAAATTTTTATATTCAACACAAAATTTGAATAAAAAATCTTCTTTCTTGGTAAATAGAACAAGATATATCCAAGGTGAAACACTAGGGTGAACAAAACCGTTCACCATCAGATCATACAATTGAATTGTAAGTACCTTCATCTTCATTGGTTCCAAACAATAAGGTGGTATCAAGATTGCTTGTATACCTATAACCAGGTCAATAGAAAAAACTACCTACCTCTCTAGATAAAACCTAAGATAATAATATGGGAATACATCAGGTATGTTATAAAAGAAAATAGGAAGGTCAACAATGGAAGAAACATCATCAAACTCAATTATAGCTGCAGGCAACAAGATCATGAGCTCTGAATGAGAATCTCTTTCAAGACAAGAACTCTGAATTCTCTCTTCGTAAAACACCCATGAGTTCCCTTATTCCATAATAAATAATATACCGAAATGATAATAATTCACCTTTACATGTTGAGAAACAATCCAACCCATCTCGATAATGACATTAAAAATATCTATAGTGCGAATGTAAAAATACCATACTAACTTTACATCATCCATCGATAGCGAACAAGAATGACATTGAAAACCCTTCTATTTTATCATTCATAAAGGTTTCACTAAATCAATAACAAATTAAATTTTCTTTGTGGGATGTTTAAGCTTATCAAAAAATGGCCAAATATAAAGGAGTAGTAAGTACTAGTATTTAATAAAGAAATCACTAATGAATATGAATAAAGACGGTACCTATCAATATCCCTAGATCTGTATCTTCCTATTGGGACCCTCAATCCAGAACGTCGAACACTTTACCTTGATACTATAAATTTTATCCATAATATGAATTATTAAATTGACCTTTTCTATAAAATGCTTTGCTTCATGAGGTACATTAATAACCTTAAAGTATTATGGATTCTCAAGTATGAAATATAATGATTGATCCCTTTCTCCTACATATGTTGGTTGTGCCTTTAAAACTATGTTTTGTACTTTCATTACATTTTGATTTAAAACAAAAACTCACCCCATGATATCATCAAAAATATTCTTATCAATAGGAATATTCCCTTGAGGATCATCTACTGCACCCTCCTGAGGACCCCAAGGAAGATGTCTCAAAAGAATACCATCGTACACCAAAAAAACAATCAGACAATGGAATTATCATAGTTCAAAAAAACTATAAGAAAAAACTAATAATAAGATCAATGATTTAAAAAAGGATACACATATCCCAACATCCCCTGGGAAAATTAGTCTAATTATAGAAATAGTTGGTAAGAAAATCACCAAAACCAACCTCTCAAGTTCTGAAAATCCTATTAGCAATCTATAAAAAATCTCTAGACAAGGAATCTTGAGTATATACATTCTCTGATACCAAATTGTGGTGAACCCAACCTAGATACCCTCTCAAAATGGTACCTGACATGAATTTCTACATACCCGATGGGTGTTCCTGATCTCCTTGGCCTAATATATAGCACCCAGAAAGCAAACAATAATCTGAGGGAATGAATTCTCCCAACCTCAATCAGAAACATGAAATATATATATACAATAGAGAGAAACAATGTAATAGATAGACATATTCCATAACTAAAATAAGATAGTAAACACGATACAAAACAAAATAAATTAGGACATCACAAATTACATGACCAACATTAAAGGGTGACTAAAATAGAAAAATAACCACTCCATGTGATAGTGTTGAAAACCCTCAATTTTTCTCCACCATCTTCTCTAACACAGCAGATAAAAACCTCACCAAATAATTGTGGAACCTTATCTATACCTGCATCAAAATACCTAAAAAGGTATACACACAATTGAATGGGTGCACATGATGTATGGTAAATAAGATAAGTAGGATGCCACCCTAGTGTTTCATAATGAGTCTCTATACAATAATCTAAACATGGTCAAATTTAATGAAAAACAAGGTGTGATATACTATTAAAGAGTTTCTATATCTAAAATCATTAAAAAAATTAATTTCCCCTTTTCTATGTTTATAATATAATCTAGGTAAAAGAGTTTAAAGAATATAATATACATAAAAGTGGTCAAATAAATGTAAATAATTCATCACATGTCATATTAAATCCCGAGTAGTACAAACTAAAATTATTCTTATCCAAAAGCATAAGTAATGTTGTGCCAAGGATTTTTATAGGTCAGGCTATTTAGGACAATTTTACCTTAACATAGACAATCATGTGCATAAAGTCCCTAGATATATGCATCAAATCATGAGAGTATAAGAACACACTAAAAATTGAACCCCCCTACAATAGGTATATCAATTCCCTAGATAAACGGGTCTATGGATAAGAGGAACACCCTAAGAATGAACCCCCCGAAAAAATGGATGATGTATATTACTACAACTTCCACCTATGTAACCAAGGCTTATCATGTGCTCTATTTTCTAAACCATTTCCTCAAAATAAATTTTTGAAAACCATTTCAAAAATACATTTCACAATGCATTGAAAATGCATTTTCTTTTACCAAAAGAAAAGGGAAATCCTTTTTTCTCAAAAACCAGTTTCCAAAAATACACAAATAAATAAATCAGTCATTAAATTTAATTTATAATACAATTCATCAAAATCAATTTAATATATTTCATCTAAAATAATCTAGTGATGGAACCACCTGCTTAAAACTAAGGTTCTGGATTCCCACAATGGTATCCACCAACAATAAATAATGAAAAAATGGAAAAAATGGTCCCAGAATTAATCATCACATCTCAAAATCAATTAAATGTCCAAAGAGGTCAGTAGAGGTGATAGAACATAAACTACCTAAAAGAAACTCACACATTTCACCATAACCAACATAAGGGTAAGCCTTTATAAGTAGATAATGCAACCAATCTTGAAAGGGTTAATAATATTATAATAAAAAAACCGGATCCATTAACACAACACAACAATGATACCATGATCAACAACATCAAATAAGTAGAAGGATTACTCACCCATAGAAATTCACCACAACCATGGTAGAGATCATTCACTGAATGAAGTGATCTAAAAGGATCGACGATCTAAAAAATTTATTAGGAGGGATCCTAGGTTAAGAGTGAAGATGCTATAGGTGAATAAAATAACAAATCCATCATGTAACACCCTAAACAAATTGTTTTTATAATTATATTGTGTGAAACTTAATTTCACGTTTTGTAATCCATAAAACCCAAAAACACTTGAAAAACATGTCTCCTTAGATTAAAAATCAATATTTTTACCATTTTATGGCATTTAATATTTTCATAATACGTAAAATATTCATGCAATGAATCGAACTCACACAATCATTCTAATGATAAATACATGATTTTAAAAAATAAAATGTAATGTAAAACTTTCATAGAATATAATCATTACATGGTGCGTAACTTCCCAAAAAAACTCTAAATTTAAGAAAAAATGCCCAAACTACCGTTAGTTTTCTTTGAACATGTAATGAAACCCACAAATATTTTAACATATTTATAACCAGACTCCATTAAATTTAAAAAAAAAGCATACATCCCCAAACATTATTTCATTTTCCCCAGCCAACACACTCCATCCTTGGGAGTCCAAAAATGAACCCAAATAATGATGGAAATGAAAATAAATAAGATAATACCCAAAAGTGGTAACGGGATGCCACACATGCTATTTTTATTATTGAATTAATTCATACCACACTAATATTAATAAATAAATGCTGACCCCATACTCAACTAAAATCTATATATATCCAAATCCATTTAAATGAACACAGTTTGAAAAAAAATTAAAAGAAAATCCATACCTTAAAATATGTGGTGTGTTACAATATATACTTTCTTAAGAGGGGTAAAATAAAATCTAGCTTAATTCAACTCACTAAAACCTAATGCAAATCCCTTTCCTTTCAAACATAACAGTTATTTCTAAATATATTTGAAATTATTTATCAATTAATAATATTTTAATTATAAATATTCAGTCAATGAAATTCAAAATAATGATTATATATAGAGGATGTTAATAAAAAAATTAGGTATGATATTATATGATCGAAAACTGGGAACCTTGTTCTCGATTATCAATTAATGTAAGTGGATAATTCTATTTAAATATACCTTAGGGGGGTTAAATTAATAATAATTATTTAAAAGATATTGTGAGAAAAAATCATTACAGGTTACAAAAATGGATTACTTTTTTATTTCATTTTTAATTTATGTATGATGATATAAATAAAGATAGAAAATAACATATATTTTGTTTTAAAACTTTACTCTTATTGGGTCTGACATTGTTTTTGGTGTGATTAGTATCATTGAAAACACATAAAATCCACTGAACTTGTTAATGTGATATACAATAGAGAATGGGTAATACATTAAAATTGATGAAATGATTCCAAAATATCCTATAAGAATAATTATTTTTTCAATCAAGATAAATATTATAAATTATTCTAAAGATCAATAATATACTTCTAGATCTACCTATATCAATAAAATGATCTTTTTTTAATAGTGAAGTGAGTCTTTAACTACTTCCAAATATATCACACATCTATTAAATGTAATAATCCAAATAAAATAAACTCTTACTCATTAAATCATATAAAAATTTATCATATAGTTTCTATAAAAAATCATCCTTTCATTTTATTCAACACCACCATCTCTCCTAATTCATTTTATCTCAATATGTATCTCAACATTTTCATTTTCATTATTTTATCTATTTCCTATGATAAAATCATATAAATATTCCATAACATCATTTTTCACATTGTTAATTACATTACTCGATCTTTCTTGAACTGTTAATGTGTTATAAACAAGGATAGGTGTACCACCCCAAGGATCCTTCAATAGGTCAATGGTTAATGAATATCACTAAAACGGGGTACACACTAAATTGGAGGCTTTAAATCATGAAACAAGGCATTGAAAATCACCCAAAATATACTTTATGTATAATATGCAATGCGAATCCATAGGTAAGTTGAAATTCATGAAACTTTACATGAAATACCATAAGACAATATTAAATTATACACATAAAATGGAATATAATAATGTTTATAATGAAATACTCAAGACATCGCATAAACCGTTAAATAAATACAAACCCAAAATAAACATGTTGACTAACAGATGCATTTTCCATGACCTAGAAACCTCCAATGATCATTATATGTTCCACCCCTATAAAATATCACCATAATATAAACATATCATTGTGATCCCTAAAATTATAAAAACAATTACATACATGTGTGAATCCTTATATAAATTCCCATACGGTGATGGGTAAATACACCTATTAGGATATCTTATGTGGAAATAAATACTAAAGATGATATCTTTAATTCTTAAAAATGAAATAATATTTAATCTTAATATATAGTCAAAAGCTCATTATTCAGTACCATATAGGAAAATATATGTCAAAAATCATATAAGATACTATATATTCCTCAAGGTCTCATAGGATATCATATATGAGTTATGATCGTTTATGTATCAATAATTCAGAAAACATAAATATAATTCATTAAAGAGTCCCATTAAAAATATCACCACAATCATATCTCCCAAACAATCCTTACATTGATACACAAATAAAAATAGGAATCCAAAATTTACTAAACCATTATCCATTAGAAATAATCAATCATCATGAATCAAAATAAATATATCTCTATAAATTAATCAATATTTGAATACTTGTACCCTATATAGGGTATGTTTTAGTTATGGGAGTATATAATTTCATCAATTGGGTGCCCATACCTCATTGAAGATAAGGAGTCAAAAGGGGAGTACCATATCCAATTTCTTTTATGGAGGACTCATTCCCTATTAATGATAGTATAGATCATTGGGAATAACTAACCCAATGAATAATATATGTACCAATGTTCAATCAAAGAAATTATTAATCATGGGGTTACTCATGTCGATATATTTTGTTGATTCCCAACTCATGGACACTGTGACCCCCAATTATTGTAGGGTTATCCGAAGAAGAAGATATAGTTGGTAGTATATTATTTCAATATAACTAAATTAACAATAAATAATCTAGAAATCACCCATTATACCAATCATGATTTTATCACTGAGAAGAATGAGATTTAATTTTCAATTCCATCAACTATAAACTTATATGACAACTCATCTCTTAATTAGGTTTTTATCACCTTGTAAATGATAATAGGTGTCACAACATAGGTCATTCAAATGATTATTAGGTGAAATCTACAACAATATAAACATATATGTATATTCCATCCACTATTTCATCTTTGATTATTAATCATGTAAATCAAAATAAATGAAATGTCAATATATTTTGTTTTAATTTATACAATAAAAATTAATTGAGGGTATTAAAGATACTATAAATTTATATAAACCATAATCCATACCATAATAGTCAATTATTGTGATTAATTAGGTGGATATAATCAATATAGTAGAAATTTTAAAATCTAATCATGATGTCTAGGTCAAAAATATACAATGGGGATTTTTGAGCTCATTAAACATGTTAAAGGTTCATAACTCAATAAACCTTTCTAATGTTTATTACAATATTTTTTTCAAATAGAATCACTCATAAACATTCATCATGACGATTCATTGGTTAAAATTAAATCTAATTATAGTATATGTGATCATAGGTTATGTTAAAATTTTCTCATGTATTTTAGTCATATCAATTATGTCCAATTAGCTTTCATGCACATCCATATATAAAATAATAATTTATAGAAATCACTGCATTATGATATTTAAATACACTAATTAAATACAACTATTTTTCAACTCAATAAAATTAAAACAGTTGTAATCTTAGAATTTTCTTAGGTTGGCCTATCACCAAATTCAGGGCCCAAATATTTAGAACACCAAAAATTAATTTTAAATGATATTAAATTGAATTAAAACTACATCCATGTTGGATTATATAATATTTAGTAAAATGGAATTTTCATTTTTCCAATATAGTCACAGAGTGAAAAAGATCCATTTTTATATAAATTTGGATCGAATGAGATGGGATACATAGAAATTAATAAAATATCTCCTTGGGAAAACTCTTAAAAAGAAGGGAAATAGGTATCTATATGTATTACACCTGACTTTGTGGTGAATCAAATATCAGAATACCTGAATTTGGAGAACATACATAATAAATTATTTTTCAGTAATATCCACAACATATTAAAAAATCACACCATAGAACGTATATGTTTAGTTAATTTTGGGATTAAATATATATAAGACATATTTTACAACACAGTGAAAAATTTTCCATACATGAAGTATACATGAACCCATTATAAACATATCATATGTTATAATATTATACATAAACCAGGGAATAGAATGATAATAATGGGTAAACATAGAAGCTCGGTAAGGGTAGAATGTAAAAGATATTAGTGGATATTTATATGTAATCATTAGATGGATATATGGTTATTAGAACATAATAAATATATAGGAATATAACATAATGTAATAAAACCCAACAAAACATGGAACATAAGAAATGAATGATAACCTAAGGCTTTTGGGAGAAAATAATAAATGAGGTATATGATAGTGTGTAACATGAGACAATAATCATGCACCCTGAAGAATTACATATAAATCTGGAATAATATAGAAATGTGGTATAAACATAAGAATAAAAATTCATTTCTTATGTCGTGTCTCACTTCCAAGGCCATAATCACATAGTGCAATGAGTACCATAACATAGTTGGTTCGATTTAATCCCAATTCCCCTAAAATTAATGAATTGCATTCAATTACCAGTCTTTGAAATTTCAATATAAATTAGTTACTATTTATTCGAGGGCTACATAATTCTAGGCCTACCCATCACATAATCAAAATCCATAAATATGTGTACCACATAAATGCATTCATAATTCCATCAAATCATTATTAACCCCTGAGAATGAAATAGGTTTGACAATAATCAACACAAGGCATGAACATGAATCACCCATAGAATAAAAGTAGACGAATCCATTGAAATACATCCCTAAATTCACATAAGAAATATTATTGGATATTTAGGTAGATAAAAAATAATTTATAAGAGCATTAGAATACTTCTTCAGAAATTAAAATAAATATATTTTAATTTTTTTATATTTTTTTAAAAGAAATAATTACAAAAAAAATTTGTATTAAAAATAAGGGGAATGTAAAAACAATATTACTTTTAAGAATCATGAAATATTTTAAATGAAACTTCATAAATAAAACTAAAGAAAATGGTGGGAGAAAGTGAACATTTTGAAAAAATTAAAAAATATTCTTTTTACAGTTTTATAATGAAATTTATTATCAATAGAAAATGGCTTTAATCAACCAAAAAAATCAAGGATATGGGAACTCATAATATCATATGAAAAACATAGACATGGAATAAAAATATTTCTGATAGAAAATAATATATAAGATCAATTTCATTACAATAATAATTTTTAATGAATTATAAACCAATGGGAGGGGAAATAGTAAGAATGAATGTGATCAAAAAAGAGGATAATATAATCGATGGGGAATGATCGATAAATTATAAAAAAAATCCTTTATTGGAATTTAGAGAAATAAAATATCAATTTCAAAATAATATAGGAAAATAAACTCTACTCTTTTCTCCCCGCTTCATCAAAAAAAATTCCACTTATTTAGTAAATATAAGAATCATAAAAAAATTTATAAACATACGCTTATTTATTACCATTTATAATATTAAATTATAATGACTTATTAAAATATATCATTTACATTTGTCATTATATGTTAGTAGTTATTGGGAATGTTGATTTTATTTTTTATCAATGAAATATCAATATGTGTTTGGTGAATTTAAATGAAGTTTTGATTCCTAGATATTTTTTATAGATTCATAAGATGGGATGACATGCTTATAAAATTATTTATGTTGTTAAATCTGATGATTTTTTGTGCAGATATTTAATTACTTATGTCATGTTCTATGTGATTTTCACATTTCATACAACAAGTAAATGTCATGCACAATTAATTAAAGGGCATGCAATACAATATTGCATGAAGTAAAGAAGTTTGTTTTGGTATTGTTATTAAGTAAGTCTCATATTTTCATTTTTTATTTGCTTTAATTTTTTCAAAGTATTAATTGTGGAATTATATAAAAAATAGACCACCTAAACTAGACAACATGAGGGACTCACAGCCACTACTGAGGTGGGAAATTCAACATCAGTCAGGCTAGCATAGTGGAAAGGTTGTGAGAAGATTGCCCATAGGGAGGTTAAAATGTGTATAGGAACCACCATACAGGGTATAACGGTGGTAGAGATAATTGGTAAGTGGTTGTACTAGAGTCGGTTTGAGATTTATGGACACTCAATATAAAAAGATGATTATTATACCGATCCCTTAATATACATAATTTTTGGTGTGTAACAACAATGTGTGGGTATTATTCATGCATCGCTTATGTTATGAATATAATCAAGGACATCAGATGAGATCAATCCTTGTCATCCATTTATACACCAAACTTCGCATATTTTAACTCATCAATGAATTATTAAAGTTCTGCATCATCTTCTTCCCCTTGATAAGGTTTTTTAGTGTGAGATCATGACAACCGGCCACTGTGAGTGATCAAGATAGGATATAAATAATTAGTCTGGATGATTGAATAGATAAAGTTATATAAATTTGACTTTCATGATTTTGAATAATTTACTTTATCACAATAATCAGTGATTAAGTCATGGATTCACCACATGAATACCACTATAAGAACCAGTGGCTAATTCAAGAATGATATGTAGTGTATGAGGCCATCATGTGAGGATCTTTTGATCACATGATTGAGTTAACAAAACCACTAATTCCATCATAAGAATATTTTTTTATCATGATTATCTTCCATTTTCAGAAGGTGTTATAATTTTAAAAAATTTGATATTATTATGAGGATGTCTACTTGGGTAACATCATGATCAACAGAGTGATCATGTGAGGTGGAATTAATCATAACACGGATCACATGATTATTCCAGCAGTCAATAGAGATTCCATGTATATCAACATTCATAATATGCTGATATTTTTGGGAGTGATTGAGTAAGCCCTCAACATACCTTAAAGGTTATAGTAACACTACCTATATAAAATAAGGAAATACTGAGAGTGTTTACTACTGAAAGAGTGAGAGAACATGAGATAAATCTCTCATGCAAAATGAGCTACCACGATAGTCATTCTTGCAAAGGAGAAGTAGCCCATGTGAACTAATATACATGAAGTAGATTTTTCTGAACCGTCATGGTTACAAAAAAAAAGTAGTAGGAACACACTCTCTTTATTCATTCATGTGAAAGGTGGATATAATCACATACACACATCCTTGACATCCAAAAGAACTCAAAGACAAGTTATTATTCATATGGAGGAAGTGAAATCCGCAGTCATCTGCTACCTCCGAAAGGATTTGAGACAATAACTTGTGGACACTAATATTGTCAATAAAATATAACCCATGCACAAACCTCTGTTATATTGAAAATAGTTTGAGTAAGTTAAAAAAACCACATATGTCACGTGAGGGAAGGAGAAAACCTTTGAGACCCCATGTCTTGAGAAGTGGTTGGGGATAACTCATGAACAATGTCATAAAAATAATATACACAATACATCTTTGATCTTGATAAGGCACATGAGATAGACCTGTGGACATCACCCTCGTCTGGAAAATCACATGATTGGAGATAGTATGATGAAGGGATAACAGTTAAAATGAATCATATGTGATTATGTGAAGGAAGCCTTGAGGTCATGAGATATCTTATTGTTAAAGGATGAGAAGAACCTGTGATTTGCACCAGGGTCTTGCAAAGATAGTGATATAAAAACCCATGCACAGTTCTTGACATATTTCCAAGAGTTTCTATATTGATGGTAAGACATTTGTCAAGCCTCACTTAGATTATGTGAAGGTAGTGAATAGATCACATAAACATGATTACATCATGCATTTCGCATGATAGAGTGTAGAAGTGTATAATAAAAAGGATACATTAAATACGTTGAATCTATGAAATACATGAAATCACAATTAAGATACCTAAAACCATTTAGATTCCATGAAATAAATGGATGGATTATAATTGATTGAATTGATTTGTCAATTCAATGAGAAAAAGTTTGAGATTGTGCAAGTTATATATTCCATAAAATATAGAATAATGGTGTGTGCACCTATTACATGCATTCAGTGTGGCTGAGACTTTGTTAAGAAGGAAGTAGAGCCTAAAAAATATTACATTGAGGTAACTGTTAATTATAAGAGATCAAAATCTCTTGAGAAATGTTAATAGACATCTTAAGTTATTTTTGAAGATACTTGAAGTGCACATTAGCAAGTCAGGTCCTAGAATCTTTCATAGGAAGATTAAAGATCATCCAATAATTAATTAAGACAAAATCATAGGTAAATTATTCTAGTTGGTGTTTCAAGTATTCTATGTCTTCTAGTTGGACCCATGAGAAAAATTAGTCACTTGGTTGGAGCCTAAGTGGAAGTATTTCGGTTGGATTTGTATACAAATATTGTCTCTCAGTTGTATCCAGATCATTGTAACTTCTTGTTTGATAGTGAAGAATCCATGTTGTGTGACCAACATGAAAAAGAGTGGTTATTTTAACTGAACCCAGTGAAATTGTGTGTTTAACTCTCTCTCTATTACTTCCACTACACACAAAGTGATATTGAGAGATAATACTGAGTGGATCAAGAATCGTTACAATTTTTATAGGTTGAATAAGAATGAAAATTAATTTTTAACAAGAAAACTTTGATCCACCCCTTACCTCTTAGTGGTCAATCCATCATATGGAACTATATGTGGTATCATATCATAGGTTCCCTCTAAATATCCATGAATAATTTTCATAGATAAAGAATATTAATTCTATCAATATTTGAGGTGTTCCAAAAATTGATAGTAAGAATTATAACATTGGTAAAATATAATGCTACCCTATCTCATATCAATTGTCCTAGAAGTGAGACGTATTTCAATAGTTGGTTTTCCATTCATTATTGATGATGCTTCTAGGACACAAGTTGATAATAGAAATATAATGTGAGGTGGACAGTCTCAAAATTCCATCTTGAATTCTTTAACAAAAAGGGTACACATCAATTTCATTGGTATCCAAACTACTAAGGATATATGGGATAAACACAAAAGCAGTTACGAATGGAATTTCAATGTTTAGGATACTAAAATACAAGTTTGGAGAAATTTTGAGGAATCTAAAATGAATTATGATGAATGTATTAGTGAATATTTCACTAGATTAAATGAGATATTCATAAACATTCTAGTATTTTTTGAGAATCTATAGGACTCCATCAATACCAAGAAAATGATGAGTAACTTTATAGATCATTTTAATTCAAAGGTCTAAGACCTAGAAGAAAGAGATGATTTATCTCTTATATAAACTTCACAACATTATTATAGCTAATTATATTAGGAAAATTTAATCTTTAAAGAATAATGTTAAAATTGAAATTAACATTAAATCCATGATAAATGGAAATGTCAGAGAAGAAAAGGCTGATGAGTCTAATGATTCATATAGTGATGAGAATGATGATGACTTAAATCACATTTTTCCCTTATATGATAAGTGTTTAAGAAGCTCAAATGGGAGGTATAGAATAAGCAATCACCTAGATTCTTCAAATATGGTATAACATATAATTTTTATAAGAATATTTCAAATAATATGGTTGATGAATCTGAATAAGATAATGAAAGATCCCATAAACATAAATGGGATAACAAGAAAATGAAACACTACATTATAAAAAAGAGAAATATTATGATCAAGTGTAATAAATATTAATCATCAATTTGTTTTTCATATAATGAGATTAGTTTCTTTCTCTATGAAAATAAAAGAAATGATTCATAAAGTAGTAGTAATGATGGAGAGGAAGGAATAGAACTTGAGTATAATATGAAAGAAAAAATAGAATTTTGTACGGAACAGATCATATATATCAAGAAAGAAATAAAGAAACTTGAGAAATAAAATAAGAAAATAACTAATAAAATGAATAAGGAATAATCAGTTCCTAATTATGAATAAAATAATGAGTTGATCAAGAAAGAAGTATAATTTTCAATGAGATCAAGATGCACAAATTAAGAATTTTCAACAAGATAAGATGATATTTTATCTGGAATAAAATTTAACTACTTGAGAAAATGAGTTTTTTGAGAAACAATCCATAGGTTTCATAGATCAGCATGACTTAAATATGTCCTAAGAAGAATTCAATAAAACAATTTAGATCAACGGATAAACTTATCAATATAGATAGAAGAAAGGTAAAAGTGAACTTGATCAATTTGATGGGTAGGTAACTTATAATAGTGAATGTATGAAAACCAATGTTGAGAATATAAGGGACAAGGAGAATGAGAAGAAATATCCCACATCTGGGAAGAGAAAAAATTTACAATTAAGAACCATCACCCATGAAAAGAAAAAAATCATAGATCTAGATTCATATTGTACAAATATGAGAAAATAATGTTTCAAGGCAATTTTTGGTGTGGTAGTAAGCATGGTCACAAATCCTTCTCATTCTAATTCAACATGTCATTACCAGGAATGAGGAAAGAATCAAGGGGAAGTTACAGTGATGACCATAGAATAAATTTACCAATAAAATTACATGTGAATAGATCTAAAGCACAACTATCTAAATAGAACACATTTTATATTCTGAAATAAGTTTGTGGTGAGTATAGTATGGATGGTCATAACAATCATGTATTCACGATAAGTTTGTAAGGAGATGTTCCATATGATGTGAATGGGGAGAAGCTCTAATTGAAGACCAATGACTTGAAATGAAAGGTTTCTAAAAGACTAATAATGTCAAGAAAGATTTCCTAGTTGTTTCACCACACTAATTTAAACTATTTAAAAATGGAGGAATCTGAGAAAATTAATAAATATAAAGTATATAAAGTAGTCTAATAAAATGATCTAAAAGTTCATGAAAAGTTATCCCAGGTGGAAACTTGAAAAACCAAATGATTTTGGTAGAAAAGAATCAACACAAATAAGAAGGCAGGACCAAATATACTCAAATTAGTGAGTCTCAAAATAAAAAATAAGAGTTCGAATGAAACTTCTCATGTTGAGATTGGTAGAAATGAATGGCCTTGAATGAGAGAAATCTATCAATTTGAATGTTACTTATGAGAAAAAAGAGGTAACTCTTTATTCCCATATTATTTTATGTTATTAAAACTAATAATATAGATACTTTATGGAGATGTTTGTGGTTTTCCCTTCTGGACATCATACTAAGACTTTACTTCATGGAGTCTACTTAATTTCAAAATATAAAAGAAAAGTGGGAATAAAATAAGGGGATAAACCATGAGTGTAAAATGAAAGACTTTAGATAAATTCAACATTAAAGTTCAAGTTATTGCAACCACACTTTTATCCATTTTTATTAATCATATTATCCAATCAATTAAGATGGAGTGTTTGATTGATGAAAAAATAAGATAAAGGGGGGTTTTATCATATGAACCTGAACATTATGATGCATTTTGCTGAAGAATTCTTATAATTTTTTATTTCATTAATAAATCTAATTATATAAAACCCCATGAATAAGAATTGAGATATTATGAGAATGATTTCACAAGAATGGTGTTTATGGACTGGTTATATATCTTTGTTAGTATCAATATTGTTTTCTACACTGGGATATCCCATGTACAGTTAGAGTTGATTAACTAATGTCTTTTTTCTAGGAGAACCATGTTTTATTATCCATCCCAATAAAGTGATCAATAAATTTTCATATAATGGATAAGAACATGTTTTTATGAATTTTCCCACGTTTCCATTGAATTTAATTTCTAATAAGGAGGGAGAGTTTTATCACACATATTGAATCCTAAAAAGTTTGATAAACAGTTATTGGTAAGAAATAAAAAGGGCGAGGTTGTTGGTATTAGTGATTTCATTTTTTGTCAATAAAATGTCAAAATGTGTTTAGTGTGTTTTTTTGAAGTGGTTATGCCTGGAGAATTATTATGGATTCATAGCATTGGATGTTACTTGATTAATTCTCCATGTTATTAAATCTAACAATTGTTTGTGGTAATATTTAATTATTTAAGATAGGTGTTAAGGAATTTTAACATTTGATACAACAACTGAATGTCATTCACCATTTATTAAAAGTCATTAAATACTTTATTTCATGAAGCAATGAAGTTTTTCATGGAATTATTATTGAATAATCCTTGGAATTTCATTATTTCTATAAATGAATGTTTTCTAAATATTTGTTGTGACGTTATACAAAAAAATAGTCCAACCACACTAGCTGGTATGAGGGACCCACAACCACTATTGAGGTGGGTAGTCAACCTTGGTTAATCCATCATAGTGGCAACAGGTGTATGAAGTGCACATAGAGGGTGGCACAAAAAACAATAGGCATCACCCAGAGGGGAAGAACAGTAACAGGGGAAACATTATGGGGTGGTATCAAAGGGTGTTTTGGATTTTTGGCTACTCAATAGAAGTGGATAATTGTTATTCCATGGCACCAATATATGGTGAGATCAATATGGTATGTCTATATGTGGGTACTATTCCTACATCTCATAAGTTACACATATAACTAAGGACATCAAATGAAATAAATCCTCACTGACCATTTGAACATCGTGATGTGCATATTTGAACTCAGTCGCACATTATTCGAATGGTACATTATCTTCTTCGTCTAGATGAGTTATATTAGTATGTGCTCACAAAAACTGGATATGGTGAGTGATCATGCTATGATTCTAATAATGAGTTGAGTTAATCAAACCGTTCAAGGAATGAAACTATGATTTGCAGGCCTTTAAATAAATGAGATCATCTCAAGAACCAGTGATGAAGTCATGAGGTCATCACATGAATCTGATCATAACAACATGTGTCTATCACATAAATTGGTATGAGATCATGGAGCCATCATTTGATGATCTTTTGATCACATGAATAATTTAATATAACCACTAAACCCATCACATAAATATTTATGATCTCATGTATCTTAAATTTTTTGGTATGTATTATCACTTTAATTATTCAAGATTATTCAATGCATGTTTACTAAGGAAAATTACATGATAAGTAATGTGATGATGAGAATAATAGGTACCAATCACATGGATCATATGATTATTACTGTAATCAATGAAGATGTCGAGTTTCTACAATCACATGGACCAATATATTTTTTGATGAAAAACTGAGAGAATTTGAGATAGACAACTCATGAAAATCGAGTTTCTACAAGTTTCTTTCCCACAAAGAAGAATTATCCCAAATGATCTAATTATTATGAAGGATATTCATGTGAACCACATTGGTTGTGCAAGATAAAAGAGGAGGAACATACTCTCTTGATTCATTCATGTGAAAGGTGGAGAGAGTCACAGACACACAACCTTTTCATATGAAAGAACTCACAATAATATCTTTTTACTATGACGGAAGAAGATGTTGCGGACATCTCTTATCTAGTGGGGTAGTTTATAAAAAACTCATTGACAATCATATTATCAGTGAAGCTAACCCATGTACAAACATATATTGTCTCTTTAAGTGTTTTATCAAGCCAAGGACACCATCTATATCACATGAAGGAAGGAGAAAACCTTCAAGACACTAGGTCTTGAAAATAGTTTTTGGAGAATGCACAAAAAGTATCACATGAATAATATACACAAGACATATGTGATTTTAAAAGTCCACTTTAGATAGACCTATGGACATCACTAGAATCTCCTGAGTCATTTGAGTGGATATAGTGTTCTTAAGTTGGAATGATTCATATAAATCTTATATGACTATGTGAAGGAATCATTGAGGTCACAAGATCACTTCTTTGAAAGAATTAGAATAACCTGTGAGTTTCTCTAGGGTCTTACAAAGACAACAAGACATCCACCCACAGATGGTTATTTAGATCTTGCAAAGAATATAATTATGTAAAGTCATTTTGAAAGACTCACCTATCTTATGTAAAGGTATTGAACAAATCACATTACCCTGATTAGAGTATGTTTGTCAAATGATACATTAAAGAAGAGAATAATTCAATGGATTTATACAATAAGTGAAATTCATGAAATCCATGCAACCATAATTGAGATAACTGAAAGAATTTAGATGCCATGAAATATGTTCATGATGTATACATGATTAAATTGAGGTTTTATTTCCAGGAGAAGTTTTTCAAGATATTAAAAGGCATACCTTTCCTAAAATATTGAAGAAAATTGTGTACACCTCTTGCACACATTTAGTGTGGTCGGGCCTTCATTCCATAGGAATTAGATCCTGAGCATTGTTCCAATAAAGCAACTAGTCATTACAGGTGATCAAAAGTTCTTGAACAAGGCCATAAGAATTATTCAGCTTCTTTCTATGATATTTGAAATGTACATCATCAAGAAATATTCAACAAGCTTGTGGATAAATATTTAAGATAATCTTATAGTGGATTTAACCTTCATTAGAGGGGAAGTCTTCCAATCGGTGTTGAGAGAATTTTATGTCTTCTATTTGGAACTAGGAGAATTAATAGTCTCTTAATTAGAGACAGATAATAATTCTTTCAGTTGAAGATGTAAGAAAATGGAGCCTCTCGGTTGGAGCTAGAGCATTGTAATCACTTGTTTCACATTAAAGAATCAACATTGGGGGACCAGCATAGAAAAGAGTGGGTCTTTGTACCAACCCTTTTATATATTGTGTTATACTCTCTCTTTATTACTACCACTGCACATGAAATGAGATTGAAAGATAATATTCATTGGATTATAAACCTTACAAGTTCATGATTTTAAATTTAAAAGAAAAAAAAATTGTAAACAGAAACCATTAATTCACCCCTCCCCTCTCAATGTTCAATCCTTTCTAGGGCACTATAATCATTATGATTGTCTCATATGATTTATCGTATGGTGATGTAAAATAATAATCTTTGATAAAAATGTCATCATTGATATATCATTTAACATATTGGAATCTTCATATTTAAATTATTTATTTAGTCCCATTTTCATTTAATGGAATTTATTTTTATATTTCATGAGAATTGAAACCACTATGAGAATCTTCCATTTAATCTAAAATTAACAATTAATTGTTTTATAATGACCATTTATTTTGTTTTAATTCTTATTGAAACATATTTATATCATATATTACTCATTAATATAAAATATTTCTAGTTTTATTTTATTGATACTCATCTATTATGACAATGATGGTATTGGTATAACATTTTTCATCTTGGTTGATGAACCAACTGAAATAAGAACATATTATACTTGTAAATGAGTAAGATTATAGAGTTATAATATATTAATATAATTTTAAGAAAAGAATAATGATGTTGATATAAAAAAAATTTGATTTTATAATGGTATTTGAAATTGTTTATATACGAAGTTAATAAAAAATGATAGATAGGAACATGATACTTACTTTGATGGAATCACTCTTTCTCTAAATGGGTTCCTTCATAATGAAGGATTTAAGCCTTTTTATCAGGACTAAAAGGTAAGGAAACCTAGAAAACTTTAAGTGATAAAAAATGGATATATATTCATAACATAATATATTTATATGAGTGGTTTGGAAGGTTTGGTGTAGAGATCCTTTTATAGGTGAAAATGAGGGACATTTCTTTTGAAATGTGAGTTATGTGAAGGCTAAAGAAATAATGGAATGGGATTTAGGAGTGTTAGAAATTTAATTGTTGGTGTAAATACAATATTTATTCATCCACTTGAAAATGGTCTACTCGAATAATTCTATTTCAAGTTAGTTACATAAAAGTTGATCCAATGTAAGTTAAAACTTTTTACCTTATTTAATTATTTACTTCTGTAATTATATTTTTATTAAAAATTTAAATTACCTATCTTACCTAATTTTGATTTGTTGATTCCAAATTTACACTAAATTTAATCCAATTAAATTAATAGATATGATAAACATATATTTTAAATTAGAAACATCACTGTATTAATAACCCTATTTTATGGAAAAGTGACTTCTTAGAAATTAAGTGTTATTAATCATATTTAATATTAATTACAAATTCAAATAGTGTTGATATATTTTTTTCAATCATAAAAAAGATAAATTTTCTTTTCAATCATTATTTAAAATTGATCATTTTAATTTATTTAGATAAAAATACAAAACACATAAAAATGTTCTTCGAGAAATATCTATTTTTAACACTAAATAACTTCAATAAAATCATATTAAAATTTATTATTTATCTTTAATAATTCAATTTTATCAATACATTGGTGTTTGAATATTTATTTAAATTTTATAAATCCATTAAAATCATTATTAATAATAATATTTGATGAATAAAAATACATATTTTTATAATAAAATATTTTATTTAATTATTATATTTTTATTTCATTACTTAATTATTTTTTATATGTGGATTATATTTTTCTAATATATTAATGTGTGTAAAAATTAAAACATATAATTTTACATATTTTATATAGGAATGATCAATGACCATATATCCAACAGATATATATCCAATGATCATATGTCCAATGACCATATAGCCAATGACTATATATAAAATAGTAATATTAAATTCATATGTATAGCCTTACATAATTTTCCAAAATCATGCTCCCTATTCTATAATATTTTTTCATAATTCTATTATATTATATCCTTTATATTGTTATAATTGGAAGTGTGGCCATAATGGAGAATCATGATAATGACAATTTCAAACATATATTATTTTTCTTTATGTGTGGTTTCATTCCTTTTGTAATTTTTCATATTATGTTTCATTTAATTATCTTGTAAAAGATTTTATTTTATACTGTAATATTTTATAATAATGAAATGTGGAATTTCACATTTTAGTTATGTGTTTTGTGTATCGCAAGTTAGTAGAAACATATGATTTATTAAAATGTAAATATATACTAAAATTATGGGAAGATAAATTCAAGTACCCTCGAAAAAATTTATCCTTCGAATATTAATTACTCAAAAGAAATAAAAGAGTGAAATTTATCATCATTCCTTATTTTGGTTCCCATATATATTTTTAAAACTGATGATTTCACTATAAAACATTAAACTTGTGTGTAGGATTGTTTCATATCTCATTATCTCTATAATCAAAAATATTTACTATTTTTTTCTCATAATAAATATCATGTCCCAATTGTAAAACATATGAGTTCTATAGATGTGATGGATTAAGAATTTACATCCACAAATTTGATAAATGTAACACATTATAAACAAGATACGGTTTTGGTGGATATTCTAAGTTATACACCATAGGCCTCACATGACCAAGGATCTCAATTTGTATGATATATATAGGGATATTCATTCCTTTTTTTCAAAATATCATAAACATATTACATTTAAATATTTTAAGGTACGACTTTCCAAAAATTTAAAACTAAAAATATAATTATTCATTATTATTTTATCTTTGTTGTTGACTTTTAACTACATCAATATTTCACTGAATAGTTCCAACATTCTCTATCATTTTTTTAGAAATATTAGGTAAAAAAATCTATACCTCTCTAACATCATCCTAATATATTGTAGTTCTAAATCTATTCTAATATAGAGCCTTATATGATTCCATTAGGATGCTAGAGTGGAAACTATTCTTATATACATACTCAACTGGAAGAATATATTGATTCCAACTTCCTTTAAAATCCATTAAGAGATAGCTTATCATATCTTCCTTGTCCTGAATAGTATTTTCATGTGTATCATTAGTTTGAGGAAGATAAGATATATTAAATCTAATATCTATATCTAATTATTATTTAATAATTATCTAGAACTATTAGGTAAATATAAAATATGGATTATATATAATTTAAAGTATCCCTCTCGGTATCCTTACCAATTTTGTTTCTTGCAAATATAATGATGTTGATCCGATGATAAATCATCTAGAATATCAATGAAATGAATCAACTTCATATAGTGATAAACCTTGACCCAAATGGAATTATAGCCTCTAAAATTATTTGGAAGTCCTATGATAAAATTTATAGGAATGTTTTACCATGTATATATATGTATATGTAGTTGTTACATCATCCACTTAGACTTATGTCGATCAGTGTAATGATCCCTAATTTTATCAATGGAAGTTCCCTTCTTATATAATGTTTTCATATTTATTAATGTATTATTATTTAAAGCACATGCACCACATGACAAAAACCAATGAAACTTTATTATGTGAATTTTAACATTACATTTATAGAATAATTATATCCATAAGAATTGAAAACAATATAATGGGATAAAAAATAATATAAGATAACTAAAATATGGATATTTTTTATGCTCTAACTACCAGAATAATCTCACCCACAAAGAACAGTGTAGAAATGAAGAAAAAAATTAGTATTGAAATTTTCATCATGAAAATAAAAATATATATATCCTTTATATAAAATAAATTTGAATAAATAATTAATAAAATATGACGTATTTCTATAATGTTAGTAACCTATATAACTACTCAAAATCTGACTGTTGTAAATGTAACCTTGATGGTTCTAGGTGCAGTAGAAGTGTATAGATGTGGGAGATATATTCAAATTTCATTTAATAATAATTTCTTGAAACCAATAGTTATGATCTTGCACATAAAAATTATAATTAATTTATTTTATATTTGTAGAAATATATACCTTGAATTAGGAACATTTTTCATTGGTGAAGGTTGATCATCCAAAAAGACCCTTTTTGAATATATTTGTTGCACTGTGGGGATCCAATGATAGAATACCACTAACGGTGATCCACACATGCTTTTATGATCTTTTAGAAACACCACTCAATCTATGGGTGGTGACATGGTGAGTCAAATGTCATGTGTTGTTGGTTCTTGTTCCCTCATTGTTCGGTCTTGAAGAAATATCTCTTTTAATCCTCATTCTTGAGAGGGATAGAGATGGAGGAGGTGAGAGAGAATTATTTTTGGGAAACAATTATCTCTTCTCAATTTTTAATGCTCTACACAATAGTCATAGCCATGTATTTATAGAGTTGGGATTTAATTTAAAATATTATTTAATTTCATATTATCCATTCAATATCATTTATTATCTTTAATAATTCCCATACCACATAATAATAATATAATAATTATTTTTTGGTGCATGCCAACTAGCATAATAACCAATATTATAGAATGGTCTTGTCAGTAAATATCATTCACCAGACTCAGTCTTGGCCTATTCGAACTCCTCTTTCATTGTTGAACAATAGAATAAATATTTTATTCTCAAATAAATATTTTATTCACACTTCTGTGAATAAATATATATTAAAATATTTAACAAATAAAATAAATATTTTATTCACAATCCATAGAGTAAATATTTATTTAATTTCTACGATCAATATATCATTAATAAAATTATTCCTTAAACTTGAGAATAATATTTATTCCATTAATAAAACTCAAATATAATTTAATTGAAATCAATAGAAACACTTATTATGTGACCCTCTGTGATTCTTTCTCATTAGAATAGTGCAAGAATTCTTACAGCCTAAGATTATTATCTAGTAATGGGTCAAGGAACCCAAGATAAATAACTTAATGTCACAACATCGACTACCACATATAGATGCTCAATGTATAATATAATACCTTTATCATAATATCTCATCAAGAAGGTTTCACATCCGTGATACCAATCTATATTCTCGTTATGTATTTCTTGAAATATCTCAAATAAGCACATTGTTACACTATGGACATGGAATTTAATGTGAAAATTATATTACAATCATAGGGTTGAGATCTCATCTTCCATAAAGATTTAAAGGAAAAAATCTTTCTCGACTTATTCATTAATGACATGACACTCATGATGCACCCAACATTTATCCATAAACTATTATTATCATTGTTTATGAAATACAACTAAGTACATGAGTTGTAACATGAATTAATAAAAATCATAAAGTATAAGGCCCATCACACCCTCTCATAGATAGGAATATCTGATGACACCAAAACAAGAAAAATTCTTGTCAGTGGGTCTATTCTCATAATCACTCATCCTGGAAATTACCAAGTGTAAGCTTCATAAGAAGAAGCCTCAATTTTTTATGAGTACTCACACATGACATTATATGTACTATGTGTCCTATCATAGGGCATTATCCAACTATAAAGAATTATTTTTAAATATCATCATAGAACATTAAATAAATATATAATCAAAGTAAATAAACAGTTGTTTCTAGGATTAAAACTCCAACAAACACTGACTTAATCTAGATACAAATACCTACAACTATCTTTCCACTAGACCTCATGTGATAGTCATGTTTCTGGTGAGTAAAGTATTTAGTCAAGGGGCCCTCCACATTGTCTTCCATCGAAATACTTCTCACTACAACTTCACCTCTCTTTAAAAAAATATCTTAAGAGAATATACTTATAAATTATGTGTTTTGTCCATTTATATGATCGTGGATACTTTTCAAGATCCACCACTATAGTATTTTCAAAATAGAGCTTGATATTGTATTTACTATTAGATACCATATTAATCTCTTGGATGAAGTTGTGCATCCATACTACTTATTTAGATACCAAAAAATCCACAATATACTTAAACTATACTGTATAATATGAAACCACATCTTCGTTTGATCTATTCAAGCTCAAATCACCTCTATTCAAAGTGAATAAGTATCATATTTGTGACTTCTTGTCACCTACTCCATAAACTAGGAATATATACTTAGTATGTCTCAGATATTTTTGTATAGTCTTGACTTCCATCCAATGGTGGTCACTTGTATTAGATTGATATCTTCCAACAACACTTAATGTGTATGAGACATCTATCCTAGTACATTTCACAACATACATGACTCACCCAATCACTGATGCATATGGAATCTTTTTTATTTTTTTATTTACTCATTTTTCTAAGTACACACTTTTATTGAAAGATGAATTCCATGAGATATTTCCAAAAATCCCCTCTTAGATTATTCTATACTAAATATCTTCAATATCTTATCTATGTATGCACATTGTCTTAGTCCAAGAAGCCTATTAGATCCATCATGAAGGATCTTGATTCTAATAAATTATGTTACCTCACCAAAGTCCTTCATATAGAATCATTTATTCAACCATTCTTTAATAGACAGTATGACTAGGATTTCATTTCCAACGGTTAATATTTTATCATCATATACTATTAAGAAAATAACTTCACTCCCACTAAACGATTTATATACACATAGATCACATTTTTTATTTATGAAACTAAATTCTATTATGGCCTCATTGAAACAAATTTTTCTTTACCAAGTTTCTTGATTAATTCCATAAATGGATATTCTCAACTTTCATACCTTGTTGGAATCCTTTGAAGTCACAAACCCATTGAGCTGTGTCATATAGATATCTTATTAAAGGTTCTAGTTAAGGAAGTCTGTTTTGAAATCTATTTTCCAAATATCAAAATCACTGATTTCAATAATGTAATTTATAAATATGATGGATTTGAGCATTGAAACTGGTGAAAAGTTTTCTTCATAGTCAATTTCCGGATTATGTTTAAACCCTTTAGCAACTAGTCGCACCTTATAGGTACTTACATGTCCTTCCATATCTAATTTCATATTGAATATTCATTTGTAACCAAAGTATTTTCATTTGATTTAGGGTCTACCAAAATTAAAATTTGTTTTTGGTACATGAAATATTTTAAAAATTCATGTATTCTTTCTTCTTAGAAACTTTTATTCCACTTACTGCTTCCTTATAGGTTAGAGGGTCATTATTATCAACTAATAATGATTCCCCATTCTTGGTGACTAGAAAACCAAACCTTTCAAGTTCTATAACCACTCTAGTACTTCTACATAGTAATTTTGTCTTTGAAATAAGTTTTCTTCCATGGTACATTATAGAGTTTTTTCATGTTCTAACTCTTGTGTATTTTGAGTCTAGAATTCATCAAATTTTATCTATTTCCCACTATCTCTTCTGGAGATTAGATCATCCTCAAGAAATTTGGGATGTCTATCAACCATAAAATTTTTTCCTAAATGATTGTATAGGTAGAATCCCTTTGTTTATTTTGGATATATTATAGAGATACACTTTGTGCCTTGGGGTGTAATCTTGTTACATTAAGAGGCCTTAATAAATGCTTCTCAACCCCACACATGTATGTAAGACAACACGAGTATCTTTTTATACCATAATTGGTATATATTCCGTATGTTTCTTTAGTTGGAACTCATTTTTGTATATATGCTACTATTTGTAATGCATATCCACAAAAGGATAATGGAAGACTTTTATGAATTTTCATTGATCTCACTATGTCCAACAAGTTTTGGTTCATCATTTCATTTACACAATTACATTAAGAAGTATAATGAGGAGTTAGTTGGGATAAAATTCCAAAATCCCATAAATAATTAATAAAGTCATGATTAAGATATTTCCCACAACATTCTGATAAAAGTTTCTTAATATTATTATTGATCGGGTTCTCAAATTAATTCTTTCCTTGAATTTATCAAAAGAATCTAACTTATACCACATTTAGTATACTTATCCATTTCTACTAAAATCATCTATAAAATTTATTATGTATTATTTCCCACACCTTTCTTCAATATGGAATGGTCCACAAACATTAGTATGAACTAATTCAAGAAGCTTTGAATAACATCCACCATTCCCACAAAATGGGGGGGTCACTTTCCCTTGTAAACATGTGTGAAATACCCTAAGTGGTTTCTATTCAAAAGAATCAAGATATCCATCTTGATGAAATTTATTTAATCACTTTTCATTTACATGACCTATTCAGTGATGCTAGAGTTGGGTTTGGTGTGATTCATCTGAAGTAACTTTATAATCGAATGTGATTATTTGGTTCATGTAACACAACACATAAAAACAATTATTTAAATGTTCCTTACCATGAAAAATGATATCTTTATTAAAGAATCAATGTTTATTTCCAAATTTGAAAATAAATCGATTCATATCAAGTATGGATATATAAATATTGTTTTTAGTAACTAAATGAACACAATAACAACCCTTTAAAACCAATATCATTTCAGTCAGCTACATGAGATGGAATTCCCTGATAGGTATAGTAAAAAATTTAGCTCTATTGGCTGATCAAATATCTACTTCTCCTTATTCAATCTTTCCGAATCTACCTAGTTTTCGTATTTGAATACATATGTGAGAAACAAAAGCTATACATAATACCAAATTTTTAGAAATGGATAAATTTAACTCGATAAAAAATTCACCTAAATATTCCCATTGATGCTTTGGTTGGGTGTAGTTTTTTATTTTAGTTACCTTTTTTCACATGTGAAACAGAAAACATCTTATTCCCCTGCTTTCCTCTTGATCTTCCTCTTCATGGAATGGCATGAAGAAGATTTGGGATTAAATATATTTGAATTATCTTTCTTATTTATCTCACCATAAGGTTGGAATGTTTATCACACTTCATGTTCTTATCTACTTTTTTTTATAAGAGTAAAAATATATTTTAGATAATTCTCATATTTTTCATATTAAAATTCCCAACAAAGCTGGAGAATATATAGATTCATTATATAATGAGGTCAGTTAAAAGTACATTGGGAGTTTCAACCATAGAACCTTTAAGTGCTCAATATATCCAATAAGATTGACTATTTGTGGCCCATATTGTGAACCCTCTCTAAGATTTCTCTGAAAGAGATCCTTCGAAATCTCAAATTTTTCATGTCTATATCTCTCTTAGTGAAAACCATCAAGGTGCTCAATCATGAAACATGAATCTAAGTTTTATTAAGAGATAATTAGTATACTATACATCAATGAAATCATCAAACATTGAAGGTCGACCACGTCACTCAAATGTTTTTAATAGATAGGGAAATCTTCGTCACTCACCTCTTTAACAGGCTGATCAGGCATTGATGAATCTAGCATGTAAGATTTCTATTTAAGGCATAACACAAACCAAAGTTGTCTAATCCACTCCTAGAATACACTGCCATTTATGAGGTTATCTTTCTCCAATATTGATCATAGGTATAGTGTTAATGATGAACCGGGAATATTATTCTACAACTAAGAAGAGTATTTTGTTAATACATTTCTTGATTACAAAATAAGTGAGATATAATAAATTAAAAGATCTTTTCTTTATTTAATTATTAAATCTACAATTATTTTATCAAGTCTCAATAGCCCTCTCCATTGAACTCAGAATATATAGTTTCTCTAACATTCTAATGGAAAGGATCCCTATTACTTTACTTGATGATCCAGACTTTGGCCAGGAAAACCATAATAAAATAATTAGGTTGGTTTTATTTCCAACTGTATACTTGTAGTTCCTTGATCCATTGAGTGGATTCCCCTATCCTAAAATCCCGACTCATATTTCCTCAACACATGCCTCAAAATTAGTATTGAAGAGACTTTGGTCTTTAAGATCAATACAATTTTAGTTATGTTAGCCCAAAAATCTCATAATAACATCATAATAAAAGTAAGTGTCTTGGATTTGGCCATGTACTACACTTAGTTCTATGGTTTTATTTCCATTAAAGTAATGTAATTCTTAGTATGATTTAATATTTAATTGAGGGATTTTAATTTAATATAAATAATGTTTATCCTTTTTTATCATTTAAACATCTTGTTATTATTAAGTGGTTGTTTTTTAATTGATTAACCACGTTATATAAAACATTTAAAGATAATTAATTTGTTTAATTTATATCTTTTCACGTGAATTCATTTATTTATGTGATCACGATCTTGTATCCAAAGAATAAATAATTTTGCTGAATCAAATAATTAATTAATTAAATGACCCATTCATGAGCATTATTTAATGGTTGATTTAATGAGTGGACATTAAATAAACCATTCAACGAAGGGAATTAACTCTCATTACCAGTCTTAATAATAGTTACAACACTCTAATTTCCCACTTGTGTATAACCTAGTTTTGTATCATTGTGGTTCCTTCTTGAACTGCCTCCTTGCACATTAGGATACACCATTAATTACAAATATTTATTACTCACATACATGTAAGGGGAACCAAAGGACTGGTTAAAGGAGATTACATAAATATCCTTGGACATGTAGGTCCGATATAATATTGGAGGGAGGGATGACTCATAGTCTATCATTTATTTAATATTAAATAATTTCAAACTCATGCAACAAATTAAATTTAAACATCCAATAGAAACACATATCTTGGTCAGACTCATGAATGGTCATACATGCAATGAATATGCAGAAGTAGATGTATACCATTCATTTCTTTATTAATTCTTTTATTATTTATGTTAAATGTGAATTAATTAATTAATTATTTAATTGTATTTCTTCTTTAATGATCATTTAATCTTATTTGGAGATACTCAGTGTTAATAGAATTCATGGAAAATAAATAGTAGAACTAATAATGACATATTAATTTAAACAATTTAATTGATAATTTAAAATTATTTAAAACCATTTTTATATTTTCAAACACATAACAATGTACCAATCAATAAAATAAGGGTTTAATGCTACAATTTTCAAATTTAATGCAGTTTTAATTTTTTCCATTAACGAGATACTACACAGTGTGTGCATTCAGCTACACTCTATGTACCTCACTTTTCCTATATGCAATTATAATGCCTAGATATTTTTCTTTTTATGTCATTTTATAGTGTGTACTTGATAGTTACACACCCAGTATCAACTTTCCATGTTTTAGGTTTGCCTGATCAACATGTAGTGTGCACTAAAATCACCGTGTGTAATTAATTTCTTGGTGCATATACATAAAATGTTCATGGTTATATGGAACATGCATCAGCTGCACGTCGTGTAACCAAGTTTTACCATCCAAATATTTGGCACTTATCAATGGAATCTAAAGTCATTATTCATTTTTTCTAAAAACATTATGAAAAATAAACACTGAACAAACATGATTAATATGCCAATAACATGTTAATTCAAATCAGATTAAATAAAAAATAACTTAAAAGGAAAATATAAACATAATTTCACATAGATAAACATTCAAATAATTAATTTTAAATTTAAATGTGAGCACATTTATACCACTTGATGGTTATGGGTTTTGTGAAAGTGTACGAAGGTGGAAGATATATTAAAATTTCTTTTAGTAACAATTTCCTATAACCAAGAGTGAGGATCTTGCACGTCAAATTTATAATTTATTTTTTTAATATTCAATGAAATAAATACCTTCATTTTTGGACATTCTTCATTGGTGAATGTTGATCATTCAAAAAGTCTCTTTCACATTACCTTCATTCCGATGTGAGAATCCATGCATACAAAACCTCTAGTGATGATCCACATGTGCTCTGATGATCTCCGATAAACACTAATTGATCTCGAGAGTTGTCAGGGAGAGTTGAATGTCTTGCATTGTTCGTTATTTATCACTTGTTCTATGGTCTTGATGAAATTCCTCTTGAAATTCTTGCTCATGAGAGGAATAGAGAAGGAGGAGTTGAGAGGTAATTCACTTTGTGCACAAATTATCTATTCTTGATTTTGGATGATCTAAATAGTAGACATAACCACATATTTATATAGTTGGTATTTAAGTTAAATATTATTTAATTGAATATCAGACATTGAATAACATTTATTATCTTTAATAAATCATATTCCACATAAAAATAATTATATATTTATTATTTTTTGGTGCATTTCATCTTTTGCAATAACAAATATTATATAATGGTCTTACTAAATAATATATCTCACCAGACTTGGTCATGGTCAATTAAAACTCTTTTATCATTTATTTACCAACTGAATAAATATTTTATTCATAAATAAATATTTTATTCAAAATCTAGAAAATAAATATTTATAAAAATATTAAATAAATAAAAGTAATATTTTATTCATAAGTCATAGAAAAAATGTTTATTTAATTTCTGCGATCAATATAATATGAATAAAATTATTTCTCAAACTTTAGAATAATATTTATTCCATTAATTATATTCCAATAGAATTTAATTGAGATCAATGGAAACACTTAGTGCGTGACCCTCTAGGAAACGTTCTCATTATCATTGGGAGGGTTTTCCTAAATTCTAAGAATAATTTCTTGTAACGGTTCAAGGTGCCCAATAGAAATAACTAAATGTCACAATGTCTACAACTATACATGAACACTCAATATGTAATATAATCCCTTTTTCATAATATATTATCATGTATGTTGCAATTTTGTTTCCCCAACATATATGCTTGATAAGTCTTTCTTTTACTATCTAAAATAAACATGTTATTACACCATGTCTATAGAATTTAATGTTATTGTTTTATTCAAATAGAAGGGTAGATATATAGGCTCCATAATGATATAAGGGAAAAATAATTCCCCTGCTTATTCACTAATGACGTATAACTCGTGACTCACCCGACATATCCAACTTCTCTATGAATTGTTATTGCCATTGTTTATGAAATACATCTAAGTAAAATAATTGTAACAAGCATTATTTATAATTTCAAATCTAAGGACCACCACACACACTTGTATATAGGAATATCTAATGACACCAAAAGATGCAGAATTATTACTTCATGGTTTGTTCTCATAATCTCGAGTCATAGAGAATACCAGTTGTGAAATTTATCAGCAGAAGCTTCAAATTCTTATGAGTACTCACACCTTACAATCTGTTTACTATGTGTCACATCATACTGCATTATCCAACCATAGAACATCATTTAAAAATATCATCATAGCACATTAAGGTTCTCATCATAGCGTGGAACTATAATGAGCTTATCAATGCAACATATAATCTAGGACATTATTAAGTTAGAGTCAGGCATAACAGTATATATATATAATAAGTTTTATTGATATCAAATATACATGCAATTAAATTATAAATAGTTGGTCCTAAGACACCAACTCCATCAAACATGACTGTTAAAATAGTAATCTGACTCTTAAAAAAAGTAACCTAACTCATGGAATATTATCCTCACCTATAAGAGTGTAAAATATTTTTTATCTTATAAAATAAAAACCTGATATATTTATATAATGATACATGTAAATAAATTTTATAAAAATGATAAAACAATTGTTTGAATTTTTGGAAAGATTGTATGTTTTATTTGAATTTTTAGAAAAATTTAAAAATTTAAAATAATTTTTTTTCATAAAATGTTTTTCTAAAAGAATATTATGTTACATTATAATTATAATATAATTTTATGATATAATAAAAAATATTTCAAAGGGTTGTAAAATTTATTATAATATTAAAATTAGTATTTTTCAAATATATAATGATTTTCATTAAAAATTATATTTATCATATCTAGAAAATAATATTCATAAAATAGATTTATTTTTTGAAATTATAATTTTTAAAAAAATCAGAGGGAATTTTTGGTATTTTTCTAAAATATTTGAATTTTTAGTGAATAGTAGAACATGAAAAAATGATATTTAATAGTATAAACTAAATAATGGAATATATGAGTCTTGCATGAATGAAGAACCCATTAGATTAAACTAATATACATAATTTACTATATATGGTTAAAATATTCATCCATATTTGTAATATTGATCAAAAATAATAAACTAATGAATATAATACTCAAAAGAACACCTATCCCCTTATAAATATGACCTCTCATTTCCCCTTATCCTCATATCTTTTATTCCTTGATAGTTGAAATCTTCTAATACCATTATCATCACAACCATCTCCCCCACATCCACAGTGTTAAGGTATCTCCAAAAGGAAAAACCAAAGTTCCTTAAGGTTTATTTTAAGAGATGATGTTTAAGAGGTAATATTCTCAATCTATCCCTTTTAGATTCATATATTTTATACTTCCTCTACACATACACCATATAACAAGGAATAATGACTCCAAAATTATAAATATATTTTTATTTTATTATGTTAATGTAATATATACAATCTATGATCTTCTATTCTCTCCTTATTCTAAAAATGATAGCATTGTTCATATTATGGAAGATTCAATCCCTCTATGAACAGCATACTAGGTTTATATATACCTCCTTCAGGGATTGTTATATTAAGGTTATTATTGTTAAATAGGATGATATTAATTATATAATAACTTATTTCACGATTATGGGATGTATTAAGGACCTTCTGACAAAATTAGTCAAATCTAGTTCCTGATTGTCAGTAAAGCCTCCTAAATAAACTAACCGTTTACCAAAAAAATTTATACTAAATGAATCATCTTTATGTCAGAAAACATATAAAAATTTGGGACCATATAAATTTCTGAAAATTATATGTATATAATTTCATTTCACTTGTGGATTTATTAGTCTCATTTAAAAACAACGCTAATAATTATCCACAAGTGATCCGACCTTGGAACCATGAAACAAACGTCCTCAGAGCAATGAAATTAATTATTTTATCTCATTGAAATGGTTATAAATGAACATAATAAAATTATATTAAATAAAATATTATTGTAAAAGGTTCTGAATTAAGTAATTAATTAATCAAATTTGATTATATTATATGTTAAGATAACATTAAGAATGATTATGGATATAAAGCAGAGATCTCTCTGAACCAACTTTTTTTCTTTGGGTTATAAACTTCCACTCTCTTACTCACATTATCTCTCTTACCCAATTAATAAATATTTTTTATGTTATGTAATGATTATAAATTATGTATATATTTCTATTACATATATTCCTTGATTTATCATCATTCCTATGATAGGGTTATACATGCCTTGAGTTCATTTCTCAAATGTCTTCTTTAAAATCATACCCGATTAAGGGGAACTTCTCTATACCTCAATAATTTTATATAATTATATTTTAATGTATTTAATAACATTAATTATTTCATTAAATAATGGAATATATTATGGTTAAACATTCTTGTTTACCTTTGGTTTTCAATGAAAATTAAATGTTCATTATTTCTTAAAATTAATTAAATTGATTAATTAAAAATAGGGTTGAATGACTATTTTTATACGCAATTATATACAATTTCCCATGAAGATTTTTTAAATAAGAACCAGGTTTAATGCATATTCTGATCTATTCATATATAAAGGTCCAAATTATTTAATTTCTTCATCTCTTTGGAATATATATTATATATCCTTTGATTGTGATATTAGGAATGATTATGCAACCCATTTCTCTCCATGAGTAATTATTAATTTTACCATGAATTTGATTTCTATTTTTGGAACAAATAATCAAGTACATATTATTATGGGTGTTCTATATAACATCTCACGAATGGTTCACTCTTATGTAATCTGGCCCAATGGGTTGTGTGGACTCAAACTTTCCTCTGGACATGCTAGAAGTTGTCAACTAGCAGTGAGGGTATAAAGGTAGTACAGTGGTGAGACTATACCCTCTAGATCAATAAATAATACAGTATAATAAATAACAAATAAAAGTAATTATAGGAGAAATAACAACTTGGAAGCAATAATGAATAGGTAAAATCTAAATAATCCATTAATGCATGAACATGTTATGCCCTAAAATTCAAGGAAAGAATCATACAATGGGTAATGCATACTCTAGGGAAAGTCTCATAATATAATAAATACTCAAAAAACTACAACTCCTTTATGAAGCATGAGTACATTCTTGGTCCCAACTCCCATGTCGAGTTCTACTCCATTACAATAACAGAAATCATCAAAATATGAGAACCTGAACTGCAACTATGATATCTTTCCAGCAACCCAATGGTATCACGAATAGGTTGTGTGTAAAAATCTATAAGATGACACTAATGGAATCTAATGGGTTAGGACCAAGATGATGATGAAGGATTTTGTTTACAAATTTTGATTTTTTGTCATGATATTTTTTCGAAGAAAGGAAATCATATCACTCTGTATATGGTAAATATCATACTGACAATTGTTTTCAAAAAAACCAGACTAACCTTGGGTTCAGAGTGGGAGGATTTGATCATAATCAAATTCACTCGGAATATTTTATGAATGGATTGGTTGTTTTTATAGAGAATCAGAGTCTCTATGACTATGGTAAAATAAATAGCATGATGCTTTGCTGATTTTTTACTTCTCATAAATCATAAGTAATTTGTAAAAGTTATTATTGAATTTTTTTGAAATAAACGGGGAGAGAAATAGATGGATCCAATTATTTTCATATTGATTGGACCTATAAAGAAATTGAAACAAGGTGTTCCCAATCATGGCCAGATTTATCATATTCATGTGAGAAGGTAGAGATGCTGTCAATCGTAATCAAAACAATTGGGACAAGATGAAAATAAAAGGGTGTTGGAGATAGTATTTTGGCTCGGAAAAAAAAGATCATGGTGAGGATGAGGAATAAAAAGAACATACTCATAATGATCATACCCAGAATGATCATATCCAGGAAATTCATACTCAGAAATATTGTACTATAGAAAATGATAATCAGGATAAGTTGGAAAAAAATATGGTTACTAGTAACACTGATCTATCATACTTGGAGAACCACTATACTCAAGTATAGTTATTTTCAATAGAGACCGATGGAAACCGAATTGATCTAAGGTTGATGAAAATTATAATGATGAAAACTGATCAACAATGTAGTCAAAAATTTAATATGGTTCAATTAATTTCTTAAGGAAGAGATAGATGAACTTGGATTTGTTTCCAAATATCTACATCAAGTGGGTCAAGAGTTGAATTAATTATTTTCTATTCATGTGAATTTTCAGGAGGGACAAGGGAAAAGGTGAAGGCGTATAAGAGGTTCAAGTGAATAGATGAATGAGTTTTATGAATGTGATTTCAAGTGAGAGATTGACATTCAAAATAATGATTGTATTAAATTGATATATATGATTGTTTTTAGCAATCATAGTGGTATCTATTTCCTCTTTACATTTACATTAAATTAATACAAAGATTTATTTTGAATAAATGAGATTCATAAAATAAAACTCATGACATGCAATCAAACTGGAAATTGAAATGAAATTCAGAAGAGGTAAATATTATATATGAATTGATATGCTTCAAGAAATGTTGATGAAGTCCTAAATACACTCAATATTTAAGGGAAACCATGATTTGGGTTAATTTATCCGAGTGGGAAAATTTACGGGATTCCCACTAAATCTTTCATGCATCCCCTATAAAAAGTGATGTGTACTTTTCACTTTTTTGGCTAATGTACTATTCATCTCATAAGAGAGAGAAAAATTGTATTTTTAGAGAGAAGAATAAGTTTTCAGAACGATATTCTGTTAGAGAAGTTTTGATGAATAAGTGAAAGAGAAAATATAAGATCAGAACTTTTTATTCATTTGATCATCGTACTGAGTGATTATAGTACTCAGATGATTACCGTATTTGGATTATCAGTTTTATTAGGATGATCCTCATATTGGGATGGATTATCAGATTAGGATTTCTATACAGTGATTTTTAAACTAAAAAAGAAAAAGTTTTGATTTGTCTCAATCGTACTTATCCAGTATTATATCATTTCACATTGATCAATCAACTAGTATGAATATGACTCGGAAGAATAAGGCTAAGAGAATCATACCGAGAAGGATCATAATGGGGATAATCGTACTTAGGGGAATCGAACAGGTAAAAACTTAATGGGAGAATTGGAATGGTTTTTATTTCACAATGTCCATTGTGTTGTTACCTTATTATAGGAAAAAAATTTAAGACATTTTTTTAATTTAATACTTTTGTTGAGTTGAAAAGAAGTGAATTTAACATGAGTTTTTTCACAATCGTTGTTTTACCCTATTTGTGATAAGAGGGTGCGCACGCACTATTTCAATTATTTATATATTTCTACCGAATTATAATGGTATAACATACTTATTGTAATCTAGGGAATTATTTATAGTGGATTATGTTGTATTAGATTACTTTTAAACCATACCAAGGATGTAGCTATTCATATTGAATATCGAACCTTTTAAATACTTGTGTTCATATGGATGTGTGTTTGAATTGTATACAATAGGGAATAGAATCTTTAATAGGAGGAAAATGTGGTTTAAAATGGAAGGGAACATAAAAGAAAAAAAATAATAATTGATTCACCCTTTCCCCTATCAGTGATAAAATTATCCTAACATGGCACTTTCAACTTGTATCAGAGCATAGGATCCCATTTTATTATTCTTTACACATGCTGAATTTGAATTGGATGAAAAGTAAATGTATTACAGTTTTTTCTGGGAAGAATTATCATATCTACAAACACATAAATTTTCCTTATATTATTCCTACTAGATATGATGTTCTTAGTGTTGAAATATATGGGTTTTCTCCTGTAGAGTTTAAGGCACCTCTTATATATATTGATAAGAAGAATCTGAAGAATGATAAAAGGGATAAGAATGTAATATTATCATCACTTTCTAAAAGTGAATTATTAATGTTAGAAGGTGTTTCCATATCCAAAATTATATGAGATAAATTGAAAAACATATAAAAAGGAAATACAAAAGTAAAGAAGGAAAATTTAAAAATCTAGAGATTAATGTATGGGGATTTGAAGATGGGAAATCATGAAATTATTATGGAATATTTTATAAGGGTGAATGATATTATCAGTACTATCAAATGTCTTAGTAAAAATATTGATGATTCTAAAATTGTTGAAAAAATCTTAAGAAGCCTTCCTGAAAAGTTTTAATGCAAAATTTTCTTTATTGGAATATGGAAATCCTGGAACATTGTATCTTTATGATTTTCTTATCATGCTCATCACTTATGAAATAAGAAAAGAGAATTCTATGAAATGGAAAGAAACAGTTGATATAAAAATCTATTTCAAGGATGAATGAAAGAATATTCAAAAATATTCTTATTAAATATGAAGCTGGTGATTCAGACTCTGAAAATTAGGTATGTTAAAATCTTGATGATATTTTATTATTATTTTATCAAAATGATAAAAGATGTATGGGAAAATACAAAGGGAAAATTCCCATGAAATGTTTGGAATGTTGAGGCATTTGTGACTTTTAGGATAAATTTCCTCAAAAAAAGAAAAAAGAGGATAGTGATGAAGAAGAAAGAAATATAATAATATCATAAAATATAAAGGAAGAAAAAGGAAAATTGAATTCCATAGGGAATGATAGAAAATTTTTCAATTCCAAAAGAACAAGCTTCTTATCTAAATATGAAGAAGAAGAAGGAGATGATGATGAATCTGAAAAAATAGGTTAGTATGGTATATAAAATAATTTTATTTCAATAGTGAATGATGATGAATTTTAAAGTAGTAGTTCTAAAGAATAATAAATTAAATTTGAACATCATTTGAAATAAGAGTTGAAAGAATGTATAAGGAAGATTAAAATACTTGAGAAAAAAACAAGAAGTTGGAAGATGAATATTCTTTAAGAAAAAATGAAGAATGTATTATAGATGAGAAAGAAAGTATGTTAAAATATATTGATGATATGAATAAATTTATTGATGGAGAAAATAACCATAATGAGTATATGCAGGTGAAGATAAAGGAAAAATAAGAAGAGTCGGAACTTTTCCAAAAAAAACATTAAAAATATTAACAAAGAAATAAAAGATTCAAAAAATATATCTCTAAATTTATTGTATGTTCATGAAAGAAGAAACTTGAGAAGAATCAAAAAAATATATCTTCAAAGGTTGAAAGGAATGATGGAATTTTTTCTCAAAATAAGATCATTGAGAAAGTTATGTATGTGCGGAATACCAAAAATTTTGGTAATTCAAAAGACTCAAAGAACCCTGAGTCTGAAATAGTTTTAATACAATATGAATCCGTAAAATTTTAAAATACTTCTAGTTTAGATAAATCATATATGAAAAGGCCGAATTTGATTAACAACATGAAATTTTGGTGGCTTATAAAAGAAATAGAATAAGGTGGTTGAGAAACGTATTCAAAATTCCAGCCATTAAGGAAGTTTTAGTGGAAAATACTCATTTTAAGTCCATTTTGTTGTTTTAGTGGATTTATACGTACAGAAAAAAAAAATTTCCCAACAACATTAACATTATTTTTATAGGTTATGAAAGGAATGGTTTGATGGGGATAAAATTCCATTAAAAAGAAGTATGGAATGATGTTATGGAAGTAACCTGAAAAGGTTGTAGTAAAGATTGGAAATAGGTTTCAACCCCTGGAAACTATCTGTAAAATACGTGAATAACCTAAAACTATTTAAATTGGATGTATTGTTTCGTTATCAGAACCTCAAAAGTTTTTAACAATTCTAGAAATTCAGAGGTGAATAAATAAAAGAAAGAAGTAAAAGATCTTTTTGTTGAAAATGCATTGAATGATAAAAAAGGATAATGACCTTGGATTATTTATATTGGGCTTTCTTCTCATATGATAGGATATTTTAAATTGTTTAAGAATATTAAATATTTTAAATAATTAACAATTACATTTGGAAATGATGAATCTATTGGAATTGAGGGTGTCATATCATCCGTCATTGGAAATTAAAAGTTGAATTATGTTAATGGAATGAAACAAATTTTCTATGTGTTTTACAATTTTGTGATAAGTTTAACAAATTTAACATCAAAAAATATGGGTTTTTTGTTAAAAGTTATGAATATTTAAGGATTTTTAAAAGAGTCCAACGTATAAAGGGAAGTTGGTTTCAGATTAGGGAAAAAAACTCTTTTTACATTAGTAGGTGGAAGAGAATAAATTGTAGAATAAAAGGTTGGGAAACATATGTCAAATAAAAATAATAAAGTTATCTAAAATATATAGTGTCTGATACATTTTTGATTTTACAAGAATAAGATGTTAGTGTTTCACTAATTATTAGAAAGCAAAGATTATGAATAAAATTTATAAAAATGTTGTTATTTTTTCTAGAAAACCCCAATATATGATTCATTATTTTATATGTGGTCCAATGAGAAAGTAATATAAAATTGAGATAAGTACATCATTACTTTAATTTATGATTTTTATCACATTACTTGTGTTATGTATATGAAACATAAATAAAATGCTTTTGAAATTTTTTAAAGTTTAAAAGGAAAGATGAAAAAGAATGTTAATATTATATAAAGAATTTGATAACTGAAAATGGTAGTGAATACATAAGTAAATAATTTCAATTTTATATTGAGAAGTATGGAATTATATGTGAGTATAGTTCCCCATACACTCCTCAACAAAACGGGTTTACTGAAAGAAAGAATAGAAGTGTGTTGGAAATGGGATTAATTATGTTATTTGAACATAGACTTTCCCATTACTTTTGGAGGCAAGACTTGAGTACTGTTGTTTGTATCTAGAGCCATTGTTTTTTAGGCTTCAATTAGTAATGACTCTATATGACTTTTTTTATGGTAAAACACTATGTTTGAAACACTTACTAGTTTTAGGGAGTCCATGTATTATAAATAATAAATGTGGAAAATATAGAATTTTTGACCAGAAAATTGAAGATTGAATCTTTTTTAGCTATGCTCTAGAAGGAAGAGTATATAGATGTTTCAATAAAAAAAGTAATAATTTTTTATTCAATTGATGTGAAAGTAATTGAAAAATAATTGAAATGAAAACATGATCATGCAGAAAAAGAAGTTGAGAAAGTAGAAGAAAACAATTCTGCTAAAGATATAAACAATTATATTCCCACTAAAGAAGAAAAAATAGGCACGGATGTTTCGAGTTATGAGGAATATATTCAAAAATATCATCCAAATCTAAGGATGCAAGGGGAAGATCATAATATAATTGATGATCAAAATCCGAAAGTTTAAACAATAACAACAAATTTTATTATACGTACTACTTTATATTCAAAAGTGGGTTCGAATGATGTGAAAGAATATTTTGAGAATCTGGAATGGGTTTATGCCATGAGTGAATATTTGGATCAAATTGATAATAATGACACATGGGAACTCCTACCTAATCCAGAAAAGAAAAACATTATTGGCATAAAGTGGTTTTTTTAGAACAATCTCAAAGAATAAGGTGATGTGATAAGAAACAACGGCAGATCGGTATGAAAAGGATATTCACAAATTAAAGGTAATTATTTTGATGAAACCTTTTCTTTAGTGGAATGATTAGAAAAATTCAGAATATGTTTTTCTATTACTGCACAACGAGGTTATAATATCTTTAAAATTTATGTTAAACACTCATTCTTAAATGGTGATCTTGATGAAGAATCTTACAATGAACAACCTTGTGGGTTTGTTTTTGGGAAAGATTAAAGTTATGTTTGCAGATTAAATAAGGCCTTGTATGGGATAAAACAAGCTCCAAGGGCATGGTACACCAAATTGGATACATGTTTGAGTTTTAATTTCAAGAAAGGAATAGTGGATATATATCTCTAGATCAATGAAATTCATAGTTATTCCCACATTGTGATTTTTTATGTTGATGATATTATCTTTTTTGGGAATAATGAAAGAAGTTGTGAATAGTTTTCTTAAGAAATGAAAAGGTTATTTGAAATTTCCATACCAGTGGAAATGAAATAATTTATTGTGTTAAAAATACGTCAATGGAAGGAATAAATTTTTGTTTCTCAATAAACTTATGCAAATGAACTTCTTAAAAGGTTTGGAATGGAAATATAAAAACTTGTCTCTATACCAATATCAGTGGGAAATTTTTTTTCTAAAGATAGAGGAGGAAAATAAGTTGATTGAAATGAATTTTCAATGTTGATTAGAAGTTTATTATATTTTACTACCTCAAGACCCGACATTGTTTATGTTGTTACCTCATGTGAAAGATTTCAGAGTGCTCCAAAACAATCACATTTATTTGTGAGAAAATGAATTCTTAGATATATCAAAGGCACAACTAACTTAGAAATCCAATATGATAGCTCAGATAGTATTCATTTTGTGGGTATTCATATACTGATTGAGAAGAAATTTTTTATAATAGAAGATCCACATATGGTAGAGAATTATTTCTAGAAACTAATTTTTTAGTTGGAATTTAAATAAATAGAATTTAGTATCTTTTAGAATGGATTAATCTGATTGTGTCCTTACCACTCAAGACACTACTCAAATTTTGACGATGAAAACAAAATTGGAAGAATTATTTGTTGAAGTGTAGTTACCCTTGATATTGGGTTGTGATAATCATCGTATAACAAATCTCACCAAGAATCATTTTAAAAATTCATGTTCAAAACATATTGATATAAAATATCATTTCATTAAATATCATGTGGAGAATAATGAATTGAAGATGGAGTATATTCCAACATATGAACATGTTACTGGCATATTCACAAAACCTTTACCAAAGGAATCATTTTCTATGTTGAGGTTGAACATGGATGTCTAGCCTATTTCTCATCATGGATGACATATATATTTCTATCTCATATCTCGTATTACCTTTGGATAGTGTTGTCAAGGGGGATAATTAATTGTTTCATAAATCTATCCTAATGAAAGTATGAAAGTGGGAGTTGTGGGTAAGCTGTAAATTCAGAATTTCATTGTGAGTTAACTATTATAACTATTTATTGAAGTGGTTATTGAAAACAAATAGCATTGTTTTCTAAGAAATAATAAGACATGAGTAAGGATGATAAAGACAGTTCATAATCATTACTCTTAGATGAAATGGTTTTTTTTCAATGATTCATGTTTCTTATAATGAGATAGATCACATAGGCTTAGTATTATACATAATTAATCCATTTCTTTTGGATAAAAAGTTTAGTGATTTATGAAACATGGTTGACAAAAAAATCCAAAGGGAGATATTTTTATGACCAAGATGATGATGAAGGTGTTTCTTTTCAAATGTTTTTTTGTTGTTAAGAATGATTGTTGAAGAAAAAAAATCACCTCACTTTGTATTTGGTGAAAATCATACTAACAATTGTTTTCAAAAGAATCAAACTCACCTTGGGTCCAGAGTGGGAGGATTTAATTATAATCAAATTCAATCTGAATTTGGTGTGAAATTAGTGGATGTATTTATGGATAATCAGAGACTCTATGACTAATATAAAATAAATGTGATTATGATTTTCAGATTTTTATTTCACAAAAATCATAAGTATGTTGTGAAACATATTATGCAAGCTTGATGAAATATAAGGGTAGTGAAAGCGATGTAAGAATTGTTTTCTGATTGATTGTTCTTGGAAATAAAGTGAAAAGGAGTTTCTCCCAATAATACCCAGATTTATCGTATTCTGGTGATAAGAATAAGATGGTGTCTATAATATTCAAAATGATTGGATCTTGATGAAAAGAAAAGGGTGTTAATGATAGTATCTTGGATTATGAAGAAAACGATTTTGGTGAGGTTGTGTAATAAAAATATCATACTCATATTTATCATACCTAGAATGATTATATCCACGACAATCGTACTCAGAAATATCGTTCTTTGGAAAATCATACTCATGTTTAATTGGAAAGAAAGTTGTTTGTTGTTTACACGGGTCCATCATACTTAGTAAACCATCATACTCAAGAAAAAATATTTCAATAGATACCGATGGAAATGGAATTGATATAAAGATGATGAAAATCATAATGATAGAAACTAATCAAAATTTTATTCAAACATTTAAGATGATTCAATGAATTTATAGATGAAGAGATAGATAAACTATGATTTGTGTTCAAATGTCTACATCAAGTGCGTCAAGAGTTAAATCACATTGTTTTCTTTTCAAGTGAATTTTCAAGTGGGTTAAGAGAAAAGGTGAAGAAGTAAATGAGGTTAGAGAGAATAGATGAAGTATTTTACTGAATTTTCTATCAAGGGGGAGTTTTACGTTCAAAATAATGATTACATTCAATTTATACAGATCAATTTTTTCAGAAATCAGAGTGGTATCCATTTATTCATACATTTACATTCAATTGATAGGGATCTTTGTTTTGATGAAATCTGATTCAGAAAATATGACTTGTAAATTTAAATCGGAATGGAAATTGAAATAATATTCTATAAAAGATGATCAGATTGTATAATAATTCAGAAGTTTTGAGAAGCATTAAAAAATTCATAAATGCACTCGATATTTAATGGAAATTAATATTTTGGTGTATTAATGTGAGCAGTAAAAAATTTTGGATTCTTGAAAAATTTCTCACGCGCCACCTAAAAAGGTGAAAGGGTAATTTAAACTTTTTTTACTAATGTATTTTTCATAACATAAGAGAGAGATACTTTTAATTTTTATTGAGAAGAAGAATTTTTCATACTAATATTTTGTTAAAGAATTTTTTTTTGATGAATTGAAAGAGAAGAGAAAAGATCACCACATTATATTTAGATGATCATCGTACTCTGTGATTATCATACTTAGTCGATTACAATATTTTTCTTGAAAATTGTATTCGATTGATCATCATACAGAGATAGATTATTATATTAGGATTTTTGTGATTTGATTTCTTGACTGAGGAAGAATAAGTTTTTATTTGTCTAAATTGAACTCATTTGGTGTTATATCTTTTTATATTGAGAAATTGTACAAGGAAGAATCTGACATAGAATAATCGGGTTGAGAGAATCGTATTGGGAAGAATCATATCGGGGAGAATCATACTCAGAGGAATCAGACTAGGAAAAACGTACTAGGAAAATCGGTCTAATTTTTATTTAATAATGTCAATGAAGTTCTTACCTTCTTCTGGATAATAAATTAAATAAGTGTTTTCAATTAAATACATATATGGAATTGATAAGAATCATAAGTAACATGAGTTGTTAAAAAATCATTATTTTACCCAATTTGTGCTAAGAGGTTGCACACACAATATTGGGATTGTTTACATAGTGTGTTACATGAGTGTAAGGGTGTATCCTACTCATTATTATCCAAGGATATTTTTCTAATGGATTTTGTTGCATTGTATTAATTCCAAATCAAATCAAAGACGTAGCTATTCTTATTTAATAGTGAACCTTATAAATAGTTGAGTTCATGTAGATGTGTGTTTGAATTGTTTTGAGTAGGGAATAGAATGTTTAGTAGGAGGCGAAGTTTGTTTAAATTGTAAGGAAACATAAAAGAAAAAAAGTATCATTGATTCTCCACTCCGCCTCTCATTGATACAATTATCTTGACTAGGCACTTTCATAAAGCATAACTTGTTTGTGAATATAAATTGAATTAGTATGTAGGTATGTCAAATGTAATTCATTGAATTAAATACAACCTATGTCGAGCACAGGTTCATCATCGAATAATTGGATGAATCTTCATACATTAGTCTAATAAAAAATATCTAACTATGTGTCATAAAATATAGACATACACATATATGTATATATATGTGTGTGTGTTTGTGATTTCTAGAGAGGACCCAAGGTGTATTACCAATGGTGTCCTTGTGTAATTATAATCATAAAGGGTTTCATATTTAATATAACAACCTCAATAAAAACATCTAAACCAATTGGGAGTGGGATTTATGTTAATTTCCAGTAATTAATAACGGTGGTGTTCCAAACCATTTTACTAACATTAATAATAATAAAAATAAAAAGGATCGTCATTTCCATCAGTTTTAATTAAAAATAATGATGTGGGGAACCTCACCCAATAATTCAATAATTAATTTTATGGGGTTCCATTCCCAAAAGTTTAATAAGCAATGATATCGGGTTACATTCTCATCAACTTCTAATATGAAATATAACGAATATCTTATGTAGAAATTTCTAATGATAACAATGTATAAGATTATGTCCAACAAATTAAAATCTGTAAGGAAGAATTTTGGGTCTAATTGTTTTTAATAATAATAAAAATAATGGACATCATGTCCAAAAAATCAAACAAGTAAAGAGGAACATCATGTCAAAAAAATTCGAATAAATAATGTGAAATAATTTTTACGGTAATTTCAACTAAGAAATGATGAGTTCCATGTCCAACACCACCTAATAATTCTCTTAAGTTCCCAAAAAGGGGTGTGTGGCATGGTTATACAATTCACACATCATTAGTTCAGTTAAACATCCATGTTATAAGGGGGGAACATAATATACTTATATTGGTGGTTTAGTATCATAATTTATCAAGGGTTATGTTATGATTTTATACCACTATATATACCATCATGCTTCATTTAATTAAATGATTCCCAATTCCAATTCAATTCAAGCTACTAATTAGTTCAATTTTAATGTAACCTAAGGGGTAAATTTGTGGTATTAAACCATTTAGGATTTCATTTAATAAAATTCAAAGTCCCACTAATCAAGTATAAAGTCAACATATAATGAGCGTGGTTTTATTATATAAAAACATCAAATCATTCATGGAATTTATAATAACAAGTCCTAAGGGGTGGTTCTTATTGATGTTAAAAAACCTTCAATAATGGTATTAGGTCTCAAGGAAAACAAATTAAATGTGCTAAAAATTTATTTATATTAATTTAATATTTATGAGGTGACACATGGGGAATCTAATGCACAAAAAAATAGAACATTTTATAATCAATAAAACTAATAACTAAAGGAATATAGACCACCCACCATTTACCAATTAATCTTCACTCATCAATTATTTTGATTTTATTTGAGATGGAATGTAAGAAATTAGAATAATCATAAAACACCCCAAAAAAAGTGTATATGAGGTTTCATGGAAATAACATCCAATACAGTTATAGAAAATATTAAAATATGAAAGTGTAATCATGTTCTTTCTATTTCTCATCCAACATGATGAATTCTTGTTGATTCCAAGTTCAGATGGAGGAGAACCATAAAATCCTAGGAGGGTGAGGGAGGAACTCCTTGGTGGTTGTTTTGTGTATGAATAGAGGGAGAAGGATGAGGATGAATAGATAAAGAATGTAGGATAAAATTTTCATTTCCATCACCTTTAATGATCCACACAATTTTTCCACACTATTTGGCTAACATTGTGGTGCCACTATCCAAAGGGACACCCCCTAACACCGTTAGGTGTATAGTTTGACAAACCAGGTTAAAATTTTGTGGTTACCCTCTTAAATTTATTGATAATAATTTCCATGGTTGTGATTCCTCAAGAGCATGATTTTAAAACCCATGTGCCTCCCTATTTGGGTCATATGGTTATATGGGACATGTCACACCGTTTATAAAAACTATGTCCCTTAAAAAAGAAGGTCGCACGATTGAGCTACATGGTTAGTACTAATTTTGTGTCAACCATATACCTAAGCCTATCTCTCTCAAAAATTTTCTTTCAAAATATGATGCTCTCGGAGGTCTTCTGGACCTCAAAGACACCTATCGGGCCTTGATCCACATCCATAAAAAACATTTCAAAGGGTTTCAACTCTTAAAGTTTCATCCTAAATGTTTTTTAATATTTGTACCATCCACCAAATTAAAAATAAAATCCCATTAGATATTTTGAAACATTAAAAAATGAAAGTCCTTAAAACCACCCCACATTAGAAATACTCATCCCAAATAAGTCTTGGGGAGTAGAAAAATATCAAGACGATTCTTGCATGCACCTTTCCAACCTGAGACATGATCACATCATCATCTCTTTCATCATCTAGACCATGGTTCTACCCACCATTGGTTTATCCTTGAATAATTAATTACATATCATAGTACTACTACCATTGGAATTACCTCTTTAAGCATTCCCCTAGAATCCTAAAAATTTCATTGATATGATTTCCAAATCATTACACCTGATCACAAGAGAGAATACTGCATCTATTCCATGATTTGATCAAAAAATTAAAATCCATATCGACCTCACATAATCAGGTTTTTAGAAATCATATATTGAACTCGTCTCATCATGGTGAAGTTCCAAATGCATTTCCACACCGTCCACAAACACCTTATCGATAGAAATCATGTCGAACCACCATTGGTTGACTAATTGCAAAATGCTCAGTTTTCACAGCCAATGTGTCACTAAAATATAATCTTGATGCCCTTAATCTAAGTCACATTGAGATCATATTGAGAACACTCAACGAATCTCATAAATAACTTTTGATGATTTCTCTTATCCAAACCATCTCTTTCTTATTTCTGTTATCATGCTACAACAAGAACATCAGTGTAATCCCAATACAGCATACATGGATCACAAAAATCTTCCTAGGTCTGATTCATATACATTAAATTCACCCCAGTATGTATTAGAAATTTTACATAGAATTTACTAAGAAGTAGATATGTACATTATTACGTTGACCTAATATCATAAATGATCTAAATGACCATCAAAAGACTGGTCTCAATGTCCCATGACCCTTCTCACATAATGTTAATCCACCAGAAACTGGCACCTCACTCCGGACTATATGATTTTTATTATCATCTCACTAATTAAAAGAGTTCCTATTAACAATATCCATTCCTCCATTTTTACTTAGACTCAATTAATAGTATTCTAAGAACTCGATCTTCCTCAAGCGCTAATGTAAAATTCACCCACCACCGATTCATGCTTTCTAAAAATGGTTCTCATGGAATTTGATGAAATTAAACTCAAAATGTGGTTCACCAACCTCACTAGGCCAAAGGTGTACTTACCACCATATGGATACCACTCCTCGAGCACTACTCACGAGGAGTACCTCTATTAAAGCAAGAAAAAATATTAGTTTTCTTAATGTATAGTCAATACTGCCTCAACATGATCAGGATGATGTCAATATATTTTTCATGATTCCCTCTAAATTAGAAGAATACTAATATTTCATCGATAGGAATGTATCACTCTTTATAGCCACACTCACATCTACAGGGATATACATTCCTTAACAAACTCCTAACATCATGTCGCCTAACAATGCAAATCACCTTCTTCAAACAGGTCAATCGTCTCATGTCACTCAGTTCAAATTCAATATTATCTTTCATCATGGGTGCTTCCTTTAAATTCATAAAGATATGGGTCACCAAGCTCTCAATATTCACATCTAGAAAACAAAAATCCTTGGAATATACCTTTCTAATCACTGAAATTCAATTCTAAACAGTTACCACACACAAATGGTGTGAGATTTTTTTCTATCCATAACCAGTGTACATATCTTAACACCTAATTCATGACCTAACTCATGCATATTTGAGACATTCATCAACCATGTTAAGTTTATTGTGTTACATGAAACATCATTGATATCTTATTTTAATCTCCCTTTTAATTTATATTCAAAATTAGGCACCCTCATATTCCATTATTTTTTAAAAAACCACTTTCCTCATGAAATCCTTCCAAAAATTAGAACATCATTCACCCAACCATTGGTTACCTGGGCTAGGCACCTGGATAGTTCATTATATCGAATCCAATTTAGATATCCATCACCCTAGGTGATTCCTTTAAAAACATAGACATCACCATGCCTATATTACAAAAATTAATTACCTACCATGAATCATCTTATAAATGAGTGTATACATAATCTCATCTCTTAAAGATGCATTCATAAATCCTGATTCAACCTCTCTCATAGGTTGACCTCAAATACATCAATGTCGCTGACCGACTAGAGTCTTAGTCATTACTAAGGCCTTTGGGTCTCCCACCTTGCCCAATAATCTCTCGCATGAGAAACTTAATCTATTTAACAAGGTTCTATTAAAATTTATCTATCACACCTTAAAACTATTTTTAAAAGAGTTAAATCTAATGGTAATGAAATCATTGAACCGTGAGGGTCATGAACTATCAACATAAGCATAACAATATCACTTGACAAGCATCCACCTACCAAGCCCTAGTTATCTTTGAGAATCCTCATAGAGGAGTGATATTTGGAAGGTTACAATGTAAACATAAAAAAGGATAAGAATATTATACTCATAAAGTATCCATATATAGTAATACCCCCTCATGGTTTAGCTTACTATCCAACTACATGCTTACCCGATGGTTCATTTCAACTTCTAAGAGTACTACCCAACTCAACTGTTTAAATAAAAACACTTATTATGCTTGGGAACTCAGTTCAATGGTTTACCAACTTCTTTATTCAATGGAAGCTACCATAAAAGGATAACCCCTCACATAACATAAGGTATCAAGTTTAAACAACGTTTTACACTCAATGGTCTCTAGGATCTACCACCTAACATATAAGATCAAATAACATCTGAAAAGGCCATTGAAGCCTATGGGAAATCTCATGTTCTTATTTAACGTAACTCTTAATGAAATGTTAAAACTAACCCACACATGAGGTTCCATTATTATCAACACCTTTGAATGGTATTTTTAAGACACTATACTTTATCTAGATAATGCTATGTAGAATTAGGTAAATTATAACATAATTTCCTTTTCAACAATTATTTATTCAAGGTTCTAAAAACTGGGATTGGGTAAGAAATTTTTTAATCCCAATCTATATATGAAAAATAATCTTTAGGTTTTCAACTAGAATTTTAACTAACTAACACCTCATAATAAATAAATCTCAAAGGCAGAGAAAACTATCTTTTATAATTTCTGAGGGAATAAGTTTAATAAGATTCCAATATTGATTTATATGCAACATCATATAATTGGTTTTTAAAACTTTAAATAACCATTCCTATTATCATAAATATACCCCCACAGGGTTAAGATATAATCACGATAAAGAAATAAAGGTAGCCTATGAGGGTTCCATAAAGCCAGTCCTATGTTCAGTAATTTGGGAAGCCACTCTCAATTTATGGAGTCACCACTCTATAAATTACAATTGGAATCCCCTTTTAGTGAAAACCATTACAGTTAAATTATTATAATTTTAACACACCCTTTTTAGATTTCTATCGTGGGAATATAATGATAAACCCACCTACCGGGATTGGTTCAGTATATAATGATTCATTTATATAGGACTTCATTCCAAGGTTATAGTGGTATAAGTATTTATAAGTTTTAATTATAACATCATTTAATTAATATCCATGAACAAATACTAGATTTTATCAATAGAAGTTCAATATTTTTCATTTTACAAATTCCATTCAGGACAATTAATTATCCATTTTAAAATTATTTTATTTATTAAATTAATTTTGATCTAATTAAATTGAATAAATCCATCAATCTATGTGGGAAAATTTTTAGGTTTATGTTGACTCTTTAATTAACAAACCTACACTATAACCATATCAAGGAAGCTATCACATTAGAAAAAAAATACAAGGTTGCGCTGTAATAATAACAAATACAAGGTATACATGTGATAATTCTAAATAATCACGAAAAATGAAATATATATAAACAAGCTAAATAATCACTTAAACATAGTATATAGATAATCATAATGATAACATTTTAATACCATGTTCTTGAAATGATGTATGAACACACCTCATCACTTTCCATATGGTGTGAATGGGTAAATTCCATAGATCAATAACCAGAAAAAGTATAAAAATCCCTCAAGGTAAAATAGTAATTAACTATAATAACGAATCATCATGAAAAATAGTCTCATACCTAGAAAAATGATCCATTCCCCAAGAGCGGGTTGACCGTTCCCAAGCATGAGTAATTTACTAAGTTCCAACATATGGCCTCATGAACACATCCCTATATGCTAGATAATTTTGACTACTGGTGGGGGCCTATAGTTGGTATAGTTGGGATACTATACCACCTAGATCAGTAATAAATACCATGGAAGAAATAATAAATGAAAGGCATAAGAATATAAAAAACAATTAGGAATAAATAATGAACAGTCCAGTGTGAAATAATCCATTCATACATGAACATTCTATGCTAAAAAAAATAAGGTAGTAATCATACAATAGCTAATACACATAAAAGGTAAATAATTATAAATGAATAAACAAAAAAAAGGACTCTGAATAATATAGTTAAACCAAGTATATGATAGTTCTCTAACTCCCATGATATTTCCTGGTCAATAAGAATAATTTTAAGAAAAAAAAGACCGAAACATGTCGCCATGAGATATGTCTCGGTACCCAACAAAATTCAAAACACGGTGTGAGTAAAACATAGTATTCCACCACCAATAATGTATAATTCATATCTGGTCCAGGAATATAATATGAAGTATTCTACATGTATTTAAAAAGTAAGGTGGTGAAGTAAATAAAACCCTCGTCGTGCTAAGGTTCCTTAAATCTACCTACTTCATCATAAACCAAAATATCTAAACATGGGTCATCATATATATATATATATATACACATACATAAATGTGTACTTATATATATAAATATATATTCTCAAGCGAGGACCCAAGGTGTATGACCAGCGGTGTCTTTATCTGACGGTAATCATAAGGGGTCTCATATCAAAAATATTAGCATAAATCAAAACATCTGAACCAAGGGGGAGTGGCATCATGCCCAATAATTTCCAACAATTAATAATGGAACCACCCCAAACCATTTAACTTACATTAATAGTATAATAATGAAAAATATTTTCCCATAAATCATGTTTAGTTAGAAATAATGATATGGGGTTTCATTCTCAGTAATTAAATAAGTAATAGTATGGGTAACCATTCCCAAAAAATTAATAAATATTGAAAAGGGGAAAAATTACAAATAACATGGAAAAAAATTATAAAGAACATCATGTGTAGTAATTTATAATGGTAACAATTTGAAATTTCTCGTTTGAAAAATTCAAACGTATAAAGAAGAACGTTGTGTCCAACAAGTTCTAATAATAATAATAAGTAACATTATACCCATAATATTAAAATAAATAAGGATGAGCATTATGTCTTGAAAATTAAAATACAAAATTAGTATCATTATGTCTGATAATTTCAACTAATAGACGATGAACTCCATTTCCAACCTCACCTAATCATTCACTTAAGTTCCCAAAAAAAGTCTTGTGACATGTTCATACCATTCATACTTCATTTATCTAATTAAACATCCAATTTATAAATAGGAAACATAACACACCTATAATAGTGGTTCAATATTATAATTTATTAAGGGTCAGGTTAGGCATTTATACCACTATACAAAACATCATCATTCATTTAATTAAACACTTCCCAATTAAAATTCAATTCATGCTACTAAAAAATTATCTAATAATATTTCCTAAGGGGTAAATTGATGGTGTTTATCCATTTTGGAGTTCCATTAATTCAATTATGAGTCCAACTAATCAGGTGGAAACTCAAAAAACATGAGGGTGGGTTTATTACATAATTATGGAGTACAATTCATGGAATTTATATAAACACACCCAAAGGTGTCATTCACATTGTGGTTGAAAACTAACAATGATGGAATTAGGTCTCAAGGACAGCCAATTAAACATGTTAACAATTTATTTTAATTAATTTAACATTTATGAGGTAACACATAGAGAATTTGGTGCATGCCACAACAAAAAAATTATAAATGATGAAACATTAAGGTAATGTCATATTTACCACATAACATATACAAAGTAAACATTACTCATCAATTATCAGGAATTGATTCATTCTAGAATGAGAGGAATTGAAAAAATATTCAAAATTATTGAAAATAGGGTATATGATATTGCTTGAAAATAACATTCAATAAAATGTTAAAAACTATAATATAAAGAAATATGAATAATATTCTTACTGTTACTCATTCAACATGAAAAACGATGGTCAATTTTGAGGTTAGATGGAAGAGAACCATCAAAGCATAGGAGGGAGGATGGAGGAGCTATTGGGAGGATATTGTGCATGGTAATAGAGGGAGAATAAGTAGGAAGAAAAGATAAATGATGAAAAAATTGTAATTTACAACCCCTTTAATGTGTTTGTTGGTTTTTCCACGTCATTTGGCTAACTGTGCACCAAATGTGTGGTGCCACTATCCAAAGGGACTCCGCCTGCATGGCTAATCATATAGTTAGGAAAAATATTTGAATAATTTATGGTCCCCCATTTCAATTTTTTGTAGAGGAATCATACTGTCATGTGGCCTCAAGAGCATGGTTTTAAAACCCATGTACCACTCTCTCACTGTCACATGGTTTCCTATGAAATGATTCATGGTTTATAAAAACCACATCCCTTAACAAAATAGGTTGCACGCTTGGTCTACACAGTTAGTACTAATAGTTCTCCAATTGTGTTCCTATGGTTTTCTCTATGAGAATTGAGATTTCAAAACATGACACTCTTAAATATCATCCAAGAATATGAGTCATCTATTATAACTTAAACCACATCCAAAATAACAATTTAAATTTTTCTAAAACATGAAATTTTTTCTTTTACCTTGTTTTAACATTCATTCTATCCACCAAATGAAAATTCAAAGTTCTTTATAGTTTTCAACCTATTCCAAAATTAAGAATGTTACATGACAAGATAGTTCTACATTTTATTGGGTAATGCTTATGTCTCATGAGATGATATGTATGATATTAGGTAGTAAACCAAATCCATGATGTGACTCTATCCACAATATGGTTTTATCTTTTAATTTGTCCTTGACTTATTCTTAGTTCTTGTTTCATGATGTCTCTACATCCCAATGTTTCTAGGATATTATGATTCCAAGTTCTATATATTGTGCTCCATTAATATTATTCCTAATCCCTATATTTTATGATATCATAATATTCCTTCTAGCTCATATGTTATGTTTTTTATCATGCTTATTCTCATACTAAACTTTTTAGCTCACCCCTTTTGTTTATGAATTTCCCCAAGTTATCCTATATAGTTTAGGTGATAAAATATATTTAGGATATCATTATAGATATTAAAATAAATATGGTTTATTATAGTTTCACTTTAGTGTATTATAAAACAATTCTTCGAAAAACACTTGGCCTCTTGTTATTTGGGTTGTATTTATTGGATTTTTTTTAAAATTCAAGTCTTATTATGTGTAAGTGACATGGGTTTCTATAATTAGCCTTGAAATGTTTAAAAAACAAGCATCGAGATATATACTTCACAATATTTCTCTTTATTATTTCCCACTTGGAGTGATCATTGAGATATCTATACATCCTTATGCTTATCAAAATGATAGAGAATGCTTTGAAATGTGTGTCATCTAAAAAATTAGTCCTAAATTATAGTATTTAAGGGACAAATATTTATTTTATAAATCTTATAATTGCATCAATCTCAGGTTTGAACTGTATAATATTCATTAAATTATTCTATAGATGCATATTTTCCTTCAATCCCTCCTTGATATTCACATGGATCGATGGTTCAACATTCATTTGGTTGAGATTGATTTTATAACCTTTCATTAGGATTTCAAAGTCCATTCATATTTATCCTTTAGTATTGGGTCTCTTTAAATTCTAATCATAAAAATTATTTCATTTTTTTTTTCATGGAGCAATGACTGCTTGTTCATCATCCTAAATTGGTAATGTATATTTATTATTCATTGTCCTTAGTCAACTAAAACCATCTCCTTTGGATCATGTTCAAAAATTTATTTTTTAATATATAATTTAAGATCTTTTTATCGATACATATATCATACTTATCACTATAGAGGCAATTCCTCTATATCTTTAATGAAAATATTACAACTACTAGCTTTAGATCATATACTGAGCATTTTTTATCATGAAGCATTATCTGATGTGAGAAAAAAGATACCACCAAGAAATTTTAATATGGAAACTGTAACATCCAAAGTAAATAAAGAATAAATAATTTTCATATTTATTAATATTTACGAATTAAATATTAATTTTACTTTAAAGGGGTTGCTATGTTCGATAGCGTACCCGATACTCAACAAAGAGTTTCATTGAAATCTTACGTTGCACACTAGTAATAAAATAATATTATTTTAAATGGTAGTTAACACATAGTCGTTGTATTGGTGGTAATGGATAGAAATATCTAAAATATGATTATATATGTTTTTAAATGTTTTTACATTTATCCAATAAAAGATAAAGGCTTAAAATACGAAAAGAATTCAATTTTAGGCTTTTATACCCTAATTTTCACTAAAGGTTAACTTATCTCCTTTTGATGGTGAAAGGTCATTAAATATTGTTTTGGTCACTTTTCTACATTCTATTGGACCAAATAATACTCTTTTTTAGAATCGGTACATCAAAATTTACATTGTGTAAATTTTTGGTATTTTTCCGATAAAGTTCATTTTTTAATGAACAGTGAAAAATGTGGTATTTTAATTCAAAACCTATTTTTAATATAATTTATTTATATGATTATATTATCATTTGAATTGGTTTCAAAGTGTAAATAGAATATATTTTTACCATTTAATCCAATGGTGGACGTTGGAATTAATTTCACTTTGAAATTGGACTTAAACTAGTGTCAATCTTTTGATATATATTGTTTCATAAAAACATGCTATTTGTTATGACAGTGGGAATTAATTATTAAATTAATTAATGTAAATAATATGTTTTGAATATTTTAAAATAGACATCATATTTGAATTCAGAATATCAAATATAGCTTAGTGTGAAGTTTTGGTATTTTTCTGAAAAACTTTAATTTTTGATGAATAGTGAAACCACTAAGTGGTACTTATAAAAACAGATTTTTCATTTAAATGAAATTTTTCCACTTCTGTGTTTTGAATTTCAAAAATCTGACATACATGGTTTTCATTAATAAGTAAAATGCGGTTCAATGGGATTAAAATAATTTTTTTTGGTGAATAGTAACTTTTAAGTTTTTTATCGCGATTAGAGGTAATTAGTGTAGTTTAAGTTAAAAATAATTTTTTAATAATATTAAATGAACTTGACACATGTACTACCCTTATTGGATGTATCATGGCCGACCAAGACAATCCATGGGTCAACTTGGGGACACCATGGATCCACTTTAGTTGGAAAATGACATTAATATCTTTTTATTTAATGTTAAAATAAAAATGTCACAAACATGAGTTGTTTTACTAAAACAATTGTTACATGGGGTTATTCAAGTCAGATTTTTGACTATAAATATTCATTGGAAAGCTAAAACAATTTCCTACATCATGAGTTTTTTTTAATTTGTAGACATTAAATAAAGTAAATTATTTATGACACCATGATGATGTAGTGATTACCTCATTATTTAACAATTTAAATAAAATGGAAAGATAATGTAAACTATAAGACCTACACATATCCAAAACCTATTGGATGGGTGGATTTAGAACCCTTATCACCATATCCTAGAAACACATCAATGTGGTACCATTAAAATCCGAAACTCATTCTAAAATAAAGTAACATTTCCTTACTTTCCAAGAGTGCCCCTCCTCTCCTCTTATAAAAGGCCCCCACCTCTACCACCTTAAACACACTTCCAAAGCCTTTGGCTCGGCCAACCCCTGCCAATTTTGACTCTCCATATTCCTCTATTACTCCTTGAATCCTCACTTTGTGCAGAAGTCTTTCCAAGGAAGCTTTTAAGCTCAAATCTAAGAGAGTTACCCGATTTTAAGGTAATGTCTTCACTTGTGATCTTTTGTTTTATTTTGCTTCTCCAACCCCATAAACTCTTTTTATTCATTTCTTTGGTAACAACTCCAATATCTTCAATATACTAGGATGTTTTTATAAGAATCATTAGAGCTACACTTAAACACATCTACATCTAATGGTTAAAGAACATACGGTTTCTGTGGTTGGCAAATTTTTGCCTCACGAAACGATGATTGTTCAATCTTCTTTTAAACACCTTTAATGGTGGCCATTAAGATGTAACTCTATTTATATATGATATATATTATGTTTATGTTTTTCTTATGCTTATTTATTTATCATTTTTGGTATACCTTTATGGTTTCCATTGTGGGTAAACACGATAATTTCATTTTAGGAAGTGCGGACTACCGCCCCCTCAAAGTGATTTGATTCGTTAATGCCATATCTGGGACGTATAAAGGATGGATTTAAAGTTATTATATATGATGTTATAATGTAATTATAATATACCTCTATATCATTATTATTTCATTCCATTAAAGTATGATATAGAAATGAAAGTAGCGTTCATGCGTACGTACGGCTTACCGTCTCCATGAATGGTGTATTTCATTTCTTATCCACAAATGTAATGTACTATTATAAGTACATATATATATAATGGATATATATGATTTATGTTACATCTAAATTATTATTATAATTCTGGAATTAAAATATACATACCTCTCATTTAGTTTTAATTCCATTAATATGACATAGAAATGAAAGTAGCGTTCATGCGTACGTACAGCTTACTGTCTCCATTAATGGTGCATTTCATTTCTTACCTCTAAATGATTATGTGATATTATAAATACATATATATTCTAGATATATATGATATATATGATATCAAAATCCGGAATTTCATTCTGGATATAAAGAACTTTTGACCACATGAACAATATGTAATTTTAAGAAGTCCACTTTCAACTTAAGAACCAAATATCGACAAAACAAACATTATTAACTTAATGATTACATAATATTTATAACATGGAAATAAGTGATATAAAAGGAATAATAAGCTTTAAAATGGTTCTTAAGAAATTATAAATTAATTCAAGTTCATTATTCAGGACGTTAAAGAATGATCGAGTCAAGTCGGACCCGAGTTAAGGGACTTTGTCTCAATCTCCTTTCATTGAGGAATATTTCGTTTTATACACCACTATATTTTATATGGTGTATAAACCCCTTTGACTTTTACATTTATAAAAAAGGAATATTTTTCTACGAAGCTCTTCACTAAACGACAAAAAGGAATGTTTCTTTTAATATACGCGGTGACAACGACCTTTTCCACCGTCATGAGTATTATTTGGTCTTTGGCTTCCTCAACAAGATGTGATGTTTTTAAAATGAAATAAATACCATATACACTTTTATGAATTTTGGTATTGAAAATGGTTTTTATAATAGATTTGTTATGTCAATATATTTGAGTGATATATTGTGATCAAAGTGTGGAAATGTTTTCTTTCCATTATATTTGTTTTATGTCTTATGATTTTATAATGGTACTTATACATTTGACGAGTGGTTATGTGATAAACCATATGACGGGTGGTTCCATGAATACTAGGATGGGTGTTTACGTTATAACCTCCAATGGATTGGGTATGGAAGTCATCTGTATGGATATTCCATTAAGTATGTATGGAAGTTGGTCGTATGGATTTTCTATTAAGTGATATGCGTGGAAGTCAACCGTATGGTTATTCCACTTAAGTATGTTTATGTCCCAAGTTTCCTTTATATGTTATGTGTTCTTTATATGGGTTTTATGGTAATATTTTGGTTACAAAAGGGTATGTAATGAAATTTTATTCAGTGAATAGTTTTTACTACTTCATGAAGGTGATGGTATTACTTTGATAAAGTATACATGGTTTACTTGATGTCTGAAAAACTAATAGTTTTCATTCTTTGTGTATCCCTTACTGAGCTTTTTATGCTCACCCCAAGTTTTTTTGAAATGTTTTTTACAGGACTTAATGTGGAATAGGGTCTGGGATGGGAGCAAAGGAAAGTCATGTTATCTAAAACATGGGACTAGACATGTTTATTTTTAAGAGTTTTTATTTTATGGAAACTTAGTCTACTTTGTAATCTTTTGAGATGTAATAGTTATGTCCTAATTCTCTAAAACTCTAAACCTGAAAATATCCTCAATGTGAATTATTAATTTATTTCAATATTAAGTAAGGTTTATGGCTGGGGCCTTATAGTTGGTATCAGAGGTCGGTTTAGATAACTTTAGGAGTTATACTTTTATTAAATAATTATCCAAAAATATTTTTTTATGGTCAAATTGAAATTATATAGCATTTGAAGATTACCATGTTGCTTCAACTAAGATATTTCTGCGATAAGAATGGGGTTTCATAGAGGAAACAGAACAAATTTTCTAGGAAGGCATACAAAAGGAAATATCCTTCTGAATCAGCATCCTCAGATGGTCAGAATCAGAACTAAACAGTTTGTTGTAGTGATGGCTCAGTTGACTCAGGTGAAAAATGTTGGTTGTTTTTATTGATGATATTTTGGTGTTTTATAAAATTAAATAGGATCATGAAAGACATTTGAGGGTTATTTTGAAAACCTTGAATGAAAAGAAATTGTATGGGAAATTTAGCAAGTGTGAGTTTTTGTTGCAAAAAATTTTGTTCCTTGGTCATATTCTTTCTAAAGACGGGATAACGGTTGATCCTGCTAAAACAAAAGTTGTTGAAGAATGTCCAAGACCCAAAAATGTAACTGAGATCCGTAGTTTCCTTGTTTTGGCAGGTTACTACCAAAGGTTTGTTGAAAAATTATCACGGTTATCTAGTCCAATGACTAAGCTTACTCGGAAGGGTGTTAAGTTTATCTGGACAAAAGAATGTGATGATTGTTTTCTTGAGTTGAAATGAAGATTGGTGAATGCTCCAGATTTGGAACTTCCTTCCAGGAATGGTGATTTTGTTATATACAGTGATGCTTCGTTGAAGGGACTTGGCTGTGCCCTTATGCAGAATGATCAGGTAATTGCTTATGCTTCATGTCAGTTAAAAACTCATGAGGTGAATTACCCTACACATGATTTGGAATTAGCTGCTGTTTTTTTTGCTCTAAAAATTTGGAGGCATCATTTGTATGTAGTAAAATGTGAAATATATACTGATCACAAAAGTTTAAGGTATATATTCACTCAGAAAGAATTTAACATGAGACAGAGGAGATGGCTGGAATTAATCAAGGATTATGATTGTACAATTCATTACCATCCGGGAAATGAAAATAAAGTGGCTGATGCTTTGAGTAGAAAAAGTTATGCTTCATTAACAATGTTGTGTTTGAAACGTGATCCTTTGGTTAAGGAGTTGATGAGCTTTGGCATGGAAGTTGTTGGTGCAAGAAGTTCTTCTGTTTTGTTTCAGGTATCAGTGAGATCATCCCTATCAAACAGGATTAAGCATGCACAGAGGGAAGACAGTGAGTCGCAAAAATAGGTAGAGCTGGTTCAGAAAGGTAAGTTGTCTGAATTCAACATTGATAATGATTGTGTTTTGAGGTTTGGGAAGAGATTATGTGTGCCTTGTGATTCACAGTTGAAGAATGAGCTGTTATGTGAGGCTCATAGTTCCCCGTTTTCAGTTTATCCTGGCAGTACTAAGATGTACAGAGATCTGCGGGAGTATTACTGGTGGGATGGAATGAAAAGGGATATTGCTGATTTTACTGTGAAGTGTTTGACTTGTCAGCAGGTTAAGGCAGAGCGGCAGTTACCGAAATGAATGCTTCAGCCTTTACCAGTGCCATAGTGGAAATGGGAAAACATATCCATGGACTTTGTTGTGGGATTACCGAGGACATCTCGAGGTAATAATGAAATCTGGGTTATTGTTGATCGCTTGACTAAATCTGCCCATTTTTTTTCTATACGAGATACTTTTTCCCTATATTAACTTTCCCATTTTTATCTTAAAGAGATAGTTAGGTTACATGGAGTTCCTCTCTCCATTGTGTCTGATCGTGATCCTAGGTTTACTTCTAACTTTTGAAAAGGCCTTCAGAAGTCGTTGGGTACTGAATTAAATTTTAGTACAGCTTTTCATCCGCAATACGATGGGCAGTCAGAATGAACAATTCAGATCTTGGATGATATGATACAATCTTGTTCGATGGATTATCAGGGAATTTGGGACCAACATCTTTCTTTGGTTGAGTTTTCATATAATAACAGTTTTCATTCTAGTATACAGATGGCACCGTTTGAGGCATTATATGGGAAGCAGTGTCGAACTCCAGCTTTTTGGGATGAAGTGGGTGAAAGGAAGTTGATGGGACCAGAATTGATAGAAGAGTTGGTAGAAAAAGTTTAGTTGATTCAGAAACACATGAAAAAAGCTCAAAGCATGAATAAGATTTATGCAGATAACTGGAGGAAAGATCTATCTTTCGAGGTAGGTGATCATGTTTTTCTCAAGGTTTCTCCATGGAAAAGTGTGATGCGATTTGGTAAGAAAGGAAAGCTGAGTCCTAGGTTCTGTAACGCCCCGACCCCAGCTACCCAGAGTCGGTGCATTACTTCGTAACATTGGCATGATCACAAAAGATCAAGTCTCGAAAGACCGATTAGTTTAGTAGCCTTGGAAACACTAGATACATTCATAAGTCTTACATTACATCATAAAGTAAACAAACTACAATAACATGGTCTTCATAGTCCAAAATCATATCCCTTTCTGACTACCCCTGTAGGTCATTCATAAAATACTTCTTCACATCCTGGAAAAAATATTAAAACATTGAAATGGGTGAGCTCAGATGCTCAGTAAGGTTAACAATATAGCGGAAGCTTTCATAAATAAACATTAACATTTAAGGCGATGTATAACTAAAACAAAAGCCTTTTAAACTTGAACTTCAACATAATATGGCAAAAGTAAAATGAGATAATTCCATTCACTTCTTCACATGTATATTCTACTGGTCGAATAATCACATGCAATATCAATAACCACTTTCATAATGATGGAATGTATAATGCCGGACATTCTGAAACATTTTGTCAAGGCCTCGGCCAAGACGTCTAAAATGATTAAGGCCTCGGCCAAAACCATAAATCAAATTGGGAAAGGGCCTCAGCCAATTCCACATCTAGTTGTCTCATGAGACCTACCGATGCATCGAGGAGCTATAGCGGGCTCCACCCGTCACTTATTAAGTCCAATACATTCCTCATATGAATAGGTTTAAACATATCTTAAACCATAACATAATCGTATCACATAAAACATGCATAAAGGAAACATAACATTTCCACATTTCAATCACAAGATATCAATACAACACATTGATATAATAAAAACGCTTTCAAAACCATTTTCAATACCAAAATAAAATAAAGTTAAAACTTTGTATTTATTTTTCATTAAAAAAATGATGGCTTGTAGAGGAAGCCGAAACTCAAATAATGGTCACGGTGGCGGAGAAGTCGTTGTCGTCGCATAAGTACAGAAAGAAAAACATTCCCTTTTTTCGTTTAGCAAAACGCTTCGTATTAAAAATATTCCTTTTGAATAAACGTAAAATTCAAAGGGGTTTATACACCGTTTAAAAGAAAGTTGTGTATAAAACCAAATATGCCTCAATGAAAGGGGATTGAGACGAAGTCCTTAAAAAGATCTTTTTTTTAAATAAAGTACATCTATAATGTGTATTCACTATAAGTACACATAAATAATGTAAAAATACAAGATAGGATATAATAATATCATGACATAATTTGAAAGTAGGAGATTAACCCAAAGAATGGAAATTGGGTTAAGAAGTTCCCTTACCTTGCGTCTTGTCCTGACTCGACCGTTCTTTAACCTCATGAATAATAAACTAGAGTTAATTTATATTTACTTAAGAACCTTTTTCATGGTCATTATTCCATTTATATCACTTATTACCATGTTATGAACATCATTTAATTATTTAAGTTAATAACGGTTGTTTTGTCGATCTTTGGTACTTGAGTCAAAAATAAACTTCTTATAATTACAAGTTGTTCATGTGGTGAAATATCCATTATATCCAGAATTATATTCATGATGTAGATATCATATATATCATATATATACAGTATATATATTTATTCATAATGTCACGTAACATTTAGAGGTAAGAAATGAAATGCACCGTTCATGGAGACGGTAAGCCGTACGTACGCATGAATGCTACTTTCATTTCTATTTCGTATTCAATGGAATGAAATCATAATGATATAAATTTATAATATAATTACAGTATAATATAGTGTATAATACTATTTAATCCATCCTTTATACATCCCACATACGGCATTAACGATTCAAATCACTTTGAGGGGGCGGTAGTCCGCTCTTCCTAAAATGAAATTATCGCGTTTTACCCATAATGGAAATCATAAAGTATGCCATAAATGAGAAATACAGAAGCATAAGTAAAACATAAACATATTATATATCATATATAAAAATAGTGACATCTTAATGGCCACCTTTGAAGGTGTTATATGAGTGTTGAACAATCATCGTTTCGTGAGGCAGAAATTCGCCATCCAGAGAAACCGTATGTTATTTAACCATTAGATGTAGGTGTGTGTAAGTTTAGCTCGAATCCTTATTATAACAACATCCTAGTATATTGAGGATACTGGTGTTGTTACAAAAGAAATGAATAAAAAGAGTTTAGGGGGTTGGAGAAGAAAAATGAAACAAAACAACATTAGAGAAGACATTACCTCAAAATCGGGTAACTCTTTTTGATTTGAGCCAAAGGCTTCCTTGAGAAGATTTCTGCCCAAATTGAGGCTTCTAGGAGTAAGAGGGGGAAGTTGGGAGAGTATTTGGGCAGAGGTTGGCCAAGCCAAATGGCTTGAAGGTGTGAATAAGGTGGGAGAGGTGGGGGCCTTTTATAAGTGGAGAGGAGGGGCTCTTTTGGAAAGATTGAAATGTTACATTATTACACAATGCTTTTCGGATTCTAAAGGTCCCACACTTATATAATTCTTGGATAAGGTGATAAGGGTTCGAAATATACCCATCCAATAGTCTTTTGACAAGTGTAAGACTTGGATTTTACATTATCTTTTCATTTTATTAAAATCCTTAAATAATGAGGTCATTGCTGCATCATAATGATGTCATAAATAATTTAATTTATTTAATGTCTAAAAATTATAAAAAAAATACTATGATTTAGGAAATCTTTTTAGCTTTATAATTAATATTTATAGTCAAAATTTGGACTTGTTTAACCCCACTAAAAAACTTTTTTAGTAAAATAACTCATGTTTGTGTCAATTTAATTTTAACATTAAATAAATATATATTAATGTCATTTTCCAACTAAAGTGGCTCCATGGGGTCCCCAAGTTGACCCATGGGTTTTCTTGGTCGGCCATGACTCATCCAATAAGAGTAGGACAAGTGTCAAGCTCATCTCATATTATTAAAACATTATTTTTACCTTAAACTACACTAATTACGTCTAATCGCGATTAAGAACTTAAAAGTTACTATTCACCAAAAAATTATTTTAATCTCATTGAACCACATTTTACTTCTTAATGACAACCATGTATGTCGGATTTTTGAAAATCAAATCACAGAAGTGGTAATATTTCATTTAAACGAAAAATCAGTTATTTAACTACCACTTAGTGGTTTCACTATTCATCAAAAATTGATGTTTTTCAGAACAATGCCAAAATTTCACTCTAAGCTATAATTGATATTCCGAATTCAAAAATGATGTCTATTTTAAAAAATTCCAAACATATAAGTTGCATTAATTAATTTTATAATTAATTCCCACTGTCACAACAAATAGCGTGTTTTTTAAGAAACAATTTATATCAAAAGATTGGCAATTGTTTATGTCCATTTTCAATGTTAAATTAATTCTAATGACCGCCATTGGATAAAATGGTAAAAATATATTCTAATTATACTTTAAAACCACTAAATAGTTTAATTTATCACAATAAATTATTTTTATTAAAAAAGTTGTTTTAAGTATTTTTCACTATTCATAAAAAATAGAAGTTCTCAGAAAAATTACAAAAAATTCAACTTTGAATAATTTCGATATTACGAATACAAAAATGAAGTCCATTTTGAAATATAAAATTTCTATTATTTTAAAAATTGGGTCTTACTATTCATAAATGCTACTTTTATTAGTTGTGGTGTGTGTTAGAACTCGAAGTTGTGTACAACACACGCTACTGTATTATTGAAAGAGAAGCGTACCGTGGAAGCTCGGGGTGTTACATTCTCCCCTCCTTCAATGAATTGCGTCCTCGAAATTTGAAATTTTTCTTTGAAAATAAAAGGTTGAAAATAGAAAATACCTTTGTGGAAAACCCACATCGGAAATAAGTTTAATAAAATTTAGCCTTAATAAGAGGGAAATGGAAATAAGAAAGTCACCACCCAATTATGATCTCGATTAAGAGAACATTGGTGGAAATTAGAGACATATAATTGGAGGAAAAACGTAAATATTTGTAGGGAGTGATTGAGGTCATCAATCACAATCAACTGTCAAATTGAGGGCCTCAAAGCCTTCAATCTATGTTGATTTAAAATATCATCAGTTCAACAAGACATAAGGTATTAGGATAACACATTTTTTTGTTTTAATATCTCTTTACTAAAGTTTAAGAATTAATTTATTCATTGAATAAGAGATAGGTATATATATATATCTTGACAATTAGAGTTTTAACCTTCAACTCATCATTCACTCAAAAAGATAATAGAACTCAAAAATATTATACTTATCCTAATTGTATAAGGTTCCAAATGTTAACACATGCCATTTAGATTAGTAAAATTATTTTGTAATAACCAGGGACTTCCTGTAGGCTAGTGGTAGGAAATAAAGGCCTGTCGCACCATGATTGTGGGTTCGATTCCTGCAGCTTTGTCCGACGCGACGGGTTATGCCCACCCTGCAGGTTGTCCTTTTCCTAAAACTAGAGTATCATAATATTCCAAAAACAATCTTCATAAATTTCTTAACCTTAGACAATACTATCCAAAGATCAACTTAATCCACTCCAACCTTTATAGTTATCCAAAATACCTCTGTCCAGACTTTCTCTAAAAGGTCTCTTAATTCCAAAATCAATTTATCAGATTCCCCAAACAAAGTAAAGTTTCTCTTATTGTCACATACTAAAAATATAATTACCTTCATCATATTAAAACCTTACTGAAATAAACAAGTACTACAGAACAATCCTTATATATATATCACATTATTCTTATAACCAGAATATAATCCTTGAGTCCAAAAGCACCAATACATTAGTTATTCTAATTCAACTGTAGTAACAGCATAAGATTGTCCTTCATCCCTTGGCCTTTTCTGAGGTAAGTTTCCCTGACGCTTAGGACATTCATTTTCATAATGACCCATTTCTCTACAATTGTAGCATTCAACTTTGATAGCCTCTTTCTTTCCCTTGCAATCACGAGCCTGGTGACCCTTTTCTCCACATTTATAACAAACTCCCATTCCTTTTAGGCAAGTACCAGGGTGATTCTTCCCACAATTATCACATAATGGAAAATCCTTCTTTCCCTTTTTCCCTTTATCTGTCTCTTGTTCCACCGTTCTCTTCTTCTCTTGCTTTACTTTGTTGTCATAAGACATAGAGAATTCATTTTCTGTCTTGATAGCACATGTGACAATATCTTCGTATGTTGAGAACGATTGTGATACTAAAGCTCGACGGAGAAATTGTTTTAACCCATCAAAGAAACGATCAATCTTACCTCTTGGGTTATGTATATAATCTGCAGCATACCTTGCTAACCTTGTAAAGTTGGCCTCATACTTTGCGACATTTCATCCTCCTTTTGTCTCAGACTCAAAAATTGTCTTTCCATATCTGCTCGATGGTCACGAGGATAGTATTTTTCTAGGAAAAGCTCTTTGAACTCCCTCCATTCCATATTCGATACGTCATCATCTTCCTTTGTGTTTTGAATCAGCGACCACCACTGATCGGCATCTCCAGTGAGGCTGTAAACTGCCATGACAACTTTTTCCCTTTCGCTACTCCCCAAGGCATGGAATATTTTCTCTAAGGAGTTTATCCATTGCTCAGCTACTAATGGATTTGTACCCCCATTAAATGTTGGTGGTTGTTGCCTCATGAAGCGGTCTAACATTGACCCTCTACGTTATGGATCAGGGTGATCCATACGAGTAAGGTTATTATTCATAACCTGAGTGAGTTGTCCCAGTATGGTAATAAGTTGATCAACACCAGTTGTATCTCCAGCTCCACAATAATTATCTTGAGCAGGAGGGAAATCCCTACACGGAGTGCGTGCATTGATACGGTTTCCATTCCTTCCACTAGGCGCCATTTCTAAACAATGGCATAAACTAGATTAGTTTATGAATCAAAATACATAATTCCATACTTTCAAAATACTTAACATAAATTGAACTATTTATGGATATAATCCATAATCATAAAAAGGTTTTATTTGAGGAAGTATATACTCATAACCGTTCATAGTGGTTTGTAAAGAAAATGAGAATTATCCTAAGCATATCCCCCGGGAGTGTCGTAACCAGGAGTGCAGCAAGGCCCGTTGTCGTGCACCAGTTCCCGTTCGAGTCTAGCTCAAAGCGGTGTTTTCGGGTTTTACCCCTAGGTACATCTGTTCCAGAGCTGCCTCTACCTGCTCGTATCCAGACCGGGATGTATTTCTCGAAAAACTCACAAAATCTCTACAATAACAAAATTCTAGGATGTTCTTCTATACTAATCCTCAAAGTCTATCTTTGGGCTATGTGCTCTAATAAGAGTTTATCTAAATATAGCTTCCAAGGTTAGTACTAAACTGCCTCTGATACAAACTGTAAAGCCCCGACCCAAGCTACCCAGAGTCGGTGCATTACTTCGTAACATTGGCATGATCACAAAAGATCAAGTCTCTAAAGACCGATTAGTTTAGTAGACTTGGAAACACTAGATACATTCATAAGTCTTACATTACATCATAAAGTAAACAAACTACAATAACATGGTCTTCATAGTCCAAAATCATATCCCTTTTTGACTACCCCTGCAGGTCATTCATAAAAAACTTCTTCACATCCTGGAAAAAATATTAAAACATTGAAATGGGTGAGCTCAGATGCTCAGTAAGGTTAACAATATGGCGGAAGCTTTCATAAATAAACATTAAAATTTAAGGCGATGTATAACTAAAACAAAAGCCTTTTAAACTTGAACTTCAACATAATATGGAAAAAGTAAAATGAGATAATGCCATTCATTTCTTCACATGTATATTCTACTGGTCGAATAATCACATGCAATATCAATAACCACTTTCATAATGATGGAATGTATAATGCCGGACATTCTGAAACATTTTGTCAAGGCCTCGGCCAAGACGTCTAAAATGATTAAGGCCTCGGCCAAAACCATAAATCAAATTGGGAAAAGGCCTCGGCCAATTCCACGTCTAGTTGTCTCATGAGACCTACCGATGCATCGAGGAGCTATAGCGGGCTCCACCCGTCACTTATTAAGTCCAATACATTTCTCATATGAATAGTTTTAAACATATCATAAACCATAACATAATCGTATCACATAAAACATGCATAAAGGAAACATAACATTTCCACATTTCAATCACAAGATATCAATACAACACATTGATATAATAAAAACGCTTTCAAAACCATTTTCAATACCAAAATAAAAGAAAGTTAAAACTTTGTATTTATTTTTCATTAAAAAAATGATGGCTTGTAGAGGAAGCTGAAACTCAAATAATGGTCACGGCGGCGGAGAAGTCTTTGTCGTCGCATAAGTACAGAAAGAAAAACATTCCCTTTTGTTGTTTAGCAAAACGCTTCATATAAAAAATATTCCTTTTGAATAAACGTAAAAGTCAAAGGGGTTTATACACCGTTTAAAAGAAAGTTGTGTATAAAACCAAATATGCCTCAATGAAAGGGGATTGAGACGAAGTCCTTAAAAAGATCATTTTTTTAAATAAAGTACATCTATAATGTGTATTCACTATAAGTACACATAAATAATGTAAAAATACAAGATAGTATATAATAATATCATGACATAATTTGAAAGTAAGAGATTAACCCAAAGAATGGAAATTGGGTTAAGAAGTTCCCTTACCTTGCGTCTTGTCCTAACTCGACCATTCTTTAACCTCCTGAATAATAAACTAGAGTTAATTTATATTTACTTAAGAACCTTTTTCATGTTCATTCTTCCATTTATATCACTTATTACCATGTTATGAACATTATTTAATTATTTAAGTTAATAACGGTCATTTTGTCGATCTTTGGTACTTGAGTCAAAAATAAACTTCTTATAATTACAAGTTGTTCATGTGGTGAAATATCCATTATATCCAGAATTATATTCATGATGTAGATATCATATATATCATATATATACAGTATATACATTTATTCATAATGTCACATAACATTTAGAGGTAAGAAATGAAATGCACCGTTCATGGAGACGGTAAGCCGTACGTACGCATGAACGCTACTTTCATTTCTATTTCGTATTAAATGGAATGAAATCATAATGATATAAATTTATAATATAATTAAAGTATAATATATTTTATAATACTATTTACTCCATCCTTTATACATCCCACATACGGCATTAACGATTCAAATCACTTTGAGGGGGCGGTAGTCCGCACTTCCTAAAATGAAATTATCGCGTTTTACCCATAATGGAAATCATAAAGTATGCCATAAATGAGAAATACATAAGCATAAGTAAAACATAAACATATTATATATCATATATAAAAATAGTGACATCTTAATGGCCACCTTTGAAGGTGTTATAGGAGTGTTGAACAATCATCGTTTCGTGAGGCAGAAATTCGCCATCCACAGAAACCGTATGTTCTTTATCCATTAGATGTAGGTGTGTGTAAGTTTAGCTAGAATCCTTCTTATAAAAATATCCTAGTATATTGAGGATACTGGTTTTGTTACAAAAGAAATGAATAAAAAGAGTTTAGGCGGTTGGAGAAGAAAAATGAAACAAAACAACATTAGAGAAGACATTACCTCAAAATCGGGTAACTCTTTTTGATTTGAGCCAAAGGCTTCCTTGAGAAGCGTTCTGCCCAAAGTAAGGCATCTAGGAGTAATAGGGGGAAGTTGGGATAGTATTTGGGCAGAGGTCGGACGAGCCAAATGGCTTGAAGGTGTGAATAAGGTGGGAGAGGTGGGGGCCTTTTATAAGTGGAGAGGAGGGTCTCTTTTGGAAAGATTGGAATGTTACATTATTACACAGTGCTTTTCGGATTCTAAAGGTCCCACAATTATATAATTCGTGGATATGGTGATAAGGTTTCGAAATATACCCATCCAATAGTCTTTGGGCAAGTGTAAGCCTTGGATTTTACATTATCTTTTCATTTTATTAAAATCGTTAAATAATGAGGTCATCGTTGCATCATAATGATGTCATAAATAATTTAATTTATTTAATGTCTAAAAATTATCAAAAAAATACTATGATGTATGAAAGCTTTTTAGATTTCTAATGAATATTTATAGTCAAAATTTGGACTTGTGTAACCCCACTTAAAAACTGTTTTAGTAAAATAACTCATGTTTGTGTCAATTTAATTTAACATTAAATAAATATATATTAATGTCATTTTCCAAATAAAGTGGCTCCATGGGGTCCCCAAGTTGACCCATGGGTTGTCTTGGTCAGCCATGACTCATCAAATAGGAGTAGGACAAGTTTCAAGCTCATCTGATATTATTAAAACATTATTTTTACCTTAAACTACACTAATTACCTCTAATCGCGATTAAGAACTTAAAAGTTACTATTCACAAAAAAAAATTATTTTAATCTCATTGAACCACATTTTACTTCTTAATGACAACCATGTATGTCGGATTTTTGTAAATCAAATCACAGAAGTGGTAATATTTCATTTAAACGAAAAATCAGTTATTTAACTACCACTTAGTGGTTTCACTATTCATCAAAAATTGAAGTTTTTCAGAACAACGCCAAAATTTCACTCTATGCTATAATTGATATTCCGAATTCAAAAATGATGTCTATTTTACAAAATTCCAAACATATAAGTTGCATTAATTAATTTTATAATTAATTCCCGCTGTCACAACAAATAGCGTGTTTTTTAAGAAACAATTTATATCAAAATATTGGCAATTGTTTATGTCCATTTTCAATATTAAATTAATTCTAATGACCACCATTGGATAAAATGGTAAAAATATATTCTAATTATACTTTAAAACCACTAAATAGTTTAATTTATCACAATAAATTATTTTTATTAAAAAAGTTGTTTTAAGTATTTTTCACTATTCATAAAAAATAGAAGTTCTCAGAAAAATTACAAAAAATTCAACTTTGGATAATTTCGATATTACGAATACAAAAATGAAGTCCATTTTGAAATATAAAATTTCTATAATTTTAAAAATTGGGTCTTACTATTCATAAAGGCTACTTTTATTAGTTGTGGTGTGTGTTAGAACTCGAAGTTGCGTACAACACACGCTACTGTATTATTGAAAGAGAAGCGTATCGTGGAAGCTCGGGGTTTTACATTCTCCCCTCCTTCAATAAATTGCGTCCTCGCAATTTGAAATTTTTCTTTGAAAATAAAAGGTTGAAAATAGAAAATACCTTTGTGGAAAACCCACATCGGAAATAAGGTTAATAAAATTTAGCCTTAATAAGAGGGAAATGGAAATAAGAAAGTCACCACCCAATTATGATCTCGATTAAGAGAACATTGGTGGCAATTAGAGACATATAATTGGAGGAAAAACGTAAATATTTGTAGGGAGTTATTGAGGTCATCAATCACAATCAACTGTCAAATTGAGGGCCTCAAAGCCTTCAATCTATGTTGATTTAAAATATCATCAGTTCAACAAGACATAAGGTATTAGGATAACACATTTTTTTGTTTTAATATCTCTTTACTAAAGTTTAATAATTAATTTATTCATTGAATAAGAGATAGGTATATATATATATCTTGACAATTAGAGTTTCAACCTTCAACTCATCATTCACTCAAAAAGATAATAGAACTCAAAAATATTATACTTATCCTAATTGTATAAGGTTCCAAATGTTAACACATACCATTTAGATTAGTAAAATTATTTTGTAATAACCAGGGACTTCCTGTAGGCTAGTGGTAGGAAATAAAGTCCTGTCGCACCATGATTGTGGGTTCGATTCCTACAGCTTTGTCCGACGCGACGGGTTATGCCCACCCTGCAGGTTGTCCTTTTCCTAAAACTAGAGTATCATAATATTCCAAAAATAATCTTCATAAATTTCTTAACCTTAAAAAATACTATCCAAATATCAACTTAATCCACTCCAACCTTTATAGTTATCCAAAATACCTCTGTCCAGACTTTCTCTAAAAGGTCTCTTAATTCCAAAATCAATTTATCAGATTTCCCAAACAAAGTAAAGTTTCTCTTATTGTCACATACTAAAAATATAATTACCTTCATCATATTAAAACCTTACTGAAATAAACAAGTACTACATTACAATCCTTATATATATATCACATTATTCTTATAACCAGAATATAATCCTTGAGTCCAAAAGCACCAATACATTAGTTATTCTGATTCAACTGTAGTAACAGCATAAGATTGTCCTTCATACCTTGGCCTTTTCTGAGGTAAGTTTCCCTGACGCTTAGGACATTCATTTGCATAATGACCCATTTCTCTACAATTGTAGCATTCAACTTTGATAGCCTCTTTCTTTCCCTTGCAATCACGAGCCTGTTGACCCTTTTCTCCACATTTATAACAAACTCCCATTCCTTTTAGGCAAGTACCAGGGTGATTCTTCCCACAATTATCACATAATGGAAAATCCTTCTTTCCCTTTTTCCCTTTATCTGTCTCTTGTTCCACCGTTCTCTTCTTCTCTTACTTTACTTTGTTGTCATAAGACATAGAGAATTCCTTTTCTGTCTTGATAGCACATGTGACAATATCTTCGTATGTTGAGAATGATTGTGATACTAAAGCTCGACGGAGAAATTGTTTTAACCCATCAAAGAAACGATCAATCTTACCTCTTGGGTTACGTATATAATCTGCAGCATACCTCTCTAACCTTGTAAAGTTGGCCTCATACTTTGCGACATTCTCATCCTCCTTTTGTCTCAGACTCAAAAATTGTCTTTCCATATCTGCTCGATGGTCACAAGGATAGTATTTTTCTAGGAAAAGCTCTTTGAACTCCCTCCATTCCATATTTGATACGTCATCATCTTCCTTTGTGTTTTGAATCAGCGACCACCACTGATCGGCATCTCCAGTGAGGCGGTAAACTTCCAAGACAACCTTTTCCCTTTCGCTACTCCCCAAGGCATGGAATATTTTCTCTAAGGAGTTTATCCATTGCTCAGCTACTAACGGATTTGTACCCCCATTAAATGTTGGTGGTTGTTGCCTCATGAAGCGGTCTAACATTGATCCTCCACGTTATGGATCAGGGTGATCCATACGAGTAAGGTTATTATTCATAACCTGTGTGAGTTGTCCCAGTATGGTAATAAGTTGATCAACACCAGTTGTATCTCCAGCTCCACAATAATTATCTTGAGCAGGAGGGAAATCCCTACACGGAGTGCGTGCATTGATACGGTTTCCATTCCTTCCACTAGGCGCCATTTCTAAACAATGGCATAAACCAGATTAGTTTATGAATCAAAATACATAATTCCATACTTGAAAAATACTTAACATAAATTGAACTATTTATGGATATAATCCATAATCCTAAAAAGGTTTTATTTGATGAAGTATATACTCATAACCGTTCATAGTGGTTTGTAAAGAAAATGAGAATTATCCTAAGCATATCCCCCGGGAGTGTCGTAACCAGGAGTGCAACAAGGCCCATTGTCGTGCACCAGTTCCCGTTCGAGTCTAGCTCAAAGCGGTGTTTTCGGGTTTTACCCCTAGGTACATCTGTGCCAGAGCCGCCTCTACCTGCTCGTATCCAGACAGGGATGTATTGCTCGAAAAACTCACAAAATCTCTACAATAACAAAATTCTAGGAAGTTCTTCTATACTAATCCTCAAAGTCTATCTTTGGGCTATGTGCTCTAATCGGAGTTTATCTAAATCTAGCTTCCAAGGTTAGTACTAAACTGCCTCTGATACCAACTGTAACGCCCCGACCCCAGCTACCAAGAGTCGGTGCATTACTTCGTAACATTGGCATGATAAAAAAAGATCAAGTCTCTAAAGACCGATTAGTTTAGTAGCCTTGGAAACACTAGATACATTCATAAGTCTTACATTACATCATAAAGTAAACAAACTACAATAACATGGTCTTCATAGTCCAAAATCATATCCCTTTTTGACTACCCCTATAGGTCATTCATAAAATACTTCTTCACATCCTGGAAAAAATATTAAAACATTGAAATGGGTGAGCTCAGATGCTCAGTAAGGTTAACAATATAGCGGAAGCTTTCATAAATAAACATTAACATTTAAGGCGATGTATAACTAAAACAAAAGCCTTTTAAACTTGAACTTCAACATAATATGTAAAAAGTAAAATGAGATAATGCCATTCATTTCTTCACATGTATATTCTACTGGTCGAATAATCACATGCAATATCAATAACCACTTTCATAATGATGGAATGTATAATGCCGGACATTCTAAAACATTTTGTCAAGGCCTCGGCCAAGACGTCTAAAATGATTAAGGCCTCGGCCAAAACCATAAATCAAATTGGGAAAAGGCCTCGTCCAATTCCACGTCTAGTTGTCTCATGAGACCTACCGATGCATCGAGAAGCTATAGCGGGCTCCACCCATCACTTATTAAGTCCAATACATTCCTCATATGAATAGGTTTAAACATATCATAAACCATAACATAATCGTATCACATAAAACATGCATAAATGAAACATAACATTTCAACATTTCAATCACAAGATATCAATACAACACATTGATATAATAAAAACGCTTTCAAAACCATTTTCAATACCAAAATAAAATAAAGTTAAAACTTTGTATTTATTTTTCATTAAAAAAATGATGGATTGTAGAGGAAGCCGAAACTCAAATAATGGTCACGGCGGCGGAGAAGTCGTTGTCGACGCATAAGTACAGAAAGAAAAACATTCCCTTTTGACGTTTAGCAAAACGCTTCATATAAAAAATATTCCTTTTGAATAAACGTAAAAGTCAAAGGGGTTTATACACCGTTTAAAAGAAAGTTGTGTATAAAATCAAATATGCCTCAATGAAAGTGGATTGAGACGAAGTCCTTAAAAAGATCATTTTTTTAAATAAAGTACATCTATAATGTGTATTCACTATAAGTACACATAAATAATGTAAAAATACAAGATAGGATATAATAATATCATGACATAATTTTAAAGTAGGAGATTAACCCAAAGAATGGAAATTGGGTTAAGAAGTTCCCTTACCTTGCGTCTTGTCCTGACTCGACCATTCTTTAACCTCCTGAATAATAAACTAGAGTTAATTTATATTTACTTAAGAACCTTTTTCATGGTCATTATTCCATTTATATCACTTATTACCATGTTATGAACATTATTTAATTATTTAAGTTAATAACGGTCATTTTGTCGATCTTTGGTACTTGAGTCAAAAATAAACTTCTTATAATTACAAGTTGTTCATGTGGTGAAATATCCATTATATCCAGAATTATATTCATGATGTAGATATCATATATATCATATATATACAGTATATACATTTATTCATAATGTCACATAACATTTAGAGGTAATAAATGAAATGCACCGTTCATGGAGACGGTAAGCCGTACGTACGCATGAACGCTACTTTCATTTCTATTTCGTATTCAATGGAATGAAATCATAATGATATAAATTTATAATATAATTACAGTATAATATATTGTATAATACTATTTACTCCATCCTTTATACATCCCACATACGGCATTAACGATTCAAATCACTTTGAGGGGGCGGTAGTCCGCACTTCCTAAAATGAAATTATCGCGTTATACCCATAATGGAAATCATAAAGTATGACATAAATGAGAAATACAGAAGCATAATTAAAACATAAACATATTATATATCATATATAAAAATAGTGACATCTTAATGTCCACCTTTGAAGGTGTTGTATGAGTGTTGAACAATCATCGTTTCGTGAGGCAGAAATTCTCCATCCACAGAAACCGTATGTTCTTTATCCATTAGATGTAGGTGTGTGTAAGTTCAGATCGAATCCTTCTTATAACAACATCCTAGTATATTGAGGATACTGGTGTTGTTACAAAAGAAATGAATAAAAAGAGTTTAGGGGGTTGGAGAAGAAAAATGAAACAAAACAACATTAGAGAATACATTACCTCAAAATCGGGTAACTCTTTTTGATTTGAGCCAAAGGCTTCCTTGAGAAGAGTTCTGCCCAAAGTGAGGCTTCTAGGAGTAATAGGGGGAAGTTGGGATAGTATTTGGGCAGAGGTTGGCCGAGCAAAATGGCTTGAAGGTGTGAATAAGGGGGGGAGACGTGGGGGCCTTTTATAAGTGGAGAGGAGGGGCTCTTTTGGAAAGATTGAAATGTTACATTATTACACAGTGATTTTCGGATTCTAAAGGTCCCACACTTATATAATTCGTGGATAAGGTGATAAGGGTTCGAAATATACCCATCCAATAGTCTTTGGACAAGTGTAAGCCTTGGATTTTACATTATCTTTTCATTTTATTAAAATCGTTAAATAATGATGTCATCGCTGCATCATAATGATGTCAAAAATAATTTAATTTATTTAATGTCTAAAAATTATAAAAAAAATACTATGATGTATGAAATCTTTTTAGCTTTCTAATGAATATTTATAGTCAAAATTTGGACTTTTGTAACCCCACTTAAAAACTGTTTTAGTAAAATAACTCATGTTTGTGTCAATTTAATTTTAACATTAAATAAATATATATTAATGTCATTTTCCAACTAATGTGGCTCCATGAGGTCCCCAAGTTGACACATGGGTTTTCTTGGTCGGCCATGACTCATCCAATAGGAGTAGGACAAGTTTCAAGCTCATCTGATATTATTAAAACATTATTTTTACCTTAAACTACACTAATTACCTCTAACCACGATTAAGAACTTAAAAGTTACTATTCACAAAAAAATTATTTTAATCTCATTGAACCAAATTTTACTTCTTAATGACAACCATGTATGTCGGATTTTTGAAAATCAAATCACAGAAGTGGTAATATTTCATTTAAACGAAAAATCAGTTATTTAACTACCACTTAGTGGTTTCACTATTCATCAAAAATTGAAGTTTTTCAGAACAATGCCAAAATTTCACTCTAAGCTATAATTGATATTCCGAATTCAAAAATGATTTCTATTTTACAAAATTCCAAACATATAAGTTTCATTAATTAAGTTTATAATTAATTCCCGCTGTCACAACAAATAGCGTGTTTTTTAAGAAACAATTTATATCAAAAGATTGGCAATTGTTTATGTCCATTTTCAATGTTAAATTAATTCTAATGACCACCATTGGATAAAATGGTAAAAATATATTCTAATTATAATTTAAAACCACTAAATAGTTTAATTTATCACAATAAATTATTTTTATTAAAAAAGTTGTTTTAAGCATTTTTCACTATTCATAAAAAATAGAAGTTCTCAGAAAAATTAAAAAAAATTCAACTTTGGATAATTTCAATATTACGAATACAAAAATGAAGTCCATTTTGAAATATAAAATTTCTATAATTTTAAAAATTGGGTCTTACTATTCATAATGGCTACTTTTATTAGTTGTGGTGTGTGTTAGAACTCGAAGTTGCGTACAACACACGCTACTGTATTATTGAAAGAGAAGCGTATCGTGGAAGCTCGGGGTGTTACATTCTCCCCTCCTTCAATAAATTGCATCCTCACAATTTGAAATTTTTCTTTGAAAATAAAAGGTTGAAAATAGAAAATACCTTTGTGGAAAACCCACATCAGAAATAAGGTTAATAAAATTTAGCCTTAATAAGAGGGAAATGGAAATAAGAAAGTCACCACCCAATTATGATCTCGATTAAGAGAACATTGGTGGCAATTAGAGACATATAATTGGAGGAAAAACGTAAATATTTGTAGGGAGTGATTGAGGTCATCAATCACAATCAACTGTCAAATTGAGGGCCTCAAAGCCTTCAATCTATGTTGATTTAAAATATCATCAGTTCAACAAGACATAAGGTATTAGGATAACACATTTTTTTGTTTTAATATCTCTTTACTAAAGTTTAAGAATTAATTTATTCATTGAATAAGAGATAGGTATATATATATATCTTGACAATTAGAGTTTCACCCTTCAGCACATCATTCACTCAAAAAGATAATAGAACTCAAAAATATTATACTTATCCTAATTGTATAAGGTTAAAAATGTTAACACATACCATTTAGATTAGTAAAATTATTTTGTAATAACCAGGGACTTCCTGTAGGCTAGTGGTAGGAAATTAAGGCCTGTCGCACCATGATTGTGGGTTCGATTCCTGCAGCTTTGTCCGACGCGATGGGTTATGCCCACCCTGCAGGTTTTCCTTTTCCTAAAACTAGAGTATCATAATATTCCAAAAAAATCTTCATAAATTTATTAACCTTAGAAAATACTATCCAAAGATCAACTTAATCCACTCCAACCTTTATAGTTATCCAAAATACCTCTGTCCAGACTTTCTCTAAAAGGTCTCTTAATTCCAAAATCAATTTATCAGATTCCCCAAACAAAGTAAAGTTTCTCTTATTGTCACATACTAAAAATATAATTACCTTCATCATATTAAAACCTTACTGAAATAAACAAGTACTGCAGTACAATCCTTATATATATATCACATTATTCTTATAACCAGTATATAATCCTTGAGTCCAAAAGCACCAATACATTAGTTATTCTGATTCAACTGTAGTAACAGCATAAGATTGTCCTTCATCCCTTGGCCTTTTCTGAGGTAAGTTTCCCTGACGCTTAGGACATTCATTTGCATAATGACCCATTTCTCTACAATTGTAGCATTCAACTTCGATAGCCTCTTTCTTTCCCTTGCAATCACGAGCCTGGTGACCCTTTTCTCCACATTTATAACAAACTCCCATTCCTTTTAGGCAAGTACCAGGGTGATTCTTCCCACAATTATCACATAATGGAAAATCCTTCTTTCCCCTTTTCCCTTTATCTGTCTCTTGTTCCATCGTTCTCTTCTTCTCTTGCTTTACTTTGTTGTCATAAGACATAGAGAATTCATTTTCTGTCTTGATAGCACATGTGACAATATCTTCATATGTTGAGAATGATTGTGATACTAAAGCTCGACAGAGAAATTGTTTTAACCCATCAAAGAAACGATCAATATTACCTCTTGGGTTACGTATATAATCTGGAGCATACCTCGCTAACCTTGTAAAGTTGGCCTCATACTTTGCGACATTCTCATCCTCCTTTTGTCTCAGACTCAAAAATTGTCTTTCCATATCTGCTCGATGGTCACGAGGATAGTATTTTTCTAGGAAAAGCTCTTTGAACTCCCTCCATTCCATATTCGATACGTCATCATCTTCCTTTGTGTTTTGAATCAGCGACCACCACTGATCGGCATCTCCAGTGAGGCGGTAAACTGCCATGACAACCTTTTCCCTTTCGCTACTCCCCAAGGCATGGAATATTTTCTCTAAGGAGTTTATCCATTGCTCAGCTACTAACGGATTTGTACCCCCATTAAATGTTGGTGGTTGTTGCCTCATGAAGTGGTCTAACATTGATCCTCCACGTTATGGATCAGGGTGATCCATACGAGTAAGGTTATTATTCATAACCTGAGTGAGTTGTCCCAGTATGGTAATAAGTTGATCAACACCAGTTGTATCTCCAGCTCCACAATAATTATCTTGAGCAGGAGGGAAATCCCTACACGGAGTGCGTGCATTGATACGGTTTCCATTCCTTCCACTAGGCGCCATTTCTAAACAATGGCATAAACTAGATTAGTTTATGAATCAAAATACATAATTCCATACTTGCAAAATACTTAACATAAATTGAACTATTTATGGATATAATCCATAATCATAAAAAGGTTTTATTTGAGGAAGTATATACTCATAACCGTTCATAGTGGTTTGTAAAGAAAATGAGAATTATCCTAAGCATATCCCCCGGGAGTGTCGTAACCAGGAGTGCAGCAAGGCCCGTTGTCGTACACCAGTTCCCGTTCGAGTCTAGATCAAAGCGGTGTTTTCGGGTTTTACCCCTAGGTACATCTGTGCCAGAGCCGCCTCTACCTGCTCGTATCCAGACAGGGATGTATTGCTCGAAAAACTCACAAAATCTCTACAATAACAAAATTCTAGGAAGTTCTTCTATACTAATCCTCAAAGTCTATCTTTGGGCTATGTGCTCTAATCAGAGTTTATCTAAATCTAGCTTCCAAGGTTAGTACTAAACTGCCTCTGATACCAACTGTAACGCCCCGACCCCAGCTACCCAGAGTCGGTGCATTACTTCGTAACATTGGCATGATCACAAAAGATCAAGTCTCTAAAGACCGATTAGTTTAGTAGCCTTGTAAACACTAGATACATTCATAAGTCTTACATTACATCATAAAGTAAACAAACTACAATAACATGGTCTTCATAGTCCAAAATCATATCCCTTTTTGACTACCCCTGCAGGTCATTCATAAAATACTTCTTCACATCCTGGAAAAAATATTAAAACATTGAAATGGGTGAGCTCAGATGCTCAGTAAGGTTAATAATATAGCGGAAGCTTTCATAAATAAACATTAACATTTAAGGCGATGTATAACTAAAACAAAAGCCTTTTAAACTTGAACTTCAACATAATATGGAAAAAGTAAAATGAGATAATGCCATTCATTTCTTCACATGTATATTCTACTGGTCGAATAATCACATGAAATATCAATAACCACTTTCATAATGATGGAATGTATAATGCCGGACATTCTGAAACATTTTGTCAAGGCCTCGGCCAAGACGTCTAAAATGATTAAGGCCTCGGCCAAAACCATAAATCAAATTGGGAAAAGGCCTCGGCCAATTCCACGTCTAGTTGTCTCATGAGACCTACCGATGCATCGAGGAGCTATAGCGGGCTCCACCCGTCACTTATTAAGTCCAATACATTTCTCATATGAATAGGTTTAAACATATCATAAACCATAACATAATCGTATCACATAAAACATGCATAAAGGAAACATAACATTTCCACATTTCAATCACAAGATATCAATACAACACATTGATATAATAAAAACGCTTTCAAAACCATTTTCAATACCAAAATAAAAGAAAGTTAAAACTTTGTATTTATTTTTCATTAAAAAAATGATGGCTTGTAGAGGAAGCCGAAACTCAAATAATGGTCACGGCGGCGGAGAAGTCGTTGTCGTCGCATAAGTACAGAAAGAAAAACATTCCCTTTTGTCGTTTAGCAAAACGCTTCATATAAAAAATATTCCTTTTGAATAAACGTAAAAGTCAAAGGAGTTTATACACCGTTTAAAAGAAAGTTGTGTATAAAACCAAATATGCCTCAATGAAAGGGGATTGAGACGAAGTCCTTAAAAAGATCATTTTTTTAAATAAAGTACATCTATAATATGTATTCACTATAATTACACATAAATAATGTAAAAATACAAGATAGGATATAATAATATCATGACATAATTTGAAAGTAGGAGATTAACCCAAAGAATGGAAATTGGGTTAAGAAGTTCCCTTACCTTGCGTCTTGTCCTGACTCGACCGTTCTTTAACCTCCTGAATAATAAACTAGAGTTAATTTATATTTACTTAAGAACCTTTTTAATGTTCATTATTCCATTTATATCACTTATTACCATGTTATGAACATTATTTAATTATTTAAGTTAATAACGGTCATTTTGTCGATCTTTGGTACTTGAGTCAAAAATAAACTTCTTATAATTACAAGTTGTTCATGTGGTGAAATATCCATTATATCCAGAATTATATTCATGATGTAGATATCATATATATCATATATATACAGTATATACATTTATTCATAATGTCACATAACATTTAGAGGTAAGAAATGAAATGCACCGTTCATGGAGACGGTAAGCCGTACGTACGCATGAACGCTACTTTCATTTCTATTTCGTATTCAATGCAATGAAATAATAATGATATAAATTTATAATATAATTACAGTATAATATATTGTATAATACTATTTACTCCATCCTTTATACATCCCACATACGGCATTAACGATTCAAATCACTTTGAGGGGGCGGTAGTCCGCACTTCCTAAAATGAAATTATCGCGTTTTACCCATAATGGAAATCATAAAGTATTCCATAAATGAGAAATACAGAAGCATAAGTAAAACATAAACATATTATATATCATATATAAAAATAGTGACATCTTAATGGCCACCTTTGAAGGTGTTATATGAGTGTTGAACAATCATCGTTTCGTGAGGCAGAAATTCGCCATCCACAGAAACCGTATGTTCTTTATCCATTAGATGTAGGTGTGTGTAAGTTTAGCTCGAATCCTTCTTATAAAAACATCCTAGTATATTTAGGATACTGGTGTTGTTACAAAAGAAATGAATAAAAAGAGTTTAGGGGGTTGGAGAAGAAAAATGAAACAAAACAACATTAGAGAAGACATTAGCTCAAAATCGGGTAACTCTTTTTGATTTGAGCCAAAGGCTTCCTTGAGAAGAGTTGTGCCCAATGTGAGGCTTCTAGGAGTAATAGGGGGAAGTTGGGATAGTATTTGGGCAGAGGTTGGCCGAGCCAAATGGCTTGAATGTGTGAATAAGGTGGGAGAGGTGGGGGCCTTTTATAAGTGGAGAGGAGGGGCTCTTTTGGAAAGATTGAAATGTTACATTATTACACAGTGCTTTTCGGATTCTAAAGGTCCCACACTTATATAATTCGTGGATAAGGTGATAAGGGTTCGAAATATACCCATCCAATAGCCTTTGGACAAGTTTAAGCCTTGGATTTTACATTATCTTTTCATTTTATTAAAATCGTTAAATAATGAGGTCATCGCTGCATCATAATGATGTCATAAATAATTTAATTTATTTAATGTCTAAAAATTATAAAAAAAATACTATGATGTATGAAATCTTTTTATATTTCTAATGAATATTTATAGTCAAAATTTGGACTTGTGTAACCCCACTTAAAAATTGTTTTAGTAAAATATCTCATGTTTGTGTCAATTTAATTTTAACATTAAATAAATATATATTAATGTCATTTTCCAACTAAAGTGGCTCCATGGGGTCCCCAAGTTGACCCATGGGTTGTATTGGTCGGCCATGACTCATCCAATAGGAGTAGGACAAGTGTCAAGCTCATCTGATATTATTAAAATATTATTTTTACCTTAAACTACACTAATTACCTCTAATCGCGATTAAGAACTTAAAAGTTACTATTCACAAAAAAATTATTTTAATCTCATTGAACCACATTTTACTTCTTAATGACAACCATGTATGTAGGATTTTTGAAAATCAAATCACAGAAGTGGTAATATTTCATTTAAACGAAATATCAGTTATTTAACTACCACTTAGTGGTTTCACTATTCATCAAAAATTGAAGTTTTTCAGAACAATGCCAAAATTTCACTCTAAGCTATAATTGATATTCAGAATTCAAAAATGATGTCTATTTTAAAAAATTACAAACATATAAGTTTCATTAATTAATTTTATAATTAATTCCCGCTGTCACAACAAATAGCGTGTTTTTTAAGAAACAATTTATATCAAAAGATTGGCAATTGTTTATGTCCATTTTCAATGTTAAATTAATTCTAATGACCACCATTGGATAAAATGGTAAAAATATATTCTAATTATACTTTAAAACCACTAAATAGTTTAATTTATCACAATAAATTATTTTGATTAAAAAAGTTGTTTTAAGTATTTTCACTATTCATAAAAAATAGAAGTTCTCAGAAAAATTACAAAAAATTCAACTTTGGATAATTTCGATATTACGAATACAAAAATGAAGTCCATTTTGAAATATAAAATTTCTATAATTTTAAAAATTGGGTCTTACTATTCATAACGGCTACTTTGATTAGTTGTGGTGTGTGTTAGAACTCGAAGTTGCGTACAACACACGCTACTGTATTATTGAAAGAGAAGCGTATCGTGGAAGCTCGGGGTGTTACATTCTACCCTCTTTCAATAAATTGCGTCCTCGCAATTTGAAATTTTTCTTTGAAAATAAAAGGTTGAAAATAGAAAATACCTTTGTGGAAAACCCACATCGGAAATAAGGTTAATAAAATTTAGCCTTAATAAGAGGGAAATGGAAATAAGAAAGTCACCACCCAATTATGATCTCGATTAGGAGAACATTGGTGGCAATTAGAGACATATAATTGGAGGGAAAACGTAAATATTTGTAGGGAGTGATTGAGGTCATCAATCACAATCAACTGTCAAATTGAGGGCCTCAAAGCCTTCAATCTATGTTGATTTAAAATATCATCAGTTCAACAAGACATAAGGTATTAGGATAACACATTTTTTTGTTTTAATATCTCTTTACTAAAGATTAAGAATTAATTTATTCATTGAATAAGAGATAGGTATATATATATATCTTGACAATTAGAGTTTCAACCTTCAACTCATCATTCACTCAAAAAGATAATAGAACTCAAAAATATTATACTTATCCTAATTGTATAAGGTTCCAAATGTTAACACATACCATTTAGATTAGTAAAATTATTTTCTAAAAACCAGGGACTTCCTGTAGGCTAGTGGTAGGAAATAAAGGTCTGTCGCACCATGATTGTGGGTTCGATTCCTGCAGCTTTGTCCGACGCGACGGGTTATGCCCACCCTGCAGGTTGTCCTTTTCCTAAAACTAGAGTATCATAATATTCCTAAAATAATCTTCATAAATTTTTTAACCTTAGACAATACTATCCAAAGATCAACTTAATCCACTCCAACCTTTATAGTTGTCCAAAATACCTCTGTCCAGACTTTCTCTAAAAGGTCTCTTAATTCCAAAATCAATTTATCATATTCCCAAAACAAAGTAAAGTTTCTCTTATTGTCACATACTAAAAATATAATTACCTTCATCATATTAAAACCTTACTGAAATAAACAAGTACTGCAGTACAATCCTTATATATATATCACATTATTCTTATAACCAGAATATAATCCTTGAGTCCAAAAGCACCAATACATTAGTTATTCTGATTCAACTGTAGTAACACCATAAGATTGTCCTTCATCCCTTGGCCTTTTCTGAGGTAAGTTTCCCTGACGCTTAGGACATTCATTTGCATAATGACCCATTTCTCTACAATCGTAGCATTCAACTTTGATAGCCTCTTTCTTTCCCTTGCAATCACGAGCCTGGTGACCCTTTTCTCCACATTTATAACAAACTCCCATTCCTTTTAGGCAAGTACCAGGGTGATTCTTCCCACAATTATCACATAATGGAAAATCCTTCTTGCCCTTTTTCCCTTTATTTGTCTCTTGTTCCACCGTCCTCTTCTTCTCTTGCTTTACTTTGTTGTCATAAGACATAGAGAATTCCTTTTCTGTCTTGATAGCACATGTGACAATATCTTCGTATGTTGAGAACGATTGTGATACTAAAGCTCGACCGAGAAATGGATTTAACCCATCAAAGAAACGATCAATCTTACCTCTTGGGTTACGTATATAATCTGCAGCATACCTCGCTAACCTTGTAATGTTGGCCTCATACTTTGTGACATTCTCATCCTCCTTTTGTCTCAGACTCAAAAATTGTCTTTCCATATCTGCTCGATGGTCACGAGGATAGTATTTTTCTAGGAAAAGATCTTTGAACTCCCTCCATTCTATATTCGATACGTCATCATCTTCCTTTGTGTTTTGAATCAGCGACCACCACTAATCGGCATCTCTAGTGAGGCGGTAAACTGCCATTACAACCTTTTCCCTTTCGTTACTCCCCAAGGCATGGAATATTTTCTCTAAGGAGTTTATCCATTGCTCAGCTACTAACTGATTTGTACCCCCATTAAATGTTGGTGGTTGTTGCCTCATGAATAGGTCTAACATTGATCCTCCACGTTGTGGATCAGGGTGATCCATACGAGTAAGGTTATTATTCATAACCTGAGTGAGTTGTCCCAGTATTGTAATAAGTTGATCAGCACCAGTTGTATCTCCAGCTCCACAATAATTATCTTGAGCAGGAGGGCAATCCCTACACGGAGTGCGTGCATTGATACAGTTTCCATTCCTTCCACTAGGCACCATTTCTAAACAATGGCATCAACTAGATTAGTTTATGAATCAAAATACATAATTCCATACTTGCAAAATACTTAACATAAATTGAACTATTTATGGATATAATCCATAATCATAAAAAGGTTTTATTTGAGGAAGTATATACTCATAACCGTTCATAGTGGTTTGTAAAGAAAATGAGAATTATCCTAAGCAGATCCCCCAGGAGTGTCGTAACCAGGAGTGAAGCAAGGCCCGTTGTCGTGCACCAGTTCCCGTTCGAGTCTAGCTCAAAGCGGTGTTTTCAGGTTTTACCCCTAGGTACATCTGTGCCAGAGCCGCCTCTACCTGCTCGTATCCAGACAGGGATGTATTTCTCGAAAAACTCACAAAATCTCTACAATAACAAAATTCTAGGAAGTTCTTCTATACTAATCCTCAAAGTCTATCTTTGTGCTATGTGCTCTAATCAGAGTTTATCTAAATCTAGCATCCAAGGTTAGTACTAAACTGCCTCTGATACCAACTGTAACGCCCCGACCCCAGCTACCCAGAGTCGGTGCATTACTTCGTAACATTGGCATGATCACAAAAGATCAAGTCTCGAAAGACCATTTAGTTTAGTAGCCTTGGAAACACTAGATACATTCATAAGTCTTACATTACATCATAAAGTAAACAAACTACAATAACATGGTCTTCATAGTCCAAAATCATATCCCTTTCTGACTACCCCTGCAGGTCATTCATAAAATACTTCTTCACATCCTGGAAAAAATATTAAAACATTGAAATGGGTGAGCTCAAATGCTCAGTAAGGTTAACAATATAGAGGAAGCTTTCATAAATAAACATTAACATTTAAGGCGATGTATAACTAAAACAAAAGCCTTTTAAACTTGAACTTCAACAAAATATGGCAAACGTAAAATGAGATAATGCCATTCATTTCTTCACATGTATATTCTACTGGTCGAATAATCACATGCAATATCAATAACCACTTTCATAATGATGGAATGTATAATGTCGGACATTCTGAAACATTTTGTCCAAGACGTCTAAAATGATTAAGGCCTCGGCCAAAACCATAAATCAAATTGGGAAAGGGCCTCGGCCAATTCCACGTCTAGTTGTCTCATGAGACCTACCGATGCATCGAGGAGCTATAACGGGCTCCACCCGTCACTTATTAAGTCCAATACATTCCTCATATGAATAGGTTTAAACATATCATAAACCATAACATAATCGTATCACATAAAACATGCATAAAGGAAACATAACATTTCCACATTTCAATCACAAGATATCAATACAACACATTGATATAATAAAAATGCTTTCAAAACCATTTTCAATACAAAAATAAAAGAAAGTTAAAACTTTGTATTTATTTTTCATTAAAAAAATGATGGCTTGTAGAGGAAGCCGAAACTCAAATAATGGTCACGGCGGCGGAGAAGTCGTTGTCATCGCATAAGTACAGAAAGAAAAACATTCCCTTTTGTCATTTAGAAAAACGCTTTGTATAAAAAATATTCCTTTTGAATAAACGTAAAAGTCAAAGGGGTTTATACACCGTTTAAAAGAAAGTTGTGTATAAAACCAAATATGCCTCAATGAAAGGGGATTGAGACGAAGTCCTTAAAAAGATCATTTTTTTAAATAAAGTACATCTATAATGTGTATTCACTATAATTACACATAAATAATGTAAAAATACAAGATAGGATATTATAATATCATGACATAATTTGAAAGTAGGAGATTAACCCAATGAATGGAAATTGGGTTAAGAAGTTCCCTTACCTTGCGTCTTGTCCTGACTCGACCGTTCATTAACCTCCTGAATAATAAACTAGAGTTAATTTAAATTTACTTAAGAACCTTTTTCATGTTCATTATTCCATTTATATCACTTATTACCATGTTATGAACATTATTTAATTATTTAAGTTAATAACGGTCGTTTTGTCGATCTTTGGTACTTGAGTCAAAAATAAACTTCTTATAATTACAAGTTGTTCATGTGGTGAAATATCCATTATATCCAGAATTATATTCATGATGTAGATATCATATATATAATATATATACAGTATATACATTTATTCATAATGTCACGTAACATTTAGAGGTAAGAAATTAAATGCACCGTTCATGGAGACGGTAAGCCGTACGTACGCATGAACGCTACTCTTATTTCTATTTCATATTCAATGGAATGAAATCATAATGATATAAATTTATAATATAATTACAGTATAATATAGTGTATAATACTATTTACTCCATCCTTTATACATCCCACATACGGCATTAACGATTCAAATCACTTTGAGGGGGCGGTAGTCCGCACTTCCTAAAATGAAATTATCGCGTTTTACCCATAATGGAAATCATAAAGTATTCCATAAATGAGAAATACATAAGAATAAGTAAAACATAAACATATTATATATCATATATAAAAATAGTGACATCTTAATGGCCACCTTTGAAGGTGTTATATGAGTGTGGAACAATCATCGTTTCGTGAGGCAGAAATTCGCCATCCACAGAAACCGTATGTTCTTTAACCATTAGATGTAGGTGTGTGTAAGTTTAGCTCGAATCCTTCTTATAACAATATCCTAGTATATTTAGTATACTGGTGTTGTTACAAAAGAAATGAATAAAAAGAGTTTAGGGGGTTGGAGAAAAAAATGAAACAAAACAACATTAGAGAAGACATTACCTCAAAATTGGGTAACTCTTTTTGATTTGAGCCAAAGGCTTCCTTGAGAAGGGTTCTGCCCAAAGTGAGGCTACTAGGAGTAAGAGGGGGAAGTTGGGAGAGTATTTGGGCAGAGTTTGCCCGAGCCAAATGGCTAGAAGGTGTGAATAAGGTGGGAGAGGTGGGGGCCTTTTATAAGTGGAGAGGAGGGGCTCTTTTGGAAAGATTGAAATGTTACATTATTACACAATGCTTTTCGGATTCTAAAGGTCCCACACTTATATAATTCGTGGATAAGGTGATAATGGTTCGAAATATACCCATCCAATAGTCTTTGGACAAGTGTAAGCCTTGGATATTACATTATCTTTTCATTTTATTAAAATCGTTAAATAATGAGGTCATCGCTGCATCATAATGATGTCATAAATAATTTAATTTATTTACTGTCTAAAAATTATAAAAAAAAATACTATGATGTATGAAATCTTTTTAGATTTCTAATCAATATTTATAGTAAAAATTTGGACTTGGGTAACCCTACCTAAAAACTGTTTTAGTAAAATAACTCATGTTTGTGTCAATTTAATTTTAACATTAAATAAATATATATTAATGTCATTTTCCAACTAAAGTGGCTCCATGGGGTCCCCAAGTTGACCCATGGGTTGTCTTGGTCGGCCATTACTCATCCAATAGGAGTAGGACAAGTGTCAAGCTCATCTCATATTATTAAAACATTATTTTTACCTTAAACTACACTAATTACCTCTAATCGCGATTAAGAACTTAAAAGTTACTATTCACCAAAAAAATTATTTTAATCTCATTGAACCACATTTTAATTCTTAATGACAACCATGTATGTCGGATTTTTGAAAATCAAATCACAGAAGTGGTAATATTTCATTTAAACGAAAAATCAGTTATTTAACTACCACTTAGTGGTTTCACTATTCATCAAAAATTGAAGTTTTTCAGAACAATGCCAAAATTTCACTTGAAGCTATAATTGATATTCCGAATTCAAAAATTATGTCTATTTTACAAAATTCCAAACATATAAGTTGCATTAATTAATTTTATAATTAATTCCCGCTATCACAACAAATAGCGTGTTTTTAAAAAAACAATTTATATCAAAAGATTGGCAATTGTTTATGTCCATTTTCAATGTTAAATTAATTCTAATGACCACCATTGGATAAAATGGTAAAAATATATTCTAATTATACTTTAAAACCACTAAATAGTTTAATTTATCACAATAAATTATTTTGATTAAAAAAGTTGTTTTTAAGTATTTTTCACTATTCATAAAAAATAGAAGTTCTCAGAAAAATTACAAAAAATTCAACTTTGGATAATTTCGATATTACGAATACAAAAATGAAGTCCATTTTGAAATATAAAATTTCTATAATTTTAAAAATTGGGTCTTACTATTCATAACGGCTACTTTGATTAGTTGTGGTGTGTGTTAGAACTCGAAGTTGCGTACAACACACGCTATTGTATTATTGAAAGAGAAGCGTATCGTGGAAGCTCGGGGTGTTACAGGTTCATTGGACCACATGAAATTCTGGAGAAAGTTGGATCAGTTTCTTACCGAGTGGCTTTACCTCCTATTTTATCTCAGGTACACAATGTTTTTCATGTTTCGATGTTGAGGAAGTATATGCCAGATCCATCTCATGTTTTGAGCCCAGGGGTAGTTCAGTTGGAAGAGAATCTCTCTTATGAAGAACAACCAGTCCAGATTCTTGACCGAAGAGAGAAAGTGTTGCGAAATAATGTAATCCACCAGGTAAAGGTTTTGTGGAAAACCCATATGGTTGAAGAGGCAACGTGGGAATCTGAAAATGCTATGAGGGATAAATACCCCCACTTATTTTGATAAGTGAATAAAATTACGAGGAAACAATTCCCAAAAGGGGGGAAGGATGTAACATCTCAGGTAAATAAAGAATAAATAATTTTTATATTTATTAATATTTATGAATTAAATATTAATTTTACTTTAAAGGGGTTGCTATGTTCGATAGCGTTCCTGATACGCAACAAATAGTTTCATTGAAATCTTATATTGCACACTAGTAATAAAATAATATTATTTTAAATGGTAGTTAACACAAAGCCATTGTATTGGTGGGAATGGATAGAGATAACTAAAATATGATTACATATGTTTTTAAATGTTTTTACATTTATACAATAAATGATAAAGGCTTAAAATACGAAAAGAATTCAATTTTAGGCTTTTATACACTAATTTTCACTAAAGGTTCACTTATCACCTTTTGATGTCGAACCATCATTAAATATAGTTTTGGTCACTTTTTTAAATTCTATTGGACCAAATAAAACACTTTTTTAGAATCGGGACATCAAAATTTACATTGTGTAAATTTTTGGTATTTTTCCGATAAAGTTCATTTTTTTAATTAACACTGAAAAATGTTGTATTTTAATTCAAAACCTCTTTTTAATCTAATTTCTTTATATGATTATATTATCATTTGAATTTGTTTTAAAGTGTAAATAGAATATTTTTTTACCATTTAATCCAATGGTGTACATTGGAATTAATTTCACTTTGAAATTGGACTTAAACTAGTGTCAATCTTTTGATATATATTGTTTCATAAAAACACGCTATTTGTCATGACAGCGGAAATTAATTATTAAATTAATTGATGTAACTAATATGTTTTGAATATTTTAAAATAGACATCATTTTTGAATTTGGAATATTAAATATAGCCTAGGGTGAAGTTTTGGTATTTTTCTGAAAAACTTCAATTTTTGATGAATAGTGAAACCACTAAGTGGTACTTATAAAAACTGATTTTTCGTTTAAATGAAATTTTTCCACTTCTATGTTTTGAATTTAAAAAATCCAACATACATGGTTTTAATTAAGAAGTAAAATTCCGTTCAATGGGATTAAAATAATTTTTTGGTGAATAGTAACTTCTAAGTTTTTAATCGCGATTAGAGGTAATTAGTGTAGTTTAAGGTAAAAATAATGTTTTAATAATATTAAATGAACTTGACACATGTCCTACCCTTATTGGATTTATCATGGCTGAAAAAGAAAATCAATGGTTCAACTTGTGGACCCCATTGAGCCACTTTAGTTGGAAAATGACATTAATATCTTTTTATTTAATGTTAAAATAAAAATGTCACAAACGTGAGTTGTTTTACTAAAAAGTATTTTACATGGGGTTATACAAGTCACATTTTTGACTATAAATATTAATTGGAAATATAAAACTATATACTAAATCATGATATTTTTTTTTTATTTTTAGAAATTAAATAAATTAAATTATTTATGACACCATGATGATGCAGTGATTACCTCATTATTTAAAGATTTAAATAAAATTGAAAGATAATGTAAAAGCTAAGTACTAAACATGTCCATAACATATTAAATGGGTGTATTTCGAACCCTTATCACCTTATCCTCTAAACACATCAATTTGGGACGATTAAAATCTGAAACTCATTCTAAAATAAAGTAACATTTCTTTACTTTCCCATAGTGCCCCTCCTCTCCTCTTATAAAAGGCCCCCACCTCTACCTCCTTACCCACACTTCCAAAGCCTTTGGATCGGCCAAACCCTTCCCATTTTGTCTCTCCACATCCCTCTATTACTCCTTGAAGCCTAAATTTGGGCATAAGTCTTCCCAAGAATGCCTTTGAGCTCAAATCTAAGAGAGTTACCCGATTTTAAGGTAATGTCTTCACTTGTGTTCTTTTTTTATATTTTTCTTCTCCAACCCCCTAAACTCTTTTTATTCATTTATTTTGCAACAACTACAGTATCTTCAATATACTAGGATGTTGTTATAATAATAATTCTAGCTACACTTACACACATCTACATCTAATGGTTAGAGAACATACTGTTTCTGTGGTTGGCGAATTTCTGCATCACGAAACGATGATTATTCAATATTCTTTTAAACACCTTTAATGCTGGCCATTAATATGTCACTCTATTTATATATGATATATATTATGTTTATTTTTACCTTATGCTTCTGTATTTTTCATTTGTGGTATACCTTTATGGTTTCCATTGTGGGTAAACACGATAATTTCATTTTAGGAAGTGTGGACTACCGCCCCCTCAAAGAGATTTAATTTGTTAATGCCATATGTGGGATGTATAAAAGATGTATTTAAAGTTATTATATATGATTTTATACTGGAATTATAATATAGCTCTATATCATTATTATTTCTTTCCATTAAAGTTTGAGATAGAAATGAAAGTAGCGTTCATGCATACGTACGGCTTACTGTCTCCATGAACGGTGCATTTCATTTCATATCCCCAAATGTAATGTACTATTATAAGTACATATATATATAATGGATATATATGATGTATGTTACTTCTAAATGATTAATATAATTCTGGAATTAAAATATAAATACCTATCATTTATTTTTAATTCCATTAATATGACATAGAAATGAAAGTAGCGTTCATGCGTATGTACGGCTTACTGTCTCAATGAACGGTGCATTTCATTTCTTACCTCTAAATGATTATGTGATATTATAAATACATGTATATTCTAGATATATATGATATATATGATATCCAAATCAGGAATTTCATTCTGGATATAAAGAACTTTTGACCACACGAACAACATGTAATTATAAGAAGTCCACTTTTGACTTAAGAACCAAATATCGAAAAAAACAAATTATTAACTTAAGGATTACATAATGTTTATAACATAGAAATAAGTGATATAAAATGAATAATAAGCTTGAAAAAGGTTCTTAAGAAAGTATAAATTAACTCAAGTATATTATTCAGGACGTTAAAGAACGATCGAGTCAAGTCAGACCCGAGGTAAGGGACTTCATCTCAATCTCCTTTCATTGAGGCATATTTAATTTTATACACAACTATCTTTTATACGGTGTATAAAGCCCTTTGAATTTTACTTTTATACAAAAGAAATCTTTTTCTACGAAGCGGTTTACTAAACGACAAAAATGGAATGTTTCATTTAATGTACGTGGTGAAAATGACCTTTCCGCCTCCACGAGTATTATTTGGTCTTTGGATTCCACAACAAGCCGTTATGTTTTTAAAATGAAATAAATACCATATACTCTTTTATGTATTTTGGTATTGAAAATGGTTTTTATAATGGATTTTTTATGTCAATATATTTGAGTGATATATTGTGATCAAAGTGTGGAAATGTTTTCTTTCCATTATATTTGTTTTATGTCTTATGATTTTATAATGGTACTTAGACATTTGACAGGTGGTTACGTGATAAACCATATGACGGGAGGTTCCATGAATACCAGGACGGGTGGTTACATTATAACCTCCAATGCATTGGGTATGGAAGTCTTCCGTATGGCTATTCCATTAAGTATATATGGAAGTTGGACGTATGGATATTCCATTAAGTGATATGTGTGGAAGTGGACCGTATGGTTATTACACTTTAGAATGTTTATGTCCTAAGTTACCTTTATATGTTATGTGTTCATTATATGGGTTTTATGGGAATCCTTTGGTTACAAAATGGTAAGTAATGATATTTTATTCAATGAATAGTTTTTACTACTTCATGAAGGTGAAGGTATTACTTTGATAAAGTATGCATGGTTTACTTGATGTTTGAAAAACTAACAGTTTTCATTCTTTGTGTATCCCTTACTGAGCTTTTTATGCTCACCCCAAGTTTTTTTGAAATGTTTTTCACAGGACTTAATGTGGAATAGGGTCTGGGATGGGAGAAAGGGAAATTCATGCTATCTAAAACATGGGACTAGACATGTTTCTTTTTAAGAGTTTTTATTTTATGGAAACTTAGTCTACTTTGTCATCTTTTGAGATGTAACAGTTATGTCCTATTTATCTAAAACTATAAACCTGAAAAGATCCTCAATGTGAATTATTAATTTAATTTAATATTAAGTAAGGTTTAAGGCTGGGGCCTTATAGATACATCCAAAACCCTTCTTTTAAGAATTTATATAAAACACAAAATTATCTCCCCTATAAGATAGTGCAAGTACTAGTGCACTGACTAACCTTATCTTAATATCCTTTAAATATAATTCTCATTCATCTATCCAACTTGATACCCTTCCAAGTTAACTTGGGTAGTAGATTTGATAATCATGAGAATTTTATCAAACAGATTTTATAGTATCCAACCAATCCATGAAAAATGTGGATCACTATTATTGAAGTTGGTCTGTATCATTCCTCAATCACCACTGCCTTTGAATAATCCATAAATGTAGCCTCAATTGTAATTACATGACCCAATAATGATATTTTATATAGAAAAAAATTATTCTTACTAATTTTAGTATATATTTTCTCATTTCTTATTGTATTTAATACATTACCCAAATTTTATTTTTGATATTACTTTTATTTATAATATATAAGAATATAATTGATAATAACTACCAAAAATTGATTAAGGAAATCTATTAAGACCTTATTCATCATATCACTAAATATTTCAAAACAATTGTAATGTCCAAAAATAATTACTATGAATTCATAATGTCCATATCTTTTATGAAATGATATCATCGGTATAACCACACTTTTCAACCTTAATTTATGATATAAAAATTGAAGGTATGTATTTTTTTAAATATTAATATCCTCCCAATTGACCAAATAATGTCATAAATTTATGGTATGGGATACTTGATATTTATCACGATCTTTTTATGTTCATGATAATTAGTGAAAAGAAACATTTATCTATCTTTCACCTTAACAAAGAGAAGTATTGTGTCCTAGGGTGAATCACTTGGGTGTATACAACCTCATCTAGACTCTTTTAGAGTTTATTATTCAAATCCAAAAAAAATCAATTTTTTCCATTCCATTAGGGTCCTTTGATATTGGCATAATAGTGGATATACATTAAATTGAAAACTCGTCCTCATCATTTGGGGAAATAACATGAAACAATTAAGGATAAAGATCAATGTATTCATTCACAATCAATATTTCACTAATATTGAGTTTCTCCCAAACCATTTAAGATAAATACTCCAATGTTTGGGTATTAAGACCTGTCACACCCATGTATTTTATTTAAGGGAATTTTTCCTCTATTATTATTGGCCTAACATTCCCCCTATGTTTCCCCTAGGACCCCCAGGAATTCAAAAGAGCTTGGAAACTTTTTGAGTGGACGTAATGGGCACATGGTTTGGGCACACTGTTTGATAAACCGTGCAAGAAAATTTTGTGGCCTTGTACAACTCATTAAAAATGTTGCTAAATTCTATTTCTTCCTTCACAATATTTATTCAAACTCACCCCTTTCTTCCCCCATTATACTATTTCTTTCATTTCGACCTCCCAAGCACCTCAAAATCTTCTTGGAACTTCATTTTGAATGGGGATTTGGTGGAGAAACTTCAAACATTCTCAAGTAAGTGAATCTATTCCTTAGTTATCTCCTTTTTCATGGGGTTTCTTCCCCTATTCTTGATGTTCCACGTGTCCAGAAAGTATTTTTTTGAACCTATGGTTTGATCCAAGTTTTCTTGGTCTATTCTTTGGGTTTTATGCTTCATCTATGTCACTAGTGATGTGGTAGTGGTGCGGTTGGATTTTCCCACAATGAATCAAGTGTTCTAACATTTTTGGTATGTGATTTAATGGGTAATAAATGCTAGATGAGTTACATTTTCTTAATTTATATTTTTATAACACTTATTATTCATTATCCTTGTTGCAAAATCTTGTTTTGGTGATGTTTGTTAGGAAAATGATTTTTAGGGACCATTTGTTTTCTAAATTGGGTGTTTTACATGTATATTTTATGTTATGTAAATTGGAGTTGTTTTATAACTCATGTAATGGGTTTTTAGAAATGTTTTGGGTGCTGAAAATTCTTCTTTGTTGAATATGGGTATCCACATGATGTTCAAAGTTGGGTTTTAAGGGCATTTATATGAAAAAAATTGTTATGTTTTGTGAATTTATTTTATTAAAATTCTAAAGGTTTTATTGAGTGTTGTAAGTGATGAAAAAAAATTTAGCTACTGTTTAGAGTTTATTATGACCAGAAATGATGTTTCTATGTGATAATGGATTTTGGTATCATGAGATAATGGTTTGAGCGCAAATGCGAAAACCCAGGTACTTAGGAGGGAGAATATGTACTAGAGCGCTACTGATTCGAGTGGGTTTTATCCCTATTTCACTGAAAAACATGGATAACTAAAACACTAAAAAAAATATTTTCATTAATATTGGGGACCACTAGGTTATGGTTATGTTCCCTACTAGTGTATCGTATAAGATAACATATTTTTCTATGTCTACTTTACACTTAGGTACGAGGAACATGGGGCTCGAGACTACCAAGTGTCTAGGGGTGTTCCTGAGATTGGTGATCATTTAATCTTGTGTATTTATCTTTAAAATATGGTGATTTTTTCTGTAATAGTTAGTAGCCTACATTTTTTATTGAAATTTTATCATTCATGGAATTTTTCCTTTGAAAACGTTTTACATTTAAAGGTTTCATTCTTTAGAAATCATTTCCACTACCTCTTGTTTATCAGAAATGGATTTTTTTTATCTTGTATTATTTACTCTATGGAATATCTTTGTGGAATCTTAATTGGATTAAGCTCACCCCAACTTACACCCCTTGTGTGTAAGTAGACTTGTTCATGTTTTACACAGGTAATGGAAATTCATTGGGTGATGGCGGTTTGTGGCGTTAGTTCACATTCATGGTGCAGAGTTGTGGAGACGGCTTATGGGTGATGACCCCTTTTTGTGTGGAGTTCTTGGGGATGTTCTGATGTAGTTTCATTGTGTCCTTAGACCTCTTGTATTATGTTTTGACCAATTTATTTTGTTTTTGATATTTTCTAAATCCGGGTTGGTATGAATTTTTTAGATTCGGTTTATCGATTGTTTTTTGATGTTTTATGTATCCATATTCTGGTAAATCGTTCCAAAAACAAAAATATATAATAATTGGGAACTTTTTCCATCTCTTGGGGATAAGGAAATCCTTCTGGGCCTTGTCAGGGGTTGGGTTTTTCACTGGTTTTGATGGAGACTAGATTCAGTTCGTTACAAAATGGTATCAAAGGAAGCCAATGTTTTAGGTTGTATTATTATTTTGGGATGAGTCAGGCTAGAAATGAGATAGGAATTTAAGGACATGGATTTTTGGTAATGAGTAGGGTCCTTGTCCCACACCTCTCTTGGAAAATCTCGGGTCACCATGGTACATTGGAATTTTTTATTTGACTTCACTTCTAGGTTAGACGTGTGGGTTGTAGACTACACATGAACATCAGGCGGGGGTGAAGTAGGGGTTTATTTTATTGTTGTAATATTTTTGTCTTCATTATATTTTATGATATTGATGAAATTTTATTAATTACTGTACTGAGTATTTCTCTTGTGACTGATTCATTTTTGTAGTAACATGCATCCCCAGAAAGCTCCCATGCACCCATAGGAGGATTCCAGAGAGAGTTCTCCCTCACCTCTTGATTAGAGGTTAGTAGAGTTTTTGGTTCGGGATGTCCATGATCTAGGAAATGGAACAATTCCTATTTTTATTCATATTATAGATAGTGGTACTATTCCTAGGAAGGATAAGGCCCATGAGTTTCTGAAAAATAAGCCTCATACTTTTTGAGGTAGTATAGAACCCTAGGAAGCAGAGGAATGGATTGAGAAGATTGAGTGAATTTCGAGTTCCTAGATACACCCACGGTGTTCAGGGTGAAATGTTCCTCCTTTTGTATGGAGGGTACCAACAGCAGGTGGTGGGAATTGGTACTTTAAACTGGGAAGAATGGGAAGATGCACTGGGGGGATTTCAAGGCTTTCTTTAATTAACAGTACACACCTAATGTCTTAGCATATTTCAGGTCCCGATAGTTCATGGATACTGTTTAGGGGGTCATTCTATGATGGATTACACCAACCATTTAACTGAGATGGTTCATAATGCTCCTAAAATCGTCTTTAGTGAGGAAGTAAAGGCCCGGATGTTTGAGAAAGACTTACGACTAGAGATATACTCCACAGTTTTATTGTTTAAGCTGAGGACCTATGCTGGGGTGGTAGACCAGGAATGTATGGTAAATATTGAACAAAAAGTGAGGCATGGTTTCTCTAGGATAGTATCAGTAGTGGGTAGTGGAAACTCTTTAGAGAAGAAAAGGATGCGGGGGGAATAGGTGAAGAATGGAGGTCGTAGTTCAGGCCACTCTTCCAAGAAGTTTTCATCTGTGGATTCTGATGTGAGATCGGTCATCTTCCACTAGTGTGCGAGACTAGGGAACATTCAACCAGAATTCCCACTTCCTCTGAATCCATGTTATCAATGTGGAGGTATGTTTCACTTATAGCTCTTTAGTAGGGTGGAACACGTTCACTTCAGAGTGGGGTAGGTTTAGTGGATTGAAGAGGAGTGGAAACTCTGTTCGAACCATCAAGGATGGGGGGTCTCATTTTGGTAGACTTTTTGGTAGGGTTGGGATATCTTTTGGTCGGATCTAGTTTAGGGAATATCCTTAGACTATCATCCATTCTTAGTTAGAGACCGGACATCTCCATGCCGGGATTAGGCACTTGTAGGATCAGTTATAGGATCATCAACAATTCGAGGTACCTTTTTGATTGCATCTTCTATAGCTACTGCTCATTTTGATACTGGTGCCTCTATTTCATTCATTTCTACCCATTTTGTGGACATTCTGAATTTTCCAACCTAGTTGTTGTCTTTTGTGATGGAGTTGGTGACACCACTAGGAAAAAAGGAAGAGAAGGGTATTAGGTGCCAGTCATGTGCACTTTTAGTGTCAGGGGTTGAGATGGAGTGGGACCTATTGGTCTTAAATATGGAACTGTTCAACATAAGACATGGAAAGGGTTATCTAGTACACATCTCGGAACATATTTATTTCTATAGGTGGTGGATCAGTTTCATGGCACCTGATGGGAGTCGTCAGGTTTTTCGTGGGGAATGAGATCCGTGTTCAAGTCGTTCATGACCTCTACTCCTAGAGCTGGGAGATGTTTTTTAGTTATCACCACTCGTGATAGATTACAGTGGTCATTCTATTGATGGTGGACTACCTCATGTAATTGATGAGTTTCTAGAGGTATTTCCAAATTATTTTTTAGGTCTTCCCTCAGAGTGGGATGTGGATTTCTCAATTGATATGGTGTCGGGATCACATCTAATATCTCTTCCCTCATATTTAATGGACCCCAACGAGTTGAGGGAATTAATGATATATTTTTATGACTTATAATACAAATGATTCATTCCCTCGAGCGTCTCACCTTGGGCTTCTTCAGTGTTGTTCACAAAAAAGGATGACGGATCCCTCCAGTTGTGTATTGACTACAGGAAGCTGAAGAAGGTAAAAATAAATAAAAAATAACTTTTTCTCTAAATAGATGGCATGTTCGATCAGTTTAAGGGGAAATGGTGTTTTCTAATATTGACTTGCATTCGGGCTATCATCAACTCAGGGTTAAAGAATAAAATATCCAAAAGATAGCCTTCCAAAGCATGTATAACCACATTGAGTAATTGGTCAGGACCTTCGGATTGACCAATGCTCTAGTGGTTTTTATGGAACTCATGAACAAGGTGTTCCACTAGTATCTCGATTCTTTTGTCGTGGTATTTTTGGATGAAATCCTAGTTTATTCAGGATCCAAGGAGGAACATGAGCATCAATTTCATATCGTTCTTGGCACTTTTCGAGAGCATCAACATTATAAAAAGTTGTCTAAGTGCACTTTCTTGATCAAGGGGTGAGATAAATAGGGCATGTGATCTTGGATTATAGGGTTTCAATGGACCCCAAGAATATTAGTATGGTTATGTCATAGGAGCAGCTAAAGAACGTGTTTGAGATCAGGAGTTTCCTTGTCCTTGATGGTTATTACAGGAAGTTTCTTCAGTATTTCTCTCATCTTGCTTCACCGATGACCACACTCACCTAGAAAGGGGTGATGTTTGTTTGGGGCCTATAATGTTAGGAATCCTTAGAGGATCTCTAAAAGAGGTTGACTACTGCCCCCAATCTGATATTTCCAGAGGCTGGAAAGGGGTATGTGGTGTATCGTGATGCTTTAGGTATGAGTCTTGGGTGCATGCTTATACAGGATAACCACATGGTTGCATATGGATCTCGCCATCTCCAACCACACGAAAAAAATTACCCAAACCTTGACATGGATTTAGTATTTATGATTCATGAATGGAAGACTTGACGTCACTACCTCTTTGGGTAGAAGTTTTTGGTCTACTCTTATCACAAAAGCATGGCCTATATCTTCTCACAGAAGGACCTCAACTTGAGGCACCATCATTAGATAGATTACTTTTAGAGGTTCAACATTAAAATTGTCTATACCACAAGAATAGGTATTGTGGTGGCTAGTCCCAGTGCAGAATTTTAGGAATTCCAGTGATGAGTGGAATCTGATGGCACTATTTGGTCAGATGCATATGGGGTCCCAGGAGAAAAATGGGGGTGCATTATTTGTGATATTTCAGTTGAATCCTTCTCTGGTGGAGCTAAATTAACGGGATAATCCTAGTGATGATATTTTTCAGCGGTTGAAGTAGTTTCTTCATAGTTCGGAGAGGTCCTCTGATTGATCGTCATCTCCTGAGGGCATCTTGTGCTTCAGGGGACATTCCATAGAGTCCTTATCTCTATGGAAGGTGGTGATGAAGGATAGACACTAATCATAGATGGATGTCAATTTTAGTTCCATCAATATGTATTAGGACGTCCATTGGTAGTTCGGGTGTCCTATTATGAGGTGAGAAATCGTAGACATCATGTCGATATGCTACACATTCCAGCAAGTGAAAGTAGAGCATCAAAGGCCCTCTCGTTTGCTCCATCCATTTCCCATTCTTACATGGGAGTGGGACAAAGTCACCATGGGCTTTATTTTTGCATTTCCTAATACTCCTCAGGGTAAGAATTCTATTTGGGTGCTGATTGATCATCTGACCAAATAATCCCACTTCATTCCGAAAAAAGAAACAGCTAATTTGGATGAGTTGGACAGTTTGTATCTTCATGTGGTGGTAAGGCTCCATGGTGTGTCGTTAGTATTTTTATTAGATAAGGAACCCCCCATTTCACTTCTCGGTTTTGGGAAGGTATTTATAGGTCCTTTGGGTCTTGGATTAAGATGAGCATGGCATACCATCCTCAAACGGATGGTCAAACAGAGCGGGAAAATCAGCTTTTAGAGGACATGCTCTTTGCATGTGTTCTGGACTTTAGAGGTTCATGGGATATCCATTTCTAATTTCTAGAGTTTTCATATAATAAAAGATAAAAATATTATATTCTAATGGATTTTTTGAGGTTCTCTATGGTTGACCATGTCAGTCCCCCCTATGTTGGGATGAGGTAGGTGAGACCTCACTATGGGGGCTGAGTCTGGTGTAGGATATATCCAAGAAGGTCAAGTTGATCAGGCATCGCTTATTGACAACTTAGAGTCACCATAAATAATATTATTTCCAGAGGCATAGAGACCTAGTGTTTTCTGTGTGTGAATGGGTATTCTTAAATGTGGGCCCTCATCAAGGTCATCATCGATTGGGAAAGCAAGGTAAGCTAACGTCATGGTATGTCAAGCCTTTTGAGATCACCGAGCGTATTGGAAATGTGGAATATAGGTTGGACTTACCTTATCATTTGACCTCCATACATGATGTCTTCCATGTATCCCAGTTGAATAAATACAACTTAGATCCATCCCTTGTACTGAATTGGGAGGATTTGTATTTAGAACATGATTTATCTTTTGTTGAGCGGCCGGTGAAGATTGTGGACTTCCCAGAAAATGTGCTTCGGGAAAAGTCTGTTCCACTAGTCCGAGTTCTTTGGCAGCATGGTAATGATACACCTAAGACCTGGGAGTGTAATTCATGGGTCGAGGAATAGTACTTATTCCAGTTTTCTGATCAAGCTTCAGGTTGACTATCCAGGGCGGAAAGTTTTCATGGTGGGGAGAATTTTTACACCCATGTCCTTCATTTAAGGTATAATTTCCTCTTTTATTCTTGGCTTAACATTCCCCCATATGTTTACCCCAGGCCCACCTTTAATTTGAAAGAGTTTGGACACTTTTTGAGTTGAAAAAAGGTGGCACACGTTTGTGCTCATAGTTTTCTAAATCATACAAGAAAACCAGGCGACCTTGTCCAGATCATTACAAATGTTACTAAATTCCATTTTCTCTCTCATAGTATTTATCCAAACTCGCCCATTTGTTCCCCAATTCGACCATTATAGCCATTCCAGCCTCCCAAGCACCTAAAACCATCCATGTAACTCCATTTTTAAGGGGGATTTGGTGGAGAACCATCAAAATTATTTAAGTATGTGAATATATTCTTTAGTTATCTACTCTTTCATAGGGATTCTTCCCTTATTCATGATGTTCCTTGTGTACAGAATGTAGGTTTTCGAACCTAGGGTTTTAACTTTGTTTTCTTGGTCTATTTTATGGTTTTAGGCTTGATCAATGTCCCTAGTTGGGCGGTGGTGGTGTAGTTTCATTTTCTCACAAAGAATCAAGGGTTTAAACATATATGGGAGGTGATTCCATGGGTAATAAATTCTATATGTGTTATATTTTCTGAATTTATGTATTTATCACACTTATTATTCATTATCCTTGCTTCGAAATCTGGTTTTGGTGACATTTGATATGAAAATTATTTTTAGGTACCAAATTTGGTGCTAAATTGGGTGTTTTACATACGTATTTTATGATAAATCAATTGGTGTTGTTTTATAACTAATGTAATGTGTTTTCATAATTGTTTTGCGTGCTGTAAATTCTATTTTGATGAATATGTGTATGCAAATTGTTTTCAAAGTGGGGTTTCTAAGGGATTATGTTTGAAAAACATTGTTATGTTTTTTGAAATTAATTTATTGAAATTCTAAATGGTTCTATTGAGTGGTGTAAGTGGTGAAAACATGTGTAGCTACTGGTTTGATTTTATTATGACCATAAAATATTTTTATGTGATAATGGATTCTGGTATCATGAGATAATGATTTGAGCATAAAGGGGGAAACTCGGGTACCTAGGAGGGTGAATATGTACCAGTACACTAGTGATCTGGATGGGTTTTATCCTTGTTTCACTGAGAAAATGAACAATTAATTCACTACAAAAACTATTTTGATAATTATTGGGGACCACTAGGTTATGGGTATGTTCCCTACTAGTGGGTCGTGCATGAGAACAGATTTTTCTATGGCTACATTACATCGAGGGATGAGGTACATGGGGACCGAGACTACCTTGTGCCAAGGGGTGTTCCTGAGATTTTTTCTCATTGAATATTTTGTATTTATCTTTTTCATATGGTGTATATTTCTAGAAAATATATTATCCTTCATGATTTATATAAATTTTCTAATTCATGTAATTTTTACTCTGAAAAATGTTTCCATTTAAAAGTTTTATTTTTAAAAAGTATTTACACTCCCTCTTGTTTATAAAAAATGGCATGCGTTTTATCTTGTATTGTTACTCTATAGAATATAATGGTGATATCCTATTGGTATTAGACTCACATCTACATACACCCATTGGGTGTGAGTAGGTTGGGTTATGTTTGACACAAGTAAAGGAAAGGCTTTGGGTGATGGCGGTTTGGGGTGTTAGTTCTCATTCATGGTGTGACGTAGTGGAGACAGCTTGTGAGTGATAACCCCTTTTTGTTGAGTATTTGGGGATGTTTTTATGATATTTATTTGTTTCTTTGGACCTATTGAGTTATGTTTTGACATATTTATTCAGTTATAGATTTTTTCTAAATCTTTTTTGGTATGAATTTTTCAGATTCAATTTATTGATTTTTTTGATGTTCTCTGTAACCATATTCAGATAAATCATTCCCAAACCAAAAATATATGATACCCGGGATCTTGTTCCATCCTGTGGGGATAGTTAATGCCCTTTAGGCCCTGTTTAAGGCTGGGTTTGGGGCCGGTTTTGGTGGCGACCAAATTTAGTTCATGACAATACTCATATATGGGAATTAGATTCAATAGGGATTTATTAGCGAGCCTTGCACATATAAATTATCATGATTTTATTTGAGATATGAAATATTATTTCCATGTCCCAGAAATTGATATAGGCTATAGGTATAGAAAGCTAATCCATTCCTAAAATCACATTATATTCAATCAAAGAGAGAATAATAATATTTGAATTAATCACATTCCTACAAATATCAATTAGAGAAGATTTCAAATTAAGAGATCAAATAATTACCCCGTAGGATAGTTTTTATATAATTTTTTATCTAGTCATTGGGGTGTTGAGATAATGCTTTTCGAAAACCTTCAAGATATGATGGGGTGCATATAACTCATATAAAATTGTACATTTTTAGTTTTTGAGTGGATTATGACTGTACAATTCACCACTTCAATTTTATGACCCACTTCATTAGTTGTTATTACATAGGATTTTACTTTCACCCTTGGTTTTAGAGGAAACTAACATTAATTTTTATTATTAACCATTTTATTATTCCATTTATAAGTATAATGTCTAAAATCCTTATAATTGTCACATTGGAGTTTCGGTGGCCCACTATTCTGATCATTCTTTTCATCTGTTTCATTATTCAGAATCTTCACATCTCTTTAACATTCATTTCCTTCATGACCTCCTATCCCACATTTAAATCATTTCCCCATTATTTTGATAAAATTTCTATAATTCTTATTCCCCTATTTTTTTATGAAGGAAGATAAATATTCTTTCTTTCTTGGGTTTTATAATTTTAATTTCCAATAAAACTCTATTTTCATTATCTTATACCCAAAACCACGAAAATATTGAGTCTCTAATTTTTATTTCCACCTTTATATCTCGTCAAAAACAAAATTCATAGCTACTAAGTCCCTTAAATCTAACACTTTTCATAGTATCGGTTTTAACCCACTAAATAAATGATATATTTTTCTTTTAGGGTCAATGATAAAACCTGAATAATATTATGCATGTCTCATGGAGTTTTATTCATAATTATTTATTTATTTAAAATAATTTTTCTTCTTCTCAATAAATTATCTCTCTATTTTAATGCGAAGTGGTTATTGAAAATTTGTGTTGAAAAATTATTTATTTAACTCATCCCATTTCATAGCTTTGATTTCACCCCATTTCCACATATTTGTAATGATAATACACAATGGATCATATATTCCTTCTAAATGATAAATTAAAAAATTCATTATATTAGAACTAGAGAATAGAAAATATCATTTCTATTGTGTTGATCCCTTTATCAAAAATTACTAAATAAAAATCTCACTAAAGGAGGGTGGTTATCACTATATAAAGGATTAAATAGAGAGTTTTTCTTTCCTTGGAATGATTGGATGTTCTCAATGGTTCATATTATTATTCATATCTTAAGAAATTTGGGTAATAAGTAATGATCCATTGATAGAATTTAATCTTTTTGTTAAACACTTTATTTATTATTTTATTTAACATAAGTTTATTATTTTATATTTGATGATTACAGTATATTAAACCATTTTAGAAACTATGGATAATATATAGTTTTATGAAATACCTATGGTATGAGGATTTATGAGAATACGATTATCCTAAGAATCTTTAAATACATATATTTTATAGTTTCACTAAAATATATATACAAATTAATTTTTTTTCATTAAGAAACAAAAGCACTATAGTAGCAATGATTCTACTCATTAGTAGATATGTAAAGACACTAATTCCATTGAAATATGAATAGTAAGCTCTTGTAGATGAAGTTCAAATTAACCCTAAGATATAAATAATCCAACCATTATAGGATTTCATATAAATAGAGTTCCACCTCATGGATCACAAGAATAATGACAACTTATACCCATATAGATCGATAATTCTAAAATTTTTCATTAATTTTGAATCATTCAAAATTATTGTTGTTGTCAGTGCTTTTGGTTTTTGTAATATGTTTGTTCATAAGTATTTCTACTTAGAAATATGTTTGTGTGAGGTTTTCATAATTAATATATTACTATTTCAATTTTAATCATTTCAATGAATATAGTACTTAATGTTTTGGAGAATACCAAGCTATCGGTTATTGTTGTGTAAGTACCAAGGTTTTGATTTATATACCATGTAAACCGAGCATTGGGTTGTTTATTTAGGGAAATACTGATCTGGCCAATTGAGTACTTCCAGTGTAAAGAATATAGATCCAGGATAAATAAATTAAGAAATTGATACCTTACTATAAGTCTAAAGATATGGATAACTCATATCAATTATATATATCTACCATTTATTTTAATTTAAAAGTGAGTATTTGATAACAATTTTTAGCGGCATTTGATTAGTAAATGTATACCCCATTTTTTTAAATTATTCTATGTTGACTTTTTTATCGGTATTTTATTATAATTACAACAGTTTTTATAATTTCATTGTGCATGTTATGTTTTTTGATAATTATGAATTAAAAAACATGAACATTTTTCATTTCATTTTAATTTAATCTTGTGGGTTTTTTGAATGTTTTTAATAATAAAACATTTATCTATTTAAGAGAATGAAAATAAATAGTTGATTTCAATCTACAATTCACCCCCAACCTATTCTAATGTACTCACCATTCCTTTGTTATCATACATTTTCTTTTAAATGATGTTTCTAAATTTGAAAATAAACATGTGATTCCTATTTTTTAGATTTTCCATTACTTAATCAGATTTATATATTTCAATTTACTTACACCTAATAGTGTATAGAGGTGTTTTATATGTGTAAATGGTATACAGGTCTAATCAATAAATAACCTAAATGAAAAAATATGACCTATTTTTATGGAAATGATTATGAATAAAAGAGATATGGAATAGAAACCTATGTTATATACACCGGGGTTGAGAATTTTCTTATTCTTACTAGAGATTATAATGTTTCTAAGTAAGATGTTTCTAATATTTTAAACAAGAAAAGATTAAAATTTATCTACAATTCATATCCAAAAAAATATTTTTAAATACTATTCCACGAAATAAATAAATTAAAATTTCTTCATGTTGAATTTCTTGTGGTATATGGAAAAATTATAAAGTTAATTGTTTTGGAACATTAAAAGTTCTTGAAACTATGAGAGATATTCTAGGAGTGGATTATCAAGACATTGATTTTATTCTTGGTAAAATATTTGGATAAATTCATTACATATTCCTGACAATAGTACAGTCTCCAATGCCTTAAATAAACGAGTTATGTATGATAATAAACTTATTAGAAAGGTCATAGACATTTCACATAAATAATGGGAATAAAAAGGAATAGTTATAAATGTTAGAAATTTTTTTAGAAAACTATGTATAGATGGATTAATTCTAACCCTTTTACAATATAAAATATCTTTTGAAGACATATATAGAGATATAGTTAAATAATACTGGTGTTACTTATATAACCACAATAACTTTATATATCAACAATTGTAAAATAAGAACATGTAAGGAATGTTCAAGAAATTATTATAAAGAAAATGATTGTGAGTCAACTGATAGTGAAATTTTGAACTCAGAAAGATTATTACTCAAAAAATGATTTTAGAAGAAACTATTCAAAGGAAGGAAAATAGAAAATTGATACTTCTAAACTAATTTTCTATGAATATAGAAAGAAAATTTATATTTGAGCAGATTATTTAAAATAAAAAATTAAATAAATAAAATCTTCTAGAATGTATTATATGAAGAAAATAACCAAAAACATTATAGTAGTGTTGATTCAACTTATTGAGAGATATGGAATGACTTAAACCCATCAAAATATGAAATGTAATTTATTGTCAATGTTATTTCAACTGACCTTGAGATATAAAAAATCTGACCATTGGAAGATTGCTTATAAATAAATTTCCACCACATAGATCGAAATAAAAATTAATATATACATCAACTATTAAGAATTTTTTTGTTCATTTTTAATCTTTTCAATATCTACTTTTTATGAGTTCTTTTATTCAGTGTACTATTATTTCTTTTAGTTTTTCTAATAAGAGATATTAGTGTATGTGGTTTTCCCTTTATATATCTTAGTATTTTAGTTATAATCATTTAAACTGATCTAAGTATTATATTAGTGGGTAAATAGAGTTATAGATAATGTAACAAGGAATATTGAGCTACTGATTAAATTAGATGGGAATATCGACCTACAGATTATTATAGAAAAAGTACTACAATACCTATCTAAATAGAAGTGAACCGATCTTTAGGTTGCTAAAGTAGGGAAGTACTGATTATTAGTTGAAGTATTTCATGGAAAGGAAGACATATACAAGTATTATATATTAATAATTGGATACCTAAATATATGTTTAAAGTAATGATCACCTCATATCAGATATACAGATCTACTATTCACATTGGTTTAAATTTGAGGATTTTATAACCATTTTTAAAGGTATTTTATTGGTAAATATATAATTCCTTGTTTATTTTTTATTCATTTATGTTCAATTTTTTATCAGTATTTGGTTATAATTTGAATAATTTTTTTAATATTATTTTATTTTTATTTTAAGTTCATCAATAAATGTAAAAAATTATACTTAAGTATTTTTAATTGGATTTTACGTTGATATTGTGGGTTTATAAGTTATTTGTACTATCAAAATATTTATCTCTTGAGGAGGAAAAAATCATTAGTATATTTAAAACTTCAATTCACCGCCACCTATTTTTTTATACAAACCATACCTTTAGAATCCTACATTTGTAGAAAAATCCCTGGATTTTATTTCCAATTCTCCAAATTAGAAAAACATTTCATGGGAGGATTAACTACTAAAGATATTATGAATCACACACTAGATTAAAATTGTTCTTATTAATTTGAAAATGATAATAACGATGAAAATTCATCTAGTTTAGATGATGATGAAAGAGTTCCAGAATCCTATGAATAAATGAGAGAATATATTATTGAATGTGAAGATAAGTATCATATGATGTAAAAGAAATATATTGATCTTGCAGATAAAACTATTAAAAATGGAAACTTTATAAAATTTCAGGATAATAAAATTGAAATAAGAAAAGAGAGTGGATAGCTTATTTAAAAATCAGAAAATTCAAAAGAAAAAACTACATGACATAGTGTTAATCTAAAATGGAAACTTAATGTTAAATCATATGAAGATCCAAAGATAGGTAAACTGTAAAAGAAGAAAAAGAAATAAAATTATAAAATTGTAACTTTTTTCATAGATAATAATGAGATTAAAAAAATAAAGTAATATTAAAAGATTAAATAAGCTAAAAAGTATATTTACCAAGGAAAGGAAGGAATTTAAAAAATTTATAGTAAGATAAGACATCACAAAACATTATTTGGTTTCTGTTGTAAAAGAAACAGAAGTTTCGTCCACCGAGAAATCTATTTCATTCCAAATCATGCACTCTTCAATATTATGTTTCAAAAAGGTGGATATTGGAGGGAAATTTTTCCCTCAACAAAATTTAATCATTTGTAAAACTTTGATCTTTTAAATCATCATAATTTATGCATATGAACATAACAAAACTAATCAATTATGGTTTCTGAAGATTTTGTTTTCAAATACTTCAAGACCAAAAAAGGTCTATTTTCTTAAGAAATAAAACAAAAGAAAACAAATTGTGCACTAGCTGCTAAAAACTATCATATGTGCCTTTATTATTTCTTATTTACGTTATATTCTTGTAAATAAATTAAATTATGTTTTCATATTACATTAAATTTATTCCATTTGTTTAGAGGTATCAATATTTAACTATTTTTAGAAAAATCTGATATAGTTTTTTAAAATTTAATTAAGAAATTAAATCCTATGTAAATAAATTTATGGAACCATCATCGAAATAATAAAATAAAACCATTTATTAAATTGAATATAACTTCCATATTTTCTATTGTATTATTTTCATTTTATTGGATTTGTAGAAAGCTTTATTTTACTAAATTAGTTTAAAATAGTTGTTAATTTTCCTAAATTTCATTTCAATTTAACATTAAAATTATTATTCATTTATCTGAATTTTATTTATCTGAAATTAATAATATTTATGTATATAAATTATTTTTAAAATTCAATTTAAACATGTAAAGAATAAATTATTTAATAAATTTAATAAATCCATTTAAAATGAAAATTTCATTGTTTGTTTTAGAGAGATCAAATATAAGACATTGGATTATATAGATTGATGATGAATCTTCATATTCCAATGATAAAATCATAAATACTTGGACAGGATGTTCATTATATGCATTTATTTCTTTTAAAAGTGGATCTATTGATGTTTTTCAAGATGATTTTCCAATATTCTGATATGATCATGAAATCATCCGAATAACTTTCAAATAGAAAAATAATGGCAGAAAATACGATTTATTAAGATATACATAAATAGTATAGGTTTATTTTGAAGGACATTATCTGCTTTCAAGTATGGAAAAAATTGGTTTCCACAATAGAAAAACATGAGTTCAACTACCCTCTGCTGATTTGTGAATTTTATGGATTTATTAAATTTTCTAAAGCATTGTTCCTTTGAAAAAAATTCTCCCTGATTGAATTATCAATTAAAAGCCTTGCTATAGTTACATCCTCACCCTATAATAAAGATATTTCAATGACAGTTTCATCAGAATAATGTTCATGTTCAATTTTCTCATCTTCAAGTACTTCTAATAGAACGTTTGATGGTATGAATGTAGTAAATGATGATGTAGTCGACATTGAATATTACTCTCAAGAAAATATCAATGAACCACAAGTTCAACTGATTCATTATACTGATTAAAAGAATAAGAATAAGTATAAGGATAACTCATCAGATTCTACTACTTCAGTTATAGCTCAATATTTTAATAGAAAGTTAGAATAAGTTATTATCATGTAAAAAAGAATGAATCATGACATTAATATGATCCTTAAGTTAAGTGAAAGGGTAATAATCATTCAAATATAGATGATTCATGATTAGAATACTAAAGTGAAAATTTGAATAATAGATTCTACATAATATTTTAAAAAATATTTAAAGGAATTCTGAGAATAAAATGGTCTTTTTTAATGGAATTTGAAGAATTTCACCAAGTTATATGTCAATTTTATTAGTGAGCACACCATTTATCTTCATTATAACTATGATATTATTTTTAATCAGTCAATTTTTTAAATATATTTTGAATGATATTGGAAGAAAATTTGAATAAATTTATTAATCAATGGATGGTCTAAAGAATATAGGTGTAATTTTTCACTAACAAATAGTGGATCAAAAGATAAAGTCTGTTGAGTAGAATTGTAAATATAAAGGTAAAAATCAGAATATCATTTCATTACATAAAAGGTTTTAGAATAGAATTAGTTAATTAAATCTGATGAAGATAGATTTGTATTAAAGGTAGGTGAGTTCAAAGAGAAGTCAATGTATAAGAAGAGAATTTGATTTAGTAATAGAAATACATTAAGAATTTGGATCACAGGATTGAAAAATTAATTAAGAAGGATTAATTTTTAAATTTATGATTGTTTGTACATTTTTAACTGAGATCTACCAACATTTTTTTAATATTATGTTAATGATTTTTCTATCATTTTAACTTTTCAATATTTGTACTCCTTGTATAATTGTCACCCGATAAGTGTTTTAAGATTTTAATAATATTTCTAATAATTTTTGTTATTTACCAATATTAGGAGAATAAAAAATGGGAGAAATAGTTTTCATTAGTTTCTTAAAGGAAATTTTTAAAATAAGGAGAAATATTTTCTTATAAATTTTTGGAATAAATTTTTTGCTTCTCACTTTCTTTTTGAAAACAAAAATGGGGAAGAAATATTTAAAAAGTTAAATTATTTAAAAATAAAAAAAAACATTAATATTGTGGTGAATTTATTTTTTATTTTTAAAGAGGTTATACTATATTTTATTTTTTAAAAAGGTGGTAAAACACTCGTGAAAAATATATCATTACTAGTAATTATTTGTTTCCTAAGGGAGGAGAGTTTTGTTTTTACAAAAGGAAGATCAATACAAAGGAATAAATTAATATATATTAATATGAATATACATAGAGAGTAATTTACATTAATTTTAATTGTTTCATTTTTGTGTTCTCTTTTTCAATAGGGGGTATTATTGATTTATTGAATGAATTTTTTCTAGTTTATTTGAAAACCATGAAATATTTCATTTAGTATTTTATCTAAATTATATTTATTTTTTTATCTTGGATTATTTCAGTATATAAAACCTTTTATAAAAAATAATAATAATCGATGATTATTTGAAATACTAATGGTCTGGTGACTTTTTAAAATATAATGATATTATAAATCTTGGAATATTAATTGTTTATAGATTTTATAAACTATATATGTAAATTAATTTGTTTACTACAAGGATCAAAATCACTCTTGTGGTGTTGATTCAACTCATCGATAGATATGGAAAGATTCTAACTTCATCAGAAGATGAAAAAACTATTTTCGTTGCCTTTATAACTGACATCAAGATATGCAGAATCTGACCATTGTGGGATTGTTTAAAAATATAGCTTGTGTATCATAAAAATAAAGACAATGTATACATGGTAATTTTTAAAAATAGGTTTTTGTTTTTTTTTAAAATGTGATAGGGTTCGAACTATTTTTTCAAATAGTTCTAGAGATGCGTAAACCCTATTCACGCATCTTCCCTCATCAAAAAGTGTGAAAGGGGTTTACGCATCATTTATAATGTTTATAAAGGATGTGTGAACCCCATACATGCATCATATAGAAATTTTTATGTTTTTTGTATTTTTAAAATTTAATTTTTTTGTTATATATATATATATATATAACAAATATTTTCAGCATAATTTATCTGCTATTTAATATCCAGCAGTACTGCCCTTACAATAATCTGGATTCTGAGATAATCCCTCATGAGGGATCCCATTTATTAGAGGGCTTTCCCTGGAAATTATTTTTCATTTTCGATGTGGGATTCAGGTTCTCCCTTTCCTACACATAACATTCTGCATTTCTGATGTGAGATTTTGTATCATGTATGTGGCTTTGAAAGACTATAAATTGAAAACTATAGGAACAATATAAATGAAACTTAAAACATGAATTAATCATATAGAAAATAGTTTGAAATAAAAATAATTTTTTAATAAATGATAATGAATAATAATTTATAAGCTTTCAAAACTACCAACTTGAAACTTACACATGTTTCAAGTATGTGACATTGAAAGCCAATAAATTACAAACTATAAGACCAATAAAAATGAAAATTAAAACATGAATAAAAAAATAAGAAGTAGTCGAATAGGAAAAAAAATTGTAAAAATTGTTGATTACAAATAATTTATAAGCTTTCAAAGCCACCAACTTTAAACTTAAAATTTTTTCAAGTACTTTGTTTTGAAACACTAAAAAATTAAAACTATAAGACAAATATAAATTAAACTTAAAACATGGATTAAACATATAAGAAGTAGTTAATAATTAATTAGTTAATTAGTAATATAATTATTATTTATATAATTATTATTTAATTAGTAATATCATTATAAATTATATAATAATTAATTAGTAATATAATTATTAATTATATAATAATTTATTAGTTAATTCATTATACAATTATTAATTATATAATAAATAATTAATTAAATAGTGATTTAATTATTAATTATTTAATAATAAATTATTTAATTAGTAATTTAATTATTAATTAAATAATATTTTATTAGTTAATTAGTAAATTATTAATATAATTAGTAATTATAATTATTCTTTATAATTATTAAATTTTAATATTTTATAATTAACTATATAATAATTAAATAGTTAACTAGTAATATAATTATTAATTATATAATAGTTAATTATTTAATTAGGAATATAATTTTTTATTATAATTATTAATTATTAATTATATAATTTATAATTATATAACTAAATTACTAATTATTTATTGTATAATTAAAAATTAATGATTTAAATTAATAGTTAATAATTATAATGAATAATTACATTACCAATTAACTAACGAATAATTTATAATTATATTGGTAATTATCTAAATAATTATTATATAATTAATAATTAATTATTAATTATTAATAATTATATTACTTATTATAATTAAAAATTATATTCCTAATTATAATCACTAATTAACTGTTTAATTATTATATAATTAATCTTTTGTAATTAATAATTAAAATTTATAATTAAAAATTATAATTAATAATTATAATACTAATTAACTAATTAATTATTATATAATTACTAATTACTAATTAAAATTAGTAATTATATTAATAATTAAAATTAATAATTATATTACTATTTAACTAGTTATTTATTATATAATTTATAATTAATAATTATATTGAATAATTATAATTAATAATTATATTATTAATTGATTAGTTAATTACTGTATAATTAGTACCTACATTACTATTTAACTAATTGTTTATTATATAATTATATTACTAATTATCTAACTAATTGTTATATATTGGTAATTAATAATTATGAGGGAAGTGTTTTTTCGGGTGAAATGAAATCATAGCCGTCAGATCACGTATCGCAGGATCTGGGCTGACAATTCACCACGTTTATCTTAGGTCATCCGATCAAATCAGAGTTAATCTAAGTCGCTCATTCTTTTTTTAAAACCTGCGGACGTGCCCCAACACTTGGTTCAAGGACAGTTGTGATCTGGACCATCCATTTTTCTCCCGATTTATTCTAGTGGTGCTGTCTTCTTCCTCCCGTTATGGGATATACACTAGTATACTACTTACCTTTTTACACCATTTTTCTTCACTGTTATAGCCACCTGACGCTCCATTCACACAGTTTCCAAGGATAAATGTCAAAAGAATGTGGTTTTCTCTTTTTGTTGTTCAATAGGACATCGTGAAGCCTCTTGTAGAAAGAAAGTGAGGATGCAACAAAACAATGTGGACCCACTTCGTGATAGACAACCCGCTTTTGACAAATGAGATATACAGGCTAGAGCAGATTCATCGCATTCAACCAAGGAATCGCCACCAGAGATTCATGGGTCAGGTGACGGAGTAAGGGCTCAAATAGATGAGGATGGCCTTATACGAGGTGTTACATTGGAAGAGGGGAAGCAAAATCCAAGTGCTGAAGGGAATCTCCCACGGATTTGAGAGGAAATTCATAAATTAAGGGATACGCATGGCATCCATGGAAGGTGGGAGGATATCAAGGATGGTTCTCCAAAAAAACCATCCTATAGTCAGGTATTGTCTAAAGGGAAAAATGTTGTTGTGGATGATGATGGTTTTTAACCTGTTCCTCCTATAAAAGTGAGACGTAGGAAAGATTATTCCCATCTAAAACCAACATTGGTTACAAGGTCTCATGGTCCCTTAGAATCTGATTCTGAATGGTATGGTCATTATAATGATTCTTATGAGGTGGAGTATGATAGTTGATCTACTTTTGTATCTAATAGCATAAGGGCATGATTCTTGTAAGACCTCATCCATCTCCTTTCTGTACTTTATTTTTCAATAAAAGGGCTCTGCCCGATCCTTCCTAGTATTATATAATTCATAATTAATAATTCTAATTAATAATCATATTAGTAATTATAATTAATAATTTTATTACTAATTATATAATAAATAATTATGTTACTAATTAACTAATTAATAATTAATAATTTCTACTTATAATTAATATTTATAATTAAAGATAATATAACTAATTATTTAATTATTTATTTTATAATGAATAATTATATTACAAATTAACAAATTAATTATTATATAATAAATAATTAATATTTGTAATTAAATACTAAATTACTAATTAACTAATTAATTATTATATAATAAATAATTACTACTTATATTTAATAATTATATTACTAATTAACTAATTTATTATTATATAATTATATTACTAATTAAATAATTAATTATTGTATATTAATAATTAATAATTACTAATTAATAATTATATTAATTATTAACTAATTAAATATTATATAATTAATAATTATATTACTAATTAACTAAATAATTATTAACTATTTCTTATATATTTAATCCATGTTTTAAATTTCATTTATATTGGTCTTATAGTTTGTATTTTATAGTCTTTCAAATCCACGTACTTGAAACATTATTAAGTTTCATGTTGGTGGTTTTGAAAGCTTATAAATTATTTTTCATCAACATTTTTTAGGAAATTCATTTTATTTTCAACTATTTATTATATTCATAATTCACATTTTATGCTTAATTTATTTTTCTCTTATTTTTTATTATATAGTCTTTCAAAGCGATATACTGCAATTATTTTTAAGTTTCAAGTTTGTGGTTTTGAAAGGATATAAATTATTTTTAATCAACATTTTTTAAAAAATTCAATTTCTTTTCGAAAATTTCTTATATGCTTAATATATATTTTAATTTTCTTTTATATTTCTATTATAGATTATATTTTATAGGATTTCATGTCACATACTTGAAACATTTTAGGTTCAAGTTGGTGGATTTGAAAATTTATAAATTATTTTTTATCAAAAAAATTTACGAAATTCATTTTCTTTTCAATTATTTCTTATATGTTTAATCTATGTTTTAATTTTTCATATATTGGTCTTATAGTCTGTATTATATAGGATTTAAAATTCACATATTTGAATCATTTTTAAGTATCAAGTTGGTGGTTTTGAAAGCTTATAAATTATTATTCATCATTATTTTTTACAATTTTTTTTTATTTTAAACTATTTATTATATGATTAATCCATGTTTTATGTTTCATTCAAATTGGTCATATGGTTCATATTTTATTTTCATTAATATACACATATTTGAAATAGAATCCCACATCGGAAATGCAGAATGTTCTGCGTAGAAAAAGGAGAATCTGAATCCCACATCGGAAATGCAGAATGATTTCTCAGGCTTGTCCTCTTATAAAAGGGAACCCTGGGTGACAGTTTCTATAAAAATCTATATTTATGTTATTTAAGTAATGCAAGATATAAAATATAAGTTAAATTATGCTGAATTTATTTTTTATATATATATAAATGAAAAAATAAAAAATTTAAAAAATTTAAAAAAACCAAAATCGTACAAAAAACTAAAAAATTTAATTTATCATTGACATGTGTGAATGGGGTTCACGCATCATTCCCCAAACCTATGATGATTTAACCCCATTCACACATATTCATGGGATGGGGATGTATGAAAGAGGTTCACGCATCTCAGGAACCATTTTAAAAAATACTTTTAAAACTATCCCATTTTGTAAAAAAATTCAAAAAGGAATGTCAAAAAATTTGTCAACAACCACTATAATGATGGGAAAAGAATGGTAAAGGCATAGTGGGGGTCAAACATATTATTTTATCATAGAAGCACTCACAATGTTGTTACCTTCGGGTTAAGATTTACACTTTTACAGATATAATGTTGTCAAATTGCATGAGTATGATATCTGCTATGAAGAACTGGAGCTCCACCCAAGCAAAAAACTTCTCATTTGAAACTCAACTGAAATGACCTGCATGCAGTAATTTCAACCCAATATGGATGAGATTATTAAATAATAAGCACATTTATCACCCTTTGATTTGGTGGGGGTTCCAAGGATCGGGGTTGTTCCAGGTATCGACCGCTTGAGAATTAATTGATTAGTAATTAAATAATATTCAATTTCATATTAAAAATATTAATTACTAATTAGAATTGTAATTATTAATATTATTATTAGCTAATTAACATATTAATTATTAATTAATAATTATTATTAAACATTTAATAACATTTATTATTAATTATTATTAAACAATTATTAATAATTATTATTAAACAATTATTATTAATTATTATTAAACAATTATTAACAATTATTATTAATTATTATTAAATATGTAAGAAAAATTATTTAAAACTAATTTTTAGTTACTAAATTTTAATAATATTATTAAATTTTTGAATCACTAATTATAATTAAATTATAATTAATTAACTAATTATTTTTAATTTTAAATTCTATAGTATTATTAATTAAATATTAAATATTAATTAATCATTTTTTAACTACAAATTAAATAATTTATAATTGTTAATACTTATTATTAATTATTGGTCTTTAGGTTATGTATGTTTACATAAATTTGTTGTGATGGGCCTACGAGCCATGTCCCCCATTCAAAAAAGTTAAAAAATTGGATTTATTTTTACTTGATAAAATAGGAATATAGCCAAATACTATTTCAAAAAATGTAATAATTACTAATATGTAATAATAATCACTAATATTTAATTATTACTTAATTATTATTAATATTATTTATTAGTGATTAAAAATTATTTAATAAATGGTCAATTAATTATTATTAATTAATTTTTAATTAACATTTATTAATAAATAATAATATAATTTAGTATTTTATATTATTTATTTTCCAATTAATTATTAAGTAATAATTATCAATATCTAATAGATATTATTAATATTCAATTATTATTCAATTATTATTATTATTTATTTAATAATAATTATAAGATTTTTATTAAAAGGCTAGGGCTTGAGCCCCTTTATTAAGATGAAAACAAATGCAAGGAGGAAGATGAGGTCAAACAAAGAAACTGCCCCCATTGGTTACAAATTCATACCATGTTTTTTAATAATCTTTTTTGAGCATTTAATATCTCATTGTTTCGATCCCCCTAATTAATTCAACCACGTCCATAACCCCAACTTCTTAGATTTCAACCTCTCCTCCAAATAATTGAATGTTTCCAAGGTCCTTACGGATCTTTTGAGACATCTGATTCACTCTCCATAACATCAGAACAAGAGGCATAATCACCACCTATATCCTTCATCATATGGTCTTGAATTTCAAGGAGTTGTAACTAGTCCTCTTTTTCATTATATAGGTCTTCTAGATTATGATGATGGACGAGCACTCCCAAAGAGTTATAAGTATATATTTGTTCCATTCTTAGCTTTTCATGCTTGGAAACCTATTGACATGGTGTGGCACGTATCCCAAGATCATCTACCAAAGTATCCATTGCTTGCTTGGACTCTTGTAAAAATTCCCCGAGGACATAGCCTTTTGACATGATATAGGGTAAAATGGTTTACATGAAGCATCAAAAAGATCACCTGCATGAAGGGGAATTTAAAACCTAGATAATGCCTCATTTATCAAGAGATCAGCATGTCCAATGGATATTTGACGAAGATGACATCCCGGATCTACCGCCCTCTCAAGAAACATCCCTCTGATTCCTCCATATTGGACAATAAAAAATCAATGTATCAGGTGCCCTCTATGGATTTTCATGAGAAAATAGGAAATTCCACTATCCAGGGCATAGTCCTTATCCCAACAGAATTGGGTACATTCCCCCAGTCTTGTACTTATCAACTACCTCTCTTTTGTGGACCTTGTGAGTATCCACGCTGCTAGTAGAGCCTGGGATTACACAAACATTATCATATATAATAGATGTCCCCTCTTCATGGAAATCAGGTTGTTGAAAGACAACATGTTATTTCAAGGGTGTTGAGGCCCTCTTTTTCAAAAGAATAGATTTCCCAGACAAAAACACATCAATAAAACGCCCTTTGGCAGCCTCATGCCTACTAGGTATAAGAGAAACAAGAAGAATTTCCACAACCTTCTTCTTATACTTATCTAACATTGAGATCTGGTTACTTTTGGAATTAGAGATTTTACCAAAACTACAGTTTTTTTACATATTTCCTTTTCATCCCTAATTAATTATCTAATTCTTTTTTCAAAGCCACTGGTCAACCAGTCTTTTTACTCCACATTTACCCCCAGATTAACTATCATTGAAATCAACATTCATATCAAATTCTCATAGATTAACTAGAAAGTGTGTAAAGAATGGAGAATTCTACTCCCCCTCTTCTACATCTTCCCATGACTTTTTTTGTTGAATGTGATCTGAGCTACATTTAATTCATTTCTTTTGAGGTCCATTAGGTATTCTAATAATGGAAACCTAATTATCCTTTAGTGAAGTACCATTATGATGGTCGACACACTTCCCCACAAGGCCTTCTAAAGGTGGACCTATAGAAGGAAATTATTTAGAAGAGTCCTAAACATCCAATAGTTGGGCCTCTAATAGTGAAAAATTACCAACAGTTTAGACCAAGGATATCCTTTTTTCCATAGAAGAATGCCCCATGCTCAGGTTCTTACCCTTATCCACCATATTTACTAGCCTATAGTGAGAGGACTTATCAAAAATAAAATCACATTAAGATTGCCCCTCAAATATTACGCTAGTGTGGTTCTGTTGATTTAGAATCTTCCCCTTTTCATTGAAATATGAGGCTAGATGACCCCTTATGCCACATTTCATGGAAGAAAAATTCCTATGACAATTGAATATCTGATACCCAATATCCTTGCATAGAACACAATTTTTTTTTGAAAATTATAATACTCACCACTAAGGTGAAAGTCAATAGTGGGAGTGCAGATAATAACATTTTCAATTAAATTAGATCTATGATATACCTCAACCACTATTCTAGAAAAATGTCCAATCCGAAAGTTCTCGGTCTCTTTGTCTAGGTGGATAGGAATAAAAATTATTTAGGTGATGTCATGCAAGATCTTAAGGTCCCAAATGATCTAATTAAGACCACATATTCAGATCCCTATGAAAAGTAATTTCTAGACCATTACACATTTAAATATAGGGACCATTTGTTAAGGTGAGGCAATCCAGGATTCCAGAATAAGAAACTAGAACTCCATGCATGATTCCTGGAAATAGGGAAGCTGAATCCAATATTTGAATTCCATAATTATTTCTAGGGAGCCCCCTCATAAAAGGGAGCCATGGGTGAGATATTTTTTCATAATATAAGATTTATTTAATTTATAAAATGTTGTATGTATAACAGAAGTAACATCCATCTATTTTTTTGTTATATATATATCTATATAAGTAAAATAAAAATTAATAAAAGTAATTTTTTTTAAATAATTGTTTTTATTTTTTATAGTTGAATCTAAAGGAATGAGGGGATCCAATTTGTTTTACTCTTAAACAAGTCCAAGGTAATTTAATCCCATGACAAATTTATCCTTCTCTAAAGGGCACACAAGGTGTTATAGGATTTAACCTCTTTAAGGACTTTAAAAAAAGTTTAAATCACTATTAATTTCATGTATTTTTTTAAAAAACTTGAAAAAACTATGGATAATAATTCTCATTATATATATATATACAATTTGAAAATTAATTATCCACGCTGTAGAGGAAGTCCCATAGGAGTAGTGAAGGAATTTTTTAAGTGAAACAGGCTAGGATGAATGGTATATATCATATTGGAATACATTTCAAGAATTTAAATATTATCCCTCTATCATATTTTCTCATTAAGTTAATGTGGGTTTGTAAGGAAATTTTTGTGAGATATTTAGGAATATCTAAGTTAGGATGAAGGAAATTTTATGTGAGTTGACAATTGGAGGGATGATCCACTAGAGTTTCAACCTAGGAAATGTTTGTAGATTAGATTTTACTCTTTGTTTTTATATAGTTTTCATCATTTTCTTTAAGTATAAATATTGTATAATTTTAATTAAAATACTTTTCACTCATCTCTTGTTTATTATCTTCTCTAGGGATTATAGAGTACTCGTCGTCATGATCACTATACGACCCTAAGATTTTTTATATAGTTCTTTTTAAATAAATTGAATTTCATTGATTGCTTAATTTACATGAAAACCTATGTTTATCTAAAACATGTAACCATCAAAATATTATTTTTGGACATTATATTGTTTTTTAAATCAGCATATCACAATAAAATTATGGTTAAATTTTTGGTTTTTTAAAAATTGTTTTTTAATGATGAGAGAAAAAATACCAATTTTTGTAAAACATTCATTTCATTTTAGTGAAAACTTACATTATGATTTGAACTTGATCTTAAATTGAGATAATTATCCTTTATTAACAGATAATATTATTAATTATATTGTAATAATTAATATACTTTATTTTGGTATGAGTTCATTTTTTATCTTTAAAACATATGTTTTCTAAAAAAATAATTATGATTTCTGGATTTATATTAAAAGTAATTTATTTCAAATATAGAAATTAATTTTTATGAAATGGAATTTATTTTTGGATCCAATATGTAAAATTTATCCCAGGATTAATGTTATAAATTTTTTATGGAGAAGTTATATTTGTAGTGAACAATAAAAAAACAGACTTTTTGAAACATGATAACTTTTATGATATCTCTAAGACAAAAATATGATATAAATATGTATTAAACTTTTGGAACTAATAATGTATCATTTTATACTACAAATATAAAAAAATTCAAAACATATGAATTATAATTTATTCTATGATAAATATGGAAATCATTTTTTGTGTCGGTGAAGTGCATGTGCATACGTGGAAAAATCAAATATTGTGTCTTAAAGATAATATTTGAGAATAAAGAAGTAATTTCTCAACTAGGTTAATATATATGAAGTATTACATATGTTTTTTATGTTTCTAATATAATATAGGAATCTTGTATGTATTTAGTTCTTCATGATTACTAATCAGATAGATCCATGGTGATCTGTTTTGTTTTATCTTATGATAATGTAATAATTTAGAAATCGTGTATGAGTTACAGGATTTTGGGTTGTTACAATTGGTATCAAATAATTTTCAGTATAAACCATAGAAAATAAATTTTTATTTAACATAACTAACATGGAAATTATGATAATCCTTTATAGTATTTTATAAATTTTACCATCAGATGTATTTTTATTTTATTTCTCAATATTCATAATGATTATGAGCTAACTCAGTGTATTCCATTATTTAGTGATGAAATATGATAGAACAAAGGGAATCAACACTAGTAACCAATGCCGAGATTTCCCAACTGAGCAAATCAATATAGCTAATGTTGTAATTGAGTAAATCATGGCCAAATTAGGGTAGTTGACATAGGTAATGATGAATATCCTTACCTATATGGAGGAACATATTGTTCAAAAAATGTGATTAAACTATGTTGGATCACTTATTGTGATATAATAATTCATAATTGAATGGAATTAATAGTCCATTTATAGATGAATAATTGATTAATTCTCTAGAAAATATATTCTTGGTTTTGGATGTCATAAAATTGAAATGGTTATTTTGGAAGTGTATTATTTAAGAGGAGATTCTGATCAGCAGAGTTCATTTATCCATAACACTAAAGAGGATAAATACAAATGAATCATGGAATGGATAATTTTTAAAGTGATATTATTCAAGAAATTATTCCCTCAAGTAGAATGAGCTAAAATAGAGTAGATATTCTTTATATTAAATCATAATGAAGAAGAATGAAGTGTGTTAGAGTATGAAGATAACATTACAAGAATAGTCAGGCATGATTTCGAGTACATAAATAATTAAGAAAAAAATATTTACCATTTATTTGATGGGATTAAACCGATTTTTTAGGGGGTCTATTTTCTCAAACATTTTCATCATATAATGAATAGTATCAAGCACCATTGAGATTGAGAGATAATTTTTTCAATAAAATATTGTAAGTCTAAATTAAGAGAATAAGAATTTGAATAAGCACCAATAAAGAGGGAACATGTCAAAGAATATGAAGGGAATAAAGAAATTCCCAACATATAAAAATTATGGAAAGAAATAATATAGATAATACTTGAAGGGCATCAGAGTTTTTTAATGGTTAAAGATAAGATTTATAGGGATAATGAATGTAAGGAAAAGTAATAAATTATTTCAATCTAGTGCTTAAATTTTAAATAGAAGGTGAATTATTAAAACTAGTTCTCCAAGAATTAAGGGAACTGACCATAAAATAAGTCAAGGGGAGAAGGCTGAGCATATAGAATTACTACAATCATGGTGTAAATTCCTAGAGATATGGTAAAATTTACACTTATCATCCATTATAGAAGTGAATTTTTTTATTTTATATATGTTCTATTCAATACCCTGAGATATTAATAAATATTTAATAAATATTTAATTATAATAGCTTGTTCTACATGCAACACCAAGTTTTAACAAACCACAATATACTACAACTATTATTATTTAAACATGACCGTTATAACCTATAAATTAATTATGGAGGTATTAATAATAATAAAAATATTTTAAAAATATGTATAAATTTTTTTGGTGAATAACATATATTTTCAATTAAAGTATTTATATGTTTCAAAAAAATACATTTTTCTATAAAAAAGGTTTTAATATTTTTTTATGATTAAATAATATAATTTATTTCTATAATTTCTGTAAAATGAATTTGAAAAAATTGGATTGATTTTTTGAAATTAACAGTTAAAATTTATCCAAGACTTATGTTTTCAGAATTTTTTGAAAAGATTAATATTTTAATGAATAAGAAAAATAATAATTATTATTAAAAACTACATTTCAATTTAAATAATTTACCAAGTAAAATTAAATTTTAAAATTGTTTAAAAATTTTTTTTTGTTAAATGATATTATTATTATTCTAATTTAACTTATTTGAATCAATATTATGTTTAAATTTGGTACAAAACATCTTATACTTGTGAAGGATTTTTTACATGGAAAACTACCTTTTGGTTCCTCTATGGGTTTGATTTTAAATTAAATTATGAAAATTATATAAATTAAATTTGATAAAATGGATTCAATATTTTGAATTAAAATAATTAATAATTTATAATATGTGAAACATATTTTTTCATAATTTATATTAAAAATAGAAAAAATTAATTACCGTAGTTAAGGTTAAAACGTGTTTACCTATGAGTTGAACTAAAAATATAAGAGTTAAAATTACCTAAATTTTTTTAAATATTATATTTTTAAGCCATATTTAGAACATATATCATCTAAGTGTTGATAATGATTCATTAATTACCCATTTTCATTTATAAAATGTGGGTATAAATTTTTATTTTCAAAAATTCAGGTATGTCCTCTCCCCCCACTTAAAAAGAGGAAACCACTCTCTTCTACTATCCGTACTCCCAAAGACATTAGACTCAATAAATACTTTACAAAATTACTATATTAATTCAATACTCATATCCGAGGTACCTTATGTTTATTAGGAAACACTTCTATGATTTATTTTAGTGCAAACCTAATGATATTTTTTAATGGAAAGGGTTGATTCCTCGTTTTTTATTATTAAAGAAAAGGCCTCCTTTTGTCTTCCTAGAGGGAGACCCATTACATAGCCCAAAGGACCAAGACCAGGTGGCCTGAATACATGGCTTGAATTCCCATTTTTGGTCCCAAGGGCCTTTCAGTGAATAGTACTGCTACAATATTTGGATTGCTATACCTCCTCCTATAGTACCTCTACAGCTACAATTCCTACTACAGTGCCTCCACCGCTATAGTGTCACCACTACTATAGTTTTACTACTGTTACAGTGACCTGATAAATTCCTACTACAATACATAGAAATTTTTCCCTACTTGTATTCGATCCTAGGCCTTTTGTATGCAAAGCAGGATCCTGTACCACTTAGGTACGGGCTCGTTGGCACCAAATGAGGTTATCCAAAGATAAAGTATTGTTCTTAACTAATCTTTTTTGTTTTATTTCTTCATCCAAATCCATAAAATATTACTCAACTAAAATAATTTAATAAAATTATTATATAAAATATAATTATATATTTTTTATTTTAATTGAATAACCTATATCTATATCCTCTTCTATAAAATGGGAAATAAATCCATCGATCTTCTATACAGTGGACTACCACCTCGTGAATCAATGTAATTATTTTTCGGTCCCTACCTATCACATATGAATATAATGTTGGATATATCATTTTTAGATGATATTTATAATAAAATTATACTCCTCAAATTATAATATCACATCTAACCTCTTACCTTCCAATCTATTGGAAAAATGATGTCGCTCATGTGTATGTGTGGGCTACCACCTTCACAGAGCGTGCGATTCATTTTTAATTTCATTTTGACATGGATGGTAATAATGGTATATTTAATGAATTTATATGATTAATATGATATAAAAATTATTTTTTAAAATTAAATCAAAATTTAAATTTCTTTCATTCCTTCCATTGAGAAAATGGAAATAATGTTCATGTGTAAATACGACCCACCTTCTCCATAAACGGTGCAATTAATTTTCTATATATTACATAAATGGATTATTATAAATACATGTATAATGAATATATATTATATTTATATACTTTCTATCATTATATATATGATGGAACCATGATCAAAGTAAAATTACTGAAATACCAAACCAAAACATACCTGAAAAAGAAGGAGTTTTTACCCGAAACGTGATTTTTGCATGGATTCTATAATAAAGTGGTAATAAAAGGCAATAAGTTATTTATATATGGTATGAGATATATTATTATTATTCTATAATATATATATATATAAACCTATATTATTTTATAAATTAGGTTCTTATATGTAAATATAATTCTGAGACTTGAGGTTAGTGATTTTACTCTAACTTTTATTTCCTTGGGACGCATGCCATATTCACCACTTGTTTCTTTTGTGCGGTGTATATACTAACCAAGAAATAATTTTATGATTCCTCTATGGAATATTATTATATATAAAGATCCATCTAAGGTTTTTTATTTCATATGTCTTATGTTACAAAAGGTATGGGTATTATTTTACAACATCAATATTTATTGGTGCCATTTAGGATTAAGTTCCAGTGATGAAATATTATGATATATATATATGAAGAAACACTTTAAATTTATTCTCCTATTTTTAGATAATGAAAAAACATTTTGTTAACTTCATTTTACCCTCTTTATGAACACAAGGGTCCTAATGAATATTTATAAGGAAAATAGACATTATTTATCTATGTAGTCAAAATTCCATTCTCTTTCATGCCTATGTTTTCAAAAAATGTTTTAAAGAATGTTTTTACATTTACAGAATGATTTTTATATAAATTTTTACCCAATTTTAGCTTTTTATAACATTTTCTTAAAGTAATATTGTTTTTATTTACCAAACATGACTCTTTAGACACTTTATTGAAAATATGAAAGAAATCATTATTTTAATGAGTATGAAAAGAATAGTATTTTCCAACATCATGACAGCTAAATGATATAAAAATTCCATCACATTTTTTCTTCTTTAGTTTCTATGAAAATTTTTTCTTTAGCATTTTGGAAAATAGTTATATTTTAACTAAGTGTTTCAAAAGTGGAAACATCATTTTCTTACAGAAATGATCTAAGTAATCTTTTAAAATAGTTTTCCATCTATGATGACATCTGTTGATGTTACATAAGATTTACTTAGGATATGATATAATGATATCATCTTTATTATTTCTCTAGATGATTTATGATTATGTTGACAAATAGTTATGAAACCCATTTCTTTCCCACAGGTTATGCTATAATGAAATGTTTATAAATCCCATTTTTCATCGGTTACTAATTAACTAATTAATTATTATAAAATAATTAATTAATAATTATATTTAATAATTATATTACTCATTAAATAATTTATTATTATATAATTAATAATTAATCATTAAAAATTAATAATTATATTGGTAATTAACTAATTAATTATTATCTAATTAATAATTACTAATTATATTTAGTAACACTATTACTAATTATAATTAATTTGTATATTAATAATTATAATTAATTATTATATTAATAATTAACTAATTAATTATTATTTAATTAATTTTTTAAAGGGATGACCTCGTGACGGAGACAATGGTGGAATAGTGACCTAAGGATGTATACAGTGATCTCGGGATGGGGATTATCACCCTCAGGCGACAGAGACTGGGTCTATCTTGGATGAGCACAATCAAAGACAATCTCAGGCAACGGTAGTGACCTCGAGCAATGGTAGTGACCTTAGGATGGGGGATTCAACAACCTCAGGAAAAAGAGGGGGCCTCGATACGGGGTATAGATTGGAGATTCAGAAATCTGGAATGGGATGTTATTGGCTTCTTCGACAGGTTGGCGACAACCTGATAGCGGGTTTGAATGAAATGTGATATTGATGTGTTTGGTGGATCAGGTTGTCAGACTTTGTCTATAATAAATTGGGACCGTGGGGGAATGGTTTGGTCTATGTTTTGGGTGTTTCCACTTTTGTTTGGTGCTACTTGGAACCTCATTTTATGTATCTGGTTTGCTTTTAATTTCTAATAAATTTTTAGGTCTGAGTTTGTTCGGTGCCTTAACCTTTCTGATATAATTAGTATTTTATATGATGGGGCTGAAGCCTCATTTTATTATTAAAGAATAGACCACTTTTTGATCGGGCAAAGGGAGACTCTTTACAAAGCCCGAAGGCCCATGGCTATGTGTCCTGAATATAAGACTTAAAAGCCCATTTTTTCCCCAAATGCACCTTCAATGAACAGTTCTGCTACACTACCTGAGCTGCTACAGTACCTACTATCGTACCGTCACCACTACAAGTCCTTCTATAATTATAATGAATAATTATTATAAATAAATATATTACTAATTAATTAATTATTCATTTTATAATTAATAATTGTATTACAAATTAACTAATTAATTATTATATAAAAAACAATTACTAATAATGATTAGTAATTATATTATTAATTAACTAATTAATTATTATATAATAAATAATTAATAGTTATAATGCCCGTGGGGCATGGGAGAGTTTGTTAAAGGCAGTGGAATCCTGACCCAGAGGTTTCGGGTTTGAGTCCTTACAAGGAAATGTCTACTATATGCTAACAAACCACTCGTGCACCCCTCTACCCCATTTGGAACTAACCTTAGCCCAATGGTTGACCACCTTAGGCCTTGTTTTGGATGTGGAGCGCCCAGGGGGGGAAGCCAATAAAATACCTTGTTACCCAACAATGTGTTCGATAGGATGGAGAATTTATCTCTCAAAAAAGGAGATCATCTCTCTCAAGAATTTCAAGGGGATTTCTTTAGCAAGCCCAGGACTTCACAACAACTTCTACTGAGAATAAATTAGGAGGATGAGATTGTTGGTAATTCTTACTTTTTTCTACTTACTATTGGGGGTGTGGTCATACTGATTCATAGTACATTGGTTGGAGGGATCTTCTAAGAAGCGGATCTCCACCCTGTGTGAATGGTGACACGGGTCCAGTCTTGACAGTTGTAGCTGATAGGGGGGATTGGATAAAGAGGAAGGTTGACGGTGCCTTGATGGTGGCTTCTGGTGATGGCGAATTGATGTTGGTGGACAACACGGCATATAGCACTATGAGAGGGGTAGTTATATCTGTGATCCTGGTCGGCGGTAGTTTGCAAAGATGCTTGAGGTAGCATCACTTTGATGAGTTTTTTTCAGAGCCGGTGACGGAAGCCCAACAACCGAGAACATGTTCAGTTGTTGATGAAGTTCATATCGGGACATGGCATGCATAACTACATCTTCATCAGATTAGGATGCGAGGTGTTTGTTCCATGGATGGTTGAAGTCAATCTGGCACAGTGGTGGAGGTACAGTGGGATATGGTTTTCTAATGGAGGCGACGACAGTGGCCTTCAGTTAGCAGGGTTCTGCGATCCCAATCCATCTTGATGGTGGGGAGGATTATGTGGGATCCTGGGGGCAAGCGACATCTGTTTTAGGTAGTGGCGCATGGGTCATGGTCACTAAGGCTTGGTATAACGATTAGGGTTGGTGGCATTCGAGGATTCGGGATCCGGCCAGTGATAAGTCTTCGAGATGCTTGGAGTCGACAGCGACCGACCTAGAGGCTGAAAATTCGTGACGACATAGGGAGCTGGCAAGGGATGACCTCAGGTGACAGAAGGCGGCTACATCATGTTGGAGATGACCATGGGATGTGGGGGTGACCTCGAGATGTGTATTACTACTAGGGACTAGCTGGCTTACTGGATGTTGGAATTTTTGAACAAGGCAGACATAGAGTGTGACTATCTTTCTAGATGTGTTGGGCTTTGGCCCAAACTGATAGGGTGTGACTTGAGTTGTGATATTGGGGTTTGGAAGGTGCGGAATGATGATGTATTTTGGGCCTTTATGATGTTAGCTTTTGTGTCTTTCAAAATGTGGGCCTAATGGCCATGTTTTGTGTGTATATATAACATTAATTTTTAATAAAACTTTTAGGGTCATGAATTTGGGTTAGCAAATTCTTGATCAGAACATCCCGATTAATAGTTATAATTACTAATTATGTTTCTAATTAACTAATTAATTATTATATAATTAATAATTATCACGAATAATTGTAATTAATAATAATATTACTATATTAATATCAATTAATAATTATATTACTAAGTAACTAATTAATTATTATATAATTATATTACTAATTAACTATTTAATTATTTTATATTAGTAATTAGTAATTAATAATTAATAATTAATAATTATATTAATTATTAACTAATTAATAATTATATTACTAATTAACTAACAAATTATTAACTAATTCTTATATATTTAATCCATGTTTTAATTTTCATTATGTTTGCCTAATTTTTTGTATTTTATAGTCTTTTAAATCCATGTACTTGAAACATTTTTTTAAGTATCATGTTAGTGGTTTTTGAAACTTTATAAATTATTTTTCATCATTTTTTTTTATAAAATTATTTTTATTTTCAACTATTTATTATATGTTTAATTTATTTTTTAGGTTTCATTTATATTTTCCTTATAGTTTTTATTTTATTGTCTTTCAAAGCCATGTAATTCAAACATTTTTAATTTTTCAAGTTTGTAGTTTTGAAAGGTTATAAATTATTTTTAATCAAATTTTTTTTACAAAATTCATTTTATTTTTGACTAATTCTTATATTTTCAATCCATGTTTTAATTTTCATTTATGTTGGTCATATTGTTTATATTTTATAGGCTTTTAAAGTAATATCCTTGAAACGTTTAAGTTTCAAGTTGGTGGCTTTGAAATGTTATAAATTATATTTCATCAACATATTTTACAAAAATATTTTTCTTTTCGACTATTTCTAATATGTTTTATCTATGTTTTAATTTACATTTATATTGGTCTTATAGTTTTTTATTTTATAGGCTTTCAAAGTCAAATTATTGAAACATTTTTATGTTTCATGTTGGTGGTTTCAAAATCTTATAAATTATTATTCATCAACTTTTTTATGAAATTACTTTTATTTTCTACTATTTCTTATATGTTTAATCCATGTTTTAAGTTTGATTTATATTGATCTTGTTATTTATAATTTATAGTCTTTCAAAGCCACATATGTGAAACAGAATCCATCATTGGAAATGTAGAATGTTCTACACTGGAAAGGGAGAACCTGAATCCCACATCAAAAATTCAGAATGATTTCCAGGGCTTGTCTTCTTATAAAAGGGAGCTCTAAGTGAGAGTTTTTTTCTAAATCTAGACAGTTGTAATGGAAGTACGGTGAGATATTAAATAGCATATAAATTCTTCTGAATTTTTATAAATATACACATATATATAAACAAAAAAACAATAAAAATTAAAAAAAAATATTAAAAAATAGTGCCAAAAATTAAAAAATTAAACCTTTATTTAGGATGTGTTAACCACATTCACATATCCTTTTTCAAATTTGCGAAGGATGTGTGAATGTGGTTCATGCATATTTCACCGTGCCTATGATGAATGAACCTTGTTTAAACCTCTTCCTAGGATAGAGGATTCATGAATGGGGATCATGCATCTCGGTACCCATTTTTAAAACTTCTCCTATACCTATCCCATTTTGTAAAATAAATTCAATAACCCATTTTAAATAATATGTATACATTTCAACATTTATCTTCAATAATGTTTTTGTTAATTTTGATGTTTTGTAACTTCTTATTAATGTTATCACTTCTGTTCAATGTCAATATTTTCTATATTAATATTTCTACTAAGATATACTATTCTGTGAGGTTTTACTTAAAAATATCTTAGAATTTCATTAATGTTGTTTCAACCGAGCTACCAGTTAAAGTAATGGTTAAACAACGATAACTATTAAGTAGTGGGGAATACCGAGATACCAGTTTTTTTAGAGGTAGTGTAAAGATATCAAAGTAAGTAGTATGTGAACCAAGATTCAGGTTATTAATTTGGGGAAAACTAATTAGGCTAATCGAGGGCTTCCAGGGTCAGGAAGACAGAGCCAATATTCAGGATTAAAGAAGAAGATTCCTTACAATATGTTTGAATTCATGGATACCTCGTATCAAGTTTATGTATTTAACATTTTATTTGGTTTTAAAGTAGTTATTTTATAATAATTTTTAATGGTATTTGACTGTTAAGTTTATACATCATTATTTTTATTTCCATTGTTTCGAAATTTTTATCATCATTTTATTATAATTATGATTGTTTTTATTATTTGGATTTTTATGTTAAGTTCATTTTTTATTGAGAAATATTGATACTTAAATATTTTTATTCCTAATTTACTTTAATATTGTGGTTTTATCTATTGTTTTTAATAACAAAACATTTATCTCTTTAAGAATATAAACATTAGTGGTTGATTTAAAACTAAAACTCTCCCCCCTATTGTACTTTACAAACCATAACTGTACAATCCTACAATAATCATAAAAATATTTTTCACTCTTACTCCAATCCCATTACTACAAACCCGCCTATAAAAACACTGGAATTAATCAACTCTTGAAAAATTCACTGATAATGTTCATCTTTATCAGTTCTAAAATAAGCACTGAAAAAGGAATCCTTTTATGAATGCTAAAAAAATGCTGATAAAATTCACCCTTTATCTGTGCTTCTTTTTTAGTACTGATAAATGTTAACCTTTATCAGTTCTTTATTCCGGTGATGATAAATGAAACTTGTATCAGCACTTCATTTATAGCACTAATGAAAGGTTTCCTTTGTCAGTGTGTTTTTAGTGTTGTTAAAAGTTTCCCTTCATTAGCACTCTCTTAGCACTGATAAAGGTCTAGAATAAAATGAAAAATTAAACAAATAAAAATAAAATGAGTAAATTAAGAAAAATATCAAATATTTTATTAATCAAATAATTTTTGAAAAAAATGAATAAATTTAATATACATATATATTGATTATTAATATTAATAATAGTATATAATAAATATATATATATAATGAATTATTATAATATATATTAAATGTTAATTAAAAATATTCTAATGTCTTATTCATTTTTTATTTTGTTTGAGTTTTCAATTTAGCCTATATTAATGGTCATGTGTTAAATTTAATTCACATGCGTTTGTATATATATGTATATATCAGTGTGTGTGTGTGTGTGTGTGTGTGTGTTAATTTATTTGTATACAAAATCTCACACTCAAATATATCTACACAATATAGAGAAACACATGCAAATAATATTTATTTAATTTATTCAATTTTTAGTATATTTTAGAATTTCATTGTTACAAGATACATTTAATATATATTATTTTTTTAATCAGTCAATCTTGTTTATTTGTTTTTAATATTACATTTAGTTTATTCATTTTTAATGTTTTTTATTTCTGAATCTGATCATTTTTTATTATTTATTTGTATTAATTTGTTTAATATGATTTAGTATTTTCAATATGTATTCATCCACATCAATAAATATATATCCGTATTTTTTTAATAAATTATATTTAATAAAACATATACATTTTTTCAGTATTTTTAAACTCTACCCTTTTTAAATTAGTCAATTTCACACATTTTTAAAATGCATGTATTAAAGATTGAATTTTTATTAATAATATTTAAAATATATTTGAAAGTAAACATTTATAAATAAATAAAAATGCACATTTACTATTTTAATAATTATTATAAATAAATAATTATTATTTTTTAATCAAGTATTTTTTAATTTAAAAAAATAATTATATATAATTGAATTATTATAAAATTATAATAATGATATTTAAACAATTATAATTACAAAACTTTTAATAGTTCTTTTGTAACCGTGATAAATATCAATCTTTATCAGTGCTAATTAAGTACTGCTAACATATATATTTATTAGCACTGAAATGTTAGCATGGATAAATATGTATTTTATCAGCACTTTTTTAGCGCTGATAAAGATCGAGATTTATGAGCACTGATAAAAGACATGCTAATCAAGGCTTATAAATATAACACTAATAAAAGGGATCTTGGCCAACACTTTTTTGGAAGCGTTGTTAAAAGTGACCCCAATCTATTTAAAAAACCCTAACAGAAACTTAGTCACTCGTGATTCTCAAACTATCATGGAACTCCTTGGTTGTTGGTGCGACTCCTCTTTGTTCCCTCAGGCCAATCAAGGCTATAATCCAATGTATGTTATTTTATACTCTTCCACTATCATTTTTTTGATATTTTTGGGTTTTGGTTTTTATGTTTTTGTGTTGTTCTTAAACACAAAGAACCCTATATCTCTTCTCATCACTCCTGAAAGACAACGATTGTTGTTATATTTCATCATTTTTCTCTTTTCATATGTTTTTTACTATCCAACCTATTTTTCCCTATAGACACACATAGATGGTTTACTCTCCTCTTGACATTAACAAGGAGATCACTCATCACCCATCTGTTTTTTCTTCATTTGAAAGATATAGGGTTCCAAAATCTAGGTAGTTTCTCAACTTTAATTCATCTTATATACTTTATTATAGATTCTAATGGCTTAATTATGATGTTTTTTAAGTATTAGGGGATACCAAGTTGTTGACCTCATTTATGGGTGATGAGCATATAAGGACCAGGGTAAGCGAAAAAATCATTAAAACATGTTTTTTGGATTTTGGTTATTCTTGTAAATTGTTAAACCATGAAATCAGTTTTTTAGATTTATAATTTTGATGAATAATTTTTTATTGATTTCAAAAAGTATTGAATTAATTAGCCAAATTCCAATAATTATTTTAGTGATGCATGTTGCGAGTTTTTTTTAAATTATTTCAATACCATTATTAAACATTAACCATGGGTCACAAAGAGTGATGGGGAATTTTTTTGGTGAGAAACGTATTCTCAATTGTTATTTAAAATTTCATAGATTTGATATAGTAGAGAAATCATTGGGTAAATGGACAAAGAAATACACAACAACATATAACGAGTTCACATACCAAAAGTAAGTAAGTTACACATGGTTGGATAGTTGATCAAGAAAACTATGAGATGTGATTTATTAATAGATTTACTAATCAAAATAGAGATATACATAATTTATAGGATACAAAAATAATTTTAAAAGTCATCTAACATGGTGAATAACCACAGAGAGAAAAAAAATTGATTAGAATATACTTTTGATGGTTTGGATCTTTATGTCCTATAAGTCCTGGTAATTTGTTATCCATGTTCAAAATTCACTAAATAGAGATATGATCACCCTTTTATAATTAACCCTTTTTTGTATTCCATATCCAAACATCTCTTCTTCTTTGTTCACTACTTATCACTTGGTAAAGGTTCTAGCACTTTTTCAGTGATTGAGGGTCCTCAAGAATATTTCTACAATTGAAGGCTATTATAATCTCCTAAAATGCTATAATACATTTTTTGCTTCTTTAGTGTTATAAATAAAACATATTCCATTTAAGCATAAAGATTTATTCCATTGATACTATATTATAAGTACGCCATAAGTGTTTTTTCTTTGTTTCTATTAAAATTTATCCTTGGGATAAATCGGTCATTTTTTATGGTTTTTTCCCTCTAATGATCATAGGATGATATCATAAACTCATAAGTGGTATCAGAGACTTGTTCTTCAAGGAAACAATGTATTAGTCTATTATTTTATTGAATAAATAAATGTTATTGTATTATTTCAATATCATAAATTATGATATAAAGTATTTATTTGTTCAACCATAGAATATGGATATTATATATCAATTGAGGAGGCTTTTTTAGTGATTGTATTAGTGTAGGTTCCTAGGATAATTTAATCCATAGACGCTCGATTGTCTACCATATCTTGATGAAGTATTGGAATCCCTCTTTCAAACGGCCCTTACTCTCATCATCATGGGATGGAAGGCATTCAAGAATCTAAGGAAGGATTAAATAAATGTAGTAAAGGTTAGTTGTATTGTAGTATTTATGTATTATATATTTGTTCAATATTTCTATCAAGATGAATGAAATTGTGGACATTTATGTATGGAGTGTATTGCATTGTTGTTATTCAAGACAGATTAAATGTTTGACTACTCATGCAGGCAATGTCTTCTAAACCTAATGATGTTGCCAATCTTGATAAATAATAGACAATTGATGATGAAACTATTGAATTATTCGGGGATCCACAAAATATTGATGAAAAAAATGAAAAAAAACAAAAACAAATCAGCATCACTATTTTGAAAAAAACTTATCTAGGCAAGAAGTCATGGTATAAAATTTGAGGTTATTGGAATCAACACGACCACCTATTAACCCGAATAAGTCGACATTCATTGGTTATATTGGGGTCACGATGAGAATGAATGTACCAATTGATATTGACTCATGGTTCCGCATCCAAACTATAACGAAGGAAATCATTTGGTAATATATAATAGTAATGTTACAATATAATTTCATTATTTTACTAAAAAAATATATAATTAAATGTTGATTTATTTTTCATTATTCCTTAAAGACTTTATTTATTTAATAATACTTCTATAATAAATTTTTCTACTGGACATTGGAAAATCCCATAGATTCTTTCAGACTCTAATGATGAATTTACATCTTAGGTATGTTGAGGGGAGAATAAAGCCACATCCACCACTTTGATTTTCACACATTATAAAGTAGGAAACATGTACTAATTTCATCAATTTTCACAGTGATAAATCATTTCAATTCAATGTGTTCGATAATATATTATTTTACATTATTTATTTTATCCATCTTGATTTAAAATTGTTAATTAATGAAACATAAAAAGAGATTTGAAAATAAATAATATTCATTAAAATGAGCATACCCATATCTCAAATGAAAGATGGGGTGCACTTAATTAGAGAATAAATTGTTATGTATTTAAAATTGACAATAAAAGTTTAATTATGTGATATAAAACAACATATTTTACAGGTTTTAAATGCATATTAATGAATCAAAATGTGAAGACAATTATATCCCACATCATGTGCATTGGAAGGAGGGTAATGTAAATAAGGAGGGAAAATTAGTTAATGAAAACAAAAAAGTAGTATGGGAATCTTATGTAAGTATGACATAATTATATTTCATTATTAATTATAATAACATTACATAAAATAAATATTTTCATGTTTTCTATATGGTTTAGACAAAAGAATTGGTAACAGTCATACCAAAATAAAATCGAATCTTAATATATTTAAAGTGGCCAGAACAATATGGTCATGTTAGAGGATTAGGTTTTTCAGTCTCTGCTCAAACATATTTTGAGAATATAATTCCACATGAATATACATATAATATGATTTTGTGAATGTAGACATAAATAGACTCCTTGCATGATATTATTTTGCGGTCTAGTTTGGCGAACCAATGTATAAGAAAGATCAAAGAGAACTGATAGTAGAGCAAAGATCCACACGTGATCTAAATGAACTCACTATATTTGAGGCTTGTAATTCTCCCAAACCTTACCTGGGGTAATCAATTTTTTTATTCATTTTTTTCATTACACTTTCTCCAAAATCTGAATCAGTAAACTTACAATAACTTCATATTACTAAAATTATATAGAGTGTAATTATATGTGATTTTTTTCTATCAACACCCATGTATCACCGGGTTACAAGGGGTACATTTTAAAATATCTAGAGAGACCAGCTACACAATCAACCCCTCCAAAAAGACCACATGATAATGAGGATTGAGGTTTTTTATTAGCCAAGTTCCTACTTGCATGTTCCACTTGATGATCTAGATATTAAAATTGTTGAATATACCATTACAGCTTTCATAGCATGACCTTCTAATATTATAAAGATACATGAGGTAAATCATTAAAAAATTCTTAGGATAAAATTGTAATAATTGATGATAAAAGGTTTGAAGTCTGGTATGATATTATATATGGATAAAGCAGTAGATAAATTAATGGCCGAATTAAAAAAATCAAGTGAATCAACCAAGAAAACAAAATGAACTTCTTAGTGTACCTTCTCTCTTCCAGTTCCAAAGCAACATTTATTAACATTACCAGTTCATTCATAGACCACATTTAAATAGAATTTATGTTTTATATTCAATATGAATAAGAAATATTTAGAGCTTACATTACATATGGAATTGGTCTTGAGTCTCTAAATTAGATTCTCAAGCATGAACGGTCGGGTATCTAAATTTTGAATACATACATAAGGTACATTTTCATGATACGTCTGTCCAAATAGTGAGATAAATATGTTTATTAAAGTTAATAACTATTCATTTTTAATAGGAATTTATATTACAATTATATAAAAGGAATGTGATGCGAAGAAATATTTGGATTCATTAATCCTAGTATCATTTCTACGATAGAAATTAATTTGGAAAAAAATAAATAGAGAATAACAAAGGAATTTTACTTGAATATTTTAATAAAAAAACATCAGATGATAGACTCTTTTTTATTTCTACAATATAAGGGTCTAACTCTATGATCTAATAAGATAAAATATGTTTTGAATTTTTACATTACATAATTGTTAATATTTTTTAGGAAGAATTGGATACTGATAGCAGACAACATTGACACCATGAATATTTATTTTTTGGTTTCAATGTATTTATTTCAAACCAACTGACCACACATGATATGTATTTTAAATATGTAATACACTAAAATCAACATTTTATAGATAAACATCAAATTATATGTTGATTGTTTGATTTAATGATAATTTATTTATGATAGGGAGGTCGTTAAATAAATTATAAATCAAGGCATGAGATTGTTGTCTAAAAATATAATGTCTTTGGATTACTAAAAATTGAAACAAATTAAGGTATATACAGAAATATTTAGCTATATAAATATTTTAAATCAATTTACTTATTTTGGTCAATGTGTATGCAGTGTCTGAAACAAGATAATGCAATTGATTGAGGATATTATGTTTGAAAATTTATGGGAGAAATCATAAAGCCTGAAAATACCATTATCATCCAATACGCAATTTCTGAAGGTAATAACAATTTAATTAAATATATTTCATAATAATTTATTTTTTTATATTTTTTTAGTACTATCAATATTAGTTACACAATATTTACTCAAAATAAAAAATAAATATGTTTAGAAATGAGTGGGAAGTATATTTTTTTCATAATTTATGCTAACAAAAAATTTATGTGATAGAATTCTTTGTTTATGAACTATTATTAGTTATTACCATCAAAATATGCTTGGGGTGTTGAGAATTAGTGTCAGATTGATTATATATTATTTTTGATCTGTTTTTCAAGGAGAAGATCAATAAGGGACATAAATTTCTAAAAAAATGACCAGAAAACAATAAAATTGTTGGGATAATGAGATGGTAGAGGTAGAGGTGGTGTCCAAGGCATAAGAGGAAGTGGAGTCGAAGGTAGAGGAAAATTTGGAGTTGGAGACCGACGTGGAGGAGGAGGCAGAGGCGAAGACTAAAGTGGATACTCAGGTGGAGGAGGATAAAGAAGCACTTACTTACGAACAATAAAAGGATTTAGAAATGAAGTAAAATAAGGATCATACCATGATTTTTTTAGAGAATAATTTTTTAAAAGTGCACCCAACACTTGTCACTTAAGATAAGATTCCTTGAGCATCTTTCTAGTTTAAAATGACATTTTAGTATAAAACCCATGTGGTGTACTGAAATCCTAGAAAACTCATTTGGATTGTCTTGGTACTTTATAAAAATGATCTATACATCATTTTTTTATTTCTAGGGATCATCCACACCTTAATTCGACTCATGGTGTGACCATTATGACTCTTAGTATGTATTTTTTATTCAAAAGTGACATTAATTTTATTAAAAAAACAATTATATACTAACAATCTAGAAAATGTTTTTTTATTAATTTGGTACTTTAGAAAAATGATCTATATGTCATTTGTGACATGTAGGGATCATTCGCTCCTCAATATGGCACATAGTGTGACCGGTATGACTCTAAGTGCATCTTTTTATTCAAAACTAACATTAATTTTAATCAAAAAAACAACTCACATACTCAATATTGAGCAGACATATTATAATTATTTTGATACTTTAGTAAAATTATCCTTTATTCATTTGGGATGTATATCATTCATATGTGCCTCAATTTGACTCACAGTGTGACTCCAAGTGTTTCTTTATTATTCAAAACTAATATTAATTTTAGTAAAAAAACTGACATAATCAAAACTAAAAAAATGCATTCATATTATTTTGGTACTTTATGAAAATATTATATATATTATTTGTGATGTTTAGGGATCAAACACACCTCTATCCAATTCATGGTGCGACTAGTATGATTCCATGTGCATCATGTTTAATCATAAGTGAAATTAATGATAATCCCAAAAAATAACTGACATACTCAAACTGAGAAAACACATTTTGATTGTTTTTATACATTATAAAAATGGTTCATGAGTCATTTGGAACATGTATCGTTTATTCATGCCTCAATATGATGCACAATGTGACTAGTATGACTCCAAGTGCATCTTTTTTATTCAAAATTGACATTAATTTTAGTAAAAAAACAACTTATGTACTCAAAAATGAGAAAAAACATTGCAATTGTTTTTTAACATTATGAAGATGATAAATATGTCATTTTTAATGTGTAGCAGTCATCCACACCCCAATATGACACATTTTTTGACCGATATGACTCCAAGTGCATCTTTTTATTCAAAACTATCATTCATTTTAATCATAAAAACATACAACATACTCAAAATTGAGCAAAAGCATTCTGATTGTTTAGATACTTTAGGAGAATGACCCATGAATCATTCTGGATGATTAACATTCAGCTGATCCTCAATCTGATGCACAGTGTGACATATATGACTCTATGTGTGTATTTTCATTCAAAAATAAAATTAATTTTAATAAAAAAGTCAACTAACATACTCAAAACTGATAAAACTCATTAAATTTTTTTATACTTTAGAAAAACAATCCATGAGTCATTTGGGATGTGTAGCATCCAGCCATGACTCAATCTCTTGCATGTTGTGACTGGTATGACTCCCAGTGCGACTTTTTTATTTAAAATTGACATTAATATTAGTAATAAAAACAACTAACATACTCAAAACTGATTTAACGCATTATGATTGTTTCGGTACTTTAGAAAAATGATCCATAAGTCATTTTTAACAAATAGGGATCAGTCACACCTCCATCTAATGCATGGAGCGACCATTATGACTCCAAGTGCATCTTTTCTTTTCAAAATTGACATTAATTTTAGTAAAAAAACAGCTGACATTCTAAAAACATATAAAATGAATTCGTATTATTTTGGTACATTAGGAAAACGATCCAAATGTAATTTTTGATATATAGGTATCAGTCTCACCTCTATTTGATGCATAGTGTGACTGGTATGACTCTAAGTTCTTTTTTTTTCAAATTTGATATTAATTTTAGTAAAAAAACTAACATACTCAAAACTGAGAAAATGAATTCGTATTATTTTGGTACATTAGGGAAATGATCCATACATCATTTTTTACTTGTAGAGATATTATGAACTTATATTTGATGCTCGATGTGACCGGTATGACTCCAAGTGAGTCTTTTTTACTCAAAAGTGACAGTAATGTTAATAAAAAACAAATTACATACTCAAAACTGAGTAAATGCATTCCTATTGTTTTGATACTTTAAGAAAATGATCCATGATTCATTTGGGATGTGTAGATTTTAGTTTCACCTCAATCTGACAGACATTGTGACCGCTATGACTAATCAAAAAAACAATTGATGTACTCTATAGTAGTGTTTTATATTTCTTGAATTTGTATTAGAAATATTATTTCATTTGAATTTAGTATTTTTATTTTATTTTTCATTTTTTTGTTGCTTCTACTAAGGCAGTGTGTTGTTGAATCACACTGCAGATGTTTTTGGTGATGCAGTGTGTTACATCATCACACAATAGTTTTCACTATTATCAGCACTACTAAATGAGCTGATAAATATATCCTTTATTAGTACTTTTAGAAGTGCTAATAAAGTAATCCTTTATTGGTGCTTATATAGGAACTGATAATGTCTATCTATATCAACACATTAAAAATCGATGAGAAATCATACTTTTTCATTGTAAATAAAAGCGCTGATAAATCATAATTTTATTATCACAAATTAAAATAACCGATAAAAGATTATATTTATCATCTCTTTTAAAAGTGCTCATAAAGGTACTATTTATCAGTGCTAAAAAATGTGATGATAAATGGTTTATTTTATTAGATCTTTTATTTGCATTGAAAAATATACCCTTTATCCACACTTTTTTAGTGCTAATAAAAGAAATTGTCTTTCAAACCCACTAAGGTTGTCATTGATTTTCTAGAGCTAATAAAGGCCAATTCTAGCGTTCTTAAAAGCATGTTTTGTAGTAGTGTCCCATTTAGTTTCTCATTAGGTCAATCATTACATTTTCCATTACATTTTTTGTTCACCCAGTTCCGTTGAGTTCCAAGCATTGTCTAAAACCAAAAAGGTTGTTCTGTGTATTAAGAAAAAATAAAAAGGGTAATAAATCATATTTTATAGAAAATAAATCCTAATATGTCCTAAATAATGACCAATTCATTTCAAATTATTACATTTTATGTTCATCCAACATCACTTTTGGTTCAACATGATTTTTTTTATGTTTTACCATATTATTCTTCATAACCTAATCCCCAAAATTAACTAAACCCCAAATAGATTCAAAATGAGGTTAACCAACCATAACATACATATAAAATATTTCGTTTTTGATGAATATTCATCACATACCATATCAAATCAAACTCGTAACCTATGGGTTTCATGTAATTAATGAATAGTTATATAAAAGAATTGTTTTACAAGAATGAAAAAAACTATCCAAATTTGAACCCTACATGACCCCCTTATAAACATATCAAATGTTATACTCTTCTCCATAACATAGGGAATTGAATCATAATAAAGGGTGAGCATCGATGCTCAATAAGGGGTAAACATAAGAGATATAAATCAAAAACAAAGTGAGCATTAGAAGGACATGTGGGTTTGAAACAACAGTCAAGGTATATAAACAAAACATAAGGATATCATACCCAATAAAACATGGATCATAGATCATGAATTATAACATATGGATTGTGTTATAATATAAAAAACGATTCATTTCAATGTAGAAATAGGAGACAATAATCATGAACCTTGAATCATAAGCTTTTAATGGGGAATAACATGAAATGTGGAATAAACATAAGCATATGATATAAATTCTTATATCAAGTGTTGTTTTAAATAACATAATCACATATTGGATATAGTCCCATAACAAAAAGTATTGGGATTACTCCCAATTACTATAAGCATTGTGGATTTGGTTCACTCTCTGGTTCCTTACATGTCATATAATAATTTATAAGGTTTCACACAATGCATTGGAGGGATATATAATTCTAGGCCCACCTATCGCGTGACTAAAAATAATGTATATTTATGTAATATGAAAGAATGAATAATTATATCATAGAATAAAAACATATGACAATGAAACATGTTTTATAAGAATAATCACAAATCATGAAATTGAATCATATAGAGAAATAAAGTGGATGATTCCATTCAAATATATCCTGAGTGAACCATAATAAATATTAAAGGATGTCGATAGAGATGAAAAAAAACTTTATAAGAAAATTAGAATATTTCTTATAAAGTAATAATAAATATAAACCACATTTTGATGACATTTTTTTAAGATGAAATAATTTTTAAATAATATTTCTTACATAGACTGGAAAAGTAAATAAATTTACATTGAATAATGGTAGAAACTTAGGGAGGAAGATTAATAAATAATAATAAATAATTCATGTCAACCAAAAAAATATCAAATGGGTGGGGAAATTGAATGAAATAATGTCCCCACAAAGAATAACCAAAGGATAAGGACATAGATGGGATTTGGGAGAGAGAGTACATACAATATCCCTTATAAGAATATAGACATAGACAATATCAATTTAAAGGTGAGTATTGAAAATAAACTCTTACCTTTACACCCAACATCCATGAAAGTAATTTATTCATATATATTACCTTTTATACTCTTCAATTATAATAATTTATTTCACATGTATCGTCTATTTTCATCGTCAAATATTAATTATTTTGATTTTCTCTCATATGTTATGACATGACAATACTGATTCCCATTTTTGGATAAAAAATTCATCATTTTTTTGATTATTCAAGTAAGTGTAATAATTTTAATGAAGTGATTTATGAATTCACGTTTTTAATTTATGAATTGTATCTGTATGATTCATGAGCCTGAAATCCACGATGAGTGTGTTCTGATTTATTTTCTTATAAAAATGAGTTTCTTTATAATGAGACTTCATTTTTTTCACACTTCTAGAAAAAATTTCATAACATAAATTACCCATTAATATCATTTATTACCAGTATTAATTTCTTGATTCTCATATTTGATAAAAATTATGGTTTTGGTAGAGAATCTTTCATGTAGGTTATCAAACTAACCCAAATAAGAACATGTTATACTAATTAATGGGTAAGAGAATAAAGATATTTTATAGTAATATAATATTTATCGAAGAATGATGATATTAATATAAAATAATTAGAGTATATAATAATATTTTTAAATATATGAGATGAGAAGGTAATTTAAAAAGATAAAGAAGAACTAAATACATACTTAGGTATTATTACTCCTCGAAATAGGTTCCTTTGGGATAGAGTATTTAGGCCTCCATATTGGGACTAAAAGCTACTAAACATATAATACAAAATTTAAAAGGAAAAATGGGTAGGTATTTAAGATAAAACTAAAGGATATGAGTGGTATTGAGGTGGTGATGGAGAATTCATTTTATAGGTGAAAATGAGGGACATTTCATTGGAAACATTAGATATGTAATGGGTAAAGATAGAATCCCATTGGAGTTGGTTGATCTAGGTAATTAAATGTGACTAGGATATCTATTATTGACTAAAATTGCTAAAAATGGATTCAATAAATTCTAAATATCATGTTAATTATACATAATTTGAACCATGTTGATTTAACTCTTTTAACTTGTTTTACTATTGACCAGGGTCACGAGTTTCATTAATTTCAAAAATATTGAATCAAATTTGAATTAAAAAACAAATATTAAGAAAAACTACTAACAATTAGTATATGATATTCAAGAATCTACATAAAACCCATAAGAAATATAATAAAAAATTATTCAATTACTAATGTGTCACTACATCATTACTAAACTAAAAAAACATGACATGAATATTTAATTTAACAATTGGTGTAAAAACAAATAAAAAGTATGAAGGAAATGAAATTAATATCTATGGATGGATTTTTCATTCTTTAGTAAAATCTAATTCCACTTATCATATAAATTGAACAAATAACCATGTGATTCCTTGGAGGAATCTATCCATAACTCTCAAAACAAACTAAAACTATCTAGACCCATCAATCACTTTGTTCTATGTAATATATAACCTAATTAGATGCATTAAACTCAATCTCTAAATAGAACAATATATTTATTTCATGTCTCTCTCTACTCCCCTATATCACATTGGGTTTCTTCCCTTAATTACCATCACTCGTGTTGGGTAACTAAGGAATGTGATATGTATTAATCTAAATGTGATTATAATTAACATAAACTGTTCACAATTAGATAATAAAGAAAATCATCTTATAAAACCCCTTTTAATCAATTACACTCTCCCCTATAGCACTTATCCACTCAGGATTTTTTTAACAGGTTGATGGTCAAATCCTCTTTATTAAACAAGAAAAAAAGAAGACAACCCCTATTAAAATATTGAAAAAGGGGAACCCATTACAAGACCCAAACACCACATGTGCAAAAGCCTATGAGAATCATGACCCAAAGACGTTAACATGATTGAATACCTAAAATTAAGAAAACATTATTTTAAGAATGAGAGAAACATATTACCCCCCCCACCTCGAGACAATGCACATGTGATTCCAATAGATGATGATGTGTCGCCACACCTTTCAAGAAGTTTCATCATACTAATCCAAGATAATATGACAAAGAAACACCTCTATACCACAGTAACATGTGGGGGAGCACCAGATGATAGTTGCTGGCACACCCATCTCCCTTTTGAGATATACACCTGATGTATGTGAGGAAAATGCAACAATTCTCCACAAAACCAGATTGAATTCATAGTGAAGAAAGATCATGATAGGGTGCACATTCATCCTTCAATAAATTAAGACATATGGCTAAATGATGGGTGTCATCACACTCATCCTTATTTATGAGGCTGTCCACCCGGGGACACCTCCAAGGAAACAATGTTGTACCATCCACCAACTAAAAGAAGACAAAATGTAGAACTTTTAATACACCTTCATCCTATAAGAAAACCATGCCAATAACCTAAAATAAATCAATGCAGAATCCTCCAGATTCACACCTAAAACCAATGATGGTCGATTTACTCTCATCTCCACCATTTATTGACAACTTAGAAACTTCACGACACCCATCCACATGTGCGAACCCCCATCATCGGTCACTTAGAGCTTGCCGATTTTCATTGAACTAGGGCCAACCACCCCCCTAAATTCACACATCTATGATCCATCGTCGGCCACCCAACATCGCCCTACCCAAATCTTGCAAAAATAGAATAAATGGTGAAGGTACTCGGATTTGGGGCGAGACTATATCTAGAAATTCGCTCACACAGCCATCGTTGACTACCAACGAATGCCGCACAACCAAGGATGACATTGCAACCATCATTATTGTTAGATCAAAGAAGGAGTATCTAGGATAAGTAGTCGAATGGTGAACTAGGCATCGACCACCGATCAACCCTAAATAAAATGGGATCAGGAAAATATATTAATGAATAATATGGAATTTGTTATGCATTATTCAGGGGGATTTATTTCTTATCTATTTTAAAGTTAATTATTTATTTAGTTGTTTATTTTTAGTTATTTTTAAACATGTTATTTAAATAGTTTTTTAGTTTTTTAGATATAATTTTTAAATAATAGCCAATATTATTAAGTAATTTTTTATTATTTAATTATGAATTTTGTGTAAATAATTTGTTATTATTCTTAGTAATGGATTTATTATTATATAAAGATTATTATTTAGTATAACAAAGTATTTTTAAAATATTAGTGACTAAATTAGAAATGAATATTAACTAGATGTTGAATAAATGTTAGTTAAATAATGATTCACTAGTAAATAACAATTAAATAGATAATGCTTAATTAATGATAAAGTGATGATTAAGTATTTATTAACTAATAAATAACTATGGAATAATTTTGGATTAAATAATGTTATGATAATGAATAAGCTAGGATCAACTTAGGACAAACATAGGATCAAATAATGATTAATTAATTAAAAACTAATGATTAACTAATAAATAAAATATAATTATGAACTATTAATTAACAAATAACTAACTACGGAATAAGTGCATAATAATTATTATTTAAGTAATGATTAACGAGTGATTAAAAAATGAGTAAGAAACAAATAACATTGGATAAACTAATTTTTAACTAATTATTAACTTATGATTAACAAATTATTAACTAGTGATTAAATAATGGTTCTCTAATAATTACATAATGATTAACTATGAATTAAATAACAATTAACAATAAAGTAACTACTTCATATCTATTAATTATGTAATGATTAACGAGTGATGAATGAATGATAAAGGTATAAATAATTTAGTACTATCTTTTGGTTAATGAATGTTTACTTAATGATTAACTAAGGATTAAATAATAATTAAAAAATAAGAAAATAAAGATTAACGATTGATTGAATAATTATTTAGTTTTGATTAAGTACAGACTAACATAAGATTAATTAATGATGAAGTAATGATTGAGAATTAATTAATAAATGATTAGGTGTTACTAAGCTATAAAATAACTACTTAAATGATGATTATATAAAACTAACTAATAATTAGCTTCAAAGTAACTACTTAATAACTATTAATTATGTAATGATTAATGAGAGATTAACGAATGATTAAGGCATAATTAACATAAAATTAACTAATGATTAGTGAATGATTAAGTAATTATTAATCAATGATTAAAGAAAGATTAAATAATGATTAGATACGGATTGACTAATTATTAATGAATAATTTAATAAGGATGAACTATTAATTAACCCATAATTAACTATAAAGTAACTACTTAATAACTATTAATTATGTAATGACTAATGATTGATTAACATCGGATTAATTTGTGATGAATTGATTCTTTAATAATAATTAATTAATGGTTAAATGTTAATTGAAAATATACTAACTAATTAAATAATTATTAAATAGTAATTAACTAATAATTAACATTAAATTAACTACTTAATAACTATTAATTAAATAATGGTTAAAATGATTAATAAATGATTAAGGAATAATTAACATAGGATTCACTAATGCATAACGAGTAATTAACTACTGATTAACAAATGATTAAAAAATATTGAATAATGATTAAATATTGATTAACTAATTATTAACTAATGATTAAATAAGGATGAACTAACAATTAACCCCTAATTAACTATAAAGTAAGTACTTAATAACTATTGATTAAGTAATGATTAAGGAGTGATTAACATATGATTAATTAGTGATGAAGTAATGATTAACTAATAAATAATTAATGATTAATTTTTAATTAACTCTAAACTAGCTACATAAATAATGATTATATAGTAATTAAATTTTTATTAACTTTAAATTAACTACATAATAATTATTAATTAAGTAATGATTAACGAGTGATTTACGTATGATCAAGGGGTAATTAACATAGTATTAACTAATGTTTAACAACTGAATAAGTAATGATTAATTAATGATTAACCAATGACTAATGAAACATTAAATAATGATTATTAATTTATTAACTAATTATGAATCAATGATTACTCAATGATTAATCAATGATTAAAGAATGATTAACTTACCAATAATTAATGGGGAAGTAATTATTATACAAAAATTAGTTAATTATTAAATATTATAAAAGGGCTGAGGGAGAACTCGTTTATTAAAAAGAAAAAACAGATTATTGGAGCCCCTTTTGATCTAGATAAGGGGAAACCCATTATAATCCCATAGGCCCAGATGGATCAAACCCATTATAACACAAGGTATAAATGATTAAGTATTAATTAACTATAAACTAACTGCTTCATAACTATCAATTAATGAATGATTAATGAATTATTAATGAGTTATTAACAATTCATTAATGAATTATTATGGAATGGTTAACTTTGGAATAAGTAATACTTAAGTTAGGATTATGTAATTCTTAACATAGGATTAATTAATGATTAATTATTATTTAACTCTAAACTAGCTAATTAATAATTTATAATCAATAAATTCTTAACAAATGACTATGTAATGATTAACTAAGTATTAAATGAGGAATAAATAATGATTATCAACTGATTAAATTTGGACTAACATTAAATTGACATAGGATCAAAGAGATCTAACAGCACAACCAAGTGGTTTCACTAAAATCTTGATTTGTGACTACTATGATTTAGATGAATGATACATTAATTCACATCCAGTTTAACACTCATTCTAGAAAGGATTTATATGATTTTTAGACTCTCTATAAACTAGTGAACATACATTTAGGATGATTGAAAATTGTATTATGAAACGTTAGTTTCATCTTTGAAGATATATAAAGACATTATAAAATATATGTAAAGTAAATATTGTGTGGTTACCTAAGTAATGAAATATCTATCTAGATAATACAAGTATAAGTGGGTCGGGAACAAATGTACCTAGGGGTGACAACCCCAAACACACCATATTGAGATAAACTCGATAGGGAATTAATGCATGTAAATGGGACTTTCCACCCGCCTATTTTAAAACTCTTGTGGGATATACTTTAGATGATTCTAATTATCTTTATAAACTAATAAACATATATTTAGGATGATTAAAAATTGTACTATGAAACATTCGTGTCATATTTTAGGATATAATAAAATGATATGAATTTTTAGCAAAGTGAATATTGTGTGGTTATATGAGTAATGAAATGGATACTATAAGTGGATGTGGCTATGGCATAAGTGTACCTATTGGAAAAAATCCAGAAAACACCATGTTAAACTAGACTCTATTTTTAACTGGTGTTTGATAATGATACTTGATGGAAACCTAGTTTGTCACACCTAAGTATTTGCTTTAGATGATTTTCATTCTCTTTATAAACTACTGAACCAGCATTTAGTAAGATTAAAATTTGAAATATAAAATATCAGTTTACTCTTTTGGGATATAGGAAAACATTCTAAATTTATTATCAATTAATGATTATGTGGTAATGATTTATTATTATTCCTTATGGTCAATATTATTTACACTATCAGAATATCGATCAAATCTCATTTTTCATGTAGAAAAACATGTCTGATTGTATCTATTTGTAAAGGGAGGTTATTCAAACTGAGAAAGGAGGTTCTTATAGTGCACAAATAATAAAAATGGATAGAACATCTGATTGTGTAACCCTAATATAACTTCTACAAAGAGTTTTTGGTTGTAAAAATATAGGTCATAATCAAGAGATCAGTTATATTAGAAATAAAATTTTGTAATTCTTGGATAGGATTTAGCATCTTTCTTATGAATTGGTTGTTAATTAGGAATGGGTACATGCAAAAAATTTATTATCTCAAAGGTTAGATAATTCCATGACGGTGTTATATATTGAGGTTTATAGTGTCTAGTATTAATTTCAAATTGTAGGATGATATAGGCATACAAGAGTCATCAGGGAAGGTACATCCCAAGAAAATGAGTCTATTTCTTATAATGAGGAAGAAGACAACAAAACTGAAAATCTATATATGTAGCATGATCATTTTGATGATGAGTAAATCTCTAATAATGTAACGGGTGAATACAATAATGATGTAAATGAGAATTTTTATCAAGTTGTAGAGGAAGTTGGTAGAAATGCAATAGTTGTATAGTATCCTAGATGCAAAATAACTCATACACCACTCTTCGCATCTTGGTCAGAAACAATGGAACGTCTTATTTAATTTTAACATAATTTTATCTCACCTCAATAGAGTTTTATAGAGTTAAATAAGTTAAATTTTGTGAACTTGACAAAACATTAGATGTTGGAAGAGAATTTCGAAGAAAAGATTCCATGAAAAATATACTAAAAAGATTTCATATTGAGTGATATTATAAAAATTCAGTTCTGGATTCAATCCATAAAAAATGAATAATACAATGTAACCAATACAAGGGTGATTATAGATTCCACTAGAGGGTGATTCCTGACATTGCATATGGGGGTTAGAGAATTTCTAATATTAAGAAAGCTCATAATTATGTTCATCCAGACCTGATATAAGATCATACATCATTGGATGCTGAATTTGAATCATCTAATAATTTTGAGATGATTTGGACCTACTACGATATTCTTATGTATATTTTTTATGAGAGAATACAAAAAAATTTAGTTATAATATTTTATATACAAAGGCATGGATGGAAAAACAGAAAGCGATTTTCTAGGTTCATGATGATTGGGATGACTCATATCAAGTGTTTCTGTAATTTCTATCCTTACTAAGACAAAATGTCCAAGTTTTGTTTCCATATCTATAATAATGAACATTTGTATCAATATAATCATCTTGATCCATATCTTTTCAAATATTTTTTGTTGATTTCGGAATTCCTTCCAAGTATTTTCTTGTTTTGTTCTGAAAAAAATTCATAAAAATTAACAGGATATTTCTATAAGGAAAATACATGAGTGAATTATTTTTTGTGGAAAACCAAAATGGAAATAATTCTCCTCTATTTATATAATTTTCCATTAAAATTTTTTTTGATGTATAGAGTTGGTTTTTATCATCTATTAACAACCATTTCATCTTAATTTGGTGTGTAAGTTTGATATTTTATCATCATCAGGAAAAAAATAACGAAATCAATATTGATCTTGGTGAATGGATACCCTCAAATTCACATCATCAATACTATATCAGATACTTTTCTAGAAATGTGTGAAAACAAAATCCCTGATGAAACTATGAAGAAGGATATCAAGATACTTGGTATACAATCTCTTTCTTATTTTTTTCATTATTTCAACATAATGATAAAATTAATTTATATGAAATATGATCATTTTTTAGTATAATATGATCCATATCAATGATGTTATGAAAAATTAGTATAAAAAATATAGACTTTAATATGGTAGGGTATGATTATATGATATGAATTTTAAAAGAAAAAATGTACATTGATATACGACATGGATAACAAGTATGGACACATGATCATGAAAAATATGAAGTGCATAAATGGAGTCTTAAAAGGGGCTCTAAAGTTACATATAACTCGCCTAGTTCATGAGTCATTTTATCATTTTTCAAGTACTTCATTGAAATGGGATAACAGACTATTGATGGGATTCAATAGGGGCTATGGTAGGGATAACGCATTCAACAAGTGATTGAAGAGAACATTGAAGGATCTTATGATTTTTTAGTGTGCCTTTTCAATTGACAAGACTATTGATTTTAAGTAAAATAGTGTGAGGACCCCATCATAGGTAGCATCATTCAAGTCATGTTGGTATTACTAGAAGCGAGGCATTGTCAATGTGGAAACTTCTAAGCATTGCGACTACTGTGCACACATGTTTTTACAACAAGTGATTCTGCGAACATCTAATTGGAAGAATATGTCGATCTATTGTACTAGCTTGGTACCATTTCTAACTACTATTTTCCACCATGGATTTCTATTGGGGAGATTCAACATTTACCAATTCCCTAAGACCAACCTATATTGATACCTGACATCACTATGTTGCGATGGAGAGGGAGACCTAAGTACAAAAGGATGAGGAATAAGTTGGACTAGCCTCAAGAACAAGGGAAACATTTGAGATGTATTATATTTCATTAGAAAGGTCATAAACAGAAATAAAACCCTATAATTATTGGATCTAGTTCACACTCTCAACCACGATGATGTATTTCCTCCAATGTGAAATTTTTATATTAGGAATTGCATTATTTTAATATAAACTCCTTTATTTTTTATAGTTCGGTGAATATGTTTACTATCAAATAATAAAAACTTCATAAATTATACAACGATTTCCATAAATCACATATACGAAAAACATTCCTAAATGATGAATCATTTCAATGAATAAAATTTTATTCTTCAAAATTAAATTCCATTTACAAAACAAATTTCACACAATAAAACCATTTTTGAAAATCATCCATTGGTTTTCATAATAATACATTCATATTCACATTAAAAGTAATATGAAAAGTACATGTGAGATGACATGAAATCATAATAAAACTATCCCTGGATAAACCATAAATCAATCTTGTTGGAAAATAACCATGAAATATAGAATTAAGTGAGAATCATCTATAAATGAAAAATCATAAAATTTGGGATAAAACTTATTGGTGTACATGGTAGACAAAAAGTAATCCCCAATCCATAATGTGGATCCAACTGATATAACCTGTGTGCGCAGAAATTTGTTTTTAAAGTAAACCCCTTTATAAAAATAACTATATTATAATAATAAAGGAGTAAAAACCATATATATTAAAAAAATAGATCAAGAAAGAGTAAAATAGGTCATCATGATCTTAGATCCATAAGAAACAATACCAATCCTCTATTAAACACCTTAAATATTGTATCCACTATCCATGAACGAATTTATGTTTTCCTTCGAGATATAAAACATTATCTAATGTATTGGATGGTTTTATAATACTCCACCCATCACATAATGATAAAGTGAACTTATGTAAACAACAATAATATAAGAGTCTCCATCATTCCTTGATAGCATAATTACCCCATGGAAAAGAAATGTGTTTCTTGAAAATTTGATTAAAAATTTATTATAATAAATTCAGTGAAATAAGTTGGATTATATCATTTGATTATATACCTAGTGAAACATTATAATAATCAATGTATGTTAACATAAATGAAAAATAATTTTCAAAAATAATTATAAATATGCTATGATAAAAATGAACAAATTCTCTTTTTTTTGTTTCAAAAAATTTATAAAAAATGGGAATATATATTTTATATCTTACATTATACTAGTCATAATAGTATATTGACCATAAAATTATATTTATATATTACAAATACGATGTATTTTATATTTATATGTATAGATGAGGGATAATACTCTACTCACTAATCAAGAAAGGCATGTTTCATGTGAGGTGCTAGTGGGTCCTAAAGATTGATGGAGTAGAGTACACCATTATCATCACATTCCACCTATAACTGCTATTATACAATACTTACAAAATTCAAGATTCAATGGAATTTTTGTATCTGGTTATACATTCATTGATCATTTCCTACTTTCTTCCCTCACTGAGAGATAGAGACTTGAGACTCACACATTCCACATTAATGAGGGGGAGATGGACATCACCCTTGAGGATGTAGTAGTTCTACTTGGTCTTCCTATCTATGGTGATGTAGCTAAAGGAATCGTCCATGTTGACTGGACCATTATTATACATCAAATTCTTGGTCTTGACATTGTGTGGGATGATACTACTATGGATTGAGGTTCTCGGTCTATGAGTAGGCTGGACATGCACATCGCACATTTACTTGATGATGATAATGAGAAAACAGTCATGTATCATGCTCATGCAAATATCTTGTGACTCATTGGGGGGACATTGTGTACTAATCACTCTAGTATGCATGTCCACATGATGTATTTGGGGTTACTAGAGGACTTTAATCATGTAGGGAGATACAACTATGCTTTTTAATGCATATCATACACATATAAAGAATTATGGCCAACATGCTAATCAGATCATAGTGATCTATGAGGATGTTTTATCCCCATTTGGATGTGGGCATGGGTGTGCATCCCAGTCATATCTTATATGATTGTTAGTATGGAGCTTTATATGGGTTTGTTATGTGATTCTTCTCATTGATATTGGTATTATCACTCATATTTATTATTTTTATGCTAATAGAAGTTATTATTAAGTATTTATTATTATTTATCACTTTCAATGTTATAAGTTATAGGCTGAGTTAGGCACACCACTTCACCAGGAATCTAAATCAGAAGTTGGATGCATATCATCACATGTTGGATAGTCTAATAGCCACTAATGTATGTATATGAATTATTTTGATGGAAATTCTATTTCATAGTATTAACATTTTTGGAAATTAGTAATAAATTATTTTGACAATTATTACATGTAATTTCAGACATCGTGGATGCCATATAGGGATCTATTAGTCGATCGTCCCGCATACTGCACTGATGAGTTTTATGATTCCACAATTTTAGTGAATCTCATTCACTTTCATATTGTTGAGTGAACCATCCAGATAGAGTCACATGCCATTTTAGATTTATCCAGTGTATTCCATTTCCACCCAGATAGTTAGTTGTGCTACATTCCGTGATGCTCATGTGGATGAAGGATGTTGTCTAACTCCAATGACATGAATAGTATCATAACCTATAAGATAACCATTAGTTGTTTCATTTTGAGGTCTTTCATGCTATATGATTCCACCTATCACCGAAAGGTGAGTATGATCCATCATATAGACTGAAGTCTATACTATTTATTACTGTACATTGTAGAGGGATTCATGATCAAGTAAGTTAATAAATTTAAATTATTTTTTTTACATTTTATAATTCATTTTGAACATCTATACAGCATACTCAACTAAAAATAATTATTTTCATGTCTGATTTAGCGGAAGGGTGAGGTTTTTATCCAAGCAATGTACTATCCTATATTAGAGGAGATGATTCCAATGTATCATGTTCTACATGATAGTTTCTTTGGATGGCCACTTAATGGATATAATGTTCCTTACCATGGAGAGGTGGTTCCTACTCATGAACCTCCTCCAGTAGTTGTTGATGTTGAGGAGTCACGATTGAGATGACATATACCACATTGTTCTACACGTGAGGCCTCACATATTCCATAGTAAGAGTTCACACATATTCCAGCCTTATGTAATCATGAATGTGCACGGTGAGGCACGAGATCCATTTATATTGTCACACTATAAAAATAGGTATTAGTGGATTTTTTTTAACTAGTGGTGATTTAAACTACCGCTACATGGTTTAACATCGGTTTTGAAAACAACCACTTATTTCCCGGTCGACAATCATTTAGCTGTGATTTTCTTAGTATTGGTTTTGTATGAATCATTTTTTGTTCATTTTGTGATGGTATGGATTTTATTTAGTGGTAGTTTATTTTATTAAAAATTCATAGAAAAATAAAATAATGTAAATAACCATAACCACCACTAAAGAAATTAGTGGTTCTTATATTTAGCGGTGGTTTATGAATGTTGTTTCTATATAAATTCATAAAAATATATTTAGCAGTGGCTACCATATACTTCCGGAAAAAATTTCTAAAAATTTTATTATTTTAAAATATTTAATAAAAAATATAAATATAAAAAATATAGAATAGAATAATCTAAAAACTAAATGAATAATCAACTCATCATACATACATTATCAAATATCTATATTCATGTATATAAAACCACAGTAATCATAACCTCAGTTAACTCATAACCTCATTCATCAATATATACAAATGAATTATGTACACTGACAAAAAAAATCAAGGCTAATATAGGTCTATCCCATTACCACCGCTACATCCATCAACCTCCACATCATGTCATCAACTGGAACTGACCACATCATGTCATCAACTGGAAGAAAAAAAGATATAAATCAAAATTGAACATAATAAATCAGGAACAATTGATAATATTTAAACATAAAAACACTAAGAACACTCATGAATTCCTTCTAATGAATTACATGGATTATAATTGTTATGATCCTGCCTAATTCTGACATCTGCCGCCAATAAGTAAAAAAACATTTAAGAAATGAAATGCAAAAGAGAATATACAGAGAATGTATTCAGAATATTACACATAATATCTGTTATTTTTTTATTAAAAAAGAATAAATTTTAAGATTAAAAAATATTATATCATGTTTAAAAAATTGAAAATATAAATTTAAACACAAATTTTTAAGATATGGTTCAATACAGAAAATTGAAAAGGAATAAGTATATAACAATTTAAAAAAAATTAAATCGATGTGCGGTGTGGTTGAAATTTATTAATAATTATTTAATTTTTTTTATATATAAAATTTTATTATTTATAAAAATAGTTCAATGATGGTTTTTTATTGATTTCATGTTAATATGAGGGTATTTTCTATGGTTTTGGCCATTACATGCACATTTTAGTGTTTTAAAATACTAAAAACATGTTTACGGGCATCTGAAAAAACCATAACTCCAAATGACATGTCATCGGTTACTAAATTTTAAAAAAATAAATTTATGGTCATTTTCATATGATCTCATAATAATTTTATATGTATTTCCTAGTTTTGACCTCCCCAATACACGTTTTAAAGACTTTTGTATCTTTAAAAACAATTTATCAAGTCATTCCTAGAACACCGCATGTATGATGGACATATTGAATATGTGTACACATCAAAAATAATTCAATTATGGTTTTACCTTGATCCACATCAATATGAGGTCATTTTCTTTGGAAATGACTGTTACACAAACATTTTAATGTTTTAAAACACTGAAAACACGATTACAAGAATCCCAAGAAAATCTATACTCGAAATGATGATTCACCAGATCTTACATTTCAAAAATCAATCTACAGTAATTTTCCTATGATTGTACATCCATCCATTGTCATTTCCATAGTTTTTGACTCGCTGATGATTGTTTTGAAAAACATTAGTGACTTTAGAAACTTCTTATTGAGTCATTTTGAGGACAATGCCTACTAGGTCGATTTGTTTTCAATGTGTGCACATCAAAAATAATTCAAGAATGTTTGTAACATTATTTTACATCAATATGAGGTCATTTTATATGTTTTTAATCATTACATGCTTTTTAATATTTTAAAACATTAAAAATGCATTTACATGCATCTCTAGAAAATCGTAACTCATAATGACATTTCTTCAGTTCCTACAATTCAAAAATCATTCTACGATCACTATATTAGGATTTTATAGCCACATGACATCATTTTATTCATTTTCACCTTTTGATAAGTACTTTTAAAGATTTTCGTATCATTAAAAATATATTATTGAGCCATTAGTAGAACACAACACATCGGATGGACATGTATTTTATGCATACACAATAGAAATAATTCAACAATGGTTTTTCCCATGATTTCATATCAATATAAGGTCATATTTTATGGTTTTTTACCCTTAAATGCATGTTATAGTGTTTTAAATCACTCAAAATGCATTTACATAAATCATAAGAATATCATAAATAGAAATAACATATTTCTGGTTTCTATATTTCACAAATAAATATACAATTGTCTTCTTATGATTTCACAGCCATCTGGAATCATTTAAATTGATTTGACCCCCTGAAAAACATTTTAAAAGGCTTTGGTATCTTTAAAATGATACATTTTGAGTTATTCTGAGAACACTAAACATCAAATGAATGTGTTTTCCTTTTGTACACATCAAAAAATAAGTCAATAGTGGTTTTCTCATGATTTTATGTTAATATAAGGATTTTCTATGGTATTTACCATTACATGCATGTTTTAGTGTTTTCAAACACTAAAACATGATTATGATAATCTTAGGAAAACCATAATAAAAAATGACGTTTCATAAGTTCCTACATTTCAAAAATTAATCTACGGTCGTTTTCCTCTAATTAAACAACCATATGACATTGTTTTCATAGTTTTAACCCCATTAAACATATTTATAAAGACATTAGTATCTTTCAAAATTACTTATTGGGCCATTTAGAGCACACCATAGGTCATATAGATGTGTTGTCTTTATGTACACATAAAAATATTTAAAAGGTTGGTTTAACATGATTTTACATAAATATGAGGTTCTTTTATACGGTTTCAACCATTACATGCATCTTTTAGTGTTTTAAAACATGGAAATTTTGTTTTTGAGTATCCCAAGAAAACTGTAACTCAGAATGATATTTCATCAGTTCCTACATTTTAAAAATCAATCTACGGTAAGTTTCCTATTATTTAATTTTTATCTAACACCATTTTTATAGTTTTAACCCCATAATACACATTTTTAAAGACTTTTGTATCTTTAAAACTGCTTATTGAATCATTCTAAGCACATCGCATGTTAGATGGATATGTTGTCCATGCGTACAAATCAAAAATTAATCAAAAATAGTTTTCCAAAGATTTGACATCAGTGTGAGGTAGTTTGAAATGGTTTTGACTATTACATGAATGTTTTAGTGTTTTGAAACACTAAAAATGTGTTTAAGGGAATCCTGAGAAAACCATAACACATAATGATGTGTTGTTAATTCCTAAATTTATAAAAATATTCTATGGTCATTTTACATTAATTTCAATACCATAAAACAACATCTTAATATTTCTTATCCCTGACACACATTTTCAAAGACATTAGTATCTTTAAAAAATGCTTACTCAGTTATTTGGAGGACACTGCATGTCGGATGAAATTGTCTATGCGTAATCATAAAAAATATTTAAATAGATGTTTTCCCATGATTTCATGTCAGTATATAGTTTTTTCTATGATTTTGACCATTACATGCATGTTTTAGTGTTTTAAAACACTAAAAACATGTATACATGCATCCCAAGAAAACCATAACTTGAAATGATGTATTATTAGTTCCTATATTTCAAAAATAAATCGAAGGCCTTTTTTCTTTGATTTCATAGCCATCCAATTTCATTTTTGTAAATTTGACCCATGAAACATGTTTTTAAAGACTTTGGTATCTTTAAAATTTTCTTACTTGGTCATTATGACCACACCATACATCATATGGATGTGTTCTTTGCATGTACACATAATTAATAATTCAATGGTGGTTTTCACATTATTTCTAATCAATTAAAGATATTTTTCTATTTTTTTACCATTACATGCATGTATTAGTGTTTTGTAACACTAAAAAAGAATTTAAGGGCATCGTTAGAAAACCATAACTCAGAATCCCCTATTGACGGTTCCTACATTTCACAAATCAATCTATGGTGCTTGTCCTCTAATTTGATAGGCATCATTCTATGTTTCACTAATACAAAAAAATACTTTTAACAATGTTAAAAATGATATTTGTTATCATTTAAAATCACAAACAACTTATGCGATTTTAAAATCCCCCATCCATTATCAGTGCTATAAAAAGAGCTGATAATGATACCCTTTATTAGTTCTTCCAAAAAGAATTAATAGAGGAATCTTTTATCAATGATTTTAGAAAGAGGATATAAATTTTATTTTATCAGTAGTTTGTATTTAATTCTATTAAAGGGTATCATTTATTAGTGGTAGATGATACGATGATAAAGGGAAATGTTTTCAGTACTAGAAGAAGTGAAAATATAGGGAACCTTTATCAATGTTATATAAAGCGCTGATAAAGGGTCCCTTTATCACCACTTCATGTACCAATAATGAAGGCCATTCTAACCACTACATAGATGAATCCTTATAGCAACCATGTAAGAACCCTATAAAATCAAACTCAATCAAAATACATAAAAAGGAATTCAAATGTACGAAATATACATGAGAAAATAGATAATTTAACTAAAATAAAATATAAAACACAAATAGAAGAAAAAAACAATGTATTATATACATTTCAAACATTGGTTTATACAATAAAATAGGTAAGTAAAAATTATCACAAACATTAAAAAACATCAATATTCCTTTATCATTGGCCCCGAACCCTCGATCACATAATTAGTTCCCAAGAAAAACACCCCATATTTAGAAAAAGAAGGAACCTATAAAAAACTAATTCTTAAGTTAGTAATATTATAAATAAATAAATTAAACATAAAGTGTATATTTTAAAATAAAAACATATACTTTGAGTACTATCGAGCACACCACGTATCAGATTTAGGTGAGAATGATTACTACATGTCACCAATGACTTGGGGATTTTTTTAAGTATTAAAATAATAAAAATGTGTTTTCTAAATTTTTAATATGTTACTTTTATTTTTTACTAAAATATCAATTTTAAGTAAAAAGACACACATAGAGTCACACCAGTCACACTGTGAGTTAGATTAAGGTGTGAGGTATTTCTTACTCTTCAAAAATGACTTATGCATCATTTTTATAAAGTATTAAAGCAATTCCATTGTGTTTTATTTGTCATAAGTATATCCCTTGTGGTTTTTATAAAACTTCATTTAAACTGAAAACATTCAATTTGAGTCATACAAGTCACACCATGGATCAGATTGATATGTTCAAGATTCCCACATGTAAGAAATGACTTATAGATTATTAATCTAATGTATGAAAACAATCTAAATGTGTTTTTTTAATATTTCACATCATTTTTTACTAAAATATAATTTTAATCAAAAAACAAACACATGGAGTCATACTGGTCAGATTGTGTGTTGGGTTGATGTGAGACTGATTCCTACACATCACACATGACTTATGAATTGTTTTCCTAAATTATCAATACAATCTAAGAATGTTCTCTTGTTATTCAGTGAGGGGAACATGTTTTAATCTAAAATGTAAATTTTAAACTGATAATGGATAGTTTGAGTCATATCTAGAACACCGTGTATCAGATTGAGGTGAAGTGGATTACTACCCATCAAGAATGATTGAGGGATCATTTTACTAAAGTAATGAAACATTCTAATTTTGTTTTCTCAATTTTTTGTATGTCATTTGTCTTTTTTAATAAAATGTCAATTCTAATCTCAAACCAAAATATTTGAGTAATACCAATCAAACTATGTGTTGGACTGAGGTGAGCCTGATACATGCACATAATAAGTGAATTATGAATCATTTTCCAAATGTATAAAAACAACACAAATGTGTTTACTTGGTTTTGAGTATGACACTTGTCTGTTTTACTAAAAAGTCCTTTTAAATTGAAAACACACAATTTGAGTCATAATGGTCACATCAGGTGTTGGTTTGACATGGGAATAACTCAAATATGTAAAAAATAAATTATGGAAAATTTCTATAAATTATAAATAAAAATTGATCATTTTTCCATCTTTCAGTGAGTGACACATGTTGTGAACTAAAATTTCAATTTAAAAAAAAATAAACTCTCAGAGTCACATCAGTCTCATCGTGCATCATATTGAGGTATGACTAATTCATGCATGTTATAAATGACTTTTTTATCATTTTTAAAAATTATAAAAACTGTATGAATGTGTTTGTTATGTTTTCAGTATGTTACTTGTACATTTTACAAAAATGTCATTTTAAATTGAAAACATGCACTTTGAGTCCTACTAGTCACATTTCAAATAATATTAACGTGAAACATACTTCTATATGTCACAAATGACATATGTTTTTTACTAAAGTATCAAAACAATACAAATGAATTTTCTTGGTTTTGAGTATTTACCCTGTGTTTTTACTAAAATCTCATTTTAAACTGAAAACACACACATGGATTCATAATGGACACCTCATTTGTTTGTTTGATATGATACAGATTCCTACATGTCATAAATGAATTATGAATAATTTTCCAAAATTATCTTGATATTATAAGTGTGTTTTTTTTGTTTTCAATTAGTGACACACATTTTGAACTAAAATGTCAACTTTATACTAATAACAGACAGTTTGAGACATACCGAGCACCCCGTGTATTAAAGACACAACTGATTCCTACACATTAAAATGTCTAAGGGGTCATTTTCCAAAATTATCAAAATAATAAAACAATTTATTTGTTTTGATTATGACACTTCCATTTCTTTATTAAAATGTTTATTTTAAACCCAAATCACACAATTTTTCTAATAACAGTGGCACCATAAATATGATTGGGGTGAGGCTAATTTGGGAACATCACAAATGACTTATGGATAATTTTACTAAAGCATCAATATAACCTGAATGCATTTTTTGGTTTTGATTATGTTAATTTTTTTACTTAAATGTAATTTAAAACTAAAAACTTTTACTTTGAGTTTTATTAGTCACATTGTCTGTCAGTTTGACATGAGACTGATTCATGCACCTCCAAAATGAAATATGGACTGTTTTACTAAATTATCGATACAATATGAGTTTTGTTTCTCATTTTTCAGTTAGTGACATGTGTTTTGAACTAAAATTTCAATTTTAAACTAATAACAGACACTTTGACTGATACCAAGCATACGGTGTTTCTTATTGAGGTGAGCCTCATTCTTACATGTCATAAATAACTGAGGGATCATTTTCCAAAACTAACAAAACAATATGAATGCATTATAATTGTTTTTATTATGTCACTTTTCTTTTTTAATAAATTCCAATGTTTAAAATAAAACCACACAATTTGAGTAATACTTGTCACAACATGCATCAGAATAAGGTGAGGCTAATTCATACTCATCATAAATGACTTATGGATCATTTTCCTAAAGTATAAAAACATTCCAAATTCATTTTATCAGTTTTAAGTATGACACTTGTTTTTTTACTAAAATGTATTTTTAAAATGAAAACATACCCTTTGATTCATACTGGTCATATCGTGTGTTAGATTGATGTATAGTAAATTCCTACATGTCAAAATTGAATTATGTATTGTTGTCTTACAGTATAAAGGTATTTTGATTTTTTTTCTTGGTTTTGATAATGCGATATTTATTTTGAACTAATCTGTAAATTTAAAAAAATAATAATCTAATAAAAATGATAAGGAAAACAACTAAAAATTATATAAAATGATTATAAAATCAACTAAATAAGTTGTAAGAAGTAACATGTTCATGATGTCTGTATACATTCTGACACCATGTATTCTTCACATTAATTTATGTTCAAATTAATTTCCTCCATTATACTTCTCCTTTATAAATAGACCAAAATTAATATATAACCATTCAGATGCTAATAATTAACATATCATGTGTGTCTCTAAGTTTATATCACGTTCTATATCACCAACATAGTAGGTAATCACCTGAAGTTTATGTCAAAAAAATTATGAAACCATATATGTTGCCCGCTTATCTCAAAATAAATTTACTTCTTCTTTTTAGTAAGTAGATTGCTGAAAATCATGGTGGTACTAAGAAAATATATATAGAAAAATGATTCAGAAATTTTTTTAATGAAATTTTAACAACCTTGGGAAATTACCTATTTGGATATGCTAGTATTTTGATGGTACATGATATCATTCATAAAATTTCGAACGTAATATCGACTTTTAGTGTTATTATCTTGCTTTAGAATCTACAGAATCATTGACAAAAATAAGTAAATTGTTTTAAAATATGTTTTAATCTTAAAATATATCTATATAAACCTTAATCTTCTTCTATTGTTTGTAATAAATGGGATTATTAATTTTATTCACTGACCTTATACCCCGATTTATCCTATATTTATAAATCTACCTATCATAACAAAATTCTTATTAAAAAAATAACTGAAACATATAATTCAGATTTTATCTATAAAATATTGATTTTAGTGCATTAAAAATTCACAATACACATAATATTTGGTCAGTTTGTTGGAAATCCATGCATTTGATATAAAAAATAAATATTTTTGGTATCAAAATTGATTTTGATCAATATAAAGTATTTTATAAAAAAATAAATAATGAAAAAAATAAAAATATATTTTATGTGATTAGACTACAGTGTTTAACCCCTTCATTATAGGAATAAAAAAGAGTCTTTTTATGTTATTTCCCACTTAAACACATGATTTAGCACATATTTTTTACTAACAATTTTTTCCAACTCATTAAAAAATTCTTCTATATAAATAATATTAGGATTAATGAATCCAAATCATGATTCACACAGTTTTGCCTTTATATTGTAGTAATATAAACACCTATAAAAAATATGAATACTTATTAACTTTAATGAACATATTAGATGATTTTTTGGGTAGATGTATTATAAAAATTACCTTATATATTTATTCACAACTGAGACTCCCATCCACATACTTTCAATAACAACCATGTTCAAAATGAATTTTCAAAATATTTCTTCTTCATATAGAATGTAGGATATATCACTATCTTTTTATGTGTTGTTTTCATAAATTTTTAATTATAATATATAGTGCAGTGGAACTTGTGATGAGAAGGTATTCCTATATGTTTATTTTTTTTCTTGGTCAATTCACTAGAGTTTCTTGATCGGACCTTCTATTTCCCCATCATTTTATCCATCTATAATACCATACTTCACTTCAATCCTTTTTCATCAATTGTTACTAGTTTATCCTTTGAAAAATTCTATTTAGGGAATACCTTAGGTGTCCTTATAATATCAGATTGTAATGATATGAACATTCTAGTAAAATCAATGACCATTGTAAGATCTATATCATCAAGTGGATCTGGAAACTCAGTACTTGAATCTTAAGATACTTCAATACCTACTCTCATGTGATCTTTTGGTAGAACTTTGTTGTGTAGTTTTTTCCAAGAGATATTATACACTATACCCTTCTCAAAAAGGTGGTTTGTGGGGGTTGATAGATACAGATCAAATAAAAAATTTCCTTGTAGAATTGTTGTAATATAAAGTTATCATATTTTGTTTGACAAATTTTTAGGAGAAAGGGTGATGAAAAAATTGATTACCTTGCGTAAGGTATGCGGTTGAGGGGAATGACTAGCCTCAAATATTGTGGGGTCATTTTTTTCATGCGTTGATCTTTATTCCACTAATAGTTTACTATGACCCTTTCGCATATATTGGTCTTTTAAATGAGACCGGACAATAAAATATTAAAAAGAATTTATTTTTTCCTACAATCCTATTATCATCTTATATGTATCTTATTTTGGCTTTACAATTAAAAAATATGTTCGAGGAGAAAATCTAAAAACTATACCTCTAATGTGACCATATTGTTCTAACTGATCGAAAGATACTAAAAGTATTTTTTATTTTTGTATGATCGTTGCCTATTCTTATGTATAAACCGCATAGAAAACATATGAACATAAATATATATTATTATGTAATGGTGTTATAAATCGGAAAGAGTTACTATTATTTCATACTTATACATTTTCCCATACTTATTTTTTGTTTTCATCATTTAGTTTAACATCCTAATTTACATAGTCCCCTTCCATAGCACATGTTGTGGGATGGATGTGGCTCCAAATTTTGATCTATCAATCTGAATATAAACAAATTAACATATGTTGTTTCGTAACACATTAATCTTTTATTGTGTATTAAAAATACATACCAATTTCTCTTCTAGTGAATTGTACCCCATCCTTTCGTTGTGATTGGGGTGCATTGGTTTTGATGCACATTTTTTATTTTCATCACTCCTTTTCTATTTCATAAATTAATATTTCGAATCAAATTGAATAATTGTCAACTATACTTCACATCAAATGATTTCTCCTCATAAAGAGTGATGAATGAATTATATGTTTCTTATTGTATAATATGTTCAAAAGTAACTGGTTAATGGGGATTTACGTTCCCCTCATCATCCCTAAGATAAAACTTGTTAAGAATAGTTTAGAAGACAATAATGGATTTTCCAGTATCCATTACGAAATATTCCATATATAAATAATCTAAAATAAAAAAACTATGTGAGGAAAAAAAAATTAAATCAACATTTACTTATATATTTTTTTGATAAAAGAGAGAAAGTATATCATAACATTACCATAATAACTTCCCAAAGGGTTTATGTCATTTCATGATATACATGGTTCTATAAATCTATTTCAATCAGGACATTTATCCTCATTGTGAACCCAATATAACTAATGAAAATTGAATTATTGCGTTCAATAGGTTGGAGATGTTGATTCCATCCAACCTCAAATTTTATACCCCTTTTTTGTTCCTTTATAATTTAGTCAACCCTATGATGATGTGTCTGTCTTGTTTTTTTCATCAATATGTTGTTGATCCCCTGATAATTCTGTAGTTTCAACATCAATTGCCTGTTATTCCTTGAAATTGGTAACATCATCATGTGCAGAATACTTTTTCATCATGAGTATTCAATAATTTAATTTATATTATCTTAATACTGTAGATAATTAAAAATATAATGAGGAAAATAATAATATATTAAAAGTACATTAACCTTCTCATTGAAATCTCATTTTTTAATGTTTAAGGGGTCTGGATCCTCTATCGAGAATCCAAATATCCTATTTGTGGTCCCCAAAAATTTAAAATACATTATATGATTTGGGACTACTATTAACTAATTTTTATATCCTAATGAAAGGGTTATCCTGGAGTGAATTTTTATCTAACCTTGTAGTAGATTTAGTAGCTAGTAGGAGAATTGACCAATTATTGTTTTCAAGATCAGAATCAAAAAATACATTCATTAATTGTTATTCCATTATGAATGACTATTCCTTTTCCCCTTCCACACAGAAATTCACCTTCATAAATCCCATTTCATCAACATTCACTGCACTCTTATTTTCAATACATTTGAAATATAAAATTTCCACTTGAAATATTATATAATCTAACTCATTTATATGTTTAATAATGTAAAAATATGACATATTTTAATAAATTGGATTTCTATCCTTGGAACCACATATGTGAATAATTTCCACCAAAATTGTTAATACACTATTTTTCATCATACTGTGGTTATTATGTCCTTTTGTGTATTATGTATAATCATTAATTACAAAACTAGTGTAAGATATCACATTTTCATTTTGTCCCATGGATAGCCATTGAATTCATTTGGATATTGAATTCATATTTTCAGATAACTACATAAAAATTATCTGGGAACCATCCTATAAACATTTTATTATGTGTATTTAATACCTATCCTCCATCCCTTAATTGGTTATTTTCTCTATGAATTTTTTTCTACGCTTCAATGTATAGATCAACATATTCACTATTATATAAAATTTAAATGTTTTATCAATCTCATTATATGATGGTAATTTTAACATGTCATTAAAAAATACCTCCACCCATAAGTTTTCCTGTGTGATGAGAGTTTGGGAGACTATGGTTATCAACAAATGATTGTTAAAAAATATAGAATTCAACAGTTTCATCAACAATATTTCATTCTTCAATACAAACTTTTAGTCGAATTAAATTCTTGATATACCCTTTTAAAATATTCATATGTCATTAAATGGGTTACATCAATCTGTAATTGATAGGTCCACATAGATTAACCTCTCAAACCAAGTGAACCATTTGGTGGACCATTATAAAAATGAATGATGGTGGTAAGAACATATCTAATTCACATAATATGACTAGAATATTTTTATTCATGACTGGAAAATTTTCTAGGTATTTAAATTTAATACATATGGATTTATAAAAATAATAAATCTTTGGTTAATATATTTCATACATTTTTAGGCATAATTCAATATAATGTGATGGACATCAAATCTTTCATCAAAACATGACAGTCATGTGGTTTTATTCTTTTTTACATAAAATTAGTCATTGACACAAAATTATTCATATTTAATTAATACCTGATAGAGATAAAAGTTCTAATATGTTTAATATCTATTTCAATGATTTATAACCCAAAAATTTTACATTTTATGTGAAATTTCATTATTTTTTGAATTTATTGATATTTGGAGTGTGAAATAGAAAATTATACAATTCTGGAATTTTATCTATTTTCAATAGCTTCTGTATTTTGAGTATATAATTTTCAATTTTGATCTAACTAGAATGGTTAATTTTTTAGGAACCTTTTCATCACTGGATAAATATTTTTCAACTGGTACAGATCTTGATTAGAAAATATAGATCCCCAAATAAATCGGTCTTTATAGAATGTTTTTTTGGATGGTAGCATGGACCCCACCTCATAATTTGGGTTATAACTCAGGATAAACCCCTCCAATTAAAATAGTTCTAAATATATTTTAAATATAATTAAATATTTCATTATTCCAGTAAATATCATAGAGATATTATAACATTAATGTGCTCATTGGATACTCAAAATTGGGGGGAAATTTATGAAAATTTGAAGAAGAAAATATTGTATTCGGTAATTAAATCATAACAGTCACACCATGTTTAAAAGTGATCTAAAATTTTGGGGTTCAACTTATAATATAATTATGAACAGCTATCTAGAAGATTCTATAAAAACATCATGTGGAAAATGGTCCAAATTTGGTCAATCTTTTGACGGAAATAAACTGGATAATAGATACCCCCCAGCCTTTCTCTCTATATATATCAATCTACTCAAAATTCCAAAGGGGGTTGTCTAGAGTGAAAAAAGGGAAATATAGAGATTAAGATATTGATGGAAATTTTTGTGAATTTATTTTGGATTGGAGAATATAGAGGCTTCTCGAGGGATGAAAGGCTATTTACCAAGTGGTTGCAGATGATGAATACCGACAAACAGTATCTTCCCAGTTTCATTCTTATTGTGTAAACTTCTTTTTAATTTATTTTGAAATAATATTTTTGAATGAATGCAGTTGTTTTATTTCATGAATATACTTTCATAAAAAAAATTGTATGGTTGTTCAATATATGAAGTATATTAATTTATTACAATATTTAAATTTATTTGGTAAGGACTTGTCGTTGAGCATACTGATTTCAATTAGGTTTAATTGCTTCGAGGACTTAAAGTAATTGAATCAATTCTATAAAAGGTAAAAAATCATATTGATGTATTGATATTGTATCTATAGAAATTTTAGAGTTTAACTGGGGGTTCATCGTGGGGAATTTATAAATTCAATTGAGAAATATTTTTAAATTAGGAAGAGGGGAGTTTCTGAAAGGTTGAAGCATGTCCACAACTACTGTTTTGATTCAAATTTCAAACCCATTTAATTTTATGTAAATTATATTATGTCTTACCCTTAAATTTTATTTCAATTTATTTTATATTTATATTCTATATTCAAACTTTTAATCAAATCACTAAATTTCTCTTCTTGCAAAAATAAAATAACAAAAGTGATAGTCCTAAAACTCATATTGAAACATCATCAAGAGACAATATAGGGAATTCTATTTTGAATTTATCTAGAGGATAATTTTTTTTAATTATTTATTCATGAAAAAACTTCTTCACGTCCACTAGAACCATTTTTGGGGAGGTTTCATGAGTTGATTTTTTAAAAACAAATTTTGCATGACTCGAAATTCTGACCTGAACTTGTTAACTTTAGATTGTAAAATTTATACAAAATTTCACTATAGGATTAAAGTAACTGGAAATTCACCTATCCCATGTTGTGAATATTACACTAACACACTTAGAATGAACATGGTTTAATATAAAATTGCAATGGATGAAAATATAACCTTGAAAGAATTAGCTTCATCCTATGATGAAAATCAAGAAAATCTTGTGGAATATCCCAGTGCACCTATTAGGTTAAAAATAAAATATGGTATCATCCACCAAATTATAAAATTTAATGTATTTCTATGTAAATATATACATAAAAATCTTTAATAATTCAGTTATTTTTGTTTCAATATGAAACCTCATGAATTTTATGAAAAAAAAATAAATTGAGATCGTTTCATTTTTCAATAGAAGGAGTTAGAAAAAAATGTTTCTTCTATTCATATTCAACGTTGATTAGATGTTGGATGAATTGAATAAAATATTCCATGATTTTTTTCCATTCCTTAAGAATAGAATCCATTTGAAAAATGATATTTGGAATTAGGAAAACTCAAGGTGAAACATTACATGAGTATTGGAAATGATTGAAACGACTCTGTTTTAGTTTCCCCAACCATAAGATCAATGACCAACTTTTGATTCAATATTTTTATGAGGGATTGTGTATTACAAATAGAATAATTATTGATGCGACTGTGAGAGGGTATTTAGTCAAAAAACACTAATTGTGTCTAGTAAAATAATTAAAAACATGGCCCAAAATGCTCAGTAATTTGAAATAAGAGTCCTTCTTCATGTGAAATCTACCCCATAATTCCCCACAACTATTCTAGAAAAAGACATGAATATCAGCCAAATTCATGATCTTACCTCCATGGTGAGGTCAATATTTTTTATAACAACCCACCAACATGAACCAAACCTGAGGCGACATTTGAAATTCAAGTACATTTGGGAACTTTTCTCTTCCAATTAACATTTTAGTGACCAATTACCACAAATGTAAGAGCCTTTTGATAAATAAAATGTAGGTTTTCTTGGAAAAACCTTTCAATCAAACTAATAAAGGCCATTTCCAACTAACTGAAATTTAAATCAGGGCTGGAACAACCACTCCAATGAATGATTTTGGTAGCTCAAACTACCTAGAATATTTATCCAAGGAAAATATTTTAATTCGTAGCCAAAAGTTTTCAATGAGAAAGCCAATGCACATTATGGAAGAAACATTATACCTACCCCTCCCACTCAAATGTCAGAGAGCAACCTTAATCAAGTAATGAGGAAATTACAAGAGGTAATGAGACAATATTAAGAATCCTCAAAACTACAGTAGAACATGATGAATACCATGATGAATAAAATGGTTCAACTTGCCTCTGATCGTAGTTTTATAAAACATAAAATGATTTGAGGTTTACCATCACATCCTCAATTGAATTAGAGGTAAAATTTGATTTCTATTAAACATATGAGTTGAAAAATATTGAATAACCCTCAAAATAAGAAAATAAATCTAGTTATTGAAACTATTGATGAAAATCCCACCAGTGATGGAAATATTGAAAAATATGAATTTGATTTTAATGGAAACACAAATTCAAGAAAATAAATATTTTTTGAAAAAAAAATAAGAATTGGAATAAGATTTCTAGTCCTTTTGTTTCTCAAAGTGGTGCTAAGAATAGCCCAGAAACATTCAAACAACCACTACCGTATCCAAGGAGTGAACCACTTGTGAATTCGAGTGCTGAAAAAGAGTTGGATAAAGAGGTTTTAGATAATTTCTAGAATGTTCAAGTAAAAATACCTTTTTCTCAAGGATGTGAAAAAAATTCAAGGTATTATATGTTTATGAAAAATATTTATACCCATGTGAGGAAATTCAAAGGTGGTGAAAAATAAAACTTAGGGCGGAATTTTTTATCCATGATTAAATATGATTTTTTTCATTTAAATATAAAGACCTTGGAACATTTAACATTCTATGCACCATTAATAAATTGGAATTCAAGTATTTAATTCTTGATTTAGGTGAATCCATCAATATTCTTCCATAATCTATTTACTCATCTCTTAAGGTTGGATAATTGAAACCCTGCAGAATTATCATTCCACTTTCAAACTGAAGAACTACAAAGATTGTTGGAGTTATGGATGATGTTATCATTCATATAAGAGGCATGATTTTTCATGTGGATTTTTATCTCTTGGATATGAAATATAATCAGTTTAGTACCCATGATCCTCTCATTCAAGGGAAACCATTTTTTAAAGTGTAAAAAAATCATTAATGTTCACAAAGGAAAATTTTAAATAGAATTTTGGGAATATGTTTTTCATTTAAATTTTTTTCATTCCATGAAACACCTATTTAAAGATAATTCATCCCCCCAATTAAACATGACTTATTTGTTTTCCATTGAGATGTTCCCTAATTTTTCCTATGATGAAATTCCAACTATGGATTTAAAAGATGTAAATTCGTTTGTTGATGAAAATGTTAAACAAAAGGTTGAAATAGAAGATTGTGATGAGTATTGGGATATTGAGACTACTGATCTAAAAATTGATGAATATGAATTTATAGAAACACTTGAACCTACTAGTTGTCCCCCAGGAAAAGTTTCTAATTTTTAACATGAAACAAGTCTTGAGAACATGTAATGTGATCATCATGATGAATGTCCTTTAAAATTTGTAGATTCACTGAGAAATCATACATGTAAGTAGTTTCATGTTATCAATGAAAAAACCCAACCTAAGTTAAAGTTGAAACCACTTCCTGATAACCTCAAATATGATTTCTTAGGTGATAATGATTAATTCCCTATCATCATATCAAAATATGTTTCAAGGGACTAGGAAAAACAATATTTAAGAGTCCTCAAAACCCACAAGAAATCTATTGGACAGGATCTACCTGATTTAACTAGAATCATTCCCTCGGTGTGCATGCATTGAATATTTTAGAGTAAAATGCTAAAATAGTGAGACAATTTAAAAGGATATTGAACCCAACACTTTTGGAGGTTTTCAATAAATAATTCACTACCCTATTGGCTACTAGAAATATGTTTCCCATATATGATAGTAAATGGGTTATTCCTGTCTACGTTGTTCAAAAAAAGTGTCATGACAATATCAAGGAATGAATTTGGTGAGCTTGTCCCCATTAGGCTTCCAAATAAATGGAGATTTTGAATTGATTATTGGGAAAAAAAATTACAAGTACATACAACCTCCCATTTCCATTCCTTGATCAATTCCAAGATATTCTAGCTAGTCAAACCCACTATTTTTTTCTTAAAGGATTTTCTAGTTATTTCAAAATTCAAATTTTATTAGAGGATCTTAAGAAACCCACTTTCACATTCCACTTAAGAATCTTTTCTTATAGAATTATGCAATTAGGTTTGGGTAATACTCCTAATACTTTCCAAAAGTGTATGATGATCATTTTATATAAATTTTTAGAAATTTATGTGGAAGTTTTTATAGATGACTTTACTATTTATGGATCATCATTTGAATGTTGTTTACAAAGTTTAGCTTATGTTATTGAAACTTTCCTTGATAAGAATCTTTTTCTCAAGTATGAAAAATGAATTTTCATGGTGGGTAAGGGGATTATTATTGTTCATGTATAATACCTCGATGGAATTCATGTTTATAAATCCATTTTTGAGGTCATTTATTCATTACCACACAGAAAAACAATGAGATAAGTGATATCCTTCCTTGGTCATGTAGTTTTTTATAGGATAATAATAAAGGAGTTTATTAAGGTTTCACTTCCATTGTCCATATTTCTCTAAAAATATTCCACATTTATCTTTGATGAGAATTTTAGATAGGCCTTTTGGATGCTGAAACAAAAAATAATAACCCCTCCCATAGTTCACCCTCCCAAATAGGACATTCACTTTGAAATTGAGACTGATGCATTTTACTTTTATCTTTGGGTGGAGTTGAGATAATGTTTTCAAAATAAATATCGTGTGATTTCTTATGACTATAGAACATTAGATCAGACCTAATAAAACTACAAAACAACAGAGAAGGAACTATTGGCTATTGTCTTTCGTATTTTCTCTAGATAAATTCAGATGTTATCTATTGAGTTATAATGTGATTATTTTCATATATCATTTTGAAATAATATTTTTGATGAATAATAATTATGATAAACTAATACTTTTGAGATGGATATTTCTATTACCAGAGTTTGTTGAAATAAAGGATAAAAAGGGGAGAGGGAACCTTGTTTCTGGTCATTTGAGCAGTATTCCATCTGTTTTCAACAGGAAACATCAAATATATCCACCAAATAAAGAAAAATTTCTAGATGAGGATTTGTATTCTTATCTGAGTGAAAGACCATGGTTTTATGATCTTGTGAATTATTTGGCAGTTGATGAAGTTCTCCACTAGTTTTCTTCGAAAACAATTAATAAACTTGCGAGTGATTCAAAGAATTACATTTAGGATTTTCTTTACTTGTGTTATGTTGGTAGTGATCAAATGATTAGAAGATTCATTCCAAATTCATAATTTCATTATTTCTTAAATTTTTGTCAACCATTGAGGTTTGGATGACACTTTGATCCACAATGAACTATAAGAAAGGTTCTTGATTAAAATTTGTATTGGACCACCATTTTTATAGATGCTTGTGAATTTTGTAGAACCTGTAAAAATTATAACTTCTAATGAAATGTTTCCGAAAGTAATGAGATGCCACAAAAACCTATTTTGTTTTGTGATGTATTTAATGTATGGGGAATTTATTTCATGGGTTCATTTAAAAATTCTTTTGTTTATATTTTCATATTTCATTATGTTGATTAGGTTTCCAAATCGGTAGATGTAAAGACCCAAACTTTCATTAATGAGAATTCTTCTTGATCTAATTAAATGTATTATTATGTAAAATGGTTATATAAAATTTTCACTTCTTTGGTTTTATTTCTTTAGATTTTCAAATACCATTAAGAATTGTGACCGTTGATAATATATCAGTTGAACAGTGGTCACAAGATTAGTATAAATATGGGGCTTCAACAAATCCAATTTACTCAGAAAAAGGAAGTGATGGCCTCATCCAGTAGACTTTCCCTATAAAAACCCCATTTTTAAGATCTTGGAAAGGATGTGGATTAATTGTTCTTTACTCTTGACCTAGCCCAAGCTGATCTTTCACATGTTAATCTTGAATGGAAAATTTTACGGGAGAAGTGGAAGTTGATAGATATTACCACCCGAGCAATGTTATCCGAACCATCCAAAGAGTTTTCACCATCGCACACCATACCCTTCAGTCTTATGTGATTGTTATAAGGGGTTATGTAATAAATTCTTATCACTCTGATTATGTGCATTATTTTTTAATATAATAAATAATATACATTGATTTTGTTATTGTTACTTTGTAACAAGTTTTTAAAGCACAAATAGTATTGTTAGTTAATATTCAACTAAAGAATATATTTTGATAAATTAATGTATTTTATAATTAAATATTATTTTAATAAAATATTATTAAATTAATTTTTATTACGTATAAATGATCTTATAATTTTTATGAATACCATTGTAGTTTTTATTATGGTTTGAAAGCTGTTTTTGTTAGTACCCATGAATTTTCGATAAATGTCAGTTTTTATTTTAAAAGTGAAAATTCACATATTTAGTAATTTATATAGATAAAATTAATATTTTTATTGGAATATGAACATCAAAATTATCCAACAGTTATTTTTTCATAATTATCTGAGACAATTGAATTTTTTGGTAAAAATTAAATACCCTTTAAATATATAATGTGTTTTATGACATCATAATTACCCAATAGTGATGTAATAAAATAATATAAATTATATTTTTCGGCCCATATATATTTTAACATTAAAATAATGTGATTTTAGATTTATTTTATCAATTTTGCAAAGCCTTAGTGGACCCTCCATGACTTATAAAACAGTTTTTCATTTTAAATTGTTTTCCTTGAGAGTGTGACTCACATCCACATAATAAATCCTAATATGTTAAAAATTTAGGCCATTGCTCTTATAAAATATTGTTTTCACTCCCATTTGGAAAAACCATGGGCAATAACCATGGTCTGGTTTGTGTTTTTGATTAGTTTAATGTGTGGTGTCCCAAACCTAAATAATAAATAATTCCCTCTCCTTTCCTATATAAACCCACCCAAGATCCCCCTACCTCTTCACTCAAAACCTTTTTTGTTCATCCTGACATTTAGATCCTCCATCTATAATCCTCTCAAGTCACTCCAATCTGACAAGAAGCCTCTCTCAAGCCCCTCCCAAGCCTTTGGGATCACACATCCATGTAAGGGATTCCTTCTCATTTTGGCCACGTTTTTTAAAATTGTTATGTCCTTTTATTTTCAATTATAAATGTCAGGGTATGATTTATAACCTCCCTAATACTTCTCCCTTTATGTTATAATGATAAGATACCCCTTTTTCTCTCATTAATTCCTCCCATGTACACCCATTACCATGATGAGATTCCGTAAGGAATTTCTCTCTCCTCATTTACATTCAAGAAATTATTTTGTATTAGGAATCTAAAACTCCATTACTCATGTTGGGACATGTATATATATGACACCCACACTGAAAATTTCATGTACATATGATGAGATGCCCCATTCTCTCTCATCAACTATTTTTATGAATTCTTATTTCGAGTCGTTCTGCTGCTGAAATTACACCGCGATTTTCCATGCCAAAGTCATTGTGTAGTGAATACCATACCCATTTCTCTATCAAGGGTATTCGACTTTATGCAAATTTACATATTGTATAAAGACATTAATTTATTTATTTCACATTCATTTATCGTGGAATAAAATATTTTTTTAACAATTCCATGTTGTATGATCCATGTGGCACACTTATGTATGAAATGAAATGTTTAAGAAAGGTGTGCCTAAATAGCGCTCCAATTCATTGGGTAAAGATTAGTATCATAATAAATCATGTGAAATGAGTATTTACATATGCTAATTCAAGTCAAATGAGAATTTAATCATGCTAACTCATGTTCAATGTGGATTTACTCATACTAATTCAAGTGAAATGAGGTTTTACACATGCTCCATGTGCAATGATCCATGGATCATGCTAATTCCATGTTAAGTGTTGTTGCCACATTTCCATGTTATGATAGTCATGCTATATCATTCCATTATGTTCACATTTCTATTTATCTCCATTTATATGCCTAATTCCTAACATGTATTTTAATCTTCATGTTATACCTTGTTTACTCTCTTACTGGGCTTTATAGCTCCCCCTTTTCTTATGCATGTCCTCCGGTTATCACATGCAATGCTAAGTATGAGGGAATGCAGTGGTCATGTAAAGGAATTTTTCAATAATATGTTGTGTTCTGTGATTTAAGTTGATATGAAATGTTATTAATCACTAAATACACTAGACCTCTCAATAATATATGTTGTATCAAGTGATGGTTTTATGTAATAATTCAAGTTTAAGTATGTAATAAAGAGCAGGGTTGTTATAGTTGGTTTAAAAGGGAGGTTTAGTTATTTTTGTGATTAGGATTAGAAAATCGTTTTGAAAGCCTTAGGTATAAGACTATGTATAATAAAAAAATAAAAAAAATAGTGAGTACCGAGAAAGTGGTTTATCAAGAAAATAAATCCTTGTCTTGATAGAAGCAGGTAGAGGTAGCTCTGGCACAGATGTACCTAAGAGTGAAAACACCGACAAGGAGTTTCAAGCTTGACCCAAGGTATCTTGGTACATAAAAATGTTCCTTTCTCCACTCTTGGTTACAAAAATCCTGGGGGATATTCTTTGGTAAATTCACAAGCATAGTATGAACCATTAATATGGGAATTAAAAAACTTCCCCTAAGAATATATGTTAGAAAGAAGATCATCAATAACATATACTAATGCCTATATATCCATAAGTTAAGGAAATAAAGGCTATTTATAATTCATTTGTTTTGTCCTTGGATTTCCATTTATGTGTTACCCTTAACATTCCTTTTATTTCATCAAATATCTATTAATAAGAGGACTCGGGCTAACAACTGATGTGAAGATCAATGTGATGACTATTCTAATGAGATGCTCAATCTAATGGGAGTAGAAATCACAAACTTTGTCGCGATACTCTCTCAGTTAAATCAAGATTTGAATTGAAACATGGGTCAAAAGGAACGTTCAAGCCCCCCTAATAAAGAAAAAGTTTCTATCGAGAGGTTAATGAGACAAAGGTCTTCTACTTTTAATGGATCATCTGATACCTCAATCATCGAACAATAGATCAAATCCATTGAAAAGATCTTATCCATATATCAATGTTCTTAATAAAAGAAGGTTCTTATATCGTCTTATCATATAGAGGTTGAAGCCGATCAATGGTGGATATTGATCAAAAATGCAATTCCTAAGGAGGATATCGAGGCGTTGGAATAGAAAGATTTTAGGAAGATGTTTTTTGATAAATATTTTCCATGCACCATTTGACTAAATATGGAAAGGGACATCCATTCACTCAAACAAAAAGATGACTAATAAATCGTATTGAATGAGGAAAACATCACAAGGCTTGAACAATATGACACCGAATTTGTTGTTACCCTCGAAATCAAGTTTGACCGCTTCTTTGGTGGGTTAAAACCTGGCCTGTAGAAAGCTCAGGCGATCCGTGACTTCGACAGCTATGAGGAAATTGTCTGATGTGCCCTCAAGGTCGAAATGGAGATCGGAGAGTCTTATGAGTATCATGGGGAGAAGAATCTTAAGGTGTACTTAAATTATGGTAGTCCGATGGATATATCCAAAAGTGCTAAGAAAATAAAGCACCCCACATTACAAAGGTGTGGAAAGAAGCACCCCCGGAAATTGCCTGAAGGGGATGAGGAAATGCTTTAGGTTTGGAAGAGAAGTGCACCTAGCCATTAACATCCAACAAAAGAACTGCGGTAGTGAAAAAGAAGAGGAACACTCCGTTTGAGTCTCTACAAATTATTTATTGCTTCAAATGCAAAGAACCATTGATCCTTTCAAATCAGTTCCCAAATCCAAGGGTTTTCAGAGGAAACCAACAACCTCAAAGGAGGAAAGAGTTGCATTTTTTCACCACTACCGCCGATGTAAACACCAACAATGAAGTGGTGACAGGTAAGATAGTTATTCATTCAAGAATGGCGAACTTACTTTTTGGTTCTGAATATATGAATTCTTTTGAATCCTAAATGTTTATTAGAACAATCTCAACACCACCACAAATAATAGAAGTAAAGATGTCAGTGAGTATGACAAATGGGGAAATCATTTCATCCTAGGAATATAACTCCCACCTGTTATAATTTGTGGATTTAACTTCCTGTAAAACCTCTTCATTCTCACTCTGGTGGAATTTTATGAAATTATTTCCATGGATTGGATATCCTTATATAGAGCCAACATAAATTTCCACAAGAGGTCAATCACACTATATATGGAGAATCGACCCCTGATTCTATTCAAGTGCAAGGAGAAAGATGATTCTTCTTTAGCACCATCATCTTAAATGTGAATATTACTACCCTATGAGCATGTGTATCTAGATCAAATGATTGAGTCTAAGGAGGAAATCATCCTTGAAGGCATTCCTATTGTGAGGGGATTCACTGAAGTGTTTCCCGAGGAATTGTCTGGTCTTCCCCCTTGAAGATATGTTGAATTATCAATTGACCTTATACCTAGGGAATTTACAATATCTAAGACTCTATATAGAATGCATGTCGTGAATCTTGAGGAGATAAAGAATCAACTATAGGAGAATCTGGATAAAGGGTTTATATGCCCAAGTGCTTCACCATGGAGTGCACCAGTTCACTTCATCAAGTATAATGACGGGTCATTTCACGTTTTCATTGATTATCGTGAGCTCAAAAAAATCACGATAAAGAAAAATTATCCTCTCTTACGAATTGATGACTTGTTATATTAGCTGCATGGAGAACAATACTTCTCTAGGGTGGATTTTCGGTTCGAATATTATCAAGTAAGGGTGAAGAAGGAAGATATCCCATATACTACTTTTTGTACAAGATACGGGAACTATGAATTCATATTAATGCCTTTAAGAATCACTAATGATCTATAAATATTCATGGAAATGATCAATAGAATCTTTAAAGATTACCTCTTCAAATTTTTGGTAGTCTTTATAGATGTTATTATAATATACTAAAAAACCAAGTAGGATCATGAGGAGCATCTAAGAACAATACTAGAGACCTTGTGAAAGGATCATCTCTATGAAAAGTACAAAAAGTGTGAGTTCTAGTTAAAGTATGTCTCATTTTTGTGTCATATCATCACAAGAAATGAGATATTTGTGGATCTCTCTAAGACAACTATAATAGAGGGATGGGGGAGGCCAACATTAGTAATTATTATCCATAGATTCTTGTGGTTAACTAGATATTATTGCCTATTTTAGAGAAATTTCTCACGATTTTCCAACCCTATTACCAAGCTAACTCATAGGGGAGTAAATTTTTCTTGGAGTGATGAATGGGAAGAGAGATTCAAGGAGTTAAAAAAGGAAAATTATCATTGTACGTGTTGTCACACTACCCATAAGTGGATAACTTTTTGTGATATTTATTGTTTCTTTAAATAAGGTCCTGGGTTGTGTGTTGATTCAGAATTATAAATTTATAGCCTATGCCTAAAGGTAGATGAAATCCATGAAAAAAACTATCCCACGCATGATCTGGATTTGGTAGTTGTGATATTTTTGTTAAAAATATAGCGGCATCATCTCTATGGGGAGAAGTGTGAGATATATATTGATCACAAGAGTGTTAAATATATAGTCACGCAGAAATAGCTTAATATGCACCAATGAAGATGGATACAACTCATCAAGTACTATGAATTCTTATTCCACTACTATCCCATTAAGGCAAACACAATGGGAGATTCTCTAAGTATAAAGGATCTTGCATTATTATCAATTATATGAATTCAAAAGGATCCAATCTTCTTAGATTTTTAGAGGATGGAAATGGGAATCATTAAGGGAGGAACATCATCAATCCTTTCTCAAATGATTTCTCAACCTTACCTCATGGAGAAAATAAACATTTCACAAAGAAAGGATGTGGAAATTCTTAAAAGGTGGAAGCTATCAGAAATGGGAAATCCTCAGAGTTCATGGTTGAAAATGAGGGAATGGTTAGATTTGGTTCATGATTATGTGTACCATCTGATCAAGAGATAAATAAGGATCTTCTGGATGACCCACATAGCTCAAACTTCTCTATTCACTCAAGGAGCACAAAGATGTATTGATATCTCTGAAAAAACTTTTGGTTGGACAATATGAAAAAGGATATTGCTTAATATACATCAATGTTCCTTGTATTTCAGCAAGTGAAGGTTGAGAGGAAAAGGTCTATGGGGATAATGCAACCACTACCCATACCAACATGGTAGTGGGACAAAATTACCATGGACATTGTCACCAGACATGCAAGTAAATCTAGAGGAAACAATGATATATGGGTCATTTTGGATCGTCTCATGAAGACATATAACTTTATAGAGATTAGAGAGGACTTCTCATTGGATCAACATGCATGGATATACATAAAAGAAGTTGTAAGGCTGCATGGATTATCACTATCTATTGTATCTAATTGAGATATGATATTCACCTAGATGTTTTGGAAAAGTCTCCACCATTATATAAGCACTGAAACAAACATCATTATGCCCTATCATCCTCAAAAAAATATCCAATCTAATCAAACATTTCATATACTGGAAGATATGTGAAGATCATGTTCTATGTACTTCAAAGGAGGATGGGACCAACATCTTCCACTGGTTTAGTTCTCATACAATAATAGTTCCCCCTCAAGCATCCGAATGTCACCCTATGAACTCTTTTATTATAAAAGGTGTAGAACATTGGCGTGTTGGGATGAAGTGAGTGAGAATAAGCTGCTAGGACCTGAAATGGTCGAACAAATGGTGGAGAATGTGAAAACCATTCAGCAGCATATCAAGTTAACCCAAAGTCAATAGAAGTTTTATGCAGATAACCATGGATGAGACCTTGTGTTCAAATTTGGAGACATGGTATTTCTATGCATATCTCCATGGAAGAAGTTCATGAGGTTTGGAAAGAAAGGGAAGTTAAGTCCTCGGTACATCAGCCCCTTCGAGATTCTTGATCGTGTTAGAGCTATGGCCTATCGACTAGCACTAAAAACTACCATGGAAAAAATATATGATGTATTTCATGTATCCCTCTTAAGAAATTACATACCATACCCTTCAAAGGTACTCTATTTAGAGGTATTACAGTTAGAGGATGATCTTTCTTACGAGGAGCAACCAGTGAAGATCATAGATCTTGGGGAGAACATTCTATGAAATAATACAATTCCCCTCATGAAAGTGTTGTGGAGAAACCACATGTTTGAAGAAGCAATGTGGTAATTGGAGGAAGCGATGATGCAGAGTTACCTGCCTTTGTTTTAGTGTGGAAAAGGGAAATTTCGAGGGAGAAATTTTTTAAGGGGTGAAGATTGTAACGACCAAGACTTTCATTAATAAAAATCCTCTTAGTCTAATTAATTGTATGATTATGTAAAATGTTTATATAAAATATGATTTCATTGGTTTTATGTTTTTCTATTTTAAAATACCATTAATAATTTTGACTGTTGCTAATATAGCTATTGAACTGTGATCACAAGATTAGTTTAAATATAGGGATTTAACAAATCCAATTTTCTCAGACAAAGGAATCAATGGGATCATCTAGTAGACATTCCTTGTACAAAGCCCATTTTTAGAAGCTCATAAAGGAGGTTTCATCATTGGGCTTCTCTCTTGACCAATCCCAATCTGAGCTTCAACATGTTAAGCTCGAACCGAACCACCTACGAGAGAAGTGTAAGTTGATAGAGATTACCCCCGAGCGATGTTATCTAAGCCACCCGAAGAGTTTTTCACCATCGCACACCTTACCCATCAATATTATGTGGGATTCATAAGGATTTATGTAACAAAACCTTAGCACTATTATTATGTGCATTATTGTTGTATATAATAAATAATATACATTCATTTTATTGATGTTACTTTTTAAATAGTTCTTAAAGAACAAATAATATTTTTAGTTAATACTCAACTAAGAAATCCTTTTTGATAAATTGATTCCTTTGGAATTAAATAATATTTTAATAAAATATTCAAAAATTATTTTGTGTTAATTATAAATGACTGTATAGTTTTGATGAGTACAATTGTAATTTTTATTCAGGTTGGGAAGCTGTTCTTTTCAAAACCCATGATTTTTTTATAAATGTTGGTTTTTATTTAAAAAGTGAAAATTTACATATTTAGAAAATTATTTAGATAAAATGAATATTTATTTTTGGAATCATGACATCGAAATTATCCAATGGTGAATTTTTCATATTTTACTGAGACAGTTGATTTTTTGAGTAAAAATTAAATACCATTTAATTATATAATGTGTTTTATGAAATCATAATGACCCAATAGTGATGTAATAAAGTTCTATAAATGATATTTTCGGCCAATATATTTTTTATCCTTAAAATAATGTGATTTTGGATTTATTTGATTAATTTTACAAAGCCTTAGTGGACCCTCCAAGACTTATAAAACATTTTATATTTTTAAATTATTTTCCTTCAGAATGTGACTCACCTCCACATAAGAAAGACTACTATTTTAAGAAGTTAGTCCATTGGCCTTATAAAATATTTTTTCCCCTCCCCTTTGGAAAAAACCATGGTAAAAAACCATGGGATGCTTTGTGGTTTTGATTAGTTTAATTTGTGGTGTCCCAAACCGAAATAATAAAGAATTCCCTCTCCTTTCCTATATAAATCCCCCCAAGTTCCCACTTACTCTTTACTAAAATCCTTTTGAGTTCATCCAACCATTTCTCTCCTCACTCTAAAATCCTCCCAATATGCCCCAAGATTCCAAGAAGCCTCTCTCCATCCCCTCCCAAGCCTTTGGGGTCACACTTCCAAGTAAAGGATTAATTCCTTTCACATTTTGGCCAAGTTTCTTAATACTGCTATGTCCTTTTATATTCAATTATAAATGTTGTGGAATGATTTATCACCTTCCCCATACTGCCTTATTTATGTTATATTGATGAGATACCTCTTTCTCTCTCATTAATTCCTCCCATGTACACCTGTTACCATGTCAAAATTCCGTACGAAATTTCTCTCTCCTCATTTACATTAAAGCAATTATTTTGTATTATGAATCTAAAATTGCAATACGCATGTTGGGACATGTATCTATATTACCCCATTACTTCCCATTTCAAGAAAATATGATGAGACACCCCATTCTTTCTCATCAACTATTATTATGAATTCTTATGTCACACTGTTATGCTATTAAAATTGCACTGTGATTTTCCTAGCCAAAGTCATTGTGTAGTGAATACCATGCCCATTTATCTATTAAGGGTATTCACTATTATGAACATTTACTTATTGTTTAAATAGTTTCATGTATTTATTCCAAAATTCTTTTATCACGAAATTAATGATGTTTTTGAATGATTCTATGTTGTATGATCCATGTGGAACACAAATGCATGAAATGAAATGTTTAAGAAGGGTGCACCCTAATAGCGCTCCAATGCATTTGGTAAATATTAGTATCATGATATGTCAAGTTAAATGAGGATTTACCCATCTTAATTAAAGTGAGATGAGGACTTACTCATTCTAATTCAAGTAAAATTTTTATTTACTCATTCTAAGTCATGTGAAATGAGGTTTTACTCATGATCGATGTAAAATGAGCCTTGGATCATGCTAATTTCAAGTTAAGTGTTGTTGCCACATTTCCATGTTATGATAATCATGTTATATCATTCCATTATGTTCATGTTTCTCTTGTGCTCCATTTATATGCATATTTCTTAATATGTATTGTAATATTCTTATTATACATTGTTTACTCCCTTACTGGGCTTTATAGCTCACCCTTTTCTTATGCATGTCCTTAGGTAATCTCATGCAATGCTAAGTATAAGGGAATATAGTGGTCGTGTAAAGGAAGTTTTCAATAAGATGTTGCATTCTATGTTTTAGGTTGTTATGTAATGTTAATAATCTCCAAAGACACTAGACCTATTGATCTTCTATGTTGTATCAAGTGAAGGTTTAATGTAATAAATCATGTTTAAGTATGTAATAAAGAGCAGAGTTGTTATAGTAGAGGATATTACCAGGAGAGAAGATGATTCCAAAATTGAGTCTATGTTTATGAAAGAAAATTTGTTTTCATGGTTTAGATTTCCAATGTTTTTTATTACAGATCATGGTACCCGCTTTTTTAATATTATATTAGAATAAATGTTTCAAGAAATATGTAGTTCATCATAGGGTATCTACACCATATCATCGTCAAACAAATGGAATGGATGAGTTGTCCAATAGAGAAATCAATTGTTTTTAGAAAACATCTTTACACAAATAGAAAGGATTGGAGTTTGAGACATGATTATGCACTCTGGGCTTATAGGATTGAATTCAAAACCCCAATTGTTATTTCTATTTAGTTTTTTCTATGTAAAACATTTTCACCTACCAGTTGAGTTAGAGAAGAGAACATTTTTGGATATTAAAACATCTAACATGAATTTTTTTTCTTCTACAAAATAAAGAAAAGTGTGTTTTCAAGAGCTAGAGGAAATTAAAAAATGCATATGAAAGATCTAGGTTGTATAAAGAAAGAACCAAAGTATTTAAATATGGGATTATTCTCAAAAAAACATAATGGATAGAGAAAAAGTATTGTTATTTGATTTCATATTGATTCTAATCCTAGGTAATTTCCATTCTGAATGGTATATCCCATTCATTTTTACTCATTTTTTTCCTTTTGGTGAAATCCAAATAAAATAAATAGAGAAAGGGACACAATTAATTTTCAAAGGGAACAAGTTGAAGCCGTTTAGAGAGAATTTTCATGATCCTCTAGGGGGATATCCATCCTCATGAAGTAGAATAAAATTGAATCCAAGTTCTTTCTTTCCTTCTCAATTATTTTTTGATATTACTTTAATTTTATGATTTTCATTCTAACATTAATTTTTTGTACAATAAGGAAATTTTACAGAATAAGTGTTGGGGTAGGAACATGATAGGTATATTTTGATTTTTTTTCTTTCTTTGAAAGTTTTTGTTTTCATTTTTTCATTTAATTTTTTGTGCGACTTTTTCATATTATTCAAATCATGTAGATTTTATATTCTAATGTTGATTGTTTTATTTAATTTTTTATTAAATAAATTGTGTGCTTATACGATGATCTATTTCACTGTTTAAACTCATTCCATGGAGTGAACCAATTTATCCTTTGAAACTGAACATAAATAAATGCTGAAAATGACATTGTTTCAAGTTCAAGAATTAGAAAATTTCTTGAAAAGACCTGTGATTTTTTAATCTACTGCCAAATATCACTATCTTTATCATTGAAATTTCCGTTCTTGTGATTCTTTTGAACCCATTTTGAAATCTTCTTCACATTAACCTATTTTATTGAGGGAACCAATCCACGCTTTTTTGAACAAGAACATAATTTATTTCTATCAAAAATTGAGGGTTGAGGTACTTTTGATTTAAATGATTGAGGAATTTATTTAGATTTTGAAGCCCCATTTTATATGATTACCCATTTTATTTTGACCATACTTATACATTTGAACATTATTTATCCCTTATTATACATATACATTATGTTTGGATAGCCACATTAAAATCCAATTTTCCATTTACAGCCTACTTTAAATGTATAAATGCATGATCTAACTAATCTTAAGTGTGGGGGGGATATGAATTGTGATGTGCACCTCATTTGTTTATTTCATTCGGTGAAAAATAAAACTTTGAAGATATTTTTTTACTATTGTAAAATATTTTGGTGAGAGTTTTTCCCATCTGGGGATCTCAAATGAAATGATGTTGTGCCTGTCTAGAGTTCTCAATGGAAGAAAGTTGTGCCCTATATTGAGATTTACCAAAAAAAGAATGAAGAGGAGAAAATTTTCATTTTCTCTATTGAGATATTGAATGATATGGAAATTTGATTATCAGAGCTTTTTTCCTTTATAGTAGAGTAAGGAGAAGACCATACTTGAGTGAAAATTAGATTCATGCATTTTTTCTTTATTAAGAGCCAAAACCACCATATTCTGTCTCAAAATTTTTTTCATTTTAATCCCACAAAACATATGACACAGAAAAACCTTGATAAATTCCTCATGACTATCACATGTTTTTTTATGGAGTTATAAATTTATCAAGCCTATGGTGATTCTTGCATGATTTTGGATGAGAAAAGCCTTATTGAAAATCCATATTTGTGTGTTGAGAAAAAATTAAGGTGAGGTAACTGTGTTGTGTGAATGGTTGGAGAAAATAATTATAAATGGATTGAATTATATAAATTGAGAAATTTGAATATTTTTTTTAATGAGGAATGATATCTTTCAAATCTTGGTGATAAATTATTGAACCTCATTTATATGTGTTTTGAATTTCGCTTTATTTTATGCTCACTTGTCCAAAAGTCTATGTTTTATGTGTGGGGGAATTAATAAAGATAATATTTAAAATATTATTCAAGTATATTTTAATTATTTAAACCCCAAAATTTTTACGCTTTATGTGAAATTTTATTTTTTTATAATTTAGGGTTGTTTTGATCTTCAAATAGAAAATTTTACAACTCTTCAATTCTAACAGTTTTCAGTAGCTTTTGTATTTTAGGTATATATTTTTAAATTTTGATCCAAGTCAAATGATTCCTTTTTTAAGAACCCCTTATTCATGGGAAAAATATTCTTCAAATGGACCAGATTTTGATTCAAACATATGTATCCCCAAATAAATAAAATGTTGTGGAAAGTGTTTCTGGATGGTTTCATGGACCCCACCTCATAATTTGGGTCACCAATCTGGATAAACACATCCAATTAAGACGATTAAAACCTTATTTGAAAGATAATTAAATTTTTCAATCATAAAAATAAATATACTGGAGATATTGTAACATTAATGTTTCTATTGGATGCTAACAATTTGGGGAAATTTGCAAAACTTTTGGGAAGAAATAGTTTTATTAAATAATTAAATCATACATTTCTCACTTAGTTTCCAAAGGATCTGATATTTTTGTGTTCAACATAGAATTTAATTGAAACAAATATATAGAATAATAAAATGAAATATTTTTCATGAAAAGGGTGCAATTTTTTCAAACTCTTAATGGAAAGAAACTAGACTATAAATTTACATCCCCCCTCTATATATATCCATCTCCTCATCATTTCAAAGGGGGTTGTCTGGAGAGTGAAAGGGAATGGTGGATATTGATATCTTGATTAAGATTTTATACATTGATTCTATAATGGATAATATAGAGGCTACTAAAGGTATGTAAGGTTAAGCACCAAGTTGTTGTGTATGAAAACAACTGACATAAACATTCTTCTGAGTTTCATTCTTATTGTGTGGTCTCTTTTTAAATTTATTTTGAACTTATATTTTTTAATGAATGAATTTTTTAAATCTTGAATATATTTTACTCAGCTTTTTTGAATGGTTTTTTATTCTATCAAGTTAATTAATTTATTTTACTATTTAAATTTCTTCGGTAAGGTCTTCTAGTTGAGTATAGTGATTTTTATTAGGTTTGATTTCTTGGAGGACTTCAGGTAGTTGAATCACTTCTATAAGAGGGAAATCATTTTAAGGTATTTATGTTATAACTATATAAGTTTTATTATTCACCTATGGGTCCTTGGGGGTATTTAAAAATTCAATTGAGAAATATTTTTAAACAAGGAGGAGGGGAGTCTTGAAAGGTTAAAGCACGTCCACCACTACTATTTTGATTATGATTTGAAACCCATTTTATTTTTTGTAAATTATTTTCTATCATTCCCTTTAATTTTATTTTAGTTTAGCTTATATATATATATTCTGCATTGAAACTTTTAATAAAATCCCCAAATTTTACTTCTTGTGAAATTAAACAAAACAAAAGTGACACTTGCAACTCGAATTGCATCCTCCTCAAGAGAAAATTTAGGGAATGATATATTTCATTTTTTTAGGTCATCATTTTATAGATTAAGGTTTTCATGACAAAAATACTTCACATAAATACCCCTCTTTTCCTTTTACACAATTAATTAAAATGAAAAATTATAATTTTTTGTGCCTAGATAGAGTGTAAGGTTCAAGAGGAAGAAATGTCCTCCCTCTACTCTTCACTAGTTACAACACATCCCTTATCCCCATGTCAATCATATATAATCTTGCCTTGATTCAATAATATTTTATGGAACATTTATTAAAATACTAATAAAACACTCAAATACATTTTTTTATACATGAATCACATCAAGAAAATTTATGAAGTGTAAACAATTCCAATACGGTAATTCATAGAATGTTTTCTCTATTAACATCTGGATTTCATATGGTCTTTAAAAAATGGTTTACCATTAATAGTTTCAATATCATTTACATTATCAAATAGTTGATCACCCTTTAGTGTAGATGGTGTTGTACCTTGTTCGGTTTTCCCATCGAATGTTATTATATAGGATCAATATTTTTCTCATTGAGGTAAAAAATTCAGATGTCCTAAAAACACGGTCTTGGAGGAATGGTTCAAATAAATTTATTGTCTGCATTATTCAAAAATGGTCCACCCCAACATTCCTTTAATTATATAGCCTGAATATTTTTCCATAAATAGTAATGTCATTTATTTTCACGTACAACATAACCCTCAATGTGAATTCTTCACTTATTCGACCATCATACATTATAACACTTATATCCCACAAAAAATTTGTGTCTTTAATAAATGCATCCAAATAGAAATTAAAATCATTTACGTTTTGTTTTGGTAAGAATATATGTATAGAAAACATAATGTATTTTTGCTTCATACATAACCATGGAAGTAAGTTATAATTTACCAACATGATTATCCATGTACTGTGAGTACTAATCCAAACTCCAAAATGATTTATTACTTCTTTAGATAATGCATGATTGTTGTTTCTTATCTCATTTAAAAATTCAGGATACTCAAATTCAATTTTATTACACTATGGAGATTATTCTAGATGACATAGTTTCTCATATTTTTTTCTTATATCGAAATTCCATACCAATTATCTCAAAATTTACAAACATTCATACAGTCTTTAAAACTATGTAATGAAAGGAATGTTCCATAAATATTTATAAGGAATTAACTTTATTGTATTGATTTGTGCCACACTTTTGTAATTTTATGAGTGATTCATGGTCTTTATGAAACAGTATGAAATCATTTAGACAAGCGTGTATTTTTTTAGATCATTACCACTGAACGTATAATTATTTTTAGCATCATATATTCAACAAGAATGTTCATTTTCTTCTAGTAGCATATAATTTAGGAGACCATGTAGTCCTTTAAACCTGGTGTTTCTCCATCCTCTATCATCTTTCAAATTATAAAACATCAATATTGCTGAAAATATTGTTTATTTAATATAATTAGTATACATTAGTCTCTTAGAACATTTATTTAACTTATAAAAAAAATTCTAAAATGATGAAGTTTATCTTTAATTTATATTATCATTTACTCCATACGATATCGATCATCATTTACATAGGAATTCGTATCAAATGATCCAAAAACTGTAGTATGAAATGAATTGGTGTGTACATAATGTTTTCCCTCATGTTTAGACCAACATTTATACCTCTCATCTATTCCATGACAAATAAAATATTCTTTCAACAATTCTATACTAATTTTTTATGAATAAAAATAACATAAACATAGAAAAAGGATTTTAAATGGATTGTATGAATGATTTATAATAAACATAATGAATTATTTAACTCCATCCTCATAAAATTATTTCATGTGATTAGTATCAATCTATTTTAAATTAATATTTATCCTATTAGGTTCATAAAAATAATTATTTTTTACAAGAAATAAATAATTAAACATAATATATTCATAATCAAAAGAAAATGTTATAGATAATTCTAATAAGGGGGGACAACATTTTATTATTTAAAATTATTTCATCATGATTTGAAGTAAATGGGTAATTGAGTTAAATAAAATAATTTATCCATTAATGGTTCTGAAAACAACCAAAATGATCACTAGTATCTAGTATGTGATGACTACTTCTCAGTGTAGTTCAAGAAACATAGTTGAATGTTCAAAATAGATAGGGAATGAGTCTAAAAATCAATATTAACTATTTGGGATATGAATTTGATGAATATGGTTGGTTTCTCTATAATGTAAATGTTCTTGGTGTATAATTTGGTGAAGCACTTGAAAAAATTTCTTATTTTTTTACTAAAGCTAAAAAAAGTAGCAGTAATAGTATGATTCCTATAAGGGGTTCTTGATTGGTGTGACTGTGAGAAGGCTCAGCTGTATAGTCTTACAAAAACACATTTTGATACATTAATTTTAGTTTCAACATTGAAAACAATCCTTCAATTACTCCATGTAATGAAAAAGGAATTTGGTCTGGGGAATACATTTTAAATGTGTTTAGATTCCTGATAAAAAAGGTGAAAATTTTGGGATAGTTTTGTACACTTTCTAGGTGGGAATAGAAAAAGTGGGAGGAGTTGATTTTTATTTATTTAATCACTTGGTATGTGGTGGGTCATGTTGTTTTTCACTAATAGACTATGTATATCTTTATAGGACTGAGAAAGTTAAGGTGACCACCACTTCTTAGTGGACAAATTTCACGTATGATTAAATCAGAGATCTAAGAAAATAATGGAGCGATTGAAATCATACATGAAATTTAACCATTGAAAAGTATTGGTAAACCCTTGATCCTTTATAAAATTAATTATGACATCTTACCAATGATAGTATGCCACTTCAAGCATAAATGTTTCCTCTCACATTAATCGCCATTTACCATTAAATCATAAATCAAGGACATTCAAATCATTATTTCATGTATAATTATAGAATATATTATTAAAAATTTTAATAAAATAGATTTCTTACTCAAATTAATAACTTATATAACAATAGAAATTTAATCCTCAATAATAAATATGTTGAAAATCAAAATTTATTTATTATTGGATGGAATAATTCCCTTGGAAATTATTTTTCATTCTTTCCATTTAATTGAAACTTGGATGTCTAAATTTATGTAAACATTTATTTCCCCAGAACATAGAAGGTCATGTAATCACCATATTTTGGCACTTGGTAAAAGAGCCTGGAATTTCATGAAGCCAATGGATGAAACAATTATTAATGATAGAAGTTAATTTGGATTCCATTTACACACTTTTTCTATAAATTATTCTAGAACATGTATTAAAGGAACGAAAATAAACATATTTGTTTTATAACCCACTAATGAAACCCTATTTCAGAAATAGTATATTTATCAATATTATCTATATTTCATATATCCTATAATATCCAGAACCGCTAATCAATTTCCTTAAAAATACCAGAAATAATTTCTATTAATAAACTTTCTAAAAACATCAGTCGACATGGATAAGAAAAAAATTCCTAAGGATAAAAAATAGATCAAAATAATAATAATATTGTTTACATATATTCTATGTTAAAATGATTTATATTTTATATAAAAAACATGCATATTCTATTTTAGTTAAAATTGAAGGAATGTGAAATCAAAATAAATAGTTCTACAAATAAAAATAATTCAAAACTAGTAATATAAATTTAATTCATAGAATATTGAAAATGAAAATGAAGGTGAGTGAGAGAGTGAACCAACAATGGATTTTGGTAAGATAAAATGGGTGGAATATGGTAATAGGTGGGATAAATAGAACTTATAGTTTATTACCAGTTATACAACATAAAAACTCTATCTACATATCTTTTATTGTCACCATATTTCTTGATAGTCGGAAAGGTTTTTTTTGTTGTACAGATATGATATCTATGCAATCAGAGTGAAAAATAATGATACATGAGTGAAAATGGATGTGAAGGAGTGAGATAGGGTGAACCCACAATGTATCGAGGAAAAATAGATGGTTTGGATAATCTATGATGTACATCGTGGAAAAATATGACTTCTTTATCTCACTTTGTTCAAACCATTTGATAAAATTAATAAAACAAAGATGTTTGAGGTGGCATAATGAATCACAAGTGATCGCATACTTTGATTTTAATATATAATTATAATTTCAAGAAAAAATTAGATAAAATTTAAACTATGGAAAATATAAGGAAACAAATTTATTGCTATGAAAAACTTTGAAACCAAAGAAACAAAGAAATTTTCAGCTTCAAAATCATTAAAGCCTTTTTATTTTGAATAAAAATTTCCAAAAAAGAAATAAAACCATAAATTTCATTCATAAACACTTTAAAACTCTATCAAATATCTCATTATATTAAAATTTATTTATATATGAAAATAATAATCAGTTTAATATATGCATATGATACTTTATTCAACAATATTACTTTGCCTTACTTGAAAGGGACAATTTAAAATTTAACTCAATAAAAAAATTTCAACTCTTTATTTAAAAAATTAAATTGGATAATAACAATTATTTAATAAATAATTTATGTATCCTTTATATTAAAAAGTAACAATTTTCAAAATCATTATATATAGAAATCATAAAAGTTATATATATACATGAAATATATAAATACAAATAGAAATATAAATTTTTGATAAATAACTATTATAAAACATTTTAAAAACCACATATAATTCATAACTCTATTTTTAATGTACTAAACGATCCTTTGGATCATTTATTAGGAATAAACATTTAAAATCCCATTTTACTTAATACCTTTTTTAAATTGAATTTGATTTCAAAAATAAATTTTAAAACCATATGATATTTAATTCCATTAAAACTAGTACAATGAATCATAAAAAACGCATGAATGGTTAGAACCATAAATTATAGATAACTAGTGAGGGAAAACCATCAACAGAAATTTATAGTATTTTTATGTTTAAAAATCCAAAATTTAATCACATGTCAACCTTAAAATAAAACCTTATACTAAGTCACACAAAAATACTAAACCAATTTCAAATATTAAAAATCATTAAAGAAAACTCCTTATTCATTTAATTAGATATATAAAAAACATACCACCATTTTTAAATTTAATTTAATTGTAGAACATGAAAACCACCCTTTTAAAACAAAAAAAAATAGTTTCTATGTGACACTAACTATTACTCACAAAATACACATATTTTTTAAAGAAATATGTAATAAAAAATTCAAACATCCATGGTACATTGTGAAAAATGGAGAAACATGGAATCACCAAAAAAACATGTACACATGAATAAATTCCCTAGAAATGATGATTTTATTCTCTTAAATAGAACCTAAACACTATACAGATTAAGACATTTAAAATATAGAACCAGAACCCAACTAGGGCTCTGAAAATAGTGTGAAGTAATAAGGGAAGAGAAAGAAAAACATGCATGGTGGATAAAATATAAGATAAAGAGTATATAACCTAAACATGGAACCATGAGACCACCAACCCAAGATAACGCTACACTATAACACACTAATGAACCCAAACAAGAAAAAAATGAGAGAGGAGGAGGAAAAAATAACATAACTTATATTTAAGGCATGAATAATCCAAGATAAATTTGAGGGAGAGAGGCAGAAACACTGGGCGTTCATTAGAGTTTGAGGAATGCAATGAAAATCAGTTCTATTTGGGTTCTTCTTAAAAGATCGAGGAGGGTTTTATAAGTACTAAAGTTATAAGAATTAATAAAAGACCATTTTATCTACATCTTTTAGAACTAATAAAGATATCATTTTATAAAATCTAAATAATAACTATTAAATATACCTTTCATTAGTGTTAAAACTTTAGCACTGATAATGATGGATTTTATCCCGACAAAGATGTATAATTATAAATATAATTAAATATTTTTTGAAATATTTTTATATAATTATAAATTTATTTATATCATTATATATATTTATATAATTATATATATTTAATAAATATAATTATAAATAGATTAAATATATTCATTATTTAAATATATTTATTGTAATTTTATAATTATTTTTTATTTATGATAATTTATTTATCATTGTATAAATAAAAAAATGGCTTAGGAGCCAGGTGACCCTGTTCTGACAAAAATTTACTGAAAAATAAAAGACAGAGCATGAAAAACTAAAGGACGGGGTCAGAAAAGGAGAATTCCTTTTCCAGAAAAGAAAACTACAAAATGGTAGAACCATGACCATATCCATTATAGGTATCATCAGGATAATCTCATTTTGGGAAATTATTCTAATTGAAGAGCAGCAAGTACTTTAACTTAATTTTAACATGCTCCTGAGTGAGATCCTTAGAAGAAGTCCCAGTAGAATAACCATTCCCATGATCAACACTACCACATCCTTGTCCATGATTTTTGGGATGTTGAAAACTTTTTCATGTCTTAGTATGCTACCAATCCCCTTCTAGGTCACCCCTCTTAGAGGAGATGAGAGGTTTCTCTATAGAGTCATTAATGACTCTTGAAGAAGAATCCATCATGGCTTGGACTCTATTGTCATGTTAAATAATCTCCATTCTATCCATGACAAGTGATGGATTCTTATCGATCACTTTCCTTGTATCAATGGATGTTGATTTTTGAGTATATTTATCAAACACGAAACTACACTCCCATACATTTTTATCATTCCCAGCAATATAATATGACCATAATGTTTTTCCAAGACTAGTGGAACAATCACCTTTAGACTGCACCATCGGTTCAGGTTTCCCACAAGCTGGTTATCCAGCCCCTGCACAACCATTACGAAGAGTCCACTCCAATAGCTGTATAGAGCTACCACATGCAACTAAAACATAAATTGAGTGCACAGAAGCCTTCCCTGCACCAGGAGAAACGTCATCAATATGTTTCATTCCATTACATCCTCTAGAGATCTTATCCATCATCTGATAGTCAACTAAATCATTAGTGGCTCTTTAATATGTTTCAAAAAAAATCCCGATCTTCTTTATCATTTTTCCTAGATGAAACATCAACATAATCAATATCTCCACCATACTGGACATCATTAAGTATTCCATCATTGCCCTACAATCCATCCTGTACACAGATAGAAACTTTCTCTTCCACCAATCTACTAGTGAGGGCATACTTGAAAGACATTGAAGGAACTTGGAACCAATAACACATTATATTGGGGGAGTCAACTCATCCATAGTTGTATAATCACAAATAGAATGTGAATGTCCACTTCTCTCTCCAGCTGGTGGCTTCACAAACTCCAATGGAACCTTACCCTTCAGCTATGGTTTCTGAAAATTATTTTCAGCATCCTTCATATTAGAAGGAGAAACATTAGCATGGATAGGTTGTGTGGCATCCATTCTAGAATACCAGCAACAACTGCTAGCAGAATGACCCTTCAATCCACATGTCCCACAAGATACATTCTTCTAGCAGGAATCTAATTTATGACCAACATTCATATATAACACAATGAAAAAAGGTTTTTTACATATTCAATATCTATATGTATATCATTCGAAGGAGTAGAAAAGGTGGATTTCACAATTAAAGTGGAAAAATATCAATTTCTACAAGAATTCTTGAGAAGTCCCTGAACCACACCGACTCAGTTTCTTTGTCAAGTCGAATGGGATATCTGATGGTCGTGCCAATGTCATGTAGTATTTTAGGACGCCACAAAACCCGATTGAGCCCATGTAGAAGAATCATATAATTATATAAATACTTTTATAAAATAATTATATATTTATTTAAAATTATAAATATATTATTTTATAAATATAGTAAAATTGAATTTATAAATATATTTATAAATAAATATTTTTTAAAATATATTTATATCTATTTATTTATAATTATAAATATATTTATATCATTATATATATTTATATAATTATATATATAATAAATCTATATAAATATATATATAATTATAGTAAATATATTCCTTATTTAAATATATTTATTATAATTTTATAATTATTTAAATATATAATTATTTATTTATAATTATATTAATACTTTTTAAAAAATAATATTTATTTGTTTAAAATAATAAATATGTAATTATATATATATTAAATATACATTTATAAATAAATTTATTTATAAATATTTTTTTACAAATACATTTTTAACATTATTAATGAATATATAATCTTAAATTCATGCATTTTAAAAATGAGTGAAATAAAATAATTAGAATTAAGTACACTTTAAAATATTAAAAAAATGTATGAGTTTTATAAATTAAATAAATTATTAAAAAATGTGGATATATATTGAAATGACTAAAAATTAATTTTTTTTAACATAAAAGTTTTGAACAAACACCACCCACAAGACAATTAGAGTTATAACACCCAAACATAATAAGTAAAATTCCCATATACTGACAAAGTACATGCCCAATATAATAATATTGGTCTTAAAACCATTTGATCATTTAAGGCCCCGCACAAGAACAATCCATCCAACAACCAATGGGATGCCCCTCAAAAAACACAGTAAAGGCCTGAGAACAAAGAACCCCTGACCCACAGCACTCCTGAGGACAATACTCCATCCCAAGGTCATTGCACGCCCCAAGGTCACCTGCTCCTTGCATCAATCCCTAGGTTGTCGCACATCGAGGATCATTATCCCATAGACGTCGCCACACCGGAGATCATCCCTGGACTGTTCCTCATCACCAACTTGAAACTGAGGGAAATGATGTCTAACTCCTGTATACTGAGAATGCACTGATAGCTAGGAAAACACCGAGTTTCTCATCCTTAGTGTCCTACACAAGGTCATCCCATGCACTGATGTTGGTATCACCCACTCCATCCCCAACCCTATCAATTGGTTGGGAATCATACCCCTCTAACCCCATCAAATAACAACCTCCCAACTATCACAGGTTTCAACGACCACACCACTCTTCAACCACCACTGGGGTCCCACACTGAGCCTTTTCAATTCATGTCGATGATCAAGATCCCTTGTAGAGCCTATAAAAAATAAAGACTCGATGAATCCCTTGGAGCACATACTTTGCTAACAAATTTGGAACCCGAGGTCATCAATCCATCCTAAGGTCATCGCATTCATCTCAAGGTAACATTCTCCTTACGCCCCAAGCTTGAGATCATCACACACCAAGTCTGTCATTGGTTGGATCCACGTCGTCGCTGACTACATCCAACCATTGTCTCCCACTTCCTCATATCTTTATTTGATTTATATCACTCACTACTTAGGGTTTCTCAACCAGCTCACATAGAAATCCACAAATCATTGGGACTCTTGATGATCAAATGACAAGGTGAGGGTTCCTAACCTTGAAAAAACCCTAATACAAGAATTCATTCTTTTTTATCAGCCTTATAACGAGTCGTCGCAGTCAAGGAGCCATGGCCAGACATCAATGAGGTTCCCTCATCAACATCCAATGTTCCTACAAGATGTGTCCATGGTGTAGTAGAAACCCATGGCCACAAGCTTGAAATAGGTCATAATGATAAAAAATATAATCATCAAAACCTCCATTGTGAGGGAGATCTCAATGTCGACGAGAGATAAAAATTTAAAAAAAATTAAGATAAATAATACTATCTGTAATTAAATTTATAAATAAATAAATAAAATTTATCGATTAAAAACATAATATATTAAATATATCATGTTAATAAATGAAATTATAAAATTAATATTAAAATTTTATTAAATTACATAAATATTAGTTGTATGTGTTTCTATATATGATTTCATTTATTTAGTAAATATTTGTTTCTATGTGTGTGAATTGTATATAAAAATGAAATAATTATATATATATATGTGTGTGTGTGTGTGGAATCAATGTGACACACATTTTATATATGTTAAATTGAAAAATAAAATTATTTTCAATTAAATTTCCATTACTTGATACAATTAATAAATTTTTTAAATAATATTAATTTTTTATTATTAACCATTCTTCCCTAAATATATGATTTATTTAATGTAAGCATAAATATTTTGTATTATAAAAATCATATTTAGGAAATAATATATATATATATATACATAAATATTTTAATATATTTCCATATTATAAAAATTAAATGTATTAATGAATAATTATGTATAAAACCCATGAAAATGAATAAGACACTAATATGTTTTTAATTATTAAATTCAAATTACTTTCTGTATTTATATTTAAAATATATTATTTATTACTATTTATAATTAATGTGTATATATATATATATTAAATTTATGTTTTTACTAATAATTGTTTCGTTAATAATTTCTCTCAAAATTTTATAATTTATTCATTTTTAATTTTTTTAATTATTATAATTTTTCATTTTATATCTATATTTAAGATATACTATTTGTTAATATTTATAATTTATATATATTTATATTAAATTTATTCATTTTTAATAATTATTATTTAATTAATAATATTTTTAATATTTTTTTAATTTACTAATTTTTTGTTATTATTTGTTTAATTATTTCAATTTATTCATTTTATATATCAATATTTAATATACACTGTTATTAATATTTATAATTTATGTATTTTTTTTTGAAAAGAAGGAGGATATTATTAATGACGAAAATCATCAGCAGTACATAATCAGAGCCAATAAGGGAAGTTGTCCAGCCAAAGCTGGTTGACATCAAAGGGGCCTGAGGCTGCCAGGTGATGGGCCGCATTATTTCCATCCCTTTTGGTAAATGAGAAGGTGCAGTAAAAGAAGCTTTGGTGCAGTGAGCGGATTCTCCTGATGATGAATCCAAAGGCCTGAAGTCCACCGTCATTGTGGTTAATGGCATTGATAACCGAAAGGCAGTCCGACTCGATATTGATATTAGCCCATCCACATTCCATAACAAGCATCATCCCTGCTAGAATAGAATAGTCCTCAGCAACTGCAGGTTCCCAGAAGGTGTGATGTGGTTCATATTTTGCTGCAATTATCTACCCCAGATGATTTCGAGCTCGGAGGCCGAGAGCAACATGCCCATCCTTGGGGAGAGAAGCGTCCACATTGAGCTTAAGACTCCCTTCCTTTGGGGGGGTCCAATGAAGGGGGTAGGAGGTTGTAACTCTAGGCAAAAGGTGTCCATTGCAGTTCTTCCAGCCCTCAATCCATGAATTGGCTCGTTCAACCCAGAACTTGAGGGATGATGGACATGGTGGAAAATCGAATCGTTGCACCGAACCCAACTGATCAAGGCCAGGGTGCAACGAGCACTTGCATTAGTCGATGAAAGAGAGGAACACTAGCGCATCAGAAGATCATGGAGGTCAGAGGCAATGTCTGGTGAAGCATCCGAAGTCGAGCCCCATTTATTCCAAATTTCCTTGGCTCCCTGGCAGTGAATGATGGCGTGCCAAAGAGTTTCAGGAATATTTGGTCAGAATGGGAATGAATCAGCACTGGCCATATGTCGATAAATAAGGAGGCTCATGGTAGGAATGGTGCCCGTGCATACCTGCCACCAAAATTGGCGTATTTTTTGGAGGACGTTGAGCTCCCAAAGCGCTTTCCATGCTCCCTCATCACAGTCGCGAGAGTGGATTCCAAGATCCAGTTTGTACCCAGATCTCACCCTGTACTCGCCTAAAGAATCATTGGTCCAAATGGGCCAGTAGACCCATATAAGTGTAGGCTAAGGCTCATATGGGCCAGTAGACCCATATAAGTGTGTGTGAAAAGTATATGTAGAATCTCATCCCTGTAGTAGGATTATGTTCATGGTATATAGTGGAATCATATATAAATAAGTGGTCTCACTTGCACTATTTTGATGTGTAACTCGCAAGAGGTATCAAGACCTTTATCAGTGCTAAATATAAAGCACTGATAAAAGTTACTATTTATCTTTGCTTATTTTTAGCGCTAATAAATGGTGCCCTTTATCAGGATTTTTTAAGTGTTAATAAAGAAAAATTTTTACAATGCTTTTCTATAGCACTAATAGAAGCTAGCACTCTATATTGTATGTTTTTAGTACTATTTTTTTGTTTTTGACCCCCTAACATAGATTTTTAATGACATTGGTATCTTTAAAATCGCTTATTGAGTCATTCTGAGTACACTACATATCGAATGGATGTGTTTTCTACAGATACATATCAAAAATAATTATATGGTGGTTCTCCCATGATTTCACAATAATCTTAGGTCATTTTCTATGGTTTTGACTATTACACACACATTTTAGTATTTTAAAACATTGAAAATGCGTTTACAAGAATCCTGGGAAAACTATAACTCGGAATGATGTGTTATCAGTTCCTAGATTTCCAAATTAAATCTATGGTCATTTTCCTATGATTTTATATCCATATAAAGTATTTTTTATTGTTTTGATCCCTTAACACACCTTTTTAAAGTCTTTGGTATCTTTAAAAATTATTTATCAAGTAATTCCAAAGACACTGCAAATCATATAGATGTGTTGTCTCCTTATGCTCACCAAAAATATTTCAATGGTTGTTTTCCCATGATTTCATGTCAATATGATGTCTTTTTTAATGGTTTTGATTATTCCATTCCTATTTTAGTGATTTAAAACATTGAAAACATGTTTACGAGCATCCTGGAAAAATTATAACTCATAATGATGTGTTTTTCGTTCCTACATTTCAAAGATCAATCTACAGTAATTTCTTTCTGATTTCATAGTTGTCATACACATGAAGCGGGTAGCATAAATTGAATTGTATGTTTTCAATATTATAGTGTCATTTTTAATATAAAACTTGTTTCACATTTCTAAAACTGAGAAAACAAGAGAAGTTTGTTTTCAGAATTTAGAAAAACAATCCATAATTAATTTTTTAAATGTAGTAATAGTTTCACATCAATATAACACATGATGTGATCATTATGGATTGAAGTGAATGTTTTCAATATAAAATTTTCAATTTATTTTAAAACATTTGTCACATTGTCAGTTCCATATAAACAAGATTTTGTTAATTTCAAAATTTTGGAAAATGATCTATAATTCATTTTTTATGTGTAAGAATTGATCACATTTCAATCAAGCACACAAAGTGGTTGGTATGACATAAAGTGTGTGTTTTCAATATAATTTTCATTTTACATTAAATACTTGTAACATTACCAAATCCAAGAAAATGAACTTGTATTTTTTAATACTTTATCACAATGATCCATATTTCATTTTTGATGGGTAGAAATATATGACACATCAATATAACTCACAATGTGGTTGGTATGACTCAAAGTTCTTATTTACAATATTAAAGTTTCATTTTTTTATTCATGATGGTTGAATGTGTTATTTAATAATGTGTGAATGATCAATGGATCTTAGAATTTAACTCAGAAGGATGAGCTATAAGGATGAAAATTTCCATGGGGATTATTCCCATCATCCTATAAAATATAGACACTAAATCATTTTCCATTTTTTACACCACATTCATGTGTTTTCCTATAAAATTCATGTTCTTTCACTTTTTATTTCAAAATATCAATGTATCGTTAGGATTCATGATCATTGGAACTACTCAAACCATCACTGGGTGTAGTAGTAAATGATGATGATTCCCTACCAAATACATCTGATGGAGTAGGCCCATAACCCATCCACCAAACATGCATGGGATGCTCCTTCCCTAAACTTATTTCAACTACATAATTTTTGGATACTAACGATGATTGTAAAGGGTTCACATCTCAGGCTTATTGAATTTTAACATATTAAATCAATAATATTAACAATGATTTTTTAAATTATTTGAACTTAAAAATATTGTCTATTTCATAATTTTTTCATCATTATTTAATGTTATTTCACTATTATAAAAACATAAAAATGAAAAATATATTATATCAAAAAACACTCCTTAAACCTAATTAAATGTTGTTGGTTATATTGATCAAACGATTCCAAGATATCTAATTATAACTCTTTGATCCATATAGCTTACCCCATTTAATTGGGTTTAAGGTGCTTTGTAATGATTTGTTTTTCATTAATATTTTTTATATTAATTAAATATCATTAAATAGTAATGATAAGTACATACTCTATCATGTCTAGTATATTCATTCAAAAAACTATTATTCGGTCTCATATGAACATTAACTACATATTTTTCAGCTAACAGAGTGTCCTTATTAATTAGGCTTTATAAAAAATATATGCAAGTTAGAAATAAAAACATTAACTTATAATAATATATTTTAAATAATAGTAGATAAAATACATCCAAGATTTTTATTTGTCTTTAAAAACTATGTGACACAGCGATACGAGGAATGGATTGTTTATCATGATTCACACTATTTTTATAGACAATTCCTATAGAAAAATAGGATCATTAATTATAATTATAATTTTATTTTGTTTATGATTTAATATAATGTAAAATATGAAATTACCTCATGAGATGCATCTCATTTAATATTGGAAAATATATTTTACTACTCACAATAAACATCTTCATGAACTTTATCATAAAATTTTCATGATCTCAAAGAAGTTTTATTGAATTCATTCCAAAATATCCATTTAAAACCTCAACATTTCTTACAAAAAAATTTCAGAGTCCAAGGGCGTAAAGAAGAGTCAGAAGCATCAAAATGAAAAACATCTAGAGTTTAACATAACACTTTTTAATTATATAAATAATTTTATTCATATATTTTAAATTAGTTATCAGTTAATATTAAATCAATAGTACATTTACTAGGTTATCAAAAACTACATTTTCCAAGATGTTGGAATATGCCTCCAATATTTATAATTAATGGGAAAACTCACCATCTCACAAGAAATATTCCCAAGAATATATCAATATATTATGAAAACATCACCTATATCCACCTCAAACTCATCAAATGGAATCATGATCTTGAAATATTTTAGGTCTCATACATCTTTTTTAATCATATTTATGTCTACTTCATTGTTATCATTATCTGTTTCACAAATGAATTTAAATTTTTTAAAATGTAGTGTTTTTTATACAATGACATACGTACCAGTAATAGTAACTCCCCAATATCACCTATATGGAGTGGTGAAAAACTATTTCATCATTGGAGGTGCATTTTAAAGTGGGTCATGAACAACATCATGGAAAACTGTTGTCCCTCTAGAAGTATTTGGTATAATGGAATCACGTAGATCCATTAAAGCTGATGGTTGTGGTGGTTTTCTCTGATATATTGATTGTATAGGATCTTGAAAAAAAATCTCTCAGAAGTCTTGTAATTCAAATTTTTATGAATATATTGAATGTATAAAAAAATTTATAAGAAATTTTTTTTTACAAAAAAGTAAAAAATAGAACAATGTATATATGTACGAAACACTTATAAATATGAAATTGTAATATAGTTTAATTTCCATTTTATACATTAATGAATCTTAATATTCATTTTATTCATTATTATTTGCATCCATTATGATGAGTAATTCATTTTCACCCTCTTCTTCAAGTTCTATTATTTCAATATTGTCTGGAAAAAAACTATTTAGTGTTTTTTGGTTGATGAGGTTCACATTCAAAAAGTAGCAATTGATCTTCATCACCCATATCATAAAAGTATCTCTACTTTAAGGTTAAAACAATACTCCAACCTTCATGTATTTCATTATCCACATAATAAACCATATTCTATTGTGAATCTAAGATAAATGGTTTATGATTTGTACAATCAACAGTGTGGATAGAGTGAGGGATGTTGACAGAAGTAAAATGTAATTAATCTTTCATTATACCCCTATCAATTTTGAACCACTTTTATTTGAATAAGAAAACTAAAAAACTGACCATGATAGTTTAATTTTATTATATAAATCAACTTTTCATAGTATCACACCTCTATAAGTGTAAATACACCACAATTTTGAGTTTTCAAGTCTTTGTCATGATAAATTTTATGAAATATGAAGCTATAAATATTTTTGGCGTTGAATCTCTTAGCCTTCCTTAGCGGACCTCAAGAAAAAAACATCAAATTGTTTGATATTTTGGCTATATTCTCAACATTAATTATCTATACAAGAAGATATATGGTGTTACTTTTAACATAGATAAAATAACTACATGTCAATAATATGAATATGATAATATACTTATCTGATGGGTGAACCATTCAAAAATATCTTTATTAAAAACTTTGGTCAATTCCATCTCATTTCAAGCCTGACCCCTTAGTCTCCTCTTTGTTTGAAATAGAAATTCTTTAACAAATTATCTAAAATAATAATATTTAGTAGAACATATCTATTTAGTTATAGAAACTCCAATTCAGTCAGTGTAAAATTTTAATCCTTTCTAATTGGTCATCCAATAGTTATAAATATTGATTAATAGTTTTTAAAATTAAAATTAGGGGTGATATCATAAACATGTCCAAAGTTATTGAATCTAGTCTCACTCCCATCAAAATACCTAAAAAATAAGTTCAGGCACTCTTCATCAATGTAACCTTCAACAATAGAGCCTTATGGTTGAGCTTTATTCCTCACATATGATTTTTAATGACCAAACAATGTAATGAGAAAAACATATTAAACAGTTTTACACAATTATTTCATAAAATTAAATTCACTAATAAAAAAATATCAATGTACGTATAAATTGTGTACATCCATCAATAGTTTACCAGTCCACCATGTTTAGCTTCTTCAATAAAATTAACAGTCAATTTAATCATGAATATGAATAATGAAAGGGTAAATTACATTTATAAATGAAAATGTGTCAAAGAAATTTTTTATTAAACTTTATCAACCTCACCTAGATTGGGATTTTTTAAAATATCTCTGAAAAAGGTACACAACCCAACTAGACCTATAGTTACTTTCTCAGGTAATGTATTACACAATTTCATTAACAAAAACTTCTATATTATAGTATGTTAGTCATTACGTTTCAATCCATGTAACATTATATATTTTTACTCAATTCACTTTTAAATGTTAATTGAATATACAACAGGCACATTTATATTTTTTAATGTTTTAAGGAATACCTCTTTCTAGTTATTTTTCATTGTAAAAATTGTCCAAGTGTACTTTCCATTACCATTTTCCAACAAACCACAATTTATAATCATTGATTCCAAATCCTTATGAGCATTATGGTCATCATTCTATTTACACTTCACATTAGTCAATGGAAAAATTACATCTTCAGAAATGTTCCAATCGATATACATTATGTCAAGATTATGAGATATCAAATTATACTCCCAATAAAGGGACTTTGAAAAATATACTCAATTTAGTCCACTATTTTATTCTAACTAAATCAAATACCATACCTTAAACCCTTTTCCCACCATCTTTAAACTGATTAAAGTTTCAAAATTCTATAGTTACATTCATTAATTGTCCCAAAATTTATGAACCAGATAATAACTCTTGTATATTTCCCAATTCAATATATCCATTTAATTGTGTCTTGTTAAACCTAAATTTATGAGAAGCATCAAGAAATCAATGATGAAACATAAAACACCAATTTCTACCTTGAGGTAAATTTTTAGGTTCAAAATCAAAAATAAAAATTGGACTAGACAAACATGTATGAGTGTTCAAACAAAATATGTTTCCTAGTCCAGGAAAGTCACTAATTGTTCACATTAAAGAAACATGAATTTCAAATAGTTTTCTTATTGAAGAACCATATTCTTCCACACCCCCATCCCATAATTCTTTCAATTATTTGATTAGTGGTTGAATTTGTATGTCAATTTCATTTCTAGGAATTTTCATTCTATGAATAATAATAAAAAATAATTAAATACGTCTTCCTAAAACACTCTCATTGAGGTAGACTATAGAGGATCAAAATAACTGTCCAAATGATATAATTAATACTTAATGTACCAAGTGGGTTAAAATAATCCCAAATACACATTCCTATGATCTGAAGAGTAATTTGAATATAATGAATCGAAGACCTTCTATGTTGTTTGACACTTTTGGATGTCTCTTAAATTTATTGATTTTATTATCCTAAGCATTCCACTTCATGTCTCATGTAGTCTTATATGACATGAATAATTTTTTCAAAGATGGTTTTAGAAGAAAGTAACACAAAACCATTGTCATATGTTTCTTCTTTTTTTTTTCTTGGCGTTTCATTGATTTTTACTCTCATTTCTATTCAATGAAATTTATCATCTTGTATTACATATTAGGCATTATTCATTATCAGACACTTCTCCATAGTAAAGAATGTAATCCTTAGGGCATGATTGTGTCTTTGTATAATCAAGTCCATGTTTGTTAATGATTTTATTCATCTCATGGAATGATGTAGGGATCTTAGCTTACATAAAAGCATCATGAAGAAATAGTAACGACATAGACATTTCTTTTTCTCTAATTACATAGAGACACTTGATATGGTAAATCTTAATTCGAATGTATAGCTTTTAATGCTTCGCACACCCTTCATATTGTTTTTTTGACTATCTTAAACTAATTAATAAAACTCAATTTTTTGTCCATTGAAGTTTCATGAAATATTAACCTAATCTTGATCAACTAAAGGACCTTTAGATCTATTAAAATCATAGACATTGAATCCTATAAATCAAAATTTATCAATTATCATGTTTCTAATTAAATTCACCTATGGAAGGTAACTTTGTGTCTGGTTAATAGGATAGTCGTTATTTTTAAATTCCATTACATTCTATTCACCATGAAAAATCCATCTTAAATATCAATAAGGAAACAATTTCAACATCAAGTGATCATATTATTCATTTCTATTCAACCATCACTTGAATTTACAATCAAGAGATTGAAATTTTATTCTACCATCCATTTATTGGTTTGAAATTTCATAATTTAAAATTCATCCAAACCCTAGGAATATAGAAGTTTGTTTTGAGGTAAATTAATCTAACACGTATCCATATATATTTGATTTTCACTCTTCTACTTATACATTTATATATAAAGATATAATGTTTAATAAAAAATTTACAATAAATTTTTAACATCACACAATTTTTTCATTTCCCACTGTATGATATTGATTTGATAAAACAAAAATTTAACATGAAAATGATTCAATTCAACATTAAAAATATTAAAAAATGAATAAATATTACCCCACATGATAACAGGATCAAATATCTAGGAAGAAGGTCACTAAGGCAAGGATAGGGAAATAGAAAGTGTGGAGGTCGAGGATATGATCCTCGCAATGTCAGACTCAAATGAAATTAGTGAAAATCTATGAGGGAGGTAGATGTATAGGGAAGTGGGAATAGGTTTAGGTCCTGATACCTATTGGGGGTGATTGTCTCTAGGAAATAGGGAGGAGGTTCAACCTTCTCTGTGAAGACCCATTAAGGGATTTCATTGCAGTCGACATTAAGGGAGGGAGGGTTGGGGTTAGTAGGGATCGACTATCATCAACATGGGAGGGGATTTGGGATTAGTGTTCAACCGATAGGAAGTGGGTATTGAAAGTCAATGGTCATCATCGAGGGAGGGTGTTTGGAATTGAGGGAGGGGGATCATGTGGCTAGTGGTCGAGAATGGTAGGGGGTCAGCGTTGAGGTAGGGGAGTCGAAGTGGTGCTTGGGGGGGTGTCGGTGGGGGAGGCTGGGTAAATAAGGTTTGTTAATGTATTTATAGATTATTATAATAAAAGATTCCTATAAATATAATTATTAGGGGATGTTTTATGAAATAAATGGTATATTTAAAATAATAATAAAAAATAATTATCAGAGGTTTCCAGAACCACTATGAATAAACCTCTACTAAGAGCCCATATTTTTTAGTGTCAGGATATCCTCAGTTTTCCCTGGGTATATATGTTCATAGATCATATCTAGGGTCATTTCCTATGCCTCCATCCTTCATGATCAAGCCTCCATAGACCTTATCGTTCCCTCGGCTAATGATTATTGGTCCTTCCACTTATACAGTGGGAAAAGGATCAGGTGAAGATGATGACATCCAAATTCTGCCTCATATTATTGTGTCATATTAAGAGTATCAGATATGTGAGTTTACAATAGCCGAAGAAGATTTATTCCTAGCTCATCATACTCCACCCAACACACAGATCGATGATCTTAATATAATCATCCCATTCACACAACAAATTGTGGGATAGAGCCACATCATTGATAGTGATTGTACTCATTCAATTATATATTTCCTATTGAATTAAATAATTTGAAACAAGAATGTATTTGATCCCATATATTATTTTCTATCTATTAAATTTAGGAAATTATTTTTACTGTCAACCATTTTTTATTTTTTTAGCCACTGTTTCAATTTTCATTTCTATTTTACTTATAGTTTATATTTTATAATTTCTCAAAGTTGAATAAGTGAAACATATTAAAACTAATTAAATTTTAAGTAGGTAATATTTAATATTATAAAATATAAACTATAAAAATATCTAATTAAAACATTAAATATGGCCTAATTATCTAAAAATTTGTTGAAAATAAAAATAATTTCATCATTATAATGGATGAAAATTAATTTACATGACACAAATATTATTGAATAACAGTTTAATATTTACTATTCAAACAAATATATACACATAAATTATAGTATAATTAAAATATAATTGAAATTTACAAAATTGAATAAATATATAAACAATATGTTAAAATGAAAGGAATGTAAAAATAATAATAAATAAAAATGTAATTGTTTTAAAAAATATATATAGTGTCATTAAAATAAAATTTCAATAATTATTTTTATGAAATTATTTTTATTATAAATTATTTTTTATATGTTCAGTAAGTGTGGAAAATTTCATTAAATTTGTATTTATTATTTATTATTTATAGAATTTCAAAGCCACTTACTTGAAACATTATTATGTTTCATATAGGTGACATTGAAAGTGTATAAATTATAAATTTTAAATACAATATAAATGAAATTTGGTAAACTAAATAATCATATAAAACATAATTACAAATAAAAAATTATTATTATTTTTATAATAAACAAAAAAATTACATGTCACAAACTTTATTTCTTAAAAACATAACATTTACACTTTAAAATATTAATGAACATGATTCTTATTAAGTATTATATTATTAATTAAATTATTGTGAAGTATTATTAATTATGTTATTATAATTAAGTGTTAATAATTACTTTATTAATAAATATTTATTATATTATTAAATATTTGAAATAATTAAAATAATAAATATTAGTAATGATGTAAATAGTATTATTATTAATGTAAATAGTAATGTAGATAACAATATAATTTTAAAATAATATTTATTACATCAGCAATATAAAAATTTTAATTATTCATAACAACAGTATTATTAACAAATTATTTGTATATTTTTGTATCTAAACAAAAAAATAAAAATAAATTCTTATATATTTATTTATATATTTATTTATTTATTTATTAAATGGATTTTTTTTGTATTTGGACAAAGGTGGTATGGTCATTAATGCCTTTATAAAAATTTTTGCAGCAAGGACGACAAGGGAATTCATGCTTTTAAACTAGGGAAAAATTTTCCAAAGGCGTGAATGCCCTTGACGCCATTTTATCATACTTAAAAAAATAACCCTGGATTAATTTTATAATTTATAAAAAACATATATAAAAAATGCTCTTGTACCTTTATATTTTCACCTATTATATCCCTCCTTTTCTTTTATCTTATATTTTTTTCATTGTGAGTTGGATTCAATATCCATTTCTGATTCATTGAATCCATGCACTTGAAATCCATAAATATTCCTTGAAAGAAGTCAATGTGCATACATGCGGAAAAGTAATCTCACTTTGATACCTGTGTTGATATAGATTTTTTAGAATCAAAAGTGGATTTTTAGTAAAAAACCCCATTCATCTCATTCATTAGACATGTTGCGCCATGGCCCTCCTTGTATGGTGTAATCCCTGTTATAGAATAGGCTTTTGACTATTCTAGAAACAGTCATCATCATTCGTAAAAAAGAATCATTGATATAACTACCATTAAAATGGGGCACCTTTTATCAGTTAAAAAAGGGTAAATTAAGGTTTCCATTTATCAAGACTAAAAGTACCACTGATGAAGGGCTTACTGTTGTAGTGTACTATTAAAATTACAACACACTATAATAACAAATACAGGCAAATAAAGGGTATATAAAATTCATAATTTAATTATTATAAAAATTACATCACAAATACAATAAAAACGAAACTATTATAGAAACTTCCAAAATAAAATTGTACATTTACATTAGCAAGTATGACTTACAACAAACATTCAAAAACATCAATGGTTTCATTGAATTTGGCACGTGACCCCCTCTCATGAAAGCCCGTCCATGGTATCAGTTACCAAAGAAACAAACTCAAGTCAAGAAAAATAACCCACTTGTATAATAAATAAATTCTTATGTTATTAATACTATAAGGAAATATATTAATCATAAATATAAAACAATACATTAATAAAATGAAAATTTTAAACTGAAACCATAAAATTTGAGTAATATTGGTCACACTATGTGTCAAAATAAGTGTGGTAGATTTATAAACATCACAAATGAATTATGGATCATTTTTTAAAGTATAAATGCAATATGAATGTGTCATATCAGTTTTGAGTATGACACTTTTTTTACTAAAATAGCATTTTAAACCGAAAACATGCACATTGAGTCTTACCAATCCCATCTTGTGTTGGTTTGCTGTGATACTAATTGCTACATGTCAAAAATGACTTATGATTGGTTATCATAAATTATCATGACAATTTGAGCATATTTTCTCAGTTTTCAATGAGTGACACATGTTTTGAACAAAAAGGTTAATTTTAAGCTGATAATAAAAACTTTGAGTCATACAACGCACACCATGTATCGAAATAAGTTGAAACCAATTATTACACATCTTAAATGATTTATGAATCATTTTCCTGAAGTATAAAAATAATTAGAATTATGTTTGTCAATTTTGAGTATGTCACTTGTCTTTTTTTAAAATGTAAATTTTAAATAAAAAACACACTTGGAGTGATACTGATCATATTGTGAATTTGATGGATGTGTTTATAATTCTTACACATTCCCAATGAATTATTGATTTTTTTCATAAATTATTAAAAAAAATACAAAAGAATTTTATTGGTTTTGATAATGTCACTTTATTCTTTTATGAAAATGTCATTTTAAACTAAAAACATGTACTTTGAGTCATATCGGTCACATCATGAAATGATTTGCCATGAAAACAATTCAAACCTATCAAAAATGATTTATGAATCATTTTCCTATAGTATCATGACAGTTTGTGTGTGTTTTATTATTTTTTAGTGAGTGTAACATGTTATGAGCTAAATTTCCAATTTTAAACTCATAACGGACACTTTGAGTCATACCAGACACACCATGTATTAGATTGAGGTAACACTAATTCCTACACATCACAGATAAATTATGGATCATCTTCTTGAAGTATAAAAACAATATGAATGTTTTTGATCAGTTTTGAGTATATGACATGTTTTTTGAACTAAACTATCATTTTTAAACTGAAAACATGCACATTGAGTCGTACTGGAAATATTCTGTATCAGATTGAGGTTTGGTTGATTCATACATGTCAAAAATGACTTATGAATCATTTTCCTAAATTATTAAAATAATTTGAATGTGTTTTCATCAATTTTGAATGTGTGATGTGTGTTTTGAACTAAAATGTATATTATAAACTAAAAAACATACTTTAATTAATATTGGGAACATTATGTATAAGATTGATGTGAGGTTGATTTAGGTGTTACTGATTCCTTCATGAGCACAAGAATCTCCAAACATGTTACTAGCTCTGTCATACCAGGAACACCATGTATTGGATTGATGTGTGACTGATTCCTACATGTCAAAAATGACTTATTAAGAATTTTAATAAAGTATCAAAACAATCTGAATTTGTTTTATTGATTTTGAGTATTTGATGTGTTTTTTGAACTAAAATGACAATTTTAAATAAATAACCTAAACTTTGAGTCATATTGGGCATATCTTGTATCATATTGAGTTGTGGTTCATCACACTGTGTCTTTTTATTCTTCAATGTATTCAACATGTGGGGTTATCTGACAATATTATTATTTCATAATGTGAAATGTTTAATAAATTATATAAAAAAAAGTGCATCATCATGATTGAATCATCCTCATCAAGTGCATAGTCATAGTACATGAGTGCATTATGAGTGTATCATCCTTATTCATGATATCTATGAAAATTAACAGAATAAGTATCAGATAAAATGATGATAAGATTCATCAAATTAGTAATAGGTCTCCATGATGTCTATATACAGTATGGAACCATGTATTATTCCCATTCATTTTTAAACAAATATACTTTCTCTTATGAATATATGGACTATCGACAGTCCCATTAGTACTAGAAAAATATAAATAAAAAATGATTAGTAAATATTTTAAATGAAATTTTAATTATCATTGGAAATAAATTCCAATATATCCTAGTTTGTTGATGTAATATGATATATTTTATAAATTTAAAAATATAATAACCAGAATAATTGACATTAATTTTTTTTCAAACTATAGAAATACTGAGAAAAAAAGTTTTTTGTTTTGATGTATATTTAGATAATAGAATTTTATTATATATACCCAAATACTTTTTGTGCACATAGACTATCCTCATTCCATGATTTCGATAGGATTTTTTTCTCACAGACAATCCTCATTCCATGATTTTGATGATATTTAAACATCACCCTATTATAACATAACTTTCATTAATGCATAATATAAAATTTAGAAATTCAAGTTTATTTGTAAAATGTTTCATGTAGTGTATTAAAAATTGATAAAATTCATCACATGTTGTCTATTTTTTGGGTATCCATGTATTAAATCTAGAAAATAAATATTTTTAGTATAAAATTTGACTATAATGAGTAACCAATGCAGCCTAAATAAAAAATTGAATAATATATGAAATGAATCAAACTATATTTGATATGATTAAATTTTGGAGTTTTACCCCCACATTGTGGGTATTAATAAGAGTATATCATTTGTACGCTTTCTTTAAATCATTATAGAAAGTTAGAATACTATCCCTTCATATTTCATTAGTTCTAATAAAAATAGTTTTCTAGAAGTGATGTGAGGAATAATGAGTGAAAATTGAAATTAATAGGGTTTTCCCTTTAATTAGTACTAATATATACACCTCCAAAAATTATCAATAGTATTTAGTCATAATTTACATAGTATCTCAACCATTGAAACAAAACTCTTCAAAAGACACCTCATGTATACATTTATAACTAATTCACCTATCCATTCATTCCTGGGGATATAATTTACATTATCAAGACCTATATATTCTATAATGTCCTCTTTTTATATATGTTCTTCAATATCAATTATGGTGGTAACACCACGTGCTAATATCATATTTGTATGAACCTTTAATGTTAGTAAATGTAGATATTAAATAGGTGGGGTAAATTTAATTTAGGGAGGTATTTTAAATTGGTTGGTTGATCCTTTAGATTATTTTTATTCGACCTTATAATTCACACCTGTTCCTATATCTGTTTTTAAACATTCTTCAATTTAGGTCTTTATTCATTTATTGTTAATGATTTTTCATTAGAAATAAATTGGAAATGAATTCCCCCATATTTACATGTATTTTTTCAAAATTTAAAGGAAATTCTATGAATGTTACAATCGATTTCTCAACCATATAAATATCGGAAACATCAAGGGGAATAAATAGCTCAACACTTACTTCGTGAGCTATGTGTATCCATACTCTCACATGAAATATTGGTATTTTTTTAATTGAATATTTAATTTAATATTTTACATAGTACCCCTTATGACAAGGTGATGGGTCTGTAGTGATAGAGATAAATCACAATAATTTTAACCCTATAAAATATTAGTACTGAAAGGGTACTAGTGTATTTCTGATTCACATTTCATAGAAACATATATGAAAATATTTATTAAATCTTTTAATAAAACTCTTTAAGGGGAATGGGTTGCCTCAAAGCTGTTGGCGGTGGGGAGAGAGATTCACATAGTGGTTATCTATATATGTTTTGTTGTCTTTGATTACTTCCCATAACATTTAATGAACACTCTAACTTCCAATTATGTTTTTCTTCTAGAGAAACTAATCATGACTGAAAATCTTCCCTTTTATTATCTTTATCCTCTTATTCATTTATTTTCACAAAATTTTTCTAAGGTGACACCCCAAAACCTACACATCTAACATGGTCATATTGTTCTATCCTCTTTATGTCCACTAGTAGTAGTTGTCCATTCGGTATAGATAATGATAATGATTGTGTCTATGTTAGATAAAATTTTTAAAGAAATAAGTAATCATTATTATGTAATACAGATTTAAATAAGAACAAATTGTTATTATATCATACTTACATATGATTCCCACACTTTTTTCTGTTTTCATATATATATATCCTTTCTTTATCTACATGTTCCTCCTTTCATATCACATGGTGTGAGATATAACTAGATTTTGATTTTGATTTTGATTCGTCAATATACATATAATCAAAAGAACATAATTATATTTTTTTCATATCACAGAAAATTATTATAGTATAGTTAAAATACATACAATGTTTTCATGTAAATTATACCCCATCCTTACTTTACAATAGAGGTGCATTTATTTTTCTACCCCTTGCTTATTTTAAGCACCCCATTTTTATTTCATAAATTAAAAATTCTTAATCAAAGTGATTAATAAATGTATTGATAATAAATTTTTTACCAATCAAAATGTACTTGAAAAGATGTCTCCTCATGATTACCAATAAAAACATACCGTAGTTGTTAGTTTATCAAGTGTGCATACACTTGTAATGGGTTCAGGTTTATTTTACCTTTATCATATTTGAGATTATACTTCATAAGAATTGTCTGAAATACTTTGTGAGCCTTTCCCATGACAATAAAAAATTTATTTGGGATTAATCTACTGTAAATTAAATCTACAAGGTACAATGAAGATTAATTCAACATTTTGGTATATTTTTAGTAAAATTAAAAAATTTATCATAATTTTATCCTAATATCTTCCCATATCAATGTCTAAAAAAAGTTCACAACATTGTTCCAATAATATAAATCAATTATAATACACATGTGAGTGGTGGGACCAATGCAACTAGTAAACGTGGACTTATTGGTGTTAAAATTATGGCCGTAGGAATTCCATCTAACCTTGATTTTGATTCCTTTGTTTCTTGCCTTAATAATTTTTTATAACACTGTCATGAAATGATGATCATGTTTTTTATAGGACACGGATTTTTCACCTGCTACCATTTTTTCATCGTCAATATCATCAATATGTTGTTCATAAATATAGGAAACATCTTAATGTGTAGAAGGTTGATGTTCCTCTACATTGGGAGCACCTGTATATTGAAAAATGAGTTGTTCCTTGAGATTGGGTGCATCAACATGTGAGAAAGTCATTATCTACATAAGTGGTTGAATATTTAATTTAGATAACAAAAATACAAGAGTTAATTTATAATAATATGATATAATGTAATGTATATTACAAAAAAATATAATCTTGTTATTGAACTCTCTTTTTTTAATGGTTGAACATATTTGACCGCTCTATCAAGTATCTGAATCCCTTCACTGTGTACTCCTCTGACATATAAGACCCATTATAAATTTGTTCTATTGAGAAATTATTGTTACATTCTAATGAAAGGGTTATCCTCAATTGAATTAACATCTTACCCTTCATTATTTTTGGTTGATAACAAAACAATTTACCACTTTTGTTTTGTGGAATCTGGAATATAGAATAATTGTACTACCTATGATTCCATTATAAATGGTCAGTATTTGTACCCTTCCTTACTAAAATAAACTTTCATGAATCCCAATTCATCTATCTGAATAATATCCATGTTATCAACCCAATTCATTGAAAAATCAACACGTTAAATGTGGTATAATTCAATCCCCATATTTGTTTGATAAGTCAATGTATGACATATTCAAAAAAAATTAGATTTCTTCCATTTCTTCTATATACATACATCACATTACCTGCAAGTATAACTCTATTATTTTTCATGGTACTTCATTCATCATGTTCATTTGTATAGAAAATATAACCATTAATTGCATTAACATTATAAGATAATACATTCTCACTTGATCATCTATCTAACAATCGATGTTATTCTGACATTGAATATGGATATTTAGTTGACCCATTAAAAATATATTCTCAAAAACATCCTATAAATTTTTGATTATATGTATTTTATATCCATATTTCATCCCTTGATGGATTCAAATGCCAAATAATTACTTTTTGGGTTTCAATATATGGGGTAACCACTAAACTATTATGAAAAATTTAATTGTGGGCTTGATCCCTCTATATAAAATTAATTGTGAAGACATCTATTATAGAAATTTCTCCACCCAATAACTACCAATATTATTTGATTTCGGAAGACCAATTCTTTCCACATTAGAGAGGTTATCGATATAGAATTTAACAGCTTCCTTAGTAAAATATCACTCCACAATACAACCTTCTGGATGACTTTTATTTTGTACATAAGATTTCAAAGTATTCATATACTATTCAATAGTGTACATCCATATATAATATATAGCACAACATAGTCGAATCTATCTTATCAAGTGAACCTTCAAGAGAACCATTATATCAGAGAATTTTGACAGGAAGAACATATCCAATTCATATAATATGAAAACAATTTCATTTTACATGGTTGAAAATTTCTCCAAGCCCATAAATTTTGTAAATATACCTTTAAAAATAAACAGATCATGTTTAATGTATGATGTAAATTCATGGAAAAAATACAATGTAAAGTTACAAACATTAGATATTGTATCAAGGCATTAAAGTCATGTTATTTCAAACCCTTTAATTTTAAATCATTATTCTATATTGTTTTCTTTTTATTTAATGAATACCTCTCTAGAACCATTCCATCATTCAAGAAGTTGAAAAATTGATATCCCTATTTCCTAGAAAGAGTGTAAGCTACAGGAGGAATAAAAGTAAGTTTTCACTCTTCACTTGTGCCAAATCTTCTTGTATTCCCATGTTAATATTTTCTAACCTATCCTTAATTTTTTATTTTTTTTCTAGGTGTGTTTAATAATGTTACAAATACACTATCGTAAACATTTTTTTTCAATATACATAACATTAAGAAAATTCCTAATGTAAAAACAATTATAGTATGGTAATTAAAAAAGAATGATCACTTTTCCCAATAGGTTTTAGTAACATATTTTGAAAACGGTTTACCAAAACTAGAGTTTATATATTTGTTTTTTCCAAATAGTTTATCTCCTATTAGTGAATATAGTATTTTAGGTGTCTTATAAAATTGGTACTTATGTCTTCAGGGTAGAAACATGATGTCCTAGAAACATATTCTTTGATGAATCTTTCAACCTAATTGATTGTGTACCTTGTTAAAAAATGGTACACCCTTGAGTTTCAATAAATAAATACCCTTAAACTTTTACAAAAAACGGATAGTCATTTTTTATCCCATACAACATGGATCTGAATGTGAAATTTACATTTTTGTATGTATCAAACAACCTAAAACCTGAATCCCACAATAATTTGAAATCTTCAATAAATGAAGGAAAATAAACATCAAAATCATTACCTAGTTGTTTTGGTCCTGACATAAGAAGGGATTACATAATGTATTTTCATTTCATGCATAACCATGGTGGTAAGATATAATATACCAACATAACTATCCATAAAATGTGAGTGCTTATTTGAAACCTAATAGGATTAAATCCATATGTAGATAGTTCAATACAAATGTTTCTTAGATATTTTCCAAATAAAAGATATTCATAATCAATTATCTACCACTGAGAGTCTTTCCGGTGACAAATTTTCTCATCATTATTTCTTGTATTTTTTTTACATTAGTTTTATTACAGCATCCCCACATCCATATATGATCTTAAACTTTATAATACTTTTTAAGTACCATACAACTTTCTTAGGACCTAATTCATCTATCTTATATCGATAAGAACGACACTTTATGGAATTTTCTAAGTAACTTGTGATCCTTGTGAAATAGTATAAAATCATTTGGAAAGTCATGTATTCTTTTAGAGATCATACACAATGAAAATAACATTAGTTTATCATCATATCTTCAAAAAGGAATCACATTATATTTTTGGAGAATATCATTCAATACATAAAGTAGTTCAATAATACTGGTTTCACTCTATATGTTTCCAAATTTTAAAGTGTAAAAGATCAGTATGGATAAAAACATTGTATGTTTGGTACAACCATCGTATAATGTCGTCTATGTATAACTCTTTAACTTCTAATTTTTTTTATTAAAATCAATAAGTATATATTAAAATGTCATTGTCATTTAATCAATAAGATCTTCATCATTGTTCACACCTATAATCACATCCTCAATATAGTCTTCATCATGGTCCACATTTTTAATTATATCAGATGATCCATAAAACACATTAATGTCCAAGTCACTAGCTATATTCAACTTTTCCTCATTTTTATTCCAAAATTTATAACTTATATATATTCCATGATAGATCAAGTGTTCTTCCAACACTTCTGTACTAATTAGTCTTTAATAAAATCAACATAAACATGGACAGAATATTTGATAAGATTTCTATGCATGGTCTATTGAAAACTTCATGATCAATTTCACTCTATTATCATACTCTTTTGTCATTAAATCTTTATCTATATTTTTTCTATTAATATCCATTCTATTTGATTCAGTAATATTAATATTTAAATAAATAAACAATGCATTAATATATTTCATATAAAAAGTTCATCTTATAATTAAAAAACTAGTGTTTTGAAATATTATTAATGGTACTACTTTTAAAGACATAAATTGGTTTATGGATGGTCATTAATTTACTAATGTGGGTTATAATTATTAATTTAAATATTATAAAAACTAAATATATTATATATTGCACTTATTCGGTCCCCAAGAGTGACTAATCCCCAAACAAATACCAACATATAGGTGATAAACATATGGCCTTTAATACAAATATTAAAAACTAGATATATATATCAATTCATGATAACTATTTTTATAAACAAAATTATAATTGGTCAGGTTTAAAATTTTCTCTCTCAGGGTTTGGAAAAATATTCTTTCCATATTTTGGTTTACAGAAAAGAAAATAATATTGAATGAAGATACTATAATGGTCTCTAAAATAAAATACACAAGGTAATGACATGTTCTAAAAAGAAATTATTGGTTTAATACAATAAATTTGGAGGCATACTTGGTAGAAGATGGTTAGAACTATTTGATTTTAATCCTTTCGAGAAGCAGGGATACTTGAATCTTTGATCTAATTACCACTTGTGCAGCACAAAAACTCTGCCTACTTATCATTTTTAGTAGCCACAAAACATGATAAGTGGACATGGTTTTTGAAGTGCATGGATAGGATCTCTATGCAATCATAGTGAGATATATTATCATGGCCCATCCATCAGGGGCCGTGTTGTGACAACACCAAGCCCACCTCGGATTGGCCAGGGGATGGAGGCTACCACCGAGTAGCCATATCCCATAAATGGGAGGAATTTTCCTATGAACCTATACACATGCACTGAATTGAAAGCCACAGGGAATAAGAGTGAAAACTCTAAGTAAAGAAAATTCATGCATACCACTACAACCCAACAATAGAGTATGGCACAAAGTAAAGCATTAAAGTACAATCGGGATAGAATATAATCCCACTAAAAGAAAGAAAAATGCAAAGAACGACCTACAAAAAAGGACACTGAAGCTACTGTTGGAAGCTATAGAAATCACCTCAGCTCATCTGATCTCACAAGGCATCGCCTGGTCCTGGTCATGGTCCATCTAGAACTCCACCAAATCATCATTCAACTGAAAAATATAAAACACATGCAGGAAAATCCCGTTCAGTGGTGAGTAAAACAATACTCAAAAGGGGTCTTGAAAAACACAAAGTAAAATACCACAAAGTAAACGCCACTAAAAAGGTATAATAATCTCCACACAGATATATGTCATCAACACATATAACAAGAACATCCAGGTATACTCGCAAAGGATTATAAGATGCAACATCTCGTCCACTGCCATCCATATGGTTCAATGTATAGCATGCTCAATTTCGGGAGATCCCACTCCTCGAGTTATCTAATAGTAACCACATAGAGAAAGTCTATCGAATGTATCTGAGAGAACATCTAGTCTCGATACTTCATGAAGTTTTCTTGAGACATCCAGTCTCACTAAGACAAGAAGTCTCGATATCACATCCAATCCTTGGTCACAATATTTTTTTCGAGGCATGCTCATCTCATGAGGACTCGGTCATTGAGCTAACAATTCATCCGAGACATTCTCAAAGAGGTCCCACTTCCTTGGGCCCCGCCCATAGAAAATACACTAAGAACTACCAAAATTAAACTACTTCAGTCATAACCCTGAATATCTTATAATGCTGAGGGACTCATCCCGGATTAGTTACTAAGGTCTGTCGGGCCAATGAGGTTCGCTCATCTGTTGGGACACTGAGGTCCACTCATCTGTCGGGACACTAAGGTCTCCTCTTATTCTACTCCACTGAGGTACACTCATCTATCAGGACACTGAGGTCTTCTCATCAGTCGGGCCACTGATTTTTTCTCGTCTCTCTGGACACTATGTTATGGTCATCTCCCAGACCACTGAGGTCTGCTCATCTCCTAGGACACTAAGGTTCGCTCGTCTCCCAAGAAAATAAGTTCCACTCATCTATTGGGCCACTGAGGTCCACTCGTCTACTGGGTCACTGTGGCTTGATCCTCTATTGGGCCACTAAGTTCGGCTTGCCACTACCTTCTCATTACAACCAGTTATAGGATTTATACTCGTAGCAAGCATGATTCTAAGATACTATACCCCTCAAGACTTCAGATATTTCTCATCCTTTCTAGAAATTTACATATAGAATTAAAAAAGGACCGTATCATCACAAAAGTCCCAACTCTGCAAACATCTTTTCAAACGGACCTACAGTTAGGAAGTTATACCTGTTTTACAGAAAATGGGCTGGTGGGGTCCAGGTTCGGTCCAACCCGGTCCGGCTAACTGTGATGTAGGTCATCCTCCTGTAGACCTAGACATGGAATAGCTGTTTTCCTGATTTTTCACACAGTCGGAATGGTTTTCCACCAGCCTCGGCACGCCCGCGGCTTGAGCCACAGGTCTAGGTCATCGCCACGGTCGAAGCTGCACCCTCCTCCACTTGGATAGCCACTTCCATGGCGCGTTGAATGGGATTTTCTGTGGGCCATCAAATATACATCTATGGTATTTTATTCAATCTATAAGAACTTTTGTGACCCTCATGTCACATTATTCATTTCCCTGGGTTTTAAATCACGTCGTGACCCACTTCGCAGAACAATGCTTGAATGGTGTATCTCCCGCACCACCTCGTCCTATTCTCCACCACTATCATCGCACCTCTATCATGCCACCGTGAGGCTGGATATTTGATTAGGGATCATTGCGCTATGAAACGGGTGCAGAATAATCAATTGTTCATTAACCCATGAAGAACGCAAAAAATGTGGGGGAGAAAGGCACATAAAATACACGAGGATCGAACCTCGGTCATTTGATTCTTCCAGCCTTGATCCAATCCATTTGAAGGGTCAATAAAATAAATTCAATTTCAATTCCCCTGAAATCATCCTACAATCAGGAACCTCCAGCAAGAATGATCAGACCATGGGTCAACATGTTTGTGGGTTGATCCACAATCATTGTTTAAATCCAAGAACGGGGAAATATGTGATTTAAATTACAACCCCTACCTCAAGGATGGATCCTTCAATAGAGAATATTAGATTCTCACCACCATCATTCGTCATTCCTTGATTCTCAACCCGTCATCGTCGATGATTCTTCATTCGTCACCATTCTTCACTTGGCAATGGAAATCCTTAAAAGGTTCTGAGCAATTCTATATCTCTACCAACGATCCCGTATTCAGTTAATCCATTAAATAGAGGAAACATGTTTCATCATTTTTGTTACTCAGAGTCGCAACATCATTACGATATTTCATTTCTGAAATAGAGTTTTTGTATGCTTTGGCTTCAACGTCGTTGAGTTATAGTGAAACTTAAATTTGAATAAAATAAACTTCCCATGTTTATTTTATTTTCTTCAAGTAACATTATTTTAAAAATCTCGAAAATAACATTTTTACCTCAACCCATGTCAGTCGAGGTTAAGTTTTTCTTAAGGAAACAATCTCATGAAGAACTCAACTATGGTCCAAGATTTTTAATCTGAGTTACCGTTTTGGAGTTATGAAGATTCAAGAATAAAATAATTTTTTTATATAATTTTTTTTACTTACACTTACATCTCAAAAACCAAATTTTATAGTTGGCCCACGTCGACCAATGTTAGCCACCACCTAAGGATAGAATGTCCTCACAAACTCAACAGTAGTCTTAGATTTTTAATCTGAGTTACCATTCATCAGTTATATGGAATTGAAAAATAAAATAATCTTATTTAGTTATTTTATTTATTGTAATGCCATTTTTGGGTTTTCTCACTAGAGACCCGCGCCAAATAAACTTAAGTTGTGCCTAGGGTAAACCCACTGCCTTGGATGCAACAGTGCCATCAAATTTCAGTTCTGGGAACCCGTTTAAGAGTTATTCCAATTTTTAGGAACACTTCTCAAGTGTGCTGTTAAAAAACATTACATTTTTGACAGATCATTCTGGTCACTCCAGGCCACAGAATCGCTCGTCGTATCAACTCCGGGTCTCAAAATGTTTCTTAGAATTGTCTAAAAATAGAATCGGGAAAATTCGATCCATTAGATATATGATGAATGAGTGAAAATGAATTTGAATAAGAGGGATAGGGTGAACGAATAATGGCTTGAGGAAAGAGAGATTGGGTTGAGAATCAATGAGGTAGATAGAGAACAAATAAGATAACTTAATTACACACTGTTCAAACCATTTAAGAAAATTGAAAACAAAAAAAGATCATTGAGGGGACAGAAATGGATCACAATTGATCACATAACTTTATTTTAATATATAATTACAATTTGAAAACAAAGAAATTAGAAAAATATTAAAATAAAACAAATATGTTAATATAAATTATAAATTTTAAAAAAATGTTTAAACAAAGAGATGGTTGTGATTTAATTTTCTCTTTATTTTATTTCATAGTGAAATTTAGTAAAAGAAATTAAATGATTGTAATTTCCCTCTATCTTTTTTGGAGACAATTTATAATAGTAAAGAATTTTTTTAAATATTAAAAAATAACCATTATTAAAAATATATTTTTCTGGTACTGAATTATTCCACATAAAAAATGTTATAATTTTAAATTGTATCTTATATTTTTAAATATTATATATATATATATATACATATGTTTTAAAATATATTTATACAATTTTAAATTTCTTTATTTATAATTTTTTTTATATAATTATATATATATACATATTTATTTATTTATTTATTTATAAATATATTTATTTATATATAATTATATAAATATGAATTCATAAATATATTTTTATAAAATAAATTTATAATTATATAAATATATTTTTTAAAATATATTAAACACATATTTAAAAATATATTTATAATTTTTTATTGTTTTTAAATTACGTTGAAAAAAATATGTATATACCCATAATCAAAATTATTTATATAAAGATAATTATTTATAATAAAAATTATTTATACACACATAATCAGAAATATTTACATACATATAATCAAAATTATAAATTCAAGGTAAAAAATATTTATAAATTATTTATGTAAATAATTAATTCAAAATTATTAATTCAATATAATAAAAATTATTAATTAAAAATTATGATATGAAAAATAATTATTAATTCAAAATAATTATTAATTCAAAATAACTTATATAAATTATTAATTCATGATAATCAAAATAATTTATAATTGAAATTACCTATAATCAAAATTATTTATAAATTATTTATAATTATTTATATTCACATAATCAAAATTATTAATAATTGTTTTTTTATTATTACTTATAAATTATATTAGAGTTATACAAATAATATTTACAAATTAAGTTTAACAAAATATTCATATACACATAGAAAAAAATTATCAGTATTAATAATCACAAAGTTAATAATTTATTTAAATATTAATTTAAGAAAACATTAAATAAAATATGCATATAGGGTAATGTCAACAACCCATGTCAATAATTTTAAACAGTTCAAAACACATAAACAATTGGTTTGAAAATAATTTGGTTTAAAGAACACATTTAAAATGCTTAAGCATGTGCTCTCCACTCCTTTCAAAAACAAATACATACTTTATGATCCGTTATGTAAGTTTTTCAAAACCTTGGATCAAAAATAAATTGATACAAAATGTATGTTTAGAAATTCAAGGTGGCATCAAGAGACACATTGAAAAATTCACAATCTTTTCTACAAACCACTTAAGTATTTTTAAAAGAACATGTTATAGAATCCAATTCTAAGACAAGGGTTGAAAGCGTTTAAAAACCACTATTTTCTCCTCTTGGACTATTATATATGAATAAAATTAATAAATAAACACTAAAAAACTAAAATTCAATGGAATATAATATAATGTGACATCACAGAAAAACCATCCTCAATTCAATGTAAAACTGTCCAGAATTCCTCATTTACCGTAGAAAATAATCTAATAAGCCAAGAATGAAGGGATTACGTTCGGTTAAATGAATAGAATTTCAATGAAAAAAGATGAGCATTTTTGGAGGGGTCAACCAACATAGATTTGATCGGTTTTATTTCATATGATGATGTATAGTGGGATAGAAATTGGATTAGGTGTATAGTTTAGATTGTGATTAAAGAGGAGTATAAATAATCACATACCTTAACTTTTAAGAGGATTCATTCATTGAGAATTTCGATGAAGAACAATGGTAGTGATTTGCTTTTGTGAGAGCTTGAATGGAAGGAGTAAGGAGGAGTCTATTATGGTCCTATTTTAATGATCAGGAATTCTTTTACCAGTGCTTTCAAAAAACCGCTGATAAAGAGTGGTTTTACCCATGCTAAAATAATAAGCGCTAATAAAAAAGACCTTTATCGGTGTTTTTTAGCACTGATAAAGACCTAATTTTAATAATATAATAAATATAATTATAAATAAATATTTAAATAATTAAATATATGTATTTATGAATATAAATATAAATATATATTTTTATTATTTAAATATATTTATTATAGTTTTATAATTATTTAAATACAAACTAATTTACTTATAATTATAATTATATATACCTATATTTTAAAATATTTTCATATAATTATAAATATATTTATATAATTATATATAACTTTATATATTTATTAATAAATAAATTTATACAATTATAAATATAATAAATATATTTATTGTAATTTTATAGATATAAAAATAGAGGAAAATGACAGGGAGCTACTGGCGATCTATAGAGATCCCGATAGTCATGGTCATCTAAGAAGCCTATATCATTTCTAATATGTGCTGAATCACCATGTCTAACGTCAGGGGATGATCTATAAGGATCATGGTGGAGAAACTTCAAATGAATTTTCATCATTCTCTTTCTTTTTGAGGGGATCCTTCACTTTCTTAAGGATCGTGCTTCGCAACAGATATTTAGAAAAGGTAATACTACCCATTTTTTGGATTTTGATGGGGTTGTTAGTGAGCAGATCAAGATTTGTAAATACTCCTTCATTATTCTAATTTCTTTGTTGAAGGACTTGAAACCATGTAAAGTCATTGTCCTAATTTCTTAATCACGTTCAATTTGGGTTTTTTTCTAATTTCATGTGTGTATCCCTTAGTCATGGTTTATTCCACATTCTTTTTCCTTTTATTGAATAGAATGTCATAGCCCGAAGTGTGCATTAATTCAACCTCCGGTTGCATGTCCTCATGATTCGTGATTGGAGTTTGAGTTTTATCTTTAATGCATTTAAGGAAACTCGTGTACATGTCTGGTTCAAAATCTATGGCCTAAATTGGGTCCTATAGAATCAAAAAAAAATTCTTTGACAATGCTTTGGTGATTGGAATTCCAATTTGAATGGACATTGCTGCATAAAAGTTTAGTTTAACTACATTGAAAGGGTATTGGTTGAGATAGATCTATGTTATTCCTTAATTGATCGAGTGGTTCTTTACACTCCATTAGATGAGGTTACCCTTAAAATTGAGAATTAAAAGACACCCCCTTTTGGGATTTACTTTTTATTATTGGGAATTTGATATCTAACTGTACGGGTAATATTGTTTTTTCTAATTTCCATAGTAATGTCCACAAATTTATCCATTTCTAAATAAGAAATAATTATGAGACTCTTAAGTCTTCTTACCATCCTAATATTCAAGGTAGTGATGTTGTTGTGCATACTTCTAAAGTTGAAATCAAAAGGCCTCCAGAGGTACATAATTATATTTTTGTTGAAGGATCTTATTTGTAGAATACATTTATAAATTTTGATGGTTTTTCCAAGATGGAAGAGGTTTCAAGGATCTCCTATAAGTCTGATCTCCCCCTCCCCTGTGATGAAATATGGTCAGTGAATTCTGATGACCTTTAGAAATATAATAAGCCTAAAATTACTTGATATGACCTATTTAATCATGATAAATTACAAAAAGGATCAATGGAAGAGCATGTTGTTGAGGAATATGATAAAAAGAAGACTACTAAGTAATCCTTTTTACATGAAGATGTGGATTTAAATTTTTTGTATGAACAAAAATTGATTGCCTCCAAGGGTCATAAAGGCAAAGCCAAAGTTGATGCACCAACTTCAATGAAATAAAAAACCAAAACTTTTTCATTTTTATTGGAATAAGGAAAAATATAAAAGTGTTTCTAAGAATCTAAAAATTTAAAGTGAAGGAAATTCAGTCTAATGACTCTCAAACTTTTGAAATTTAAATTCGTTCTTTAGATAAAATATAGGATTTGGAAATTCAAAGGTTATTTTTCCTCCCTCTACTGGTAAGGAGGATGGGTCAATCTATTTTGTGAGACAACAAGTAATATCAGTTGTCTTAAATGACAAGGAAAAATAATTGGAAACTGTTAATCATAAAAATAAAAAGGATGAACCATATGTTAACATTGTAATGTAATCAAGGTTGAATAATTCTGAATTTATTAGTAAAAATTTTCTATGTTATTAAAATACCCTCAGACATCAGACTATGGATTCTGAATCTGATGGAATACATACCCCTACTACCTCTTTTTCAACAGGTAATATGTCTGGCCTCATAACCTACTCAGGAAAGTGGATTCTAGTCTGGTGATGTTTCACTCCCCTTGGGTGAATATGAGGTAGGGAGTGATATAGCTTCTCTCTCTTATTTTTTACAGATTGTTAAAGATAATTCACTTTCAAGGGGTATTACCCCTAACAATTTTGATATGATTACCTCCAGAAGATGTTAAAAGGATGTGCAAAGTATTAATTTTGTTCTTGGAGAAAAAATAATAATAGAAGTTATTGATGATGGACTCTCTGATTATGGAGGTGGGTTGTGGTTGCAGGTTAAAACATAGTGAACAGGGTGACATCCTCATTATTGGGGTGGACGCGTCTCTCACCATCACATGAGTACTGGATATCAAGCTACATGTTTCTACTATCCACTATTTTTAATTATTTTTTAGTGGATATTATATTCTTTGTATGTTATCCCACTATTTTATTTAAATTATTTAATAAAGGGGTCGTTGAGCCTCAACCATTTAAAAAAATGCATTATAGATTTTTAATTATTAAAATATATATATATTTATAATTATAATTATAAATAAATATATTTAAAAATATTTTTATATAATTATAAATATTTGAATATAATTATATATATATTTAATTATATACCAAAAATATTCAGGGCTGAGCATACTCAACCCTAGAAATTATTACTGAAAATTAAAATGTAGACATAATAATAATCAACATGTGGTACAAAAAAATAATACTAAATCAGAGAAATAGAAAAGAACCACCACCCAAACATAATGATAGTCCAAAGACCCACAAAAAAAGACACATAGCTCCAAATCATCTCATCTGAGTAAAAAACCCACTCAAAATGTTGTACTCCAATAGAGACAGATGTCACCAGTCTCTACTGCCATCCTAATAGATACCTACATTGCATCCTGAGGTCCACCCCACATCCCGAAGTCTCCCTCCTTCATTCCAAGATAATCACACCTTGAACAGATCCTTGCATCCCAATCATGAAGTTGATGCTCCGATGTATCATGATCGATGTACCGCCTGTGTCTTTCCGTCGTTGTCATGCGCCACACTAGCCGCTCCATCTGGCCCTATTTGTCAGTAACACACCTTTTATAAGAAACTGCATCAGGTGTTCCCACATCATCTGATCCTGCATCAGTTGATCCCACATCATCCAACACAAAAATTCAATTCCAGATCATGCTTTACAGCCTCATCCTGAGGCAGGCCTCACCGGAGCTCATAGCTAATGCCCAAGCACCCATCATGTCAATCACCACTACAGACGGACTCCCAATGCTACCGGTATCCCATATTTAGGGTAGTCTGGTCGTCGCCAGAAAATGCAACTGAAAATAACTCGCCATGGGAAGAAACCCCTACCCGAATGGCCTGAAGGCCTTCATTTTTATTAATTTTTATAACCCCCCTTTCAAGGAATGAGGGGTAACCCTTACAATCTCGTAAGATCAGAGATTACGAGGCCCGTAGCCTTAGGAGATTACATGACCCGAAGGTCTTATGGAATTCAACCAGACTATCTATAGGAACTTTCCCTCCCCAGCATCTTTGTCATGATAGTAGCTCTCCACCTTTTCATGGCCATCTGGCTAAGCTTCCCGTGCAAGCATAGGCTGGTACCGATGGCATAGCCATACCCTCTTATTCTAATAATCCATTTGGTTCTGCTCTTGTGAGTGCACCTATCTTTAAATCCTCATTTGGGGATGCTCCTTATTTGTAGTGTGTCTTGGGAAACTGTATGTGGCCCGAGGGCCTTGAGGTGGCCCGAGGGCCTTAAAGGTGGCCCGAAAGCCATACTGACCAGAAGACCTAGGTGGCCCGAAAGCCTTAAGGACTCCAAGCCCAAACCGGTGGCTCAAGGTGAATAGTTAAAGCTGCTACAGTTCTGAACAATACCTGCTACAGTAACTACTACAATTCCTGCTACAGTACCCACACAGTGTACAGTTCTACTACAGTACTTGTACAGTGTACAGTTCTGTTACAGTACCCACACAGTGTACAGTACTACTGCATTGCTGCTGTAGTACCTCGGAAATAATCCTCTACCTGGTTTTGAACCTGGGTCTTGTGGATGCACTTCAGGATACCTCACCAACATGGCTCAGGCTCATGTGCGGAATAAATCCCTACTCGCCCATCCTGTTAATGACATCAGATACTGGTATAGTCTTACATAACTTAATCAAAACTTCCCAAGTTACCAACATACATGATTTTGAATTTCCAAACTTCCAACTCTGAGATTCAATCAGTAGGAGCCCGATTTCATCATGACTCTCTCTTTCAGATTTGATCTGACAATACAAGATGTTATAGGCCACAAACATCTCATAGTGCCAACAATTTCAACTTCAAAAATATTAAATTAGAAATCACCATTAAAATGTAGAGAGAGTCTCTCGATCAATGAGAGATAAATTATCCATCTCTTTATATCCTTTCATTAAGTATATATATAAATTTATTAATATATATAACTATAAATATAATAAATATATTTTTTATTAAATAAATTTATTATAATTATATAATTATATATATACATATAATTATAATTATAAATATATATATATATAAATACATGTATATAATTATAAATATATCTGTATATTTATATATATATATATAATTATAGATAAATTTATTAATATATATGTTTATATAATTATAAAAACAATATATATTTTTTATTTAAATTGATTAATTCTGATGGATATGATGAATTTTATATGTTAATTTAGTATGAAAAATTCTATCGGTATTGTTTGGATTACAAATCATTGGGTAAAATTTGTTGAATTGAAAAAGGTTTACAATTTTCTCCTACTGTTTTTCTAGAGGTCATGATGAGTTTTAATGTTTTAAGAAATCCAAGAATCCATCTGGGTTCAATTCTCAATTTGTTGTGCAGGGAAAGACCTAGAAAGGAGGATGTTTTCCAAGAGGCCCTTTATTTGATACTAATTTTTTCTACAGATGGATTCCCTAAAATAGATAAGGTCTTTCATGATCAGAACAACGCAATTAAATCCTCTTCTTATGTTGAAGCGGCATGGGTTTATGTAAGCCTTGTGGATATTCACCCCTATGAATTGGCTTCTTAGAAGCTTGTTGATGATAATAATTTGGCTATCAAGGAAGAACATTATGTTATCCAATCAGCAGGTGTGGATAGTGAGAAGTAGTCCCCATGCATATAGAATTCATGGGTGGTAATTTCTGGTGAAGTGGACACTGATTAGGTGTCTTCCAATGATGTACTGAGTAGAAATACTGATTTAATACTTGAAAATGATGACTTATAAGATGGTCAATCTAAATTGGAGTCTGATGTTCAGAAGCAGGTGGATAAAGAATTTGGGCAGGAGTGCTCCTCAGACATGGCCACAAGATAAGGGAAAAAAGTTTGAGGTAGTTTCCTCTAATAAATTCATGGAGAATAGTTATTATATAGATCAACATCCAAAATAAATTGACAGACACTTAGGGTAATAATATCCTCATTGAAGCTAATGGTTTCAAAATTTTCAGTCACAGAACAACCATCTCACTCGGTCGTTCAACTAAGTCTGGACAAACAAACGAACAGGGGGAGAAGGAAATCTTGGAACCCCCAAAGGAAGGAATGGTGTTGAGCGAGCGGCCCTCTACCATTAACATTGTTGGAATTTTGAATCACTCTCTATAGAGGGTGAAAGGGAATATAAATGTTTCCCATTACATTTTTATTACTCCACCAGGATTTAGAAATCATTGTTTTAGTATTCTTGATATCTTAAATAAATCTAATAGAAAATGTATTTCCTTGAGGAATTTGGAAATGCTCATGGATTTATCCCAGTTGAAGGAAAATCCTCATGCACTGAGACTATCAAGGTAAGGTGTAATTTTTATCTAAAGGTATCATAGGGCTTAGGTCCAGTTTGAGAATAGGATCCTCAGACCCTTGAGGATCCCACCCCACACTCCTGGAAATCATGCTTTTCCCAACACTTGTATACCAATGGTTCTTTTGAACCGTTTGTATAGGTGATATTTACCAACTATTTGCATAAACCGTTAGTAAATATCTGTAAAAATTGATTTTTCCCAATGGTTTCATCAAACCATTGGGAAAAATGGGGAAAAAGTGTTTTCCCAATGGTTTGTGAAACCATTGGGAATGATGAAGACTCATATACCAACAGTTTCATTGAAACTGTTGGGTATAATGATAATGAAGAGGTTTTTCCCAACAGTTTTTTGAAACCGTTGGGATATCCTAATTTTCCCAATGGTTTTTTAAAACTGTTGGGAAAGAAAATCCCCAAATATCATCTATTTGCAACTCTAGACATCTCAAAAAAATTTCCATAACCGAGAGTTGGGTGTACCCTCTCGAAATGTTTTCCCTATAACTCAACCGTCTGGAAGGTTTGCCTCTAAATCTCGACGCAAACGCTACTTCCCAAAACAATAGGTCTGTTTTCCAAATATTTTCTCTTCCCATTTAAATCGATATGTGTGAGTTCATTTATTTTATATTTGTTCTTCCCATTTAAATCGGTACGCGTGTGTTAATTTATTTTAGATTTGTTTCATTCTATTTTGGTGCAATCTAGTGTGTATTTTGATCCCCTTAAGAAAATAAGGCAAATATAATTTTAGGTTACGGTTAGAACCCTACTTTCCAACCTACTCTAGAGGGTTCTAACACTAATTTCTAACAGGACATCTATCTTTGATTCAAGTAAGTCTTGTTCTTCCATTCTAAATCGGTAGGTGTTCCTTCAATAATTTTAGATTTTTTTGTTCCATTTTTCTGCAATGTATTGTGTATTTTTATTCCCTTATGAACAAAATCAATATATCATTTTAGGTTACAGTTTTGTTGTGATTTATATGTATAGAATAATTTTGGCTGATATTGAAGAGGTCAATATGATCCTGAGTTATTTTATCCTTGGTTTATTTTAAATTTAAGGACTATTGACTTGATTTCGTTGCTTAGCCATAAATACAGTTAGGGCTGTCTAGGTGGGTTGGGGGGTTGGGTTTTCCAAGTGGGGTGTGGGGGGTAGGGGTGTTCAGGTGGGGTGGGAGGCTAGTTTTTCCATGTGGGGTGGGGGTAGGGCTGTCCATGTGGGGTGGGGGGGGGATGGGTTGTCCAAGTGGGTTGGGGGTAGGGTTGTCCAAGTGGGGTGGGGGAGGGGTTGGGTTGTCCAATTGGGGTGGGGGTAGGGCTGTCCAAGTGGGGTGGGTTTGGGGTGGGGGTAGGGCTATACAAGTAGGGTGGGGGTAGGGATGTCCAAGTGGGGTGGGGGAGGGGTTGTCTACGTAGGGTGGGGGAGGGGGCTGGGTTGTCCAAATGGGGTGGGGGTAGGGCTGTTTGGGGAGGGGGAGGGTGTGAAGGTGGGGGGGGGCTGGGTTATCCATGTGGGTTGGGGGTAAGTGTCAACCCAACCTCAATCTGAGGCACAGAGTGGCATACACCACTCGAAGTGTCTCTCTATAGTTTAAAATGGACTTCATTTTAATTGAAAACAAAAACTGACATACAGTAAACCATCCAAATGCATTCGGATTATATTGAAACATTAGGACAATGATCTCTGGGTCATATGTGACGTGTAAAATTCAACCATGCCTCAATCCATGTATCAGTGTGGCCGAGATCACTCTAAGTGTCTCTCTTTTGTTTGAAATGGACAACATTTTAAGTACATAAAGAAAACTGACCAAACGGATTCTGATTGTGTTGATACTTTAGCACAATGATCCATGGGTCATATATGACATGCAAGAGTCAACCCCGCCTCAATCCAAGGCTCGGTGTGGCCTGCACCACTCAAAGTGTCTCTCTTTAGTTTAAAATGGACTTCATTTTAAGTGAAAACAACAACTGACATACGGAAAACCGACCAAACGCATTCAAATTCTATTGACCCTTTAGTACAATGATCCATGGGTAATTTTTGACATGTATGAGTCAACTTCTCCTCAATCTGAGGCATGGTGTGGCCGGATCCACTCAAATTGTCTCTCTTTCATTTAAAATAGACTTCATTTTAAGTGAAAACAAAAAATGACATATGGAAAACTGACCAAATGCATTCAGATTCTATTGAAACTTTAGGAAAATGATCCATGGGTCATATGTGACGTGTAAGAGTCAAACCAACCACAATATGAGGCCTGGTGTGGCCTCCAACAATCGAAGTGTCTCTCTATAGTTTAAAACGGACTTCATTTTAATCGAAAACAAAAACTGTCATACGGAAAACTGACCAACTACATTCAGATTCTATTAAAACGTTATGAAAACATTCCATGAGTCATTTGTGATGTGTATGAGTCAACCCCGTCTCAATCCGAGGCCAGGTGTGGCTAGCACCACAAAAAGTGTCTCATGTTTATTTGAAATAGATAACATTTTAAATGAAAACAACAACTGACATACGGAAAAAAGAATAAACGCATTCGGATTCAGTTGAAACTTTAGGAAAATGATCCATGGGTCATATGTGACATGTACATGTTAACCCGGCCTAAATATGAGGCGTGGAGTGGCCGACACCACTCAAAGTGTCTCTCTATAGTTTAAATGGACTTCATTTTAATTGAAAACAACAACTGACATACGGTAATCCAACCAAACACATTCAGATTCTATTGAAACTTTCGGACAACGATCCATTGGTCATATGTGACGTGTTAGAGTTAACTGAGCCTCAATCCGAGTGGCAGTGTGAAAGGGATCACTCTAAGTCACTCTCTTTTGTTTAAAATCGACAACATTTTGAGTACATATGAAAAACCAACCAAATGGATTCGGATTGTGTTGATACTTTAGTACAACGATCCATGGGTCATATATGATGTGTAAGAGTCAACCCTGCATCAATATGAGGTGTGTTGTGGCTGGAACCACTCAAAGTGTCTCTTTTTAGTATAAAATGGACTTCATTTTAAGTGAAAACAACAACTTACATACGGAAAACTGACCAAACGCATTCATATTCTTTGGAACCTTTAGTACAATGATACATGGGTCATTTTTGAAATTTATGGGTCAACCACTCCTCAATCCAAAGAATTGTGTGGCCGGAACCACTCAAATTGTCTCTCTTTCGTTTACAATAGACTTCATTTTAAGTGAAAACAAAAAATGAGATACGGAAAACCAAACAAATTCATTCGGATTCCATTGAAACATTAGGACAAAGATCCATGGGTCATATGTGACCTGTACGAGTCAACAAAGACACAATATGAGGCATGGTGTGGCCTCCACCAATCGAAGTGTATCTGTATACTTTAAAATGGACTTCATTTTATTTGAAAACAAAAACTGACATACGGAAAACCAAACAAATGCATTCAAATTCTGTTGAAACTTTAGGAAAACGTTCCATGAGTCATTTGTGACGTGTACAAGTCAACCCCGCCTTAATCCGAGGCTATGTGTGGCTGAAACCACTCAAAGTGTCTCAGGTCTGTTTGAAATAGACAAAATTTTAAATGAAAACAACAACTGACATACGGAAAACTTACTAAACGCATTCGGATAAATTTTAACTTTAGGAAAATAATCCATGGGTCATATGTGACGTGTACGTGTCAACCCAGCCTCAATCCGAGGTGCGGAGTGTCCGACACCACTCGAAGTGTCTCTATATAGTTTAAAACGGACTTCATTTTAATTGAAAACAACAACTGACATACGGTAATCCAACCAAACGCATTCAGATTCTATTGAAACTTTAGGAAAACGATCCATGGCTCATATGTGAAGTTTTCGAGTCAACCATGCCTCAATCCGAGTCACAGTGTGTCCGAGATCACTCTGAGTGTCTCTCTTTTGTTTAAAATGGACAACATTTTAAGTACATATGGAGAACCAACCAAATGGATTCTGATAGTCTTGATACTTTAGAAAAACGATCCATGGGTCATATAGGACGTGCATGAGTCAACTCCACCTAAATATAAGGTGTGTTGTGGCCGGCACCACTCAAAGTGTCTCTCTTTAGTTAAAAATGGAATTCATTTTAAGTGAAAACAACAACTGACATACAGAAAACTGACCAAATGCAATAGGATACTATTGAACCTTTATTATAATGATCCATGGGTCATTTTTGAAATGTACCAGTCAACCTCGCCTCAATCCGAGGCACAATGTGGCCAGAACCACTCAAATTTTCTCTCCTTCGTTTAAAATAGACTTCATTTTAAGTGAACACAACAAATGACACACGTAAAACAAACCAAATGCATTTGGATTCCATTGAAACTTTAGGAAAATGATAAATGGGTCATATGTGACGTGTAAGAGTCAACCCCACCTCAATCTGAGGCCGGGTGTTGCCAGAACCACTCAAAGTGTCTCACATTTATTTGAAATGGACAACATTTTAATTGAAAACAACTACTGGCATATGGAAAACTGACCAAACGCATTCAAGATGTGTTGAAAGTTTAAAACAATGTTCAATGGGTCATATGTGATGTGTAAGAGTCAACTCTTCCTTAATCTGAGCCATGGTGTGACTGAAACTACTCAAAGTGTCTCATTTGTTTTGAAATAAACAACATTTTAAGTGAAAACAACAACTTGCATACGGAAAACCGACCAAACACATTCTGAATGTGTTGATGCTTTAGGAAAACAATAAATGGGTCATATATGACATGCACGAGTCAACACCACCTCAATATGAGGCGTGGTGTGGCCATAAAAACTCAAAGTGTCTCTCTTTAGTTTAAAATTGACTTCATTTTAAGTGAAAACTACAAATGACATACAGGAAACCTATCAAGCACTTTAGGATTCTATTGAACCTTTAGTACAATGATCCATGGGTCCTTTTTGACGTGTTTTAGTGAAAATTGCCTCAATATGAGGCACAGTGTGGCCAGAACCACTCAAATTGTCTCTCTTTCGTTTAAAATAGACGTCATTTTAAGTGAAAACAATAAATGACATACAGAAAACTGACCAAATGCATTCGGATTCCATTGAAACTTTAGGAAAATGATCCGTGGGTTATATGTGATGTGTAAAAGTCAACCCTTTCTCAATCTGAGGCCTGGTGTGGCCACCACCAATCAAAGTGTCTCTCTGTAGTTTGAAATGGACTTCATTTTAATTGAAAACGACAACTGACATACTGGAAACTGACCAAACGCATTAAGACTCTTTTGAAACTTTAGGAAAACGTTTCATGAGTCATTTGTGACATGTACAAATCAACCCCGACTCAATCCAAGGCTAGGTGTGGTTGGAACCACTCAAAGTGTCCCAGGTTTATTTGAAATAGACAACATTTTAAATAAAAACAACAACTGACATACGGAAAATCAGCTAAACGCATTCAGATTCAGTTGAAACATTAGGAAAACGATCAATGGGTCATATTTGATGTGTACGTGTCAACCCGTCCTTAATCTGAGGCATGAATTGGCTGACACCACTCAAAGTTTCTCTCTATAGTTTAAAATGAACTTCATTTTAATTGAAAACAACAACTGACATATGGTAACCTAACCAAATGCATTCGGATTCTGTTTAAACTTTAGGACAATAATACATGGGTCATATGTGATGTGTTCGAGTCAACTGAACCACAATTTGAGTCGCAGTGTGGCTGGGATCACTCTACGTGTCTCTCTTTTTTTTAAATGGAAAACATGTTAAGTACAGATGGAAAACCGACCAAACAGATTTTTATTGTGTTGATACATTAGTACAAAGATCCATGGGTCATATATTATGTGAATGTTTCAACCTCTCCTCAATCTAAGGCGCGGTGTGGCGGGAACCACTCAAAGTGTCTCTCTTAAGTTTAAAATGGACTTCATTTTAAGTGAAAACAACAACTAAAATACAGAAAACCAACCAAACACATTCGGATTCTGTTGATCCTTTAGTAAAACAATCCCTGGGTAATTTTTGATTTGTACGATTCAAAATAACCTCAATCCAAGGCATGGTGTGGCCGGAACCACTCAAATTTTCTCTTTTTTTAAAATAGACTTCATTTTAAGTGAAAACAATAAATGACATACGGAAAACTGACCAAATGCATTCGGATTCCATTAAAACTTTAGAAAAAAGATCCATGGGTCACATGTGACATGTGAAAGTCAACCCCGCCTCAATCCAAGGCCTGGTGTGGCTGCCACTAATCAAAGTGTCTCTCTATAGTTTAAAATGAACTTCATTTTAATTGAAAACAACAACTGACATACAGAAAACTGACCAAACACATTCAGATTCTACTAAAACGTTAGGACAACATTCCATGAGTCATTTGTGACGTGTATGGGTCATCCCCGTCTCAATCCAAGGCTAGTTGTGGCCGGAACCACTCAAAGTGTCTCAGGTTTATTTGAAATAGACATCATTTTAAATGAAAACAACAACTGACACACAGAAAACTGACTAAAGGCATTCAGATTTAGTTGAATCTTTAGGAAAATGATCCATGGGTCATATGTGACATGTACAAGTCAACCCATCCTCAATCCGAGGAACAGAGTGGCCAACACTACTCAAAGTGTCTCTCTATAGTTTAAAATGGACTTCATTTTAATTGAAAACAACAACTGACATACCGTAATCTGACCAAATGCAATAGGATTATGTTGAAACTTTAGGACAACAATCCATGGGTCAAATGTGATGTGTTCAAGTCAATCGCGCCTCATTCTGAGTCGTAGTGTGGTCGGGATCACTCTAAGTGTCTCTCATTGGTTTCAAATAGACATTATTTTAAGTACATACGGAAAACTGACCAAACGGATTCTGATTCTGTAGATACTTTAGAACAATGATCCATGGGTCTTATATTACATGCACGAGTCAACCCCGCCCCAATTTGAGGTGAGGTGTGTCTGACAACACTCAAAGTGTCTCTCTTTAGTTTTAAATGGACTTCATTTTATGTGAAAACAACAACTGCAATACAAAAAACCAACCAAACGCATTCAGATTATGTTGAACCTTTAATAAAAATATCCATGGGTCATTTGTGACATGTACGAGTCAACCTCACCTAAATCTAAGGCATGGTGTGTCCAGAACCACTCAAATTGTCTCTCTTTCGTTTAAAATAGACTTCATTTTAAATGAAAACAACAAATGACATACAGAAAACTCACCAAATGCATTTGGATTCCGTTGAAACATTAGTAAAACGATTCTTGGGTCATATGTGATGTGTACTAGTCAACCCCGCCTCAATCTGAGGCCTAGTTGTGGCCGCCACCAATCGAAGTGTCTCTCTATTGTTTAAAATGGACTTCATTTTAATTGAAAAAAAACTGACATACGTAAAACTGACCAAATGAATTCATATTCATTTAAAACTTTCGGAAAATGTTCCATGAGTCATTTGCGATGTCTATGAGTCAACTCTGCCTCAATCCAAGGCCAGGTGTGGCCATAACCACTCAAAGTGTCTCAGGTTTATTTGAAATAGAAAACATTTTAAATGAAAGCAACAACTGATATACGAAAAACCGACTAAACACATTCAGATTCAGTTGAAACATTAGGACAATGATCCATGGGTAATATGTGACGTGTACGTGTCAACCTAACCTCAATATATGGTGTGGAGTGGCTGAAACCACTCGGATTGTCTCTCTATAGTTTAAAATGGACTTCATTTTAATTGAAAACAACAACTGACATACGGTAATCCGAACAAACGCATTCGGATTCTAATGAAAATTTAGGACAATGATCCATGGGACATATTTGAAGTTTTTGAGTCAACTGTACCTCAATTCGAGTTGTAGTGTGGCTAGGATCACTCTATGTGTCTCTCTTTTGTTTAAAATGGACAACATTTTATGTACATACAGAAAACTGACCAAACAGATTCTGATTGTGTTGATACTTTAGCACAACGATCTATGGATCATATATGAAGTCAACGAGTCAAAATCACCTAAATCCGAGGCACGATGTGGCCGGAAGCACTCAAAGTGTCTCTATTTAGTTTAAAATGGACTTCATTTTAAGTGGAAACAACAACTGACATACGGAAAACTGACCAAATGCATTCAGATTATATTGAACCTTTATTAAAATGATCCATGGGTCATTTTTGACATGTACGAGTCAACCTTGCCTCAATCTGAGGCACGGTGTGGCCAGAACAACTCAAATTGTCTCTCTTCCTTTTAAACTAGACTTCATTTTAAGTGAAAACAATAAATGACATAAGAAAAACTGACCAAATGCATTCAGATTCCATTGAAACTTTAGTAAAACGATCCATGGGTCATATGTGACGTGTATGAGTCAACCCCACCTCAATCTGAGGCTTGGTGTGGCCGAAACCACTCAAAGTGTCTCACATTTATTTGAAATGGTCAACATTTTAATAGAAAACAAATACTAGCATACGGAAAACTGACCAAACGCATTCGAAATGTGTTGAAAGATTAGAACAATGATCAATGGGTCATATGTAATGTGTATGAGTCAACCCAATCTTAATCTGAGCTGTGTTGTGACCGAAAGCACTCAAAGTTTCTCGTTTTTTTTGAAATAAACAACATTTAAAGTGAAAAAAAAACTGACATATGGAAAACCAACCAAACACATTCTGAATGTGTTGATGCTTTAGGAGAAAAATACATGGGTCATATGTGATGTGTAAAAGTCAACCCCACCTCAATATGAGGTGCGGTGTGGCCAGAACCACTCAAAGTGTCTCTCTTTTGTTTAAAATAGACATCATTTTGAGTGAAAACAACAATTGATATATGGAAAATTGACGAAACGCATTCAGATTCCATTGAAACTTTATGACAATGATCCATGGGTCATATGTGATGTTTAAAATTCAACCCTTCCTGAATAAGAGGCATAGTGTGGATGTCACAACTTGAAGTGTCTCAGTTTTATTTGAAATGGACAACATTTTAAGTGAAAAGTACAACTCGAATACGGAAAACTGACCAAATGCTTTAAGAATATGTTTCTACTTTAGGAAAATGATCAATAGGTCATATGTGATGTGTATGAGTCAACCCCACCTCAATCCAAGACTTGTTGTGGCTGGTATCACTCCAAGTGTATGTATAATGTTTTAAATGGACCTCATTTTTAATAGAAACCACTTGTTTGTATTCTTAATTATGTATAACACATATATTTACTTATTTGGTTTTTAGGTATTTTATTGATAATTTATAATTAAATTATGTATGTATTCAACTATGAATTGAAATCCGGATTCGACATATAATAGTCATCTAAGTTTTAAATTGAATTCTAAATCAATTATGTGTGTTTATAATTACGTTATGAATTATGATTTAATTATGGATGGGTATAGTTCCAGGGTGAAATGTTAAATGTGTATGCATTATATGTTAAATAATTGGAAAGGAGAGGGAATGGAGAATTACATCATAATGGACAGGAATGGGATTGTAGACCTATGCAAATTGTAGGCTACTGTGCAATTTACACACCATAGCCTATGCCAATGGTTTCAAACCATTGTCATACATTTTTTAGGATGTTTTTACCAACCATTCTATGAGAATCGTTTGTAAAAACCCTTTCCCAACGGTTTTGTAAACCGTTGGAAAAGGTTCCTAGAATAGGTTTTTGCCAACGGTTTGGTTGAACCATTGGTAAAACTTATACCAATGGTTCAACCAAATTGTTGGGATAGGTTACTGTAACTATCCTATCCCAACCGTTCTATATAAACCGTTGGGAAAACTTTTTCCCAATGGCTTACTTCCCTATGGTTGGCAGAACCATTGGTATAAGATATACCAATGGTTCTACAGCCTATCCCAATGGTTTTGAACCATTGGGAAATAAACTATTTCCATTAGTTCCACCAGATGATAATATTGATTCTTGACTGGGTGATGAGACATAGAAAATCTCAAAACCTGGAAGAGGGGCCATCATTTGAGATGTTGAGGTGGTGGATGATCCCATGGATAAATAATTAACATCAGTCTTTATGGAAATGGTTTGTTAATGGGATTTAATTCCCACTCTGCCTATAGACCATGTAATGGGTATCCTCTACAATAAAAAAGTGGTCATCTATTTCAATAAAAAAGAGACTTTGACCCCAACTTAAAAAATATATAAATATATATAATTATAAATATAATAAATATATTTTTTATTATTTTATAATGTATACATATTTAATTATAATTTTATAAATACTTTATAAAAAATTATACATATTTAAAAAAATTTAATTAACTATTTAAATTAAAAAATTATTAAAAAAATAATTTAAATAGATTAATTATGTAAATTTATAACATATTTCAAATTTTAAAACTTAATAAAAAATGAATAAATATTATTTTAATGAATTACACGTATATTAAAAATAATACATCTATAGTAAATAAATATATGTATAAATAAATATTTCAAAATGATTAAATATATTTTTTACATAATTAATGAATATATAATAATAAATGAAAGAAAATAAAATTACAAAAAATAGAAAAATATTTAAAATTGAACTCGTAACATTTATATGAATTAAAAACACATTAAAATGAATAAAAATGAATAAATATATTATATTAATTATATATATATAAATTATTAAAATGTATTATATTAACTATACAAAAATATAAAAAACTAAATTAAATCGAATTAAATTAAATAAAACTAAATTAAATAGACACACATATATATATTCATGATGAATAGATTAAAACAAATTTATATTCAAAATGTATAGATATTAATAACGAATAAATATAGAAAATACTACAAATGGAGAGATATTTAAAAAGAATAAATAATATAAAATCAATAAATAGACTTTCACACACACATATAAGCACACATGACAAACAAACATTTGTTCACATTTACATCTACGCACACACACACATACACACATATACACAAATACATATAGTTATTCATGTACATATATTTGAAATTATTTAATATCCATATAAATATATATTTAAATAAATATATTCATTTTAATATTATATAATTGTTTAAATAAAATATTGATAAATTTTGTTGATATATATTTTTTATAATTAATGTATTTTAATAAACTATTAAAATCTTTGACTAATATAAATTTGATAATTTTTTTATATATAATTTTAATAATAAGATTCATTTTTTATTAAAAGTTATATAAATCATATTTATATATTATATTTATATTCATATATATACTTATATTAATATAAATATTATTTAAACATATATACATATTAATATATAAATTCAATAACTCATAATAACCCTTGTCATTGCTAGAAAAAAGCACTAATTAATGTGTCACTTTTAACTATGCTGAATAAAAGTGCTAATATATGGGGGATTTTTATCAGTGGAAAAAAACCACAGACAAAGGGAACTCTTTTATCAGTTATTTTATAGAATTGATAAAAGGTTATGTTATCAGTTCTTTCTACAAGGGTTGATTAAATTCAAACCTTTATATGGGATTTTTTTCTAGAGTTGTTAAAGGTCAGTGCTGGATAGTGTGATCTTTGGTAGTGTCATATCTCCCCAAAATACCCTACCAGGCTGCCACCATCACTCCCTCTCTAGCACGGACCACCATCGTGACATGCAATGCTCCCTTGTCTGTAGCGGCCTGTGATGCACCAAACTTGGCTGACCAACTATCCTTCAACAAGCCTTCAACATCACCAGTGTTGAAAACCTGGAAATCACAACAAATCACCTTATGCCCAAACCTACTTGTGCCCCTTCTCCCCTTGATGTTGACCCAATACCCAGATTCATGATAGCGGAGACCCCTAATGATATCCCTTCTCCCGAAGACCATGACCCCCAATGAAAAACTCACATTCCATTCTCCAAGTGACCTCTATCCTCTTCACTCATGAATTTAACACCAGAACTCAACACCACCTTGACCCCTTCTCCCAACAACCCCCTAATTTCCCATATTCTTCTTCCTGAATCCCCCAACCCCATGTCCATCCATGAATCATGCATCACCATCCTTGCCCCTATGAACTCAAAAATAATCATTACCCTATCATCCTTGGCCTCCATCCCTTTGTCTCGTCAGTTTTCTCTCAGGACATATAACCCCTTGATTTTGTGTAGTAATATTTGTTCTTTTATGTCTATTTTTTCATGTTTTATGTTTCATTTTTTATTATATCAACATTTTTTTCATCTTGGATCAATCATTTTTCACACATATAGAAAATATTCTACTCTAATAATGACGGGAATCCCAATTATAAATTAATATAAATTCATGATCATACATTATAATGGGATTATAAATTTATTAAATCTCTATTACCATGATTAATTAATATTAATTATTTAATATATATATCATTATTTATTTAATTATGTTTTACAAGTATTGAAATTATATTTACACTATTATGTATTCTTATTTTTTTTATTAATTAATTAATGACAGATATTTTCATTACATTTAATAAATTTAATAAGTTTCTAAAATATTTATTAATTTTTTCATTAAAATAGTTATTTGTATTCTAATCATTTTACAATTTGTTAGAAATAATTTGAATTTATTTTTCATCCTTAGTTTTAAAATGATTTTTCTAATCAATATTTTTTTAAGAAAAGTTTTTTAAAAGAGTGATGTTAAAATTTTATTTTACTTATTTGAATAAACATTATATCTTTATTTTTGATGTATAGGGAGAAGAGCAGTAATCCAATACATATGGATAAAAGGTGGATTATAATACCACAAAACTCACCTTTTGTGTTAAGGGTTTGAAATAATTTCTAGATTATACAATTTAAAATTGATTAGTGGATAATATAATTAAATGTATGTGTCTTGATTATAAATTTTAGAGATGGTTTCCTAGAACCAAGTACTTTTTACTTTAAATTTTTTACAAACTATCCTGGATACCCTAGTACCCTAATAATTGAGCTAAAAATAACATAGCTCGAAATGAATTCCAAATCCCCATGGGTTGGTGATTGGCACCGGGAATCATACAATATAAAGTGGGAATATGGCTTTCCACAAAAATAGTGGAAAAAATATATAAATATTAGTATTCTCATAAGAAAACTCAAAAGGGATAATTTTACCATAAGCTGAAAATGATATAATGAAACCCAAGAAGTACATCATCGATGTACCATAAAGTTAAGATAAACAACCCTAGTCTTAATGGACACATTACTCCATGTAAAAAAGATCAACAATAACTTCCACCTTCAAGTGGAACTCTCCCCTTGATCAAACGTGGTAAGAGGAAATATAAAAATTCCCAAATGAAATGGTAGAGTGTGAGATAAAATCCCAGTAGGGTCTCACCAAGTGTTCCATAACAAAATACAAAAATAATAAACCAAATCATGATTTTAATTTAAAATAACATATTTATGGAATTTCTATTGAATATTTAAGAAAAAAATATGCTTCTTATTTTAATTGATGGAATCATTTCAAAAAAAATTCTTAAGTAATCATTTTAATATAAAATAGTTTAAATAAATAAAAAGGCATGTGAAAAGAAGTTTTACAAACAATTGAATATATATCAAATAATTCAAAAACAAGAAAAATTTTCATCTTCCAATAAGTATGATAGTTCCATGTTATGGGATCCTCACACATCTTATATCAATTATCATAGAAATATGTGTACACACGTCCCTCAAACACTGGTCAAAGAGGATACATAAACATCCCACTGAGGATAATATCTATCATAATATATTTTTGTTAGATTTTTAAAGATTAAATATGTTACTGGGGCATCTCCATCCAAGGATGTTTTTCCCAAATAACCTAATAACTACCTAGGCTCACAAGTTCTCAACAATCAATCAATAATTATTTCAAAATAGTTTAAAATATAACTACCCGATTTCAAACTTCAATATGCCAATTTCTCTTTAAAAACCAAAACATAGGTTCTTAATCAATTCTTGTATTTTTTATATTAAACCATTCATTGGTTCTTATCAAATAATTTTAATCCATTTTTTTCAAAATAGATTTCACGTATCAATTTTAAAAATTCAATCAACTTCAAATTATACCCCAAATCCCAATACCATTGGAATTGGGGATTTTCCCCAAAATTTCTTTCCAAATCAATTTCCCACTTAAAATCTAAATTGAATTCATTTTCATGATTTAATTGAAATAAATTTAATTAAAATCTAGAAATCAAAAATTTTAGTGCATGGAAAATCTCAATTGAACCACCTACCATTAAGAGAGAGATCAGGAATCATAATTCCCAAAAATGAGAATTTCCAACAAAGAACATTAGAAACAGAGATCAATGAATAAAACCTAGATTCAAGATCCAAAACAAAGAAGATTATATCCATCATTAACTAGATGATATAAAAAACCTAAATATGTGAGATATAGAGAGCGAGAGATAAGAAGCGAGATAAAAACTCTTATCGAAGAATAATTGAATGATTTCACCGTGATTCGATTTATCTATAAATATATTTGTAGAAACAAATTATTCTTGAGATCTAAAAATTTGTAGGGACTTTTTAAATCCTAATTTTGGGTCAGGAGAGGGAAGAAATAGGGGTTTGGTAAATTTCAAATTATTTTTCGGAATTAAAAAATTATGAATGCACTATTTCCTAGAGGGGTTTCATAGTTTGTCAAATTGTGTTCCTTAACTGTTTTCCCCTATGATAGGGTGCATAATTTCTACTAGGTGGGTGCACTATTTTTGAAAAATGTGTGCCAACTATTCAAATGAACAGTCATTGGGTTTTCAATATTTTTCTATGTGTGGGTGCATAGTTTGGGAAAATCATGCACCAACCTTGCATAGACCAAGACCCCTCCAAAATTTTCCAAATTTCACCTGAAGTACCCCTAAAAGAGACTAAACCAAAGAAAGATAAAAAATAAGGTCAAGGAATACTTGAAAACAGTAACAATATGTTACAACCTCCCCACTATAGAAATTTTTTGTCCCTAGAAAGCCTATCAAGAAGTGTCCATGTCAAAAAGTTGAGGCTACAGATATCTCATCAGTGTATCTCTTTATAAAGTCTCATGAGTATCAGAACCATGATATCATAGCATTCCAACGAAAGGTATCATCCTCCCATGAAGTACCTTGGTTTTATAATCAACTATCCTAACTAGATGATGAGTCATAGATAAATCAAGATCAACCTCGAGATCACTCTAGATAGAAATAATAAATAGATCAAAAAGATACTTCTGTAGGTGAGATACAAGAAACACATTATGTATCAACTTCAAATATGGTGTAAGTGATAAACAGTAATCCACTTTACCCTCCTTCTCAATAACCTCAAAATGTCCCACAAAATGAGGATTGAGGTTCCCTTTCCACCCAAGCCATCAATGACCCAAATGAGGTGAAACATTCAATAACACCCGATCAATAAATGAAAATTCCAATGGTATATGGTTAAGATCATCATAAGACATTTACTAGCATTCTGGCATCATCATTATTTGGAAAATAAACTAAATATTTGTTGTCTTTTCATGAACTAATCTTGATACTATAAAGGAACTTTCACTCATCTCAAACCAACACAACATATATTTTCGAGGTCTCCAATATAGCACCTTAAAAGATCCATTCTAATAGAGGGATGGTCACTAATGTTATAAGAAAACTCAAACATCACCAAATGGTCATCCCAATATCCACCAAAGATAAGAACACAATCATAAATAACATCCTCAAGAATCTGTATAGCTTTCTCTATCTATCCATTCATCTTTGGATGATATGTTGCAATCAAAAAAACCTAAGATCCTAGTGCCTCTTAAAGGAATCTCTAAAAGTGATAAGTAAAATGGGGATCTCTATCAGATACTATAGAAGATAGAATTTTATAAAACTAAATAATCTCTCACATAGAAATTTCTCACCTCTAAAACTTTGATTGTGTCTCAAATGGGTATAAATAGATCCAATTTGTTCATCCTATCGATCAAAAACTATATCACATTCTTTTTTCTCTTGGTACATAGAAATACAACCATAATTTCCTTAGATATTTCATCCCATGTCAAAGTAAGCACTAAAATTGGCTGAAGAAAACCAAAAGGTATCTAGTATTCAGACTTAACCTATTAGAACATATAATTACAAGAGAAAAAATTAGCAATGCCCCTTCTCATACATGGGAACCAAAATAATCTATACATGTAAAAAAACATTTTATTTGTTCCTATCTGAAATGCATACTATGAATTATGGAAATTCCCCATAACATATTTCCTCACCACTACCGATACACAAACCAATTCCGAAATAATAGAATACCCATTATAGAGAATGACCACACAAGAATGGTCTCCCCACAATAGAAAGACTCTCCTATTCTAAAGAATTAATCATAAATATTTTTTTCTTACAGAATAAACTCAAGAATAGAATAGTTCAACTGAACACTAGCTAAGACAACCTTGACCCCTATTTCACAAACTCCAATATACATACATTCAAAAATATCCATCAAGTTCTACTATTCTGATGATTCATTCATGGAATGGGTTAAAGGATTCCTCTTCAATGCATATTCAATAAAATTACATTTCCCTAGGGTATAGAAAATATAGATATAAAAGGATTATAGGTATTCTTCCCAAAACTTCTAGAACAGATTCAAATATTTTTGAGAGATGATATGACTCAAGATCTTCTGTTCCGAAAAAACAATAAAAATTTCTTTGAAAAGGAAATCCCACCAACTCTTAAGGTAATGCATCATGAATACAAGTTGAAATTCATGGGTTGGGTAATTTTTTCCTATGTCTTAATATTTTGAGATCCATAAGCGATGATGTGATCACCCTGTCTAAGAACGCATCCCAAGATCGAACCTGATGCATTATATAAGACCATATTTCCCTGCCTAAACTCTAGAAGAGTCCGCATAAATGAATTAGAAAAAATAAATTTCATCTCAAATAAATAACTATGAAATTCATCATTCTATGTAAAATTCACTCCCTTCTAATTTATTTCAGTCATCGAAGAAGCCAACTTCTAGATGTCCTTTTTAAACTAGCGATAATACCCAGCTAAAACTAAGAAGCTATGGATCTCCAAAATATTTCATGGTTTCTCCCTTATCTTAATAGCTTTCAACATCTCAGGATAAACCAGGATACCATTTTTAGAAACCATGTTTCCCAAGAACTTCAATTCCAAAATCTAGAAATCACATTTAGATATCATGGAATAAAGTTGGTTATTTTTGAACAATTCTATAACTTCTCTCAAATGATGCCCATGATCCTCCTCACACATAGGGTAAAAAATTCATCCAAAAATACTACCATGAAAGTATCAACATAGTCATGGAAGATTATGTTTATCAATTCCAGAAAGACTGCATGATCATTGGTTAGACCAAATCGCATGATAAGGTAATCATAATGGCCATACCTTCTTGGAAAATAAATTTTCTAAATGTCAGATTATTTTATTCTCAAATGGTAATTACCATATTAAAGATATATATTCTATAAATTCCTCATCCCTTTAAAATGGTCAAAGGGAACGTCAATCAATGGAAATGAATAATTTTTTCTTTATCATAACTCGATTGAGTTTTCAATAATCAACATAAAGGTGATGTGGCCCATCAAATTTCTTAGAAAAGAGAATTGGCACCGACCATGGTGAAACACTTGGGTATATAAATTCTTTCTATAAAATATCATTGGAAAAAGTCTTCAAAACATTCATTTCATCTAGTATAGTGTTTTAAAAGTAATTGATACTAGCTCAGTATCATGTAATAAATAAATAAAAAAACTCTACCTACATTACCAATGGAAAACTAGAGAAGTCAGAAGGAAAACATCAAGAAATTCAATGAAAACTGAAGGGATATCATCACTCAAATATTATAACTTTATTTTAGAAGATAAAATATATAATAATTTTCATAAATCTGTACAATAAGGGTATTCTCTACTCAACCTTGGGTACCATTCTCCATGAATGACATAGAATACCCCATCGAGTATAGTAAAGAAGACCCATCAAAGATTACACTCAATTTAGGATTTATTAAAAATGATTAAATCAATCTCAAATATGAATTAAAGAGGTTTAATTTGTATAATCATAAAATCCTAAAAAAGATAAATATTTGATAAAGATAATACACAATTAGGACAACAAATACCATACTCTCTTTTCATTCAAATGGGTGTATTAATATCCATCACATAAAAACAAAAAATCCAAAGGAAAATTTAGAAGATTTACAATAAAATTTTAAATGAATCAATGTAATGAAAAAGTATCAAATAAATTAGTTACTAAAGATGAATAAACAGTGATGGTACCTCTCACAGTCACTGAACTCATATCTACTTTATCTGTAGACTCTTCCACTGTGTGAAGAATCTTTGTTCTATATTCTTATGGATATAACTCATTAGTTCATGAATCATATGATTGAACCATATTACTTTTTGGAAATGATGATCATGTGAAATATATAGATAAGAATAGACATGAAATAAATTTTTCAAGTGACCTGAGATTCCATAGGAACCTCATATCTTGAATGTCTTAGTGAAAACTAGTTTCAAGTATATAGGCTTTCCAAACTAGTTGAAAAATCAATGTTTCTATTCTCAGAAAAAAAATAGGTCTAAAATAACCTTTTTGTCAAGATCTACCATACGACTCATCAATAATTCTATTCTCTTCTTGAGAAATCACAGAAAGTATAATGAGGGAAAATGAAACTCCCGTCAACCCTAAATTGCTATCCAGATCAAGTTCAACCATCAACTCCATATATATCACATCAACATAGGAAGAGATATTCAACAATAAAACCTAAGAATGAATATCATTTTGAAGTACCATATTGATCCATTGATTCTTTATATTCTCATTTGATATGATCTTTGGTGTGAAATGCATATGCTCAACAAAGAGATTTACATATTCTTTCACGATCCTATCAGCCTTCTCGAGTTTGAAAAAATCAATATCCTTGTACAAAAACATCAACTTTGGTTAGAAAATGTTAGTTAAAATAACTTTAAATACCTTCCAATCCATGATTCTTCATTTTCACCATTATGTCCCACAATCTCCTACAGGGTCCTTCTAACTTGAAGGTGGCACATTTCACCTTGATTTCATCAGTATTCTCTAAGAAATCAAATAAAATGTCAATCCTTATCAAATAATCCTCATCCAATTGAGGATAACTTGATCCTTGGAAATCTAGAAGATTTTTCTGAAGGAAATCCTGAGCGTGACTTTGATAAACATCCCTCTGAGGTTCTACAGCTGGAGCCTAGACAAGATTGGGTGTAGGTGCATATCCTAGGGCTTGGATAGTATGCACAATAACCTCAACAAGATTCTAGTCCATGGTATGATTTTCTCATTAGGGCTCATCAACATCTTCCTCCAGGATCCTATTCACACATCTTCTCAAAGAAATAACTCTACACAACATCGAAAAAACATAAAATATTTCTGAAGATTACTGAAATCAACACTCAAACAAGAGAAATAGGGGAAATTATTCCCACTATATAGATGAACAAGATTTTTATTTCAATTAATACATATCAAATTTAGTAAAAGAATAAAACTAATCCTTAAGAGGTCTTTCCAAAAACAAAATCATTTAGTGACTTAAGACACATTAAGATGAGAGATAGTCAAGAACTCACATGTATCTACCTCATAAGTCATGATAAAATTTCAAACTAAAAACTGGAATCAAGGAAAGATAATCAACCAAGAGATATGATACCACTTTATCATGAACCATCTCGAATAACATGGTACCCTAAAAATGAGTTGGAACTGAAATTTACTAAAGGGAATTACTGATCCCCATGGGTTGGTGACTATAACCTAAAATCATACATGATAAAGTATGAAATTTGTTTCCACAAAAATAGTAGAAGAAATAGATACACCTTAGTATACTCAAAAGAAAAGTTCAAAGGGAAAACTATACTACAAGTAAAACATGTATAACAAAACTCAATATGTATATCATCGAAGAACCGTAAATAAAAGATAAACAACCCAAGTCCCAAAGGAAACAACCCTCTAATCCAAATGATCAATAGAAACTACAACATCTAAGTGGTGAGTTTCCCTTTCTCAAACCTGGAAGGAGGAAATATAAAAATTCATGAAGGGAAAGGTAAGGTGTAAGCTAAAATCTTGGTAGGGTATCACTAAGTGTTCCATAATAAAATTCCAAAATAATAAACAAAATTATTATTTAAATTTAAAATAAAACATGAATGGAAATAAAATTACATATTTAATAAAAAAATATTTTCAATTAAATTGATGAAATCATTTCAAATAATTTCTTAAGTAAACACTTTTATATAGAATAGTTTATATAAATCACTAGTTATGTGTAAAAAAGTTTTAAAAATAGCGGATTATATATCCAAATAATTACAAAACAAGATAAGTGGTCATATTCCATGAGGTATGATAGTTCCATGTTATGGGATCTAGACACATCTCATATCGGTGATTACAAGAATATGTGTACACATCTCCCTTAAACACCGGTCAAAGAGGGATCATAAAAATCCCACTAAGGATAAGAACTAATAAAATATGTTTTGTTATAGTTTTAAAGAATCAATCATTTTATAGGGAATTACCATCTTAGAATTTTTTTCCAAAATAACATACTCACTACCATATCTCTCATGTTCTCAATAATCAATCAATAATGGGAAATTTTTTCAAAACATATTAAAATATAATTTTCTCAATTCAAATTTCAGTACACCAATTTCTCTTCAAAACCCAAAATATTTGTTCCTAATCAATTCATGAATTTTCAAGATAAAAATAGATATAGATTTTAATAATATTATTTTTATCCATTTCTTTCAAAATATATTTCAAAATTCTATTAATTTCAAATTACACCCCAAATCCCAATACCATTGGAATTGTTGTTTTTCCCTAAAATCTAATGACAAATTAGTTTCCAATTTCTAATCCGCATCAAATTAGTTTTCACAATCTAATTGAAATACTTTTAATTAAAATAAGTAAAATAAAAGTTTTATAACATTGAAAATCTCAATGAAACCATATAACTTTAACATGGAGATCACAAATAAAAATTCCCTTAATGGGAATTTCCAACAAAGAACATTGGAAATAGAGATCAGGGAATCAAACCTAGATTCAATATATAAACAAAAGAGTTTAGATCTATAAAAAACTACATGATCTAAAAAAACCTAAGGAGGGTAAATAGAGAGGGAGGGAGAGAAATAATGATATAAGAACACTTATGAATTGGTTTGACCAAGCACTGACCAACCTATGATTTTATTTGGGGAATATAAAAATGGTTCACAAGAGATTAAAAAACTTATGAATCTATATAATCTTTATTTAGGGTTGAGTGGGGTAATAAATAAGAGTTCAATAAATTTTAAATTGTTTTACTAAATTTAAAAATTTCATGCACGCAGTTTCTTATAGGGGGTAGTACAGTTTTTCAAAATATTCACCCTAAACATGAACCCGTCAGATCAGGTGAATAATTTATACTAGGTGGGAACAATGTTTCTTAAATTATATGTTAACCGTGAAAACCACCATTGATTGGGTTTTCACGTTTTACCTTGGGTTGGTTCATGGTTTTAGAAAAACATACACCAACCATGCATAGCCTAAGATCCCTCCAAAATTTTCGGAATTTCACACAAAGCACTCCTAAACAAGACTCAACCAAAGAATGATAAGAGAGAAGGTCGAGGAGTACTAGAAAATAATAACAGGATGTTACAAGATTGATTGAACATAAATGGATTTGAATATTAATAACTTATCAAATATTTTTTGTTCTTATTCGTAACATTAATGTGATAATGTCCTATAATATATGTCACATTGAAATAATCATAACTGTTCCCCACTATTATGAAAACCTTAATCTTCCATGATGATATTCATAAATTTATTTATATGATTAGATAACATTATATAATGATCCACAAATTATTTACGCTATAAGGTGTGAGTACTTGTAATTAGATGAGTCTTTACCTCATAAAGTTCACACTTAGTAATCTTCAAAGTAAGATATTATGAGAATGAACTAATTTTTAGGAATTCTTTGTGTTTATATGTCATCAGATATATTTATCTATGATTATGTATACTGATCCATAGACATTAATATTCTTATTAATTCAAGTCATGTCTCAGGCACTTTGATGTATTTTTATATACCATGATGATATAGTTCATGGAAAATTTGGGTACATTTTATGTCTCATGAATGATGTGTTATTAATGATTAATTCGATGAAGGTTTTTTTCGTTCAAACTTTATAGAAGTTGTTATCTCATGATTTATAATGAAATAAAACTATCACATTAAATCTTATTTTAATGGTGTAATGAGGAGTTTATTCCATATAATCCTACTAATGTTAAAAGGAACGCTTTTAATACACAATAGGGCCCTTATAATTGTATGTTCTATCAGAAGAGGCACAATAGTTTTTCATGGGCCAACATTTTGGGTGATAGACATGAAAAACCTAGTGATGGTGATCAATCAACATGTGAATCTAAAGCAAAGTTGGTTTTTTATGCCGATTTATGGAAGGATCCAAATATTCTACCCTTTAAAGATTGAAAATATAAGTAATTATCCACTGTGGTAAAACCAAGGGAGTTCGGGATCATCTCTACTCACCAGAACATGTCCCAACGTGGGGGATATCTTTGTAAAGTAGACCTGGTTTCACCCGAGTCCTTTTTTTAGGGGAATCAAATGGCCTACAATAGATTATAGATGATATTTACCACTTTAAGGGTCATTGATCCAAATTCACACATTGACCAATAAAAATGGAATCATATAGTTATTATATTTTTATCTGAGAAGGGTTCTCTAGTGTATTCTGCACATGTTGATGATACAAAATCATACATAAACATGGAAAAATAATAAGGACCATCTATCTAAAGATAAAAATTTTTTATGGATGAAGAGGGTTTCCAACAAGCCATCCCTTAGAAAACCATATCTCATGTTCCATCATCTGAACCTATGTAGACCACTCATGCACTGATAAAAAATAGTGCTGATGAATTGGCTCATAATAATGGGAATGACTATGACTAGGTTTCCTTCAATAGATCCCAAAAGGCCTCTCAATCAGAGCTGACTGTCCTAAATACCCTAGATAGTATGTCATTGTAGATTTATCTTAACCTCTCCCATAGGTGGAAAATCAAATTAACATTAATCCAATGGGAATGAGTGTTGATGGTTTTGAGATGGTAGAGTGGTCTTACCCACCCCATTTTTCTTAATTAATGAAAATTACTTATGAATACTTTGTTAAGGCCTTGGTTGAGTATTGTGAAACTACACATGTTAAAAACTCCAATGTAAAACCTTTATAGGATCATGATTGCGAGAGGTTTTCAAAATGCCTTAGGGAGAGAGTGGTAGAATGGTTTGATTCACAACAGAAATTTATTTTTTCAATGATAGAACTGAATATATTCGATTATAGATACTACCTCACAGTCAAAAAGTTGTTGTCAATAAACATTGAGGATTGATTCTAATCCAACATAGATATGTACTTTTGGGACCTATCCAAGAAATTGAGGATCTTCTCCATTCCAGAAGAATACTCTAATTCATCATCGGATGAAGAGTATGAAGCACCTCAACGGACTAAGAGATGGTTGAGAGGTCGACATATAAGGGGAAGAGGTCAAAATCCTTGGGATTTGTGAAATGAAGTGTCTTAAAATAATTTACTTATTATGGTTGGATCTTCTATTTTTACTTTGACATTTTATGCTTTGTTGGATCATATCACATCCTTCTATTTTACTATATTTTTTAATAAATATTGGGGTCATGAATTTGGTTCTCTAAGTCTGTGGCAGAGCTATATTAAATTAATATAAAATTATAACCATGTGTATATAAATATAAAATTATAGTTATTATGATAATTTTGTGGTTTTTCAAAACATTCCCCTCCATAGAGAACTATCTATCAACAAAAAAACATCTCTAGTATTTTCTCCCAATCTCGAGGTATTCTCCTCTATTTCTCTCACACTTGGTAGATCAAGATACAATACTTTCCAAGTCAAATTTATTGTGGTTTAGACCAAGGGAGAGACACAATACCATCTGTACCACTACACTAGCACTTGAAGTTCCATAATCAACAATCTAATATCCAAGGAGTACGTGTGGATCATAACTAAAGGAGAACTACATTGGGTCCCCATCAACACAACAAAAATATAACTGAATGGACATCATATGATCAAAAACTACATCAAAAAATGAACTCATGAATGATTTATGTTTTCATGATATTAAATTAATTATAAATTAACATGAAAATATATTCTCTCTTGGTTCTGGAAAAAAATATTTTCCAATATTCAAAAAAAAAAAATTTGGTAATGGATTTCACGTCATGTACAATTCATATGATCCATTGAATCTAAAAAATTCCAGTTGTTCATAGGATGAAAAGATGCTTCCTTTATGCATAGAACCATCAAGTGGTATCATAGAGGCTTTGTTGAATTTATAATTATTTATTCAATATTGAATGTTTCCACATTTTAAAGTTAGCTTCCTTTTAAATGAAAATGTTACTTTAATCTAATTATCGATATCTCTTCTTTCCCAATTCATTTCTCATTTATATGACCTAGAATTCATTTAAAAATAAATTAGGAACATATAAATAACTATCTGGAGGTTGAAGATGGTTCCAGGGTTACACGACATATAACTCGCCAATATGTAATGTAACCTCACAAGGTGTAGTGGTCATTTTCTCAATATATGAAGAGTAATTTATTACTTCACAAGAAGGTAATTAATATAAATATGGTGTGATTAATACACGTGTCATGTAATTAATTTACAGGTTTTGTAGTTAATTCACATGTCACTTAATTAATTCACAGGAAGTGTAATTAAGTACACATGAAATAATTATTTTGTTCCCTTTTAAGAGGAATACCAGTCAAACCAAGTTATATACTATTTAAAATAATTTACACATAAAGGAAATTAATTTACTGCTCTATTAAACCTCATCAATATGATCTATTATGTCACTAATTTGAAATCACATGTTGAATAGAAGGTTTTATATTATATTAAATGCTTAATTAATTTCTTGTAAAATAATGAATCCAAAGTATTTCATAGGCGTTGCATACTTTATACTCCATGAGATTAAATCAGTGCATTAATTTTAATTATTAATTATTATATGTTGCATTTATTTGAAAGTACACAACATGAAATTACATCACATATTGTCTATGTGATATTTCATATGAGTGTATTGTATATAACAAGGACAACATGGGGTGTTTTAGATAGGTACACACCTTGATTCTTCTAAGTCAAAGTTGAGTAATTATTTATTTTAAATAAAATAAATTTATTTAATTTTAATAAAATTATAAAGGATGGGTATCTCAATGATAGGTTGGATGAAAATTAAGATTAATTGAATTAATTGATTAATTAGTTAATTAATAAAATTAATTCATATCTTTTTTTCTTAATAAAATAATGGATATAAATTCTTGATAGATAGTTATTTTAAATACATACTCATTCAAAAGGTGCATTGTTAGGATCTTAAACTAACATGTGTATGTGTATGATTTATTTTCATTTAATTATTTCTTTAGTTTTTGTAACTATTTTAAATTAAATTTATGGATTGTGAGTCATCCCTCCAAATTAATATATACGAGTCTATATGCCCATGATTTAATTTATGTAAACCCCATTTCTATTTCCCTTCATCTGTGAGTGAAGTAAACTAATTGTAAGGATGGATTCTTCATGTGTAAGGAGTAGGTTCGAGATGGAGCTGAGGCAAAATCAAACCAAAGATATATGTTGGATAATGGTATAATGATAAAAACTTGAGCCCATACCACCTCATGATGTTTTTCCCTAATTTCAACGGTTTTTTTATTGTCCACTCAATAAAACAACATATTTTTAAATATCATGAGCATTACATAATTTATTTATTTTAATTTTTTCTATTACATGATTTGTTTTATTAATGCAATACTTCAATGACATAAATAAATGGAATAATATGCAAATATAAAATAAAAATTAAAGGGATTATGCATAAATATTTTATCGATACATGGTTAATAACTTACGTAAAATTCAATAAATATTAACAAGTCATATAAAATATAAAATTAGAAAATATATGAATAATAAACAAAAACTCTCAAGTTAATATTAAGTCATTACGAATTCCATTATCTAAGTTAAGATGAACTCATAGTAGAAGTGTTGGTTCAACTTCGTCAGGGGCGCTTTTAATTATAAGGTAATCGTAACTTAGATTTAAGGTTTAATTAACTGAATTTTTATTCAGATTAATGGAATTAATCTATTAAATAAATATTTAAAGGCATGTTTGGAGGGAATATGAGTTAGAATTTCTCGATTGGGGAGTCCTCTAAATGAATCAAGGGGCTTCCAGTTTATAGTTGGAATGACTACCTACCAAAATACCATATAATAATTTTCATGGCCTCTATCTGGATTATAAGAATGGAAATAGGTATCTTTTTCACTATAATCTAAATAATATGAGACATTTTGAGTACAATGGTGAGTTTCAATGAGTCCTAATAAAATAGTGGTAGACTTGATAAAATTGGTTATTATGTCTCACATAAATTAGAATAAAGAAAATTACTAATAGATATATTTTAATTATTTTAAAAATGACATGAATACCTATGAAAAAACTATAGTAATTCCTTAACTCAATTCATTCCCTGATAGGAATAAATTTCCTAAAGTCATATAGATTTTTTACACTACTTATCTATTCAAGAATTTATATTATGTGATGGAATTCCCTAAACCTCATCATCTTCAAACCAAGAGGTGGTGAAAAAGGATTCCTACAGAAGATATATAAAGGGTTATTTCTCAATGATATCTTTTCTTTTATCTCTTCAAAATAAGAAATAGTAGTTTAATGATAAATGAGATTTTCTTTCTATTATTTCACTGTCAACTAGAAACATGGTTATTAGCTTGAAATCATTTCATCAAGAATTCAAGTACATTAATTATAGTTAAGATTATATTGGGGTAAGAGATAATCAATGAATCTCATTTTATCAACCTTACCTCTATGTTTTTACTAATTCATCGAAAAAAATGAAGAGTATTGAGAAATCTCTCATAAATCCTTTTTTTGATACTTCACCCAGGAAAATAAGGTTTAGTGGAAACTTATTTCCTCACTTCTTATGGAGATAAGAATGAAATACACGGTTTTAAATCACATGGATATTTAAAGAAATTTGTGTTCTTACAATGTATCTCAAATAGGAAAATGATTTGGAGGGAGGGTAATGAAAAAAGGTTATTTACATCTCATATTGAAAGAAATAATTATACGATTAATTAAAATAAATTAAATTAAATGTGGTTACAAACTTTTGGAACATTCATCATTGAATATAATATTTCTATTAGACTTATTGGGAATTAAATATAACTTGTTTTATATATATTATCATTTTATAATTAAGAAATTTAGGAAATATTATAATAAGTACGGTGGATTCTCCTAGAGTGTGATTCTTATGTCAATAGTAAGAAGACACAACATCTAATTTGCTAAAACTGATTTGAGTTTGTAATGGCTGTTAGCAAAACATTTATCTCAGTTTCAATCTAATCACAATGACACATTATTTTACATTTTTAATAAAAGTTTTTATGGAACTTAATACTAAACTAATGGTTTGGTTACTCTTAAATAATAGATATCCATTATAGTAAATGATGTTTATTAAATATAATACTCATGCCCAATTTTGGAATGATGATTATTTGTCATATAAAACTAAAATTAGTTGAATTTCTTATACCCAAAAAAGTTCTTTAGCTTGTATTGAGATATGATACTAGGTAGACTAACAAACTACATATCATGTTTTAGATAAATAAATCATTATAAATATAGGTATTCCATAAAGATTTTATAATTAGTTTAACAATGAAAAATGAACTATTCTGAAACTAAAGGTAAATTTACAAACTTCATCATATTCTTTTAAAAATATTATAAATTCTCAGTTAAGTAGATGAGTTAACATGGTAAAGATAGGGTAACCTATGATCAGACTTATTGGAGAACATATTAACCAAGTAATAATTGATCATACATGTTGCGTAAAGGCATTCACAGACTCATATTTACTTATGTACATCAATATAGTGATGGTAGTAAAAGTAACATCAATGTCCAATCTTATATGTATTAAAAATCTTCTTTAATTTCTTCCAAAACATGTTTTACAAATAGTGGTGCAACAACTAACCATATTAAAACTATATCAAATAATTTATATCATATCAATTGTGTTTTTATATGAATTTATTAAGGCATAACCACAAGTGTTTGTTGAAATTTATTTTTTAATTCCAACTTTAGCTAAAAACATGCATCGAACAATTAGAGAATCTTAGTAAATAATCCAATATACACTTAGGATATTAATTTCTAGTCATGAATAACTGTGTTTCTGTAAAGGAAACCTATATATTTAAGGACATTTTTAGAAAAAAATTACTTATATTTCTTAATGTTCCAGAAGTACTTGTGTTGGTTTTGAAACATTATACTCCACTAAGTATAATATGAGGAGTAGTTCTAGAGACATACTGCATAAAAATTCATAAACAAAGAGGTGGATTATGTTTAATTTTATGGGTGAAAAATATTTTATTCTTTCATAATAATTATTCCTAAAAATAATTAGAAAATTGAAAAAGTTTAAGGTTTATAAGTTGTATGAATTCAATTAATTGATTCTATGTATTAATATTTGGAGAATTTATTTATTAAATTTTTATAATACTTGATAGTACTAGTGATTATTTAATATAAACTAGACATGGGTGGTGAAAATTGGTATTGATAAAGAAATATTGATTATTCAAAGATTTAGTCAATGAAACATTCCATACATCAATCACAATGACTAAAATACTTTTGAATTCTAATTATTAAAGAAAACTTTTATGATCATCATAATGATCTATTCATTGTCAATTCCACCTTGTTTGGAGGAAAACACTCAGTATATTTCAATATGATGTGACCAAAAGGCGACCCTAGGGTATATTACTATAAGTCATAACTAGAAAAGATTGGTGACATCAATAAATTCCAATAAGATATAAATTTTACATAAATTCAATTATGGATAAATCATTAATAGTGATTATAGATTTTTTTGGAAATTAATTAGTCACATGTGTCTATAATAGGTTAGTGGGATCACTATATGTTTTCAAGATAGATATGTTGACATAATATGAAAAAAAAAGTAATTTATTATCAGTTTATTAAGATTAATGAATTAATTTATCCAAAAATGAATTATAGTAACAATGATGTTTTAAGGAAAAATATCTTAAAAAATAGATCCATGGGTTTTCTAAATATTTTTATAGTATATATATTAATAATGTATTAAAAAATTTAGGTTAAAAACCTAAAGACCAAATTTTGTTTGGCATATAATATTTCCAGTAGATCATGCATGGGAATAGGAAGTGATTATTGAGATTAAAATAATTTCACAAGCTTAAGTGATATAAAAGTTTCTCATATTCCATGGTATTTATTGATATTTGATGTCATTGATATATTAGGAATAATATTTCAATATCAAATAGATCAAACATAATTGCATTGACGGGCTGTTAGAACTATTTGATAGTACTTGAGAAAGTAGAACTTGATGAGTTCCTTGTGTTTTGAGGAGTGTTATTACTAGTGATTAAGGGAATTTAAAACTTGTATTTGTTTAGTTAAATTTGATTTTTTATCATATTAAGGCTAATGTAATATACAAAATAAACATATTATAGATATTGGTGGTCATATCAATAATAATTGAGTGTGTTATATATTTTAATGAAACTTAAGAATATATTTAGCAATATCCTATTCCAATTAAAGGGTATACCAAAAGTTAATGTTTCATCATTATAATGATAAATTTTAACTATTGATTTAACCAATATATCATTTTTTTTGAAATTAGAAGAAGAGGTGGATACTCGGCAGCATCACTTCTTGAGGGATTTTTTTAGGGTAGTAATTTCATTGTATGAATATTTTTCACATAGATGTGTGGATTTACCAAACCTTATCACAAATATGTGGTAGGACAAATATTTTTATCCATACACAGTATAATCATGATTAACGTCTGACTATTTACCAAACATTAGTAGTTGGCACTAGTTCAAGAGGGATTCTGTTAGAGTTGTTTCCCTATAACTAACTACATTATAATTTATACTACTTTTATATTCATGGTTTTGAATATTAATTTCTTATCACATATAGATTGTTCTTAGAGATAAAATTTTTGTGATAACATCCTAAAATATTTTTCACATTAAAAAGTTAATAGCAGTTGTCTGCCTATAGGAATTCTACATGTTTATGGTTCATTGGATATTCATATCTCCGATCATGAGTAATGGTACTTAGACTTTAATATTATGATTAATGCATGTCATGACTCATTCACTTTAACTTATTATCGTAGACCCTAATGATATAGTTCACGGTAAAGTTAGGTATGTTGGGTGTGTCATGAATGATGTGTTATTAATGAATTAGGCAAGGAATGATTTGTCCCTTTCAACTTTAAGAAAGTTGATATTTCGATCCTTTTACTGAAAATGAACCATCACATTAAATACCATATCCAAGGTGTAATAAAAAGTTTATTTTAGATAGTCAAAGAAAAAATTATCAAGCATATAGATTAATGATAGTGGTTTAAAACCTGGATGAATAGATATCACGACAAAGGGATTAAATTACACAATGTGTGTTTTTATGAAGTAGTTGTTGTTTCAACATATCATCTTCCACTACGGGTGTCTTGAACCATTTATAGATTGTAATTTAGGACTTTTGGAAAGCCCGCCTAATTCCATAGAGTAAGAGGCCTAGAGGGTCACACCTAAAGTGTTTCATTTGGTCTCAGTTAAATATTATTTATTTTTAACAATTAAAACAAATATTATTCTACATAATGAGAAGAAATATTTATTCCCGATTTCTTAAGTTCACAAAAATAATAAATAAGTATATTTTTTACAAGGTAATTATTAAATTATGAAAATATATAATATTTATTTTTATCTTTTTATTTAAGGGGTAATAAATAATTATTTATTCATTAATATGTAATTTATTATGTGAATATAAAAATAAATATTTTATTTATTAGTTTTTTAATACAATATTTATTTATGTATTGAATGTTTGATATGTATCTATTTTTACTCACAAAGTAATAAATAATTATTTATTTATGTAATTATGTTAGTATTAAAAATAAATATTTAATTTTCTATACCATTAATATAATAATATTTATGTATGATATTTATTGAAAATTTTAATAAATTTCAAGGAAGAAAAGTGGACCCGGTTACTGGTTTGATGATAAATATTTATTTACCACTGTAAATAATATTTATCATTGCACGGATTAGAACACACCATGGTATAAAATAATAATAATATTATTTTATATGGTATGGGGTTCATTTTGGGGTTTACAAGTTATTAATTATGTTTTTCAATAAATTAATATAAAACCATAACATTGGGTCTATAAATAGACAATTGTGAGAACTGTGTAATGTTAGTGGTTTTGAACAACATTTTCATCCCTTGAGAATTCTCTCTCAATGAATAATGTCACCAAGGTTTTCTATCAAATTGAGAGATACTCTCTTCCTCCCTTTCTCTTAATACATATAGATCAAGAGATGATATTTTTTAGATCAATGGGATCACAATTTTGATTATGGGAGTGACACAAGATGATCAGTACTACTGTGATACCACCCAGAGTAATGTCGATGATGTTCTAAGATCAAAGGAGCACATGTGGATCACCGCTAGAGAGGATCTACATTGGGTTCTCAGCAACACAATGAAAATACGACTAAATGTACTTCTAAAAATCAACACCTACATCAACGAAAGAAGTCAAGAGTAATTAATTTCTTCATGCTATTGAATTAATTTTAAGTTAATGTGTAAAGATCCTTTAAATTGGTTCTATAAAAATTATTTATCAATATTATTCATAAAATATTTCATTGGTCATGGAATTCATGTCATGTACATTCTAGATGATTTGTTGAATACTATAAAAGTTTAGTTGGACATAGACCTAGAAATTAATTCTGATGCATCTAAAACCATCATTACGTTTATGTTTTCATTGAATGAAAACAATGTATATGACCACCTAATATTAAGTTAGTTTTTATCTTAATATGTATGTTTCTTTTGTTAGATTTGGTGTCCTAGGACCAACTATTTGTAATTTGATTACATTTATATTAGTTTATTTTAATATTAACAAAATATCATATTACCTATTGTTAATTATTCTATATGAATTTAATGTAATAATTCCCTAGGGTATCTGTTGTATTGATAAGGTCATAGAAGTTCCTCACTATGATGATAAACATAATGTGCTATGAAAATATTATTAAATATAGTTTTACATTCAGATATATTTCTATGATGGGAAACATATAATGTGACTAACATGTTTGAGTACTTGTGAGAAGATGAGACTTCTTTTCATGAATTTCACACTTGGTAATCTTGAAGAAAGAAGATTATAAGAACAGACCTGCTAGTAAGAATTCTTATTGTTTTAGTTTCATCAAATATTTCAATATACAAATTTTTGTAATGTTCCTTGGACTTTAATATTATGAATGATGCATGTCATGACTCATATACATATATTTTCTAATGAGAACCATAATAAAATATATTCAAGATAAGGTAGTGTATTTTGGGTGCATCACGATTGACATGTCAATAATGGATAATTTGAGGTAGGATTTCACCCTTCTATTTTTATGGATGTTTATATCTTATCACTTTGATTAGAATAAGGGCATCACATTAAATTTCATTCCCATAGTGCAACGACATGTTTATTTCAGATAGTCGGTGAAAGACATATTGAGAACATAGGATGATGGAACGATTATACAACATGTTTGGTGAGATATTATGAAAAAGGGATTATATTACATAGCGAACATTCATATATAGTTATTGACATTATGATATTATGTTCTTTCTATTGGGAACCCTGACCCATTATCATATAGTAATATTGGACTTTTGTTAATCATGTATAATTCCAATGAGAATGAATCATAAAGAGTTACACACTAAGTGTATCGGTTGATCACGATTAAATTCTATTTGAATTTAGTTAATGGCATAAATATTATTCTTCAGACTGAGGAATAACTTTATTCATGTTTTATTGATCTCATAAATTAAAGAATTGTTTATTCACCAGATTGTGAATAAAATATATTTATTTATTTTATTGAATATTTAATAAATTTTTAATTCACCAATATGTTGAAAAAATATTTATTTATGAATAAAATTATAATTTGGGTATTCGATAAATGACTAATATTTTGAACGGACCAAGACCATGTCTGATGATGAATATTTATTTAAAAGATGGTAAATATGATTTATCACTACATAGGTTGGTGCATGAGACAAAATAAAAATATTATTATTATATGGATTGGGGTTTGTTAAATATTATTTAATTATTTAAGGGATGACATAAAATTAAATAATATTTTAACCAAAACCCTACCTCTATAATTACAAGTTCATGTCAATTATGTAAGGTGGTATGAAAATAGAGAATCATTGTGCACAATGAAATTCTCTCTCGAATCCTTCTCTACTATCCCTCTCTAGAACAAGAAATGGAAGAGAGATTCCTTCAAGTCAAAAGTATAAGTGATCATCATGAATAAGGGAAGACAACTGATTCACTGTTCTATCACATGAAAATCGATTGGTATTACTCAGAGATGAAAAGAGTATGTATGGATCAATACTAGAGGGATTATACATCTGGATCCTCACCTTGCAAAAAATGAAATTAGAAAGGGGTCTTTCAAAAGATCAATATCAAAAATAATGATATGATTCCAAGATGAGGTATTTCTTTTCTTAGAGTTCAAAATAAATTAATTATAAATTAAACATGAAAGTTCCTTACTCACCTAATTGGGAAATGAAATATTAAAACAAATTTTAATATATCTCCAACCACTACACACTCTAGTAGATCCTCGGCCCTTGAAGTGATATCAGAGGGGCCACATTTTAAATTTAAAATTATTTATTTGATTGTTTGATCTATACAAAATCATGATTGAATGTTTCAATTCATATTATTGATTCTTTAATCCGATTAGAACTAACATGTTATTTAAATATTAATCATGTTCTTTCGATGTTTAATTTTCATAAAAGTAAAATAATAAAAGAATAATTACTACATATTCCATCAGGAGGTGCCAAATTTTTTTGCCGATAAAACTATGTTACACGACATGTAACTGGAGTACACGCTATGTTCCCATGTTCACTGCACCTAGACATGCCACGAGATACATGGAATTTTAATCAGCTAATTACACATGGTGCATTTATTACATACCACATATAGACTGGTCTAACCTTGAACATGGGATATTGGATTACATGGTGCAGATATGGTGTACGCACTATATAGTCAACATGGGTTAGTAGTGTAAATCACACATTCTATGTGGTCATTATAAATGGTCAAACCAGGTGAGGCTAACATCCTAGAAAATTTATGATATACATGATGTGTATGTGGTGTATGTTCTATGTAGTTCATCATTTCCTACGTCCAAAATACACAATAAGCCATTCGATGAGAATAGAAGACACACAAAATAAGGTATACATGGCTTGTAGATCACTTGTACATGTCATGTAGTCTAGCAAAGACACACTCCTAAGACTATAAATTTTTCTTCATCATATGAAATGTGGATACATGGCGTGTAGATGGAATGTACAATCTGTCTAGTACAGTTGAGTTGACATGACAAATTCTCAAGTGTGTAACCCAAATACACAACAACTGATGTACACGACATGTGGCTGGATAGTACACGTCGTATAGTCTCCCAATTAATGGAAAAATTAAATTACATTAAATTGAAACTTTAGAATTAAAAAAATATTTTATTTATTAGAACCTATTATGTTTGACAATTTAATAATGGTTATAAAAAATTTTAAATGCTCAATTTATTTATAATAATAAATCAATAATTATTAGTTTTAATATTTGTTTTTTATTAATGAATTGATCATGGTTATCTCCAAGAGGATTCATATAGTCATTAAGATTAAAAGTAATTACATAATAAATTAATTAATGTAAGCATGTTTATCTTAATAATATAGAATGAATAGAAATTAATGTTAATCTATTCGTATACATTGCATGTATAACTGTTCATGAGATTGACCAAGACTAGTGTATGTGTTTATTGTTTTAATTTAATTTATTTCATGAGTTTTCAATTATTTAATATTAAATTAATTTTGATGGAATGTGAGTCATCCCTCCCTTGATTATTTTTTAAGGAATGTGTGTCCAAGGATATTTATTTAATACCCTTGTAACAAATAATTTGTTTCCCCTCACTTGAATGTGAGTTATAGATACTTATAATTAATGGAGTTCTCCAAGACACGTGGAGGTGGTTCAAAATATAACCATAATGATTTCAACTTAGGTGATACATAGGTGGACAGGTGGAATTCTATAACTTAATCCAAGACCAGAAATATGAGCTTTCCCCTTGGTTATATGTTACTTTAATGTCCACTCATTAAATAAACCATTAGATAAGATCATAAATAGTTAATTTAATTATTTATTTATTTATGTATATTCATTATTTAAATTGTGTATGTAATAATGTGATCACATTTATATATGAAATAATGTAAATATATAGAATTTAAATAAATGGATTATGCATAAATGTTTTATCCAACTTGTTTAATTAATTAAGTAAAATATACGTAATATTAAAATTTTATGTAAAGGATGAAACAAAATAAAAATTATTCATGAAAAAATTAAAATCCATTAATTAAATATTAATTTAGACTTACCCTTCCATTACTTGATTATAAATGTGAGTCTTTGAACTAAGTGTTTGACCGAACCTTGTTGGGACACTTACTTTTAACGTGGAGTTCTTATGAAAATTATGGTTTGACATAACCATCTTACATTGAGAGAAATATAACTCACTAAACTTATTGTAAATTTGAGGCAAGTGTCACTACGCCAAAATTGGCATTTGGAGGCAGTTTAAACCACCACTAAATCGTTCTATGGTGGTTTTGGAAAACTGTCACTAAATTGTGTGTCAGTAATATATTAGCGGCATTTTTTCAAAACTTTTGCAGGGCGATTTAGCAGCAGCAGACACTGTAGCAGTACCTGGTAGACATTATAGCAGTGGTGGGAACTGTAGCATGCAGATACTATAGCAATAATATTCAAAGAGTAGGCCTTGGTCTAAAAAAATTCGGGCCTACAGGCCATGTAATGGTCTACATGCCCACTGGGCCTTCAGGGAATAATATATATGATGTAACAAAGTGAGTGGATGGGTGGGTTATCCCTTAGGGGGGCTATGACCGGGATTTTAGACCTGTGTGTGTGGTGTGTGTGTGCTTGATGTATTGTACCCCCAACCACTTAATATAATATTTATTATGTATTATTACTATGATCTTTGTAATATCCATCCACAAGCCCATTCCATATATAAAAATTCTCTGTTGGGTGAGATTTGAACCCCTTACCTCATGCTTATTCTTGAAAAAAATTACCACTCTAGGGGGTTATTCAGGTGGTGAATAAATAGAATTTAATATACTTCTATATATATATATATATTGAAAAAAATACATAACAAAAAGATGCGAACTAAATAAGAATTAATCAATAATTACTAATCAATAATGATTAATCAATAATCAATAATCAATAATTAATAAGTAATTATAAATATATAATAATTACTAATTAAAAATAACTAATTAATAAATATAATAAAATGAATAATATATATAAATATATAATGTGGTAATAAATGTTAAATAAAACATAGTAAATAATAAATAGTGAATCGTAAATAGTAAATAATAAATAATAAATAGTAAATAGTAAATAATAAATAGTCAATTGTAAATAATAAATACTAAATAATATATAATATATAATACATACTAAATAATATATAATATATAATATATAATATATAATATATAATATATAAGTAGTGTATAAATAATAAATTAATTAAAAAATAAACTAACACATGATAAATAAAAAATTAATAATAAAAAATAAATAATAAATAATAAACTATAAATAAATAAATAATAAATATGTACTGAATACATAATAAATAAGTAATTAATAATTTGTTAATAATATAATGAATAATATAAAAATAAAATAATAAAAAAATTTAATAAAATTAAAAATTTAATTAAAAATTTAATTTATAAATAATAAATAATGAATAAATATATTATAAAAAATAAGCTATAAATAAATTATAAAGAAATCATAAATAATAAATCATAAATCATAAATAAATGAATTATAAACAAATAAATAATATATAAATAATAAAATAATAAAATAGTAATGATAAATAAATATATTATAAATAAATATTAAATATTAAATATTAAATATTAAATAATTAATAATAAATAATAAATATGAAATATGAAATAAGAAATAATAATATAAAAAATAAATAAAAAAATAAACTAATAATGAAAAATAAATAAATAGTAAGTAAATAATAAATAACAAATAATAAACAATAAATAATAAACAATAAATAATAACTAATAAATAATAACTAATAAATAAATAAATATTAAAAGAAATATTAAAAAACTATTAAATAGTCATTTAACAATAATTTAATTATAAAAATATATCAATAATTAATAAATCAATAATAAATAATTATTATTATGATAACTAATAAATAAATAAATAATAATTAATTAATTAATTAATGAATAAATGAATAAAAAAATAATAAATAACAAATAACAAATAATAGATATATTTGGTGCTTGGGGGTATAGTTACATTAAACACATACACACCACCCACATAAGCTGGAAAGAAAAGTCATAGCCCCCCAATGGGATAACCCACCCATCAAGTCTTATTTATTCAATACATGGCTCACAGACCAAATGGGCATGAAGCCCATTAAATGGTCTGTAGGCCTAGTGGGCATGAAATCCCATTATAAGGTCCTAAAGGCCCAAATTTTTGACTCAAAGGCCCTTTGATGAATAGTTTTGCTATAGTACATGGACTACTATAGTGATGTTGCTGCAAAAGTGCCTGCTACAATGCTTGCCACCGCTACAAATAATAAATAAATATTAAACAGTTATTTGAAAATAATTTAATAGTAAAAATAAATCAGTAAATAAAAAATCAATGATAAATAAATATTAAAATTATAAATAATAAATAATATATATTATAATTGAATATATAATAAATAATAAATAATAAATAATAAAAAACACAAAACACAAAATAAAGAACAAATAATAAATAATAAATAATAAATAATAAATAATAAATGAATACTAAATAGTAAATAATTAATATATATTAAATTGTTATTTAACAATAATTTAATAATAAAAATAAATCTATAAATCAATAATCAATAATAAATAAATATTAAAATTATAATAAATAAATAAAAAATAAAAAATAAAAAATAAAAAATAACAAATAACAAATAATAAATAATAAATAATAAATAATAAATGAAAATAAATATCTATAAATATATATACATATAACCGAACTTACATAGATATACCTAAATGCATATTTATGTTACATAAATATATATATAAACACACTCAGATATATAATTGTATATAAATAAATATATATATATATATATATATAAGCAAATATAAATTTATCTATATATATATTTACTCATATATGATATAAAAATATATAAACATAAATATGTATAAATATTAACACAAATATTTAAAAATTCATATAAACAAATATATATATAATTAATAATAAATTACCAAAAAATGGAAAGAACAATAATTTCAACACCATCAAATCAATAGTAATGTAAAACAATGGAATAAAATCATAAATGACATAAAAACATATAAAGAAACTCTTAAATGAAGATGAAATATCATTGAATGTGTATGATAAATATATAGACATAAATTTATTTAAATATACTATATAGTAATATTCATTTTCATATATTAAAATATAAATATATATATATATTTGTTTATTAATACACATGTATATGTATATATGATCAATATGTGTGTATGTGTGTACGTTCGTATAGTTTTACTATAAATTCGTTTATGTGCTATATTTAATGATAATGATTTTGTTATATAAAAATGAATTTATATATTATTTATACACAAAAATATTTACATATATATGTATTTATTTACATATATTAAAATATACACATAAATATAATTTTTTTATTAAGCCGTACATATTTATATATATAACATTACATGTATAGGTATATATATACTTATTAATGCATTTTTATAAGGAAAATATAAGTCAAAAATTAATTATTTTAAATGAAATTCATAATAAATATTAATTTCTATATTTTTTATATGTTTAAAAATACATTTCTATCTAAATATGTATTTCTACAAGTGATTTATTATAAATAAATATATAAAAACATGCATAAATTTATTTATAAATAAAACTACATTGTGAAAACTAATAAAATTTCAAAACTATAATATCAATATAAATGGAATCCATAGAAAAAATTTATTCCCCACTCCAAAAAAAATACCCCCTTAAATGGGGCTAAAAATCCATCGAATGTAAAACAAATTGGATACTCCGACCAGAAACATAGTTTTAGAGTCTTTATAGGCCCTTTTGGGCCTCAAAATATGTGATATAGGTTTGCTTTTTTTACAAGGTGTTTAGAGATTGTTGTAGGCTTCGATTTGATATGTGGTAAAACCCGAACGGGCACCCAGATCAAAAGATATGTATGGTTGAAGTTGGAGTTTGATTTCTATCTTTTCTGGGAACTATAATTAATTTTATTCATTTAATTATTACAAAATTTAAATCTAAGTTTGTTTTACATAATTTTATAATCTTCGATTTGGCTAGTTGTAGAGCTAAAACTGACTCTCGAATCAAAAGTTATGGCCATTTGATGCCAAAGTCTGATTTTTAACTTAATGATGACTTTTTTCACTTTAAAATTATTATTAAATAATAATTTTAAATAATTATTATTTTACACATTATAATTAAATAAATGACTAATAATAAACTATATATAGTGGTAAATAATAATTAATAATTAATAATTAAAAAGTATTTTTTAAAAAATTCATTTAAATTTGTTGTTGTTTTGAATGAATGGCTGCTATTTCGCAACAGTTTTTTAAAAAACATGCACTCATAATAAATGTAATATTTTTTGAAAAAAATTTAAAAAATTAAAAAATATTAAAAACATTTAATGGTGGATTTTAAAAACACCCCAAAAACCACTTTTAGATTTTATCCCGAAAAACATTTAGCGATAGTTTTGAAAACCACCATAAAAAAACCACCACAAAATTATTGTTTTACTATAGTGTGTTGAGGAAATATAATTTAGGACATCAGGATTAGGGAGTTCACTCAATGTATCAAGAAGATGCAAGCTCAAAATTGCTAATAACATTCCTACCTAAATATATTCATGTAGATAAAACAAAACATTTTGGGGTTATGTGAAGGGGAATATGATTCCTTTCTACTATAATGTCCTAGAAATTAGATATTCCAATTTCAATGGTGAGGTATATTGGGACATGATAAAATAGAGAGAGATTTAATAAAAACAATTATTTTATTATTTCTCACATAACTTGTTTCCATGATAAGTGATAATAATATATTCATCTAAATTGTAGAAAAATGGAAACTTCAACATCCACACTATCCCTGTGATGTATATTGGAGAAAGACTATCTCCTCACTGGGAGTAACTTCTAGGAGTGGTTCAGATGCCTTCAGGTTGTGTTGCACCATGAACGAAAATCATATATGCTAGAATCCTAAATGCCTGATCCGCCTACCAAGGATGAAACTGATGAAGAGTTAATTGTCTATGAAAACATATGAACAATATGGTTGATGTTAAATGTTTTATGTTATCCCCTATGTCTAGTGAACTCATAAAGTCTCATGAAAACATAGAGCCTTATTGAATTCTTGAGAAACCTTGTGGTCCTTACCTGGGGGATCCAGATAGAAATGATTTGATATTTTCAAGGCACTCTTTCAGAGTAAGATTGTGGAGGGTGTGTTAGTTGGGCCTTACGTAGTAAAGCTTATTAGATACATTGAGCACATAAAGGTTCTAGGGTTTAAACTCCCCAATGAGTTTTACACTAACCTCATTCTTTCACAAATCACATATAATTTCTCCAAATACGATGTAAATTTTAATATGAAAAAAATTGAGAATATTTTCTTGATCTTATCAAACTTTTTTACAATGTAGATAAGGAGACAAAGCATTAAAAATACTTCTTTCTTTATGATTAGTAAATGGAAAGTGAAAGTAACGATTTATAAACCCAAATCTTGTTGACACCCTTCCATGAAGATGATGATCAATGGGAAAGCTAGGGAAATTTATTCTGTTTGTTTTCCAGGTGGCAAGAAGGGCCACTAAGAAAAAAACTTAACCTATCCAATGAATCGGTGGGAATCTTCTGGTGAGTTTTTTATATAATTAAATTTAACTATTTCTAAAAATAGGGTATTAGATACAAATTTTGGTTCTCATATATTTATTCAAATACATGAACCAAGTATATTCATAAGAATTTACTATACGTATATAGATCTCTAAGCATCCAACAGATATAAAATTGATGTTGTAGCTATTAAGGACTATCACCTCATGTTTCCAATAAGAATGATATTGTTTTTCAATTACTATTATTTTGTTCCATTTGTTAAAACATTATTTTTATATATATATTGGATAAAGATGAATTTATTTTCATCTTTGAGAAGAGATGATTCATCTTTTATAAAGATAATATTTTTTAGGGTAATACATATTTAAATAATGGTCTTTATGTGTTAGATTACATGAACTGAGTAATGGAAATTGTTAATGAAAATACTTCGCATGAATCATACCACATATAACTTTTGAATCACGGGTTAAGTCTTGTAAATGAAAATCACTTGAATAAATTATACTAATATGGATATTTTTATTTTTTTCAATCTAAAACCACTTGGTTCATGTAATTTATGTTTATAAGAAAAAATGAACAAATCCCTATTTTTTTAAAAGGTGAAAGGTAGAAAGAGATTCTTGAATTAGTTTATACCGATTAGTGTGGACTATTTCTTATTGAAGAAAGGGGTGGGTACTCAGACTTCACAACTTTTACTGATAAATTAATCACATATGGATATGTCCACTGGATGTGGTATAAGTCAGAATCTTTTTATGAATTAAAAGAATAGAAGAATGACATTGAGAACTAGCTTGGTATGAAAATTAAGAAATATTTCTTAGATCATGGTGGATAGTATCTTAATCAATACTTCATTTACTAATTATAGGATTTTGGGAACCAATTCCAACACACTCATTCATATGCCCCTCAGTAAAATTGTGTGAGTTAAAATCGTAACCACACCTTGTTAGGCATGGTGATATCAATGATGAGTCATGCGAGTCTTCAATTATCTTTCTTGGGATGCATGTTATAGAAATTAGCACAAATACTAATCCAAGATCCAACTAAAGTGGAAGATGATATACCATACCCATTATGGAATGGAAAGAAACTCATGTTATCATAGTTAGATATGTGGGGTTCCAAATAAATTTTTAAGGTCTCTTCATGTAACAGACTTGCACCTCAAGGCATAATGTGTGCCTTTATAGGATATCCTAATGAAATAAGGGGATATCACATATATGAACTATAACGACCAAAACATTCAATAATAAAAATTACTCTTGATCTAATTAAATTTATTATTATGTAAAATTTTTATATAACATATTCAATTCCTTGGTTTTATGTTTTTTTATATTAAAACACCGTTAGGAATTTTGACTATTCCTAATATAGCAGTTGAACAGTGATCACATGATTAGTATAAATATAGGGTTTTAACGAATCTAATTTACTCATAAAAATGATGTGATGGCCTCATCTAGTTGGCTTTCCATGTATGAAGATCGTTTGTAGGATCTTGGAAAGGAGGTGGCATCATTTGGATCCACTCTTGACCAAGACCAAGTTGAGCATCAACATGTTAAACTTGAGCGGAACCGCTTACGGGAGAAGTGGAAGTTGATAGAGATTACCACCCGAGCGATGTTATCTGTGCCACCCAAAGATTTTGTCACCATCACACAACTTACCCTTTTTTCATATATGGGTTTTATAAGGGGTTATGTAACAAGACCTTAGCACTATGATTATGTGCATTATTTTTTTATATAATAAATAATATGCAATCATTTTATTATTGTTACTTTGTAAATAGTTTTAAAGCACAAAAGATATTTTTAGATAACATTCAACTGAGGAATATGTTATGATAAATTAATATATTTTTGAAATAAATAATATTTAAATAAATATTATTAAATTATTTTTTATTAATTATAAATTATCATATAATTTTTATGAATACAATTGTAATTTTTATTAAGGTTTGAAAGCTGTTTTTGTCAAAACACATGATTTTTTGATAAATGTCAGTTTTTATTTTAAAAGTAAATATTCACAAATTTATAAAATTATTTAGATAAAATGAATATTATTTTTATAATCACAACATCGAAATTATCCAACAGTGAATTATTTTTAATTTTCTGAGATAGTGGATTTTTTGGGTAAAAATTAAATACCGTTTAAATATATAATGTGTTTAATGACATCATAATAACCCAATAGTGACTTAATTAAATAAAATAAATGATATTTTTGACCAATATATGATTTATAATTAAAATAATGTGATTTTATATTTATTTTATCTTTTTACAAATCCTTAGTGGACCCTCCAAGACTAATAAAACATTTTAGATTTTTAAATTGTTTTCTTGGAGAGTGTGACTCACCTCCACATAATCTACCCTATTATTTTAATATGTTCAGACATTGGCCTTATAATTTATTTCCACTTCTATTTGGAAAAAAACAATGGGCAAAAACCATGTACTGGTTTGTGTTTTCGATTAGTTTAATGTGTGGTGTCCCAAACCTATATAATAAATAATTCCCTCTTCCTTCCTATATAAACTCACCCAAGATCCTGCTTCCTCTTCACTAAAAGCCTTTGGAGTTCTTCCAACCTCTTCCCTCCTCTCTCTATAATCCTCACAGGGCACCCCAAGATCCCAAAAAACCTCTCTCAAGCCTCTCCCAAGCCTTTGAGATCACACTTCCATGTAAGGGATTCCTTCCTTTCTTGTTTTATCCAAGTTTATTAATATTCTTATGAATTTTTATTTTCAATTATAAATGTTGGGGTGTGATTTATAACCACCCTTATACTATTTTATTTATGTTTTAATGATTATATGCCCCTTTCTCTCTCATTGGTGCCTTCCATGTACACCCGTTACCTTGTCGAAATTCCATAAGGAATTTATCTCTCCTCATTTACATTCAAGCAATTATTTTGTATTATAAATCCAAATAAAATTACTTATGCTGGTACACATATCTATATTAACCCCTTATTATCCATTTCATGTACATATGATGAGACACTCTTTTCTCTCTCATCAACATTTTTTATAATGTCTAATGGAACGCCGTTATGCAGCTGAAATTGCACAGCCATTTTCCAAGAAAAAATCATTTTGTGGTGAATACCATGCCCATTTCTCTATCAAGGGTATTTATCTTTATTCACATTTACTTATTGACGGAATAGTTTCATTTTTGGATTCCATATTCCTTTACCATGGAATAAAGTATGATGTTTAATAAATCTATGTTGTATGATCGTGTGGCACACTTATGCATGAAATGAAATGTTTATGAAGGGTGCGCCCTGATAGTGCTCCAATAAATTTGGTAAAATATTGTATCATGAAACGTAATTTACAATGAGTATTGGCTCATTCTAATTCTAGTGAAACAAGGGTTTAGTCATGCTTCATGTGCAATGAGGGTTTACTCATGCTTCATGTAAAATGAGCCTTGGATCATGCTAATATCATGTTAAATGTTGTTCCAAAATCTCCATGTTATGATTATCATGCTTTATCATGCCTTCATGTTCATGTTTCACTTGTGATCCATTGATATTACTATTTTCTAACATGTATTATATTCCTCATGTTATTCCATGTTTATTCCCTCACTGGGATTTATAGCTCACCATTTTCTTATGTATGTCCTCCGGTTATCCCATGCAATGTTATGTAAAAAGTAATGTTGTGGTCATGTAAAGGAAGTATTCAATAAATATGTTGTATTTAATATTTTAAGTTGTTATTTAATGATCTTAATCCCCAAATACACTACACCTATTGATCTTCTATTTTTAATTAAGTAAAATTTCATGTAATAAATTCTGTTTAAGTGTGAAATAAAAGAAGGGTTGTTATAGTTGGTATCAAAGTATAGGTTTAGTTATTTTTGGGAATATGATTAAAAAAACCTAGTGAAAGACTTAGGGATAAGACTATATATAGTAAAAACATCCCTATGTTTTGGTGACTGTTGAGTAAGTGGTTTATCAAGAAAATACATCCCTGTTTGGATACGAGAAGGTAGAGGCCGCTCTGGCATAGATGTACTTAAGAGTGAAAACTCTGACAAGGAGTTTCAGGCTTGAATCAAGGTATCTTGGTACATGAAAATGGGCCTCGCTTTAATCTTTGTTATGAAACTCCATGGGGATTTTCTTTGGTAAATTCATAAGCTTTGTATGAACCATTATTAGGGGAATTAAAAAAATCCCCTAACAATATATGATAGAAATTAGATCATTGATAAAATATACTGAAGCCTATAGATTCATAACTTAAGGATATAAAAGCTATTTACAAGTCATCCATTTTTTCCTTGGATTATCCTTTATGTGTTACCCCTAGCTTTACTTTTATTCCATCCAATGGTCGATAAAAGAGGAATCAGGCTAACAACCGATGCGAAGATGAATGTGATGACTTTTCTAATGAGATGCCTAAACTGATGGGAGTAGGAATCACAAACATTGTTATGATACTCTTTTAGTTAACTCAATGTTTGGATATCAAAATGGGTCAAGAGAAAAGTTCAACCCCCCCCCCCCAAGAAAGAATAAGTAATTATCAAGAACTTCATGAGACAAATGCTTCATACTTTTAAGGGATCATAAGATATCTTAATTGTCGAACGATGGATAAAATCCCTTGAAAATATCTTCTCAATCCTCCAATGTTCCGAAAAAGAGGAAATTATTATAGATGCTTATCATATGGAGGGTGAAGATGATCAATGGAAGACATTGATAAAAAATACAAAGCCTGAGGAGGAGATTGAGGCGTTGGAATGGAAGGATTTCCAGAATAATTTTTTGATAAATATTTTTCGTTCACCCTCTGACTTATGATGGAAAGGGACTTCCTTTCCCTTAAGAAAAAATATGATGAATACATTGGAGTGTACATGGAAAAATTCACAAGGATCTCAAAATACGCCTCTGTCTTTGTCATTACCCCCAAATGAAAGGTTGACCGCTTATTTGGTGGGATGAAACCTAGACTCTGGAAATCCCTGGTGATCCATGACTTCGAAAGCTATGAGAAAATTTTCTGATATTCCCTCAATGTCAAAATAGAGATCATAGAATCTCATGGGCATCATGGGGATAATTATCATAATGTAGACTTTAATTCTAGTGGTCTTATGGATAAATCCAATAGTGCTAAAAAAATCCCGCACCCCACTTGCTAAAGGTATGGAAAGAAGAACCCTAGAAATTACCTAAAAGGGATAAGGAAATGCTTTAGGTGTGGAAGATAAGGGAACCTAGCTGTTAGCTGCTGACAAGAAAAACATGCAGTTGCGATAAAGGAGAGGAACACTCTATATTACTCTCAACGCGTTGTTCATTGCTTCAACTGCAAGGATCCAGGGAACCTTTCAAATCCGTTTCCTAACACAAGGGTTTTCGAAGGCAACCAACAACCTCCAAGGCAGTAAGGGTGAGCTTTTTCCATCACTACTGTCGAAGTGAACCCCGAAAACGAAGTTGTGATAGGTACGCTAGTTATTCATTCAATATTAGCAATGTTACTTTTTTATTTTGGTTCTTTGAATTCTTTTGTATCATGAAAGTTTAGTAGAACAATCCCAACACCACCACAAATCATGGAAGTAAATATGTTGGTGATTACGGAAAATGGGGAAATAATTGCATCCCATGAATATAATTCCTCCCATGTTATGATTTTTGGATTGAACTTCCCTGCAAACCTCATCATACTCCCTCTAGTGGAATTTTATGCAATTCCAGGCATGGATTGGATTTCCTTATATAGAGCCAACATAAATTTCCATAAGATGGAAATCACTCTCCAAAAGGAGAATCGACCCCCGATTATATTCAAGTGAAAAGAGAAATATGAATCTTCTTTAGCAGCATCATATCAAGCATGGATATTACTGCCCTATGAGCACATGTATCTAGCTAATATGGTTGAGTCTAAGGAGGCATCCATACTTGAACACATGCCTATTGTGAGGGAATTCTTTGAATTATTGACTGGGGAATTTTTTGGTCTTCCTCTAATAAGAGATGTTGAATTCTCAATTGACCTAATACCAGGGGCATTGACAATATCCAAGAATCTATATATAATGGCTATTTTGGAGCTTGAGGAGCTAAAGAAACAACTACAGAAGAATCTGGATAAAGGGTTTATACACCCAAGTGCTTTACCATGGGGTGTACCAGTCCTCTTTATCAAAAATAAGGATGGGTCAATGTTCCTTTTCATTCATTATTGTGAGCTCAACAAAATCACAACAAAGAACAAGTATCCTCTACCATGAATTGATGAATTATTCTATTATCTTCATGGAACACAATACTTCTCCAAGGTGGATTTGTGGTCGGGATATTATCAAGTTAGGGTAAAGAAGGAAGATACCCCCAAGATTACTTTTCCTACAAGATATGGGAACTATGAATTCATGTTAATGCGTTTTGAACTCAATAATTCTCCTGAAATATTCATGGACTTGATGAACAGAGTATTTAGATATGTCCTCGACAGGTTTTTGGTAGTCTTTGTAGATGATATTCAAATATACTCCAAAACCAATGAGTATCATGAGGAGCATCTAAGAACTGTACTAGAGACCTTGCGGAAGGACAAGCTCTATGAAAAGTACAGAAAATGTGATTTCTGGTTGAAGGAGGTATCATTCATGAGTCATATCATCACAAGAAATGGGATATCTATGGATCCCTTGAAGATAGATGCAATAGAGGTATGGTCAAGTCCAACGTCCGTAATGGATCTCCGTAGCTTTTTGGGGTTATCTAGATATTATTATTGATTTGTGAGAAATTTCTCAGAATTTTCCAACCCTTTTACCAAGCTAAATTTAATGGGAGTAAAGTTTTCTTGGAGTGATGAATGCTAAGAGAGATTCAAGGAGTTAAAAAGGAGGATTATCACTACACTCGTTCTCACATTACCCAGAAGTGGATAAATTTTTGTGGTTATTAGTGATGCTTAGAAGAAGGGTATGGGTTGTGTGTTGATGTAGAATGAAAAAGTCATTGCATATACTTAAAGGAAATTAAAATTTCATGGGAAGAACTATCCAACACATGATTATAAGTTGGCTGCAGTGATCTTCACTTTAAAAAATTTGTGGAATTTACTCTTTGGGGATAAGTGTGAAATATATACGGACTGCAAATGCCTCAAGTATATATTCACACAAAAAGAGTTGAACATGAACCAATGAAGATGGTTAGAGCTGATAAAATACTATAACTGCTCAATTCATTACCACCCTAGGAAAGCGAAAAATGTATAATATTCTCTAAGTAGAAAGGACCCAGTGAGTTTATCATTGATGAGAATTGAAAAGGATCCAATCTTCTTAGATTTTATGAATATGGACATCGAATTCATAAATAAGGGAACATCATCAATCCTTTTACCTATGATTTGTCGATAATCTCTTTTTAAAATATTAAAGGATTATCTAAAGGATGATTTAGGAATTCAGAATAAGATAAAAACTATTAGAAAAGAGAAAACCTTGGAGTTCAATGCCAATGAAAAATGAATTTTGATATTTGCTTCAAGACTATGTGTTCCATCAAATCTGGAGTTAAATAAAGAAATTTTGGATGATGCACATAGTTCAAATTTCGTAATTCATCCATGAAACACAAATATGTATCGAGATCTCTGATATCCTTATTGGTGGGATAACATGAAGAAGGATATCGATATGAATACATCAAAGTGCCTGATATTTCAGCAAGTGAAGGATGATAGGTAGAAGTATAAGGATATGATACAACCATTACTCACACCATTATGTAAATGGGAGAACATCACCATGGAATTTGTCATCGTACTTCTGAAGACATCCAATGGAAACAATCCTATATGGGTTGTTTTGGATCGTCTTATAAATACTGCACACTTCAATGCTATTCGGGAGGATTTATCACTGGATCTACTGGAACAGATATACATTAGAGATGTGGTAAGGTTGAATGGAGTACTGCTAGCTATTGTATCTGATCGAGATCCAAGATTCACCTCTATGTTTTGTAAGATTCTTCAACATGCTCTGGATACTGAGCTGAACTTTAGTACGGATTATCATCCTCAAAATGATGGCCAATATGACAGAACTATTCAGACACCAGAAGATATGTTAATAGCATGTTTTACGGACATTAAATAAGGATGAGACCAAAATCATCCACAGGTTAAATTCTTCTATAATAACAGTTTCCACTCGATCATCTGAATTACACCATATGAAGTCCTTTATGGGAAAAGGGACAGAACACTGGTGTGTGGGGATGAAGTCAGTGAGCGTAAGCTGCTAGGACCTGAAATGGTCGAAGAAATGGTGAGGAAGGTGAAAACTATTCAGCATCATATCAAGGAAGCCCAAATTCGATAGAAGAGTTTTGCAGATAACCGTCAATGAGACCTTGAATTCAAATTTGGAAACATGGTATTTCTACGCATGTCTATAACAACCCTGGTTTTTATTACACACTAAAACCTGATTTATTATATAAAATCTTCACATGATACAATATAGAAGATCGAGAGGTCTAGTTTCTTTTGGGATTACAAACATTAAAAAACATCTTATAACATAAAACAAACAACATCTTTATTGAAAACATCCTTTACATGACCACTACATTCCCTCGTACTTAGCATTTCATGGGATAACATAAGGACATGCTTAATAAAAGGGTGAGAAATAAAGCCAAGCAAGGGAGTAAACATGAAATAACATGAGGAATGAAATAAATAATAGAAAATAGGAATATAAATGGAGCACAAGAGAAATATGAACATAAAGGCATGATAAATCATGATGATCATAACATGGAAATGTGGCAACAACACTTAACATGGAATTGTCATGATCCAAGGATCACTGCACATAGAGCATGTGTAAACCCTCATTGCACATGAAGCATGATTAAAACCTAGTTTCACTTAGAATTATCATGAGTCAACACCCATTTCACAAGATGTATCAAGATACTATACTTTTCTCAATGCATTGGAGTGCTATTAGGGCGCACCCTTCTTAAACATTTCCTTTCATGCATAAGTGTGACACATGGATCATATAACATGGATTCATAGAACATCATAATTTATTCTATGATAAAGAAATGTGGAATTCATACATGAAACTTTATAATCAATAAGTAAATATCCCTGAATTTGATTACCCTTGATAGAAAAATGGGCAGGGTATTCACTACACAATGACATTGGCTTGGAAAATCAGTGCACTTTCGATAGCGTAACGAGGTGACATAAGAATTCATAAAAATGTTTGATGAGAGAGAAAGATTTTTATCATAATATGTACATGAAATTTCCAGTAAGGAGGTCATATAGATACATGTTCCAACAATTTTAATGTAATTTACATTCATGATACAAAATAATTTCTTGAATGTAAGTGAGGAGAGAAAAATTCCTTTCGGAATTTGGGCATAGTAATGGGTGTACATGGGAGGAATTTATTGAGAGAGAAAGGGGTATCTAACCATTAAAACATGAATAGGGAAGTATGGTGGAGGTGAAAAACCATACCCCAACATTTATAATTGAAATTAAAAGGGTGTAACAACTTAAAGAAAATTGGCCAAAAATGAGAAAGGAAGAAAACCCTTACTTGGAAGTGTGATCTCAACAGCTTAGGAGAGGCTTGAGAGAGGATTCCTGGGAGCTTGGAAAAACTTGGGAGGATTATAGAGATATTAGGGTAAGGGTTTCTCAAACTCCAAAGGCTTTTAGTGAAGAGTATGTGGAAGCTTGGGTGGGTTTATATAAAGAAAGGAGAGTGAATTCTTTATTATTTAGGTTTGGGACACCTCACATTAAACTAATCAATACCAAAAAACATCCCATGTTTTCTTCCTAGGGTTTTGGCCAAAGGGTATTGGGAAACAATATTTTATAAGGCCAATGGCCTAACTTCTTAAAATAACATGGTTTCTTATGTGGAGGTGAGTCACGCTCTCAAGGAAAAAAATTTAAAAAGACAAAAAGTTTTATAAGTCTTTGAGGGTCTACAAAAGCTATGTAAATAAATAAAACAAATCTAAAATAACATTATTTTAATGATAAAGCATATATTGGAAAAAACAATGTTTATAGTATTTTATTACCTCACTCTTTGGTCATTATGATTTCCTAAAACACATTATATATTTAAACGGTATTTAATTTTTAGCAAAAAATTCGAATGTCTCCGAAAATTATGAAAAATTTACCATTGGATAATTTAGACATCCTAATTCCAAAAATAATATTCATTTTATCTAAATACTTCTATAAATATGTGAATTTTTACTTTTAAAATAAAAACCGACATTTACCAAAAATTCATGGGTTTTGACAAAAATAGTTTCCAAACCTTAATAAAAATTACAACTGCATTCATAAAATTATATGATCATTTATATTTAATAAAAAGTCATTTAATAATAATATTTTATTAAAATATTATTTGATCCATTAATTCATCAAATTATATTTCTTAGTTGAATATTAACTAAAAATTCTATTTGTGCTTTAAAAACTCTTTACAATGTAACAATATTAAAATGAATGCACATTCTTTATACAAAAAATAATGTACATTGTCATAGTGCTAGGGTCTTGTTACATAACCAATTATAACACCCACATAATACTGAAAGGTAAGGTGTGAAATGGTGACAGACTCTTGGTGTGGCTCGGATAACATTTCTCAGGTGGTAATCTCTATTAACTTCCACATCTCCTGTAGTCGGTTCTGCTCAAGCTCAATGTGTTCAATATTTTCTTGGGCTTGGTCAAGAGTGAATCCCCATGACTCCACATCCTTTCTGAGATCTGAAAAATGGGCTTTGTATAGAGAAAATCTACTGGATGAGGCCATTGCTTCCTCTGTCTGAGTAAATTGGATTTGTTAAAGCCCTATATTTATACTAATCAGGTGATCGTTGTTCAACGACTATATTAGAAATGGTCACAATTCTTAGTATTATTTAAAAATCCAAAAACATAATGCCAATGATGTCTAAATTTTTTATAACCATAATAAGAAATTTAATTCGATCAAGTGGAATTTCCATTAATGAAAGTTTGGATCGTTACAATCTTCCCCCTTAAGAAATTTCACCTCAAAATTTTCATTTTCCCACACTAAAACAGATGTGGGTGACTTTGCATCATAACTTCCTCTGATTCCCATGTCGCTTATACAAACTTGTGGTTTTCCACAACCCCTTAATGAGGGGCACTGTCTTATTTTGTAGAACTTTTTCTCTATGATCTAAAATCTTCACCGGTTGCTCCTCGTAAAAAATATCATCCTCTAGATTCACTACCTCTAAAGAGAGTACATTTGAAGGGTATGATATGTACTTTCTTAATAAGGATACCTAAAATACATCATGTACATTGGCCATGGTAGGTGGAAGTTCTAGTGAATAAGCCACATCCCCTACACGATCAAGAATCTCAAAGGGGCCAATGTACCTAGGACTTAACTTCCCTTTCTTTCCAAACATCATGACCTTCTTCCATGGAGGTAAGCATAGAAATACAATGTATCTAACCTTAATCTCAGGGTCTCATCCATGATTATCTACTTAACTATTCTATTGAATTTGGGCTGCCTTGATATTCTACTAAATGGTTTTCACCTTCTCCACCATTTCTTCGACCATTTCTGGTCCTAGCAGCTTATGCTCACCAACTTCATAACAAAATGTCGGTGTTCTGCACCTCTTCCCATATAGGGATTCATAAGGTTACATTCGGATGCTCAAGTGGAAACTATTACTGTAGGAGAATTCAACATGTGGAAGATGTTTGCCCCACCGTCCTTTGAAGTCCCTAGAACATGCTCTCCACATGCCCTCAATTGTTTGGATAGTCTGCTCAGATTGGCCATCAATTTGAGGATGATAATCCGTAATGAATTTCAACTCAGTATCTAGAGAATGATAAAGACTCTTCCAAAACATAGAAGTGAATCTTGGATCTTGATTGGATACCATAGATAGTGGTACTCCATGCAGCCTTACCTCTTCCCTGATATATATTTGTGCCAGTTTATCCAATGAGAAATCTTATCGAATTCCAATAAATTGTGAAGACTTTGTGAGATGATCCACAACAACCCAGATTGTGTTGTTTCCTTTGGATGTCTTTGGAAGTCCAGTGAAAAATTCCATGTTGATGTCCTCCGATTTCCATGCTGGTATGGGTAATGTTTGTATCATCCCCTTAGACTTCTGCCTCTCTACCTTCACTTGTTGACACATCAAGGACATTAATGTATACTCAGGGATCTTCTTCTTCATATTATCCCACCAATAATTCCATTGGAGATATCGATACATTTTTGTGTTTCCTAAATGAATAGAGAAATTTTAACTATGTGCATCATCCCAAAGATCCTTCTTCATCTACGGACTTTATGGAACACATATTATTTTCCCAAATCTCACAATTCCTTCTTCATTAAAATTGAACTCTGAGGATTTCCCTTTTCTAATAGCTTAAACTCTCTTCTGAATTCCCGCATCATCCTTATAATCATTCATTATCCTTTCCAAAATAGACGGTTGAGAAATAATTTGTGAAAGGATAGATGATGTTCTCTTCTTTGTGATTCCCATGTCCATATTCATCAAATCTAATAATATTGGGTCCTTCTCAATTCTCATCAATAATAGAATTTATGGTTCCTTTCTACTTAGAGAATCTTCCACCTTGTTCACTTTTCCAGAGTGGAAAGGGATTGAGCAGTCATAGTTTTGATCATCTCTAACCATCTTCATTGGCACATGTTCAACACTTTCTGTGTGAATATATACTTGAGGCTTTTTTGGTCCTTATATATTTCATACTTCTACCCAAAGAGGTAATGCTGCCAAATTTTTAAATTTATGATCACCTCAGCCAACTCCAAATCATTCGTTGTATAATACTACTCATGAACATTCAGTTTCCTTGAAGCATAAGCAATGACATTGTCATTTACCATCAACACACAGCCCATGCCCTTCTTCGAAGCATTACTGAATACCACAAAAAGTTATCTACATGAGGGTCAAGTGAGCATGAGCATAGTGATAAGACTCCTTTTCAACTCCTTGAAGATTTCTTCCTATTCATCACTCCAAGAAAACGTTATACCGTTCTGATTTATCTTGTTAAGAGGGTTGGACAATCGTGAGAAATTTCTCACAAAACAACGATAATATCCAGATAACTCCAAGAAACTATGGATATCTGTTACTGATGTTGGCCTTGGTCATCCCTCAACTGCATATGTTTTTGAAGAGATCCATATATATCCCATTGCTTGTGATGATATGGCCCAAGAATGATGCCTCCTTCATCCAGAACTCACACTTTCTATACTTTTCATAGGGATTCTCTTTCTGAAAGGTCTCTAGTACAGTTCTTAGATGCTCCTCATGATCCTCGTTGGTTTTGGAGTTTATCTAAATATCATCTATAAAGACTACCAAATTTTTTTTGAGGTAATCCTTAAAGACTCTATTTATTAATTCTATAAAGATTGATGAAGCATTAGTGTGTCCGAAAGTCATTACTATGAATTCCTAGTGCCCATATCTTGTATGAAAAGCAGTCTTGGGGATATCTTCCATCTTCACCCTTACTTGATAATATCTTGACCACAAATCCACCTTGGAGAAGTATTGTGGTTCATGCATCTGATCGAACAAGTCATCAATTCATGGGAGAAGATACTTGTTCTTTATCATAATTTTGTTAAGCTCACGATAATCGATGAAAAGGTGCATTGACCCATCCTTCTTCTTGACGAAGAGGACTGGTGCACCCCATAGTGAGGCACTTGGGTGTATAAACCCTTTATCCAGATTCTCTTTTAGTTGTTTATTCATCTCCTCAATATCCATAACAGCCATTCCATATAGAGTCTTGGATATTGGAAATTCCCCATGTATAAGATCATTTTAGAATTCAACATCCCTTCTTGGAGGAAGACCATACAATTCCTCAGGAAACACTTCATTAAATTCCCTAAAAATAGGCATGTCTTCAAGGATGGTTGCCTCCTTAGACTCAATCATCTGATCGAGATATCCATGTTCATAGGGCAGTAATATCCCTGATTGAGATGATGGAGCTAAAAAAGATTCATCTTCCTCCATGCACTTGTATAGAATCAGGTGTTGATTCTCCACATGGAGAGTGATTTCCCTCTCACAGTAATTTATGATGGATCTATATAAGTAAATCCAATCCATGCCAATAATTGCATCAAATTCTAATAGAGGGAGTATAATGAGGTTTTTCAGGAAATTTAATCCACATATTATGATAGGGGAGGGGTTATATTCATGGGATGCAATGATTTCCCCATTTGTCGTACTCACCAACATCTTTACTTCCATGATTTCTGGTGGTGTTGGGATTACTCTACATACTTTTGGGATATAAAATAAAACGTAAATCCTGAATCAAAAATTATGTTCACTATTCTTGAAGTAATAACTAGCGTACCTTTCACCACTTCATTGTCGGGGTGAACTTCCATAGTAGTGATGGAAAAAGTTCTCCCTTGGTGCCTTGGAGGTTTTTTGTTTCCTCTGAAATACCTTGTATTAGGGAACTGATTTTCAAGATGCCCTGGTTCTTTGCAGTTGTAGCAATGAACAACATGTTGAGGTTCAAACATAGTGTTACTCTCTTCTATTGTAGTTGCGGGTTTTTTTGTCGATAGTTAATAAGTAGGTTCCCTTGTCTTCCACACCTAAAGCATTTCCTCGTCACCTTCAGGCAATTTCCTGGGGGCTTCTTTCCACACCTTTGTCAAGTGGGGTGCTGTATCTTCTTAGCACCGTTGGATTTATCCATCAAACCACTACCATTGAATTCCACCTTACTCTTCTTATCCCCATGATACCCTTGAGATTCTTCGATCTCCATTTCGACCTTGAGGGCACATAGGACAATTTTCTCATAGCTTTCGATGTTATGAATCGCCAGCGGATTCCGTAGGCTAGGTTTCAACCCACCAAAGAAGCGGTAAACCATGAATTCAGGGGTAACGGAAAAGTTGGAGGCATATCATGAAATCCTTGTGAATTTTACCTCATATGTTTTTACAGATTTGTCATCTTTTTTCATGAGTGAAAGGATTTCCCTTTCCATCTTAAGTCGGAGAGTGCGTGGAAAATATTTATCAAAAAACATCTTACAGAAATCATTCCATTCCAATGCCTAGATCTCTTCCTCAAGAATCATCTTTTTTATCAACATCCACCATTGATCATCTTCACCTTCCATATGATAAGTATCCATAAGAACCTTCTCATGTTCAGATCATTGAAGGATGGAGAATATCTTTTCAATTGAGTAGATCCATTGTTCGGTGATTGAGGGATCAGATGATCTATTAAAAGTAGGAGGCCTTTGTCTCATGAAGCTCTCAATAGAGTCATGTTATTTCATAGGGGGGTTGAATGTTCCTCGTGACCCATGTTTCTATTCAAATCTTGAGTTAACTGAGAGGGAAGCATGAAAAAATATGTGATTCCCACTCCCATCAGATTGGGTATCTCATTTTCACAATAATCACATTGATCTTTACATAGGTTGTTAGCCCGAGTCCTCATATTACTGACCATTGGATGGGATAGAAGGAAATTTGGGGGTAACACGTAAAGGGTAATCCAAGGACAAAACTAATGACTTATAAATAACTTTTATTTCCTTAACTTATGAATCCATAGGCTTCAATCTATGTTATCCATGATCGACTTTCTAACATATATTCTTTGGGGCATTTTTTTAATTCCCTTAACAAGGGTTCATACTAAGCTTATGAATTCACAAAATCATATCCCCTGGGAGTTTCATAACCAAGAGTGCAGCAACGCCCATTGTCATGCTCCAGTTCCCATTTGAGTCTAGCTCAAAACGGTTTTTTTGGGTTTTACCCCTAAGATACATTTGTGCCAGAGCCGCCTATACCTGCTTGTATCAAGACAGGGATGTATTTTCTTGATAAACCACTTAATCAATAATCACCAATACAATGTTATGTTTATATTATACTTATTCTTGTCTCCAAGTCTTCACTAGGGTTTTCTAATCCTAATCCCAAAAATAATAAATCCTATCCTCAGATACCAACTATAAAAACCCTACTTTTTATTACACACTTATACCTGACTTATTACATGAAATATTCACTTGATAAAACATATAAGATCAAGAGTTATAGTGGATTTGGGGCTTAAGAAAAATAAATAACATCTTATATCATAAAACAGACAACATATTTATTTAAAACATCCTTTACATGACCACTACATTCCCTCGTACATAGAATTGCATTGGATAATCTGAGGACATGCAAAAGAAAAGGGTGATCTATAAATCCCAGTGAGGTAATAAACATGGAATAAAATGAGGAATACAATACATGTTAAAAAATAGGAATATGAATGGAGAAATAAAGAAACATGAACATAAAGTCATGATAAATCATGATAATCATAACATTGAAATGTGTCAACAACACTTAACATGGAATTATCATGAGCTAAGGCTCATTACACATGGAGAATGAGTAAACCCTAATTGAACATGAATCCAAAGTAAAACCTCATTGAAATCAAATTATCATGTTTTAACACCGATTTCACATCATGTATCATGATACTATACATTCCCCAATGCATTGGAGTGCTATTAGGGGACTCCCTTCTTAAACATTTCATTACATGGATAAATGTGCCACATGGATCCTATAACATGGATTCATAAAACATCATCATTTATTCAATAATAAAGGAATGTGGAATTAATACATGAATCATTATAATCAATAAGTAATTGTTCATAATGGTTAATACCCTTGATAGATAAATGGGTATGGTATTCACTATATAATGACATTGGCTTGGAAAATTGGTGCAATTCCGGAAGCGTAACGACGTGACATAAGAATTAATAAAAATGTTTGATGAGAGATAAAAAGTTTTCTTATCATATGTAAATGAAATGGAATGTAATGGGGATATATTGATACATTTTCCAAAAATTTTAATGGAATTTAGATTCATGATACACTAGAATTGCTTGAATGTAAGTGAGGAGAGAGAAATTCATTTCGGAATTTGGTCATAGTAACAGGTGTACATGAGAGGAATTTATTCAGAGAGAAAGGGGTATATAACCATTCAAATATTAATATAGCAGTATGGGGGAGGTTCGAAACCACACCCCAACATTTATAATAGAAATTTAAAGGGCATAACAACTTAAAGAAAATTGGAAAAAATGAGAAAGGTAGAAAACATTTACTTTAAAGTGTGATCCCAATGGCTTGGGAGAGGCTTGAGAGAGGCTTCTTGGGAGCTTGGGGAACCTTGGGAATATTATAGAGACATTAGGACAGGTTTTGGTCTAACTCTGAAGGCTTTTAGTGAATTGGAAGTGGGATCTTGGGTGGTTTTATATTGGAAAGGAGAGGGAATTCTTAATTATTTAGGTTTGGGGCACCTCACATTAAACTAATCAATACCACACACCATCCCATGGTTTTTTCCATATGGGAGTTGAAAAAAATATTTTATAAGGCCAATGGTCGAAATTATTAAAATAATAGGGTTACTTATGTGGAGGTGAGTCACACTCTCAAGAAAACAATTTAAAAAGACAAAATGTTTTATAAGATTTGGAGGGTCCAAAAAAGCTTTGTAAAATATATAAAACAAATATAAATTCACATTATTTTAATTCTAAAACATATATTGGATGAAAATAATGTTTATATTATTTTATTACCTCATTATTGAGTCATTATGATGTCATAAAACACATTATATATTTAAACAGTATTTAATTTTTACCCCAAAATTCGACTGTCTCAGAAAGTTATGACTAATTCACTATTGGATAATTTTGACGTCCTAATTCCAAAAATAATATTCATTTTATCTAAATTATTCTATAAATATGTGAATTTTTACTTTTAAAATAAAAACATACATTTACCAAAAATTCATGTGTTTTGACAAAAAGAGTTTTCAATCCTTAATAAAAATTACAATTACATTCATAAAATTATGTATTCATTTATATTTAATAAAATGTAATTTAATAATAATATTTTGTTAAAATATTATTTAATCCATTAATTCATCACAATAGATTTATTAGTTTAATATTATCTTAAAATACTATTTGTTCTTTAAAAACTATTTACGATGTAACAATAATAAAATGAATGCACGTTCTTTATATAAAAAATAATGTACATTGTCATAGTTCTAGGGTTTTGTTACATAACCACTTATAGCACCCACATAATACCGAAGGGTAAGGCGTGTGATGGTAAAAGACACTTGGGGTGGCTCGAATAAAATCGATCGGGTGGTAATCTCTATTAACTTCTACTTCTGTCGTAATTAGTTCCACTCAAGCTTAACATGTTCAAGACCAGCTTGGGCTTGGTCAAGATCAAAGCCCAATGATACCCCCTCCTTTAAGAGCTCCTAAAAATGGGCTTCATACTGGGGAATTCTATAAGATGAGCCCATCACTTCCTTTGTCTAAGTAAATTGTATTTGTTAAAGCCCTATATTTATAGTAATCATGTGATAACTGTTCCACAACTATATTAGCAACAGTCACAATTCTTAATAGTATTTTAAAATCCAAAAACATAAAACCAATTAATTCCACATTTTATATAACCATAATAATAAATTTAATTAGATCAAGAGGAATTTCTATTAATGAATGTTTGGATCATTACAATATCTTTGTGGAAGAAGGTCGTGAGGTTTGGAAAGAAAGGGAAGTTAAGTCCCAGGTACATCGACCCCTTTGTGATTCTTCATTATGTCAGGGTTGTGGCCTATAAACTAGTACTTCCACCTACCATGGACAAAGTACATGATGTCTTTCATGTATCCTTATTAAGGAAGTACATACTAGACCCTTCACATGTACTATCTTTTGTGTTAGTATAGTTAGAGGATGATCTTGCTTACAAGGTGCCACCATTGGAGATCATTGATCATAGAGAAAATGTTATATGAAATAAAATGATTCCCCTCATCAAGGTGTTGTAGAGAAACAACATGTTTTAAGAAGAAACATGGGAATATGAGGAAGTTATGAAGCAGACTTACCCGCATATGATTGAGTGTGGGAAAAGTAAATTTCGAGGATGAAATTTCTTAAGGGGGGAAGATTGTAACGACCCAAAATTTCATTAATGAAAATTAATATTTATGTAATTAAATGTATTATTATGTAATATGGTTATATAAAATATTAAATTCCATTATTTTATGTTTTTGGATTTTAAAATACCGTCATGAATTATGACCGTTTCTAATATAGTCATTGAACAGTGATCACATGATTGGTATAAATATAGGTCTTTAACAAGTCCAATTTACTCAAACAGAGGATGTGATGGCCTCATCCAGTAGACTGACCCCATATGAATCCCATTTTCAGAGCTCGGAAAGGAGGTGGTGTCATTGGAATTGTCTCTTGACCAAGCCCAAGTTGATCTCCAACATGTAAAGATTGAGTGGAACCGCCTATGGGAGAAGTGGGAGTTGATAGATATTACCACCCAAGCAATTTTATCTGAGCCACCCCAGGATTCTGTCAACATATCACACCTTACCCATAGATCTTATGCAGTTGTTATAAGGGATTATGTAACAAGACCTTATCACTATGATTATGTGCATTATTTTTGTTTATAATAAAGAATATACATTCATTTTATTATTGTTACCTTGTAAATAGTTTTCAAAGAACAAATAGTATTTTTAGTTAATATTCAACTAAGGAATATATTTTGATAAATTAATGGATTTATCAATTATATAATATTTTATGAAAATATTATTAAATTACTTTTTATTAATTATAAATGATCATATAATTTTTATGCATACAATTGTAATTTTTTTAAGGTTTAAAAGCTGTTTTTGTCAAACCCCATGACTTTTCGATAAATGTCAATATTTTTTTTAAAAGTAAAAATTTAGATATTTATAAAATTATTTAAATAAAATGAATATTATTTTTGGAATCGAGACATTGAAATTATCCAATGGTGAATTCTTTATAATTTTCTAGGATAGTTGAATTTTTGGGTAAAAAATAAATGTCTTTTAAATATATAATGTGTTTTATGACTTCATAATGACCCAATATTGATGTAATAAAATAATATAAATGATATTCTAATCCAATATATGTTTTATACTTAAAATAATGTGATTTTATATTTATTTGATATATTTTACAAAGCCTTAGTAGACCCTCCAAGACATATAAAGCATTTTAGCTTTTTAAATTGTTTCCATGAGAGTGTGACTCAACTCCACATAAGAAACCTGATTATTTTAATATGATCAACCATTGGACTTATAAAATATTGTTTTACATTACACTTTGGCAAAAACCATGGTCTGTTTGGTGTTGTTGATTAGTTTAATGTGTGGTGTCCCAAACCTAAATAATAAATAATTTCCTCTCTTTCCTATATAAACCCACCCAATCTCTAACTTCATCTTTACTAAAAGCCTTTGGAGTTCATCCAACCTCTTCCTTAAACTCTCTAGAACCATCCCAAGGCACCCCAAGCTCCAAAAAAGCCTCTCTAAATCCTATCCCAAGCCGTTGGGATCACACTTCCATGTAACAGATTCTTTCCTTTCTCATTTTATCCAAGTTTCTTAATATTGTTATGCCCTTTTATTTTCAATAATAAATGTTGGGGTATTATTTCAACATATAATATACATTCCTCTTTATGTTTTAATTATGAGAGACCCCTTTCTCTCTTATCGGTTCCTTCCATGTAAACCTGTTACCATGCCCAAATTCCATAAGGAATTTCTCTCTCCTCGTTTACATTCAAGCAATTATTCTGTATTATGAATCCAAATTCCATTAATTATGTTGGGAAATGTATCTATATGAACCCCTTACTTTTAATTTCATTTATATATGACGAGACACCATTTCCTCTTTCATCATCCTTTTTTATGAAGTCTTATGTCATGTCGTTATGCTGGCCAAATTGCACCACCCTTTTCCAAGACAAAATCATTATGTAGTGAATACCATGCCCATTTATCTATCAAGGGTATTCACCTTTATGAAAATTTAATTATTGATAGAATAGTTTCATTTATTAATTTTACATTCCTTTATTGGGGAATAAATGATGATGTATAATGAATCTATGTTGTATGATCTTGTGGCACAATTATGCATGAAATGAAATGTTTAATAAGGGTGAGCCCTGATAGCACTCCAATGCATTGTTTTAAATATACTATCATGATCCATCAAGTTAAATGAGTTTTGACTCATTCTAATTCAAGTGAAATGAGGATTTACTCGTGCTTCAGGTGCAATGAGGGTTTACTCAGGCTCTAAGAGCAATGAGCCTCGGCTCATGCTAATATCTTGTTAAATGTTGTTGCCACATCTCCATGTTATGATTATCATACTTTATCATGACTTTATGTTCATGTTTCTTTTGTTATCCATTTATATGCCTATTGTCTATAATTTCTTTTATTTATCATGTTATTCTATTTTTATTCCCTTACTAGGCTTTATAGCTCACCCCTTTCTTATGTATGTCCTCAGGTTATCCCATGGAATGTTAAGTACGAAGAAATGTTGTGGTCATGTAAAGGAAGTTTTCAATAAAGATATTTTATTTCATTTTTTAATTTGTAATGTAATGATATTAATCCCCAAAAACACTATAACTCTCGATCTTTTATGTTGCATTATGTGAAATTTCTTGTAATAAATTATGTTTAAGTGTGAAATAAATGCAGGGTTGTTATATAAAACCTCATAAAAAAAGTAATAGTGGAAATACATGATATATTACATGAGAGGGAACACATCTCTAAAACATTTAATGGGAGAAATATAGACTTCAATGAATTTGAGGATCAAGGTACACAAGAGTTGGCATAAGAACTGATTCCATAAAGCCCCCTAAAAGAATTGGATATTCTAAAGAAAAAAGTACTGCATACGCATACAAGAGAGGTAAGAGAACTAGAATGTTATTTTTATCTAGTAACTAAGGATAAAGGCTAGTAATTAGTTGATAGTAATGACCCAATTACTTAAAATAAAGAATAACTAGAGTATATGTTTCTAAGTTTCAAGAATCCATGTATTCTAAAATGAATTCCATGTACCAAAACCAAGTCTTAATTTTTGTAGATCCTCAAATAGATGTAAAACCCATTTTTTATAAATGGTTATTCAAGGAGAAATTTTACATTAAAGGAAAAGTTAGTACCTATAAATCATGATTGTTTTCAAAAGGGTTTAGACAGTGTCAAAGCACCGACTAAGATGAAAACATTTCAATAGTTGTGTTACTCAAATCCATCAAAATTATACTTTTCCTTTCATCATTATATGACTGAGATTTGGAAAAATATATATCAAAACATTTTTCTTTAATTGGAAACATATGAGATATGTCTATATGAAAAAACGTGAAGGGTTTTTTGACTCAAAATAATTCAAACAATATATGAAAATTGATAAAACACATTTATATATTAAGTAAATAATCTTGGTCATGGAACATTAATTTTTGATGAATCCATAAAAAATTGGTTTTATAAATAATGATTGTGATCCTTTTGTTTATAAATATTTTATTGGGAGGGCACCCATTTTATTAATAGAATATATTGATTCCATATTACCAATTAGAAATGAAATATATTTTTTATAGTGTGTTAAGGAATGGTTGAATAAATGTTTCTCTATTAATGAATTGGTTGAGGACACATATATTATTGGGATCAATATATATCATGATAGATCCAAAAGGTTTCTATGTCTATGTTAAATTACATATATTTATAAGTTACTAAATAGGTTTATTATGGAATAATCTAAGAGGGTATTATTTCTAGCGTCGCATGGCATTCATATTTCCAATAAAATGTGTCCTTAGTTATATTATGAAATAAAAATTATATAAAGTATTCTTTATGTGTTAACTATTGGGTCAGTCATGTATGTTATGTTGTGTAACAGTCTAGATTTTGCTTACTTATTAAGTATAGTATGAGGATATCCCTCAGACTTGGATGATCGCTATTGGATGGTTGTAAAAACTATACTCAAGTACTCAAGGAATACTAAGGATATATTCATGTTCTATAGAGGAGATTAGGAACTAGTCATTAGAGGATATATATATGAAAGTTTCCAAAAAAATCAAGATGATATGAAATCCCAAATCGGAAATATCGTTATTTTGAATAGAGTTATTATGAGATTCAAGCGGTCAAATATGGTTGTGGTCATAGATTTTAAAGCACAATTTGAGTATATTATAACTTTTTATGAAACTAAATAAGTAGTATAGATATTAAATTTAATCCATGTTCTTGATGTGTTACCTAGCAGTAAAGATCTTATCTTGCACTATTTTGATAATATTATAGCGGTGGATCTCATAAAAGATCCAATTTCAAATCAATAGAAGAAACACATAATTCAAAAGTATCATCTCATGATGGATTTTTCTCAAAGAGGTGTTGTTACAATGAGAAATATTTCCGTAGAATAAAATATGGAAAACCGCTTGACCAGAGACTTAACTCAGTAAAAATATGGTTATCTTTTAAGGTCTAGAGGACCAAAAGTTTTAGGTAGTTATTTGTAGTATAAGTGGGTGTTTATTAGAGTTTTTGTCCTGGGAAAAACTATTTTTACGTTTATTAAATTTATATTAATGGATATGAATATTAATAAAATATCTTATTAAATATTGTTTATTATTTAGTATAACTTTAATATAATAATGTATAAGGGTATTTTTTAGATTGATAAGGTCATAGTAGTTCCCTGAAATGACAAGAACCTTGAATTTCTATGAAAATATTACTAAATATACTTCCACAACTAGATAAACATATATGATTGGACACATAGAATGTGACTCATGTGTGAGTACTCATAATAAAATGAGGTTTCTTCTCATAAAGTTTACAATTTGTAATCTCAAGGACAAGATATTATGTGAATAGACTCACAAGTAGGAATTCCTCAGGTTTTTATGTCATCAGATATTCCTTTTTTATAAACACGTGTAATGGCCTTTAGACATTAAGTTTATCATTAATTCATTTCATGACATTCATGCTTATATTTTCTAACAAAAACTGTTATGACATATGTTCATGGTGAGGAAGGATATGATGGGTCCATCAAGATTGACATATCAATAACAAAAAATTTAAGGGTTTTCCACTTCAATATTTATAAAAGTTGATATCTCATCCCATTTATTAGAATATAATAGTCACATTAAATTATATAACCATGGTGAAAATATGTTTTTATTTCAGATAGTTAAATCAATACATATTGAGTACATAGGTTGATGACATGGACGTGCAACATAATTGATGAAATATTGTAAAAATGTATTATATTACATAGCGAGTGCTTGTATGTGGTTTTTGATGTCAGAACATTAATTACTTTCTCATGGATGTATTGAACCATTTCTAGATAGTAATCTTATACTTTAGAAATGTTTACAAATTTACAATGAGAAATAATCCTAGAGGGACACACTCTATGTGTATTACTTTATCTCTATTTAATTCTATTCGAATTTAATAAATAGGATAAAAATTATTTTCAATGCTGAGAAAAAATTTTATTCATGTTTTATTGACCGTATAAATTAAATAAATATTTATTCACCAGATTATAAATAAAATTTATTTATTTATTTAATTTAATATTTTTAAAATATTTGTTCGTCAGTATAGAGGAACAAAATTTATTTATGAATAAAATATTTATTCAAATATTCAACAAATATTGAGGAGTTTGAATAGTCCAAGATTATATTTGGTGATGAATATTTATTTTCAAGATGGTAAATATTATTTATCATTGTATAGGTTGGTTTATGACACAAAGTAATAACAATACTAATTTTATTATTTTTATTATTTTTAGGAATGTGGTTTATTAAAGATTATGATATTATTTAAGGGTCGACATGAAATTAAATATTATTTTTACCAAAAATATAACTTTATAAATAGATAGGTATGTCTATTTTATATGGTGGTATGAAAAGATAGAATGTTTTTGCACAATAAAATTATAACTCAACTCCTCCTTCCCTCTCCCTCTTAAGAACATGAAATGCAAGAGAGATTCTTTCAAGACCGAAGGATTATTTATCAACCCAAACAATACAAGAAAACTGATTCTCTGTGATAGAACCTAGAAATATATTAGTATTTCTTGGAGATATAATAAGCATGTGTGGATCATTGCTAGAGGGATTCTAACCTTGGATCCTCTCATTGAAACAAAGGAAAACTAAAAAGGGACTTTCAGAAGATCAACATCATCGATAAAGAGAGGATCTTAATCCAAGGAATTTATTTTATTTTAGGTATTAAAAAATTAACTATAAACTTAACAAGAAAATAATTTCTTGGTTTTTTTGAAAACAATAAATTAAAATAAATTCTAATATACATACTACCACCACACACTTTCGTAGCACCTGAAAGATACATATTTGGTATGGAAAGTTGAATGTTATGAAAATTCAAAGCAAAAAATATCCTATAAATGATACAAAAAAGTTTCATTACATATGTGAAATTACTTAAAAACATGACAAATTACACATTTGGATATATAGGATATAATAAACATGATTTTAATAGATCCACATAACCTTCAGTTGATAATGATAAGGTCAATATTTATCAAAATGTCAATAAACAAATGAATTTTATGAATTAGATAAAGACAAAAATAAAGAATTATATAAAGGGTGTGGCAAGTATCAAAAGTTGTATTTTCTAATGAATTTATATCATAACAAGTGTCTATGTTCAGTTACAAAAAAATTATTTTCCATCATTTTGGAGTTTCTTCAAGATGCATTTGGTGAAGCTAAAATCTCTACTTTATTATTTGAGGTGAATAAAATCATAAAAAACAAATACTTGATTATAAAAAATTACATGCATACCCTAATGATTTCATTATTTATTGGTGAGAATATTATGTTAAATAATAATTCATAAAATTTCAAACAAGTATATTGAAATTAATGAACCAAAGATGAAGTAAAAATAAATGTAACACTATAAAGAAGCAAAAGAAGAAAATTACCAAAAATTTAGTATGTTATATTCCTATGAAACCATGCTTGAAAATATTTTTCATTTCATTTAATATTGAATGTGGCATGAATTATAATAATTTATAAAGAAAAAAAGATCACTCAATGAGACATCCAAAAGATTCAAAATCATGTAAGGTGTTTGATTCATTATATCACGATTTTTTTAGATCCTAGGATTATATGTTTGGGATTTACTTCTGATGATTTTAACCCATTTAATAATTTAAGTATTAATTATAGCATATGGCCATATATTTTGTTCCCCTAAAATATAATTACATGGATGTGCATGAGTAAAATTTTTATTATTATTTCGATGATTATTCTATGAACTAAAATTCATATAAAAGAAAATGATGTATACCTATAACATCTAATCAAATAATTAAAATAATTGTGCGATTATATTATGGAAATATTTTATGCATAAATCATAAAACTATTCAAAATTAAAGTTTCTTTAAAGTGTACAATCAATGAATTTCTGGGACTATGAAACTCATCTAATTGAAACACTCATACCATTTTGTATTATCTATTTTTTAGTTTTTTTTAACCTCGATGATTATCTCATAGAATAAAATGGTTCTTTATATTTCATCATAGATTTCCAAATTCATCTCATAAATTTAGGTTTAATATGACATAATTCAATAGAGATATTGAATTGATAAATTCACTGAAGGTGTTATATGGTTTATAAATGTTTGGATAAATAATTAATGTCACTATAGAAATTGGAAAATGTAATTAGTTTAAAAAATGGTTAAAAGGGTATGAGGTACAATATATGAAGTAGTTGGAACATAATAGTGTAATAAAATGATTATATTTTAAAAAAAATTATTGGGAATTTAATTTTATATGATATAATCTTGAATTAATTCATATTGATAAGAACATATGTGATAATGTAATTTTTACATTTCTTAATGAGCATCATAAATTGAAGGATCTTGATAATTCTCATAAGGTTTTGAAAGTAATGAATATAAATCATGGTTTGTGGAAACTTTATAATTGAAAAATACCCCTTTACTATTTTTTCAATGGAAAATCATGAGAAAGACATATTCCTTTAGAATTTAAAGAATTTAAATGTGTTAGATTGATATCTAAGTAACATATAAAGGTGTGTTTACTTAAAAGAATAAAAGTTACATAGATTAAAGTGTCATGAATCAGATATTATGATAGAGTGGTTACTAAACATGGAATTTTTTAGTACATTACATAAAAAAATAACGATATTTTTAGTTAATTTTTTCACCTTCTTCTGAGAGATTTTCCAAAAAAATCTAAATCCAATTGATCCTGAAAAACATTAAGAAATAATTGTGTTAACACGTTTTCATTTGCAGATGTTATCTTCCCATTAATTTTTAATATCATTATTCAATTAATTTTTTATTTTTTGAGGATGTTAAACATAGTGTATTAGTGCATTTTTTATAGATTTATCCATTTGATAGGTAAATTAATATTATTTTTTATTTTCATTAATAAATTAAATTTTATAAAATAAATGTGTAATTTTTTTAATATGTTTATTATATTTTTTTCATCAGTTACTCAGGTCATTTAAAATCATATATCAAGAATTAACCGCAACCAGATAAAACTATTGCTCAATTTTACATAGTTTAAGAGTTTATGAGCTTCTGTTCTTGGTATTTGGATATTATTGAGACTAGATTCAATCATATTATATGTGTTTATTAAATATCTAATAATTATAATTCTAAAACAATATTCATCAGTATTTCTATCTAAAGGATGAACATATTGTATGGGATTAAATTTTACATTGACTAAATTAAAGTTACTACAGGAACATAACTTTATACTTCTCAATATCCTTATTGTAGATATATATATTTTTTCATAATTGAGATTGAAATAAAAGATAAAACTAAGGGGTCGAGCTTGAAATGAGATGAATTTTAATAAGTATATTTTCAAATGGGCTTCACATCATGTAAGTATATACTCATATTCATATTATAGAGATGTAGTTATTTTTTGTGTTAAATATAAATCCTTGTATCTTCTTTTCAAGATAATTAATTTCAAAAATAAATCTAAAATATCATATGATTTGAAGTTTTTGGGTCAAATTCCTCTAAGATAATATTATAGATTTGATGTCTTACACATTTATGGCATCATGTTTTGTACAATTAATCATGAAGAATTATTGAAAACTAAAGAATAGTGGTGTAATTACTCTTATATAGGTAAAATATTATGGAAATCTAGTTTATAAAAATGAATTAATTTTTAATTCTCAATAATTATTATTTTTAAATTAATGTGGGTCAACATTGACATGGTTATAATGAAAGATCCATTACACTTTACTTTTGTCATATTCCCTCGCTTGATCCATTATGATGAGTGTAAATATAATGATTCATTTTTCCTGGCTTCATAAGGAAATATGGTTTCTTATGTTTACAATGAAGTAAATTAAAGGTGTAGTGATATTTTTTACTTAAAATGGAGATAATTAAATTATATGGGTGGTGAATCTCAATTGATACTTTGTGAGAGTGAAACTCATCAACAGAAAAAAGATTCAACCATTTTCCTTGACAATATTGAAATAATAGAACTTATAAGAGAGGGTGAAAATGAGTTATTTCACAATATAGGATTATAATAAAGAAGAAAATAAAGGTAAAGATAATTGAATGTAAAAATAAATAATGCAACTATATTACAATTTCATATATCTAAGTGATTCATAGATATATACATTGTTCTATATTTTCCTTTTTTGTATAAATATTTTACATATGGTTTTGTGTCCAATGAATTTATCATAAGCCAATTTAAATTAAAAGAATTCTAAGAATAAGAAATTTTGTGGATCTGAGTGATTATGTTGTACTAGAGACTTTTATCAATCCATAATCTTCCCTATATGATGTTGGTAGCTTACCCTCTACTGGACCTCTGGTGGGGGAGTAGTTCATCACTCCTCTATCTAAGGTATATTGGTGAGTTACTATTATTAGTATCTATGTAATTAAAGAAAAAACTAAATATTTTTATTAATTGGTCAATGAGTTTTGAAAATATATAAAGAAAAAGCATATGAGATACAAATATGAATACATTAGATGCATTGGACATGAAAGACTTTAAAATTATCAATACATTTGATGAGTTCATGGTGTCTATTGGTGATGATACCAGAATATAAGTATATATTCTTTGTTGAATTTCATACGAGAAAGTTATACTACCCATTAATCATAAATATTAGAGGTATATTCTTATAGATTGGAATAATGAGGTGTTTGAAACCCAATTAAAGGTAATAATAATTTAATATTCCTTGATGACTAATTTAAAAGAAGTGGGTAAAATTATTAATATACTTATAAAGTGTTATTTATTTTATATATATATGTTTTTTTATTTTGATGTCCCTAGATCTATTTCACTCTCATGGGACTTATAAATTTTGAAACCTAAATAGTGAGACTATAAGTGAAGATGATGACATAAGTTTAATGAAACTTTTCTAACCACTCAAAAGATGTTTGAGAAACTTCCTAAAAGTGTCTCTCATGATAAGTAGAAGATGTATTTTGATATTAAAAAGGATTAATATTTTCATATATTTTCATATTTTATAGTTTCTTTATTAGATAAACACAAGAAAACAATAATTTTTATTAATGCAGTGATTTTTTCTAGTAATTATCTAAAAAAATACAATGAGTCGTGAAAATTAAGTAATTCCTCTTATCGTTTGGACACTAACTTTTTCCAAAAATATATAAATATTAGTTATATTTTATAAATTATTATTATTATTTTTATTATATCTAAATGTTTTTATTTCTAACTTATATATATATATATATTAAAATTCATGATTAATGTCACTAGATTCGATGAACGAATATGTGGTTTAATTTTCAAAGGAAATCCGATTGAAATTTCATGAATAAACCTACCAAAGAAATTGGTGTATATAATTTTCCTTAAAATTTAATGTTATTTCATTACTATAAAAACCTAATAATGAAAAAAAATTATATAATATTATGAACTTTATATTCTTTATCAAGTAATTTTTATTATTTTTGTATTAGCATGTTAATATTCAAGAAGTATGGGATGTGAACCCTGTACAATGATCATCGCTTTCCTAGAAAGATGCAGTTGAAATAATTTTAAGGAAAGAGGATAATAGTTTTTTATGAGGTATGGGTTTCAGTCCCACTCTAAATCTTGTCTTTGGTAGGTTTCTATCATTAATTACGGTTACACCATCAAGTGGGGGTTTAAGTACTGTCATTTTCTAGGAAGTGTAGTGGGAAATTTAAAATCTGAGAGAAAAAATGAATGAACACGAATCTTATAGGTAACCAAAATTTAAATGGTGTTCAATAATGGAAAATTCCTTAGTTTCTATATTTTAGTGGAGTCAAGTATAGTCTTTGAAGTAATTTTTAGTCGTATAGTGCATCATGAATAGAGAAATTCTAAACATAATCCATGACATGTCTAAAAAACTATTTTTAATTTCTATAATGATATTATATCCTATTCGAGTTTCTCCTATGAGGGTAAGTTGGGTAATGTGATGTGGGTGTTTAATTTTAATTACATGGGTTCATATTGGTGTGAAATCATATGAAAATGCCTTCGAATCAATTATTCTTTGTAGGAGAAGATGAAACACCATTTTGACATGCGGTGTCATGTGAATAACTCAATTCACAAATTTAAAAGACGTAATATAATTTAAAGACATGATTTTTTATGTTAATACCAATGAATGACCTCATATTGGAGTGAAATTAGAGGATAATGACCCTAAATTTATTTTTCAAATTTAGGAACCAATACCATGTCAATCTAATATGTGGTTTGTTATAGATGATGGTAAATGAATTTTTAGTGTTTTCAATCTCTAAAATGTACATGTAATGAAAAAAATAATAGATAAAGATCATTTACTAAGGTCAAATCATAGGAAACCATCATTTGATCATTTTTGAGATGTAAAAGTACATTTCACATCAATCTGATTTTCAGCGTGCTCATAATTTCTCAATAAAAAGTTTCAATGAATTTCAAAGTATTCAAAATATACCATAGGGGATAAAAACCAATAAAATGACATATGAGTTCCACATAATCATATAAAAATTATCATAGATTTATTTTTCAAATGTCAGAATTGACTCCACATCAATTTGGGTGGTGATTTTCATAAGATGTTTGTAAAATAATTTTTATTCTTCAAAAACTATAAAATGTGCATGTAACAATAAAAAGAATATATAATGACCTTAGATAAGTATGAAATAATAGCAAATCTTTACATTTATAATTCATTATTTGTAATATTATATGACACATCATTTTGACATGAAGTGTTCTTGGAATGACTTAATACGCAATTTTAAAAGATATCAAAGGCTTTAAAAAACATGCCCAAGGAGGTCAAAACCAAAGAAAAACCACATGTTAGAGTGAAATCATAAGAAAATTATTATAGATTTCTTTTAAATATGATAAGTATCTTCACATAAATCTATGTTTTGGTTTTCATAGGAAGACAATATACACATTTTTATTATTTTAAAACTATGAAATGTGTGTATAATTGTTAAAACAATATAAAATAACCTAATATTGGGATGAAATCATGAAAAACACATAATTGAATCACTTTTTATGTGTAATAGAAGAAAAAACAACTATATGATGTAGGGTGATCTTATAATTACTCAATAATCAATTTTAATATATATCAAAGTATTTAAAAATGTGCTTTAAGGGGTCAAAACTAAGATAGAAGCCCCAGGGTTCCATGAAATCATAAGAAAATGTATATAGACTAATCTTTGAAATGTAAGAACTGATTCCACATTAATTTGAGTGAAGGTATCATCATGATGTCCATAGATATGTTTTCAGTGTTTTAAAACTCTAAGATATATGTGTAATAGTCAAAAGCATATCCAACAATTACAAATTACCATTAAATCATAATGTATTTATATTCTAATCATTTGTGATGTGTATAAGTAGACGACATGTCATTCTAATGTATAGTGTTCTTGGAATGACCCAATATGTGATTTTAAAAGATATCAAGGCTTTAAAAACATGATTTTGGGGTCAGCAATAGAAAAACAAACTATGACTAGAGTTAAATAATAAAAAAAATGAAATATTTATTTTTGAAATATATAAACTAGAAATACATCAATTTGGGTTTCAATTTTCTCAGGATGATCATAAACATGTTTTTTTGTTTTAAATCATTAAACCATGTTTGTAACTTCCAAAACCATAGAAAAACTTCAAATAGATATGTAATCATACAAAAATCATCATTTATTCATTTTTAATTATTATAAGTAGATTTAATTTCAATCCGACATGTGGTTTGCTCAGAATTACTCAACATGTAGTTTTAATAGATATCTAAGTCTTGAAAACACACAATATAGTGTTAAAACCTAAGAAAGTAACCTTAAAGTGCCAGAAAATCATAGGATAATGATTAAATATTTATTTTTGTTATGTAGTAACTTAATCCAAATCAATCTATGAAATGGTTTCTCAAGATGTCTGTAAATACATTTTTACTGGTTTAAAACTCTAAAACATGTGTGTAACAATAAAAAGCATAGATAATGACCATTAATCGGTGTGAAATCATAATTAAACCATTTTTTAATCATTGTTTACATATATGAGTAGATAAAACATCATTTTTCATTAGGTTTTCTCATAAAGACTCAATAAGTGGCTCCAAAAGACGATAAAGGCTTTAAAAACTTACCTTTGGGGGTAAAAACCAATAAAATGACCTTGGATTGGAGTGAAATCATAGGAAAAACGGATTTAGATTGATTTTTTAAATATAAGAACAGATTACTTGTCAATCTTAGTTGTGGGTTTTCTATGATGATAACAAACACATTTTTATTATTTTGAAAGTCTAAATCATCCATGTAATAGTCGAAACCATATAAAATGGCCTCCGATTAGTTTGAAATCCTAGGAAACTAATATTTGAAATAATTTTTTATGTTTAAGAGTATAGGGAACATCAATAAAATATGATGTGTGCTCATAATGACTCAATAATAAGTTTTAATAAATTTTAATGTCTCTAACAATGTACCTTGAAGGGTTAAAATCAAGAAAAATACCTTACAGTGTCATGAAATTATTGTAAAATTAAAACAGATTTATTTTTAAAATATAGAATCTAACACCACATCAATCTAAGCGGTGGTTTTATCAGGATGTCCGTAAACATATTTTTAGTGTTTTAAAAGTCTAAAACTTCTATGTAATAATCAAAAGATGGGCTAACGACCTCAAATGGGTGTGATATCAACTGAAGAGAATTTTTAAACCATTTTAATGTGTATTAGTAAACTTTACATCATTTCAACATGTGGTATGCATGAAATGTCTCAATACACAGTTTTAAAATATATTAAAGGCTTTAAGAACATTCTTTAAGGGTCAAAACCAAGAAAACGACCCTATATTAAAGTGAAATAAAAAGAAACTGACTATATATAGATTTCTTAATTCTACGAATTGACTCTACATCGAAAAGAGTAGTGGTTTTCCTAGGATGAAAGAAAACACATTTTTTGGGTTTTAAAACTCTAAAACATGTTTAAAATGATAAAAACTATATAGTACTATCTCATATTATAATGAAATTATAATGAAATAATCATTTAATCATTTTTATGTGAATAATAGATATAATATAAATCCTCTATGTAGTCTTAAAAGACCAACTCAATAATTAAATTTAGTAGATACCAAGTCATAAAAAATACACCTTTGGGGGTCAAAACCATAAAAATGATCTCAGTGTAATGAGAAATCATAATACAATGACCATATATTGTTTTTTGAAATTTAGGAACTAATTCCACATCAATCTGAGTAATTGTTTTCTTAGGTTGTTTATAAACACATTTTTAGTGTTTTATTATACTAATACATGAATGTAATGGTTAAAAACAAATCCAACAACCTCAGATTGTTTTCAAATAATAATATATTCATAATAGAATCATTTATTACATATATGAGTAGACACCATGCCATTCCAATGTGTGATGTGCTTAGAATGACTCAATACACCATTTTGAAAGATGTAAAATACTTTAAAAACTTTCATCAGGGGGTTAAAACCAAGAAACCAACCTCAAATTCGAGTGAAATGATGGTAAAATGAATATACATTTATTTTTGAAATGTAAGAACTGAATCCATTTCAATCCAAGATGCAGTTTTTCCATGATGATATTAAATGATTTTGTATAATTTTAAAACTCTAAATCATACATTGAATGTTCAAAACCATAACAAACAACCTTGTATTTTCATGAAATCATAGAAAAACAACAGTATAATGATTTTTGAGAAATAATAATAGATTCCATGTAAATTTTTTTAAAATTTTCTTATTGATTAATTTCATGAACACTACACATTAATTTAGAAACTATATAGATTGTTATTTACTTATCTATTTTATATTCCAAGAGTTTTTTCATATCTTAAATTGGTAATTTTAGGTTATCAAAGTGTTCTGGATGATATATTATATGTTTTATGATGACATTTCATATGTTTGATTAACAAAATAATAAATGTTATGTGAGAAATTCAGAATATATTTGGTGTTTATTCTATTTTGTATTACTTTTATTATGTATTCTAATTTGTATTACTGGTGACAGATTCCAGTAGTAGGAAAAAGACATATTATTCTGATCTAAAACACTAGTCAAAAGGTAGTCATGAAAGATTTTGTGGTCAAACATTGTCATTGAACTTACTGTAATTAAAATTTATTATGTTCAGTTATTCTGATTTCTATCTTTTTTCAATTGATATGACGGCGGTTTGGTTGGTTTCATGTATGATGAGTCTAGTGATTGAGGTGGTCAGACATAGTAGATATGGATAGATAGACAAGATGGTCATAGGTTGATGGTGGTTGTCAGACCTATTATATATGTATATGATTAATAATCATATGACTAATGGATCAAGTGTAAATATTTGAATGAGGGATATGTATATATGATTTATGGATGTATGAATGAATTTATTATATAATCATCTTTCTAATTAATTAATATTTAGTTTCATGGTATGTTATTTTTAAAAAAAATTATTTGAATTTTTAGCGATATTTTTTGTAAACTAGTGCTTAAAACGTCTCTAAAATAAATAGTGGTGGTTTCTCTATTACTTTTTTTAAAATTATTTATATTAATGGGGGTTTTTTATGTGGATCGCTGAAAAAAACCATAGCTAAATAATATAGTGGTAGTTAATTTATTTTTTTCAATATTTATTAAATAAAAATGTAATTAAGAAACAATTCACTAAATTAATAAGAAAACCACCACTAATTGTGAAAAATTAAACTTATATATACTATAGTTAATTTTTCTCATAGTGGGTTAAACTATCTCTAATACATATTTTTGTAGTGATTTGGTAGTAGTTCAAAGGTGATATCAGCACATGTGGTGGTCAGTTTTGGTGTTACATATATTTATGTGAAAACAATATCTCATGTTTTAGGAATTAAATGATATGATCTATAACACCTTGATATTTTTTGATATATTTATCCTTAAATAAATTTAATTTATTTGATAGTTTCTGATACAAGAAACCCCAAGTCTAAATGAACCATAATCTAGTATTATCGTGTTTCACATGTTTAATTTTAAGGTAAATTATTCCACTTATGTGAATTGAATTTGATAAAATGTATAAAATATATTTAATCCTAATGAAAAAAATTTAGTAAATAAGGCCTTTTTACATTTGATCATTTTGAATAGTAACCTTAGTAAATATTTTTCACCTCGATATGGGTAAAATAGGTAAAATAGGATTAAAACTTTGGGATAAAACTTTTAAATTTCCCTAAAACTTGAATTTATCCTATTTTATGACCAGAGTTCAACCATTGTCATCTAATTATCGAAAATATGGGCACTTGGTGACATTTCTCTTTGATATTGACCTTTATATTGTTTTAAGAATTTAATAAAACTAAATGTCACGCTCTTGAATTTAATATCTCTAATATTTTTTCATAAGGATAAAATAAAGGATTTTTTGGGATTTAAATTATTAGTTATAATATGAAATATGTTTTTATAATGGAAATTTATTTTTTATTTCTAGTGGTTTATAAATACCTTAAATTATAAAGAAATGCAGACATGATATTTATTCAATTAATAGAAAAATATAAAATAAATGATATTAAAAATATTAAAAGTAATAAATTTTTTAGAGTTTTTGTGTTTATAGAATTTTATATATAAGTATAAAAAATTAATTTTACGGGAACTTTTTATATTCTAATCCCATAACTATCTTGATGACTTAAATTCAAAGTTAAGGAATAGTTCCAAATATGACATTAACGGTATTTTATAACAAAAATATTCTATTTAATGATTAAAAATTAATAAAAACCCAATATAAGGCCAGGTTAATTGGATATGGTTGAAAATATCAACCATTTTCCATTCATGGGCTAATTGTCTTATTATGGTAACAATATCAACCCTTAAAGAGTAAACAACCTTTATATTGAGGTAATTGTCAAAAGGGGTGAAGGGGGTGGGGGTTAAAACTAAGAGATAAGGGTTAAAACATTGCCAAAACATGTAAAAGAATTATTTTTTGAGATCATATTGGCTAATACCCATCTTATATTCTAGATATATCAATATGGAGTCATTTTTCCCTGAAAATTAATCTATATTTATACTTTTTTGTAATTCCAAGAGTGCCCCTCCCCTCACTCATAAAATGGAAACTCTTCTCCTATCTTCCTCACACCTATTGACCCTTATATATCATAAAATACATACCAGAATAAATTCCAATATTCCTTACCCACTTCCTAGATCATATTTTCTTTCCTAAATACCATCCTTTCAGCACATAAGGTGCAAACCAAAGAAGGTTTCTCAATGAAAAGGTATAATTCCGAACCGAGTACTTTAAATTTTATTTCTTATTCTAACTTTAATAAATATATGATATCAATTACAAAATAATGAATTTATATTTTTCAATATAATTAATTTTTATTATTATGATTTAAATAACATTATCCACCTCATTTTCATCCTAAAGAAAGCAAAAAATATCACTCATGTGTACGTATGGCTTACCATCTCCACGTAGCGGTGTAATTTTTTTCATCAAAACTTTACATGGATGATTATGAATATGTAACTAATTAATATATATGATATTTAGTAAATAGTTAATCTTTTATTATTATAATATCATATCTGCCTTCTTACCTTCCAATCCATTTGAAAATGATAATCTCGCTCGTACGTATGTGTGGACTACCACCTCCACAAAGTGATGTGATCTGTTTTTCATTTCTGATTAACATGAATTTTAATAAATATATATTTTATTAATATACATTATACATATGATATAATAATTATTCTATAATGGCGAATTATTTTTAACCTTTTTTTCATTACATCCATTGAAAATTAAAAACAACGTTCATGCATAAGTATAGTCTACCACTTTAATTTTTTCTATATATATATATATTAAGGATAAATATAAATATATATATATAATTAATATATATAATATATATATATAATGTTTAAAATTATGGATATGATGTAACCATTATCAAGTTACAAAGATTGGAACTGTTAAACTGAGTCTTACATGAAAACCAAAACAGTTAACACTTATAAATGATGATTGCAAAAATTAATTAGTAATAAATAAGTATTGAAAAATAATAATTGGATCATATATGATATTATAATTATGTATATGGTTCTAATATATAATTATAATAAAGGTAAATTTATTATAAAGTTATTTAAAATCACATATGAAGCAATTTAGACTTGAGGTAAGGGTTTCTCATCTCACTTTTATTTCTCTAAGACATATATCATATTATATACTGGTTTTATTATTGTTGTGTATATAATTTTCCTTTAATATTATATATCATGAATATATTAATATTATTTTTACATAATTTTTCATTTTTAGTAATTCCTTTCTTAGGGGTTATGATTCAAAACTTACCAAAGTGGTAAGGGTTTATTTCACAATCTTCTCATTATTCAGAATTGTTTATGTTTAAGTCTCTTTTAGGAATATTGATTAATATTTATATAATAAAAATATATATATTATTCCCCTCTAGTTATTTATAGATGTTATAAGTTTTATTTTATTTTCCTCTCTTTTAATTACTTAAGATACTGTAATAAATTTTGTTAGGAAAACCAACATTGTTTTCTATTCAGTTGGATATATCTTTATTTCATGTCCATATTTTCATTTAATTTTTTTAAGTAATGTTCTTAATATTATACTAATATTTTAAAGTCATTTTTACCCATGTTTTACTTTCAATAAAAATGTTTCAAATAAATATTCTTCTCATTTTCGGAACATGGTACATTATTTTTTTTATAGAAAATGTTAAATGAATCATAATTTTAACATACTCATAAAAAAATTATTTCCTACCATTTTGAACAACCAATACTTTGAATATTCGTTTAAAAGATTATATAATTCATTTCAAAGAAATAAATTCCCTATTTTTTTGAAAATTTTAGTTATTATAAGTGAATTGCAATGTGAAAGGGATATTTTCCTCAATAATGTTTTTACTGATCATTTTAAATCATTTTTATTCATTAAAAACAACAACCATTTATTTTATTTATGACCCACTAGGGGTATGATATAATTATATCATCCCCATTATTCTTATAGATGACTTATGATCAGCTTTACTGAAAAATTATTGACATTTTTTATTCCAGTTCATCTTATATAGATATTTTTTAATTATTAAATCATATTGATTAAGTTGTATTGTTTATTAATACGATGAACACATTAGAATTATTAAGTTATGTGTGGTACTATAATTATATATCCCCTAAATGAATTTCTCGGTCTCATAAGGTAAAATAGCTTTGGTATTTGGCTGAGGCCTTACCCATTTATGTAATATGTCTTGGAATGAAGCCTCAATGGTAAGATTATGATATTTGACATTATGAATTCAATCATTCTAAAATCATTTTCAAATATCCATGTGATTACCTGAATTGTTATGACATGCATGGATAAGTTTCAAGATCATGTGATTATTTATATTACATTATTTGATCATGATTAAATCTTACAACATTATTCATGCCTTATTTATTCTATGTTATATTCCACTGTATGCATACCATTAATGAGAATCTAATCTCACATATTTCTTATGTTTCCTTTCCCCAGGATACTAGGAAGTGTGCTATGAATGATAAACAAGGAAATTATAAATATAATAATGATTTTTCTCAAATAAAATACCATTTATTATTTTTTTTATTTTGAAATGTAATGTGATATTCAAGTATATACCTACTTTCCAAGACAATTAAACTACTTTGTTCTTTGGGATGTGATTGCTTATATCTAGTTCCAATGCAATAAAGTAACCAAAAAATTTGGGATTCTAGGGACTGGTTCATTACATGATCATTTTTTATAACATAGTAATATTTTTATGTCTCATCATTTTTATTACTTAATATATATTTTTTTAATATTGGGTTAATTTCATTATGCCATGATATTGATTATGAAAATATTATTATACTTAACATAATTATAATTATTTTTTTATTATTTTAAAATTTAGATTATTAAAATTATGTCTTTATTTTTCTTAAATTATATTTTTACTAAAAATAAATTAAAAAATGGATCTCTAATTTAAATATGATTTAATTAAATGATACTAAATAGGTTATATTTTTGGCTGACTATATCATAGATAGGTGGCATATAATTATGACGAACATTCCATGTCATTATTTCATATAATTTGAAAATTAAATTAGTCTCTTAGTTTATTTATAACATCTAAGAAGGATACATTAAATAAATTATAACAAAAAAATAATCTTTTAATAATTCTTATAGATTTAAAATTTATGAAAATTTATCATGATAATTATTTAATCATATAAAAACATTTTTATAGTGTGCATGATGGTTTATTAGAGCGGTATAATCTTAGAAACATTTCACTAATTGTATTTCATTATCATCATTCAATTTTTTTTCTTTTCATTTCATTGGTTTCTTTAATTTTTAATTTGACAAATAAATAAAAAATACAAAAGAAAATATCCTTAATAACATATCATCTATAATATTTTGAAATAGATAGAATCTAGTGACCATGAAATCATGTTCTAGGTTGATCGAACCTAATTGTATCTATTATAGTAACTAGTTGATTATAAATTTCTGAATTTGGTGCATCAGGACAACACACACTACTCCTCTTAAAAGTTTTATCTTGAATTATTTAATAAATTTTCCACATTTTTTCATATAAAACCTCTATATAAATGGATTTAGTTCATTTTTTTCTTTCTCATGTCCTCTTTCACTTTCATATTCCAAAATTTCACTTTATTTTAAAACCTTTTCAAACTATTCTTGTTTTTACACAATTTCTTGTTCATAAAATTTTTCTTACTCATTCAATTATTTGTTTCTTTTTATAATAGCCTTTATTTTTTCTACTATGTTTACAAATGTAACAATAAATTGTTAATCACCACTACAAACATAATCTCTTGTAGTTTATTAATCATAGAATTATTGTTCAACATATTTTAAATACTGATAAAATATATTTATAATCATACGTAGAGGTATATTATGTTTGGAATGGTGAATTAGCAATTCGTTATATCTATCTCAATAATCAAAAGAAATCTCTTAAACTCTTTGAGTGGGATTTTTTATCAATCATGTAAATATCCTCAGTTTTTATCAAGAAATAAAATCGAAAAACATTTAATGTTCAAAATTTATTTTAATATTTATAAGTCTCCAAGTGTCTAGTTTTCAAAAACAATTGTTGAAACAGTCTAACCAAACCATTTAAAGTTGAAATAATTTAATTTTTATATAGTTTGAGAATATATAAGTCAATAAAAATATAATCCTATAAAAGAAAAATTTAAAATTGAATGAAAATGTCAAATATTCCTAGAAAATGATGCCAAATTTTGATCTATCTTATTCATTATCGACAGTTAATATATTATTTATAAAGTCATACCGCAATAATTGAAGTACAATGGTGTAGTTTAAAATACAATAGAATTTGGGTGTTCAATGAGTTTAAAAAATTCATAAGTGTGTAATGACTACTTTTTTTATTTTTTTAACACCATAATATTTTAGTTTATTAATAATATGTATAATATCTTGTGATATACACAACACTGAGATTAAACAAACTGTGATATACTACAGAAATATTATTATATAAATTTGACTATTATAACGTAGTTGATAGATTTATGGGTATGAATAAGAGTAACCACATTATAAAATATATATAGAAATATTTTCTTGATATAATTTTATAAATTATTTTCTTGTAAATAAGTACTCAATAATGAATGATAAGAATAAAATCATATATAGTTAATAACAATTAAATTTTAAGAGATTCATTTTTATACAAAGGTGGTTTAACTATATATTTTAATTGAAAATATAAATATATAAATTTTAAAAATTAATTTTTAAAAAGGGTTTTATTTTTAGTTTCATCATATTAAAATTATATTGGGGTGATTTTTCAGGTTTTTCATGTTTTTTTAATGTTGGGGTCGAAGCCACTTTTTATTATGAAAACAACTTCCTCTTTCTATATGGGTAAAGGGAAACTCATTACATATCTTGTTTGATAATGGGTAAGTATCCCATGAACATGTACCAAATTCCCATTGTAGAATCACGCATGCATCATCTTTCCTACTTTACTAGGTCCGCATCATTCATTCGTCCCCACCTACCTACATCATGTCTGCATCACTGCCAACCCATGTCATGCTGGCATCACAAGTTACCGTGTCATGCCTGCATCATCACTTGAATTATAAATAACACAATGGTACTTATATTATTTTAATTACAGTCTTTTTTGATATAGGATTATAGGTTTTACCACTCAGATTCCACCCCAACTACAATCAGAATTAATTTATTTGTAGGAGAATAGTGAATATAATTTTTTTACAAATAATGCCACTTTTATTACATTATTGTGATTTAAGAATGAAATTAAAGTTTATGAACCATTTCATATATAAAAAATAATCATTTAATAAGTAATAAAATGGATTTAAAAATTTAATTTTTAACAAATAAATCTATGTTTGACATTTCAGAAATTTAAGTAATGTAATTTATTCAAATAAAAACTATTTTAGGTACTTCTCTTTTAATAAAGATTTCATAGGATTAATTTCAATATTTTCCTAGTTTTAAATTAAAATATCTATCCTTTGTTTTAACCTAATCTAATAATTATATGTGAATCAATGTTATACTTTATTTTGGGGTAAAATCATTTTTTGCTGAAAATTGATTTTTTCTAAAAATGGGTTTTCATTGTATTTTGAGAACTTTTATTAAAATTAATTTTTTGTAATTTTTGGTATTGAATATGATGAAATGGTTTCTATATTTTGAATTATCATATCCATATTTATTTATAAGTTTAATTTCATTTTTGTTATAATGAATAGTAATCAAGGTAAAAGTTAGTCACATCAATAAAAGGTATAATGGGTTAAACGTGGCTTAAATTGTGGGATAACAAGTATAAATATCTAAAAAACATTCCATTTTTTCCTTTTATTTTCTTATTTCAACAAAAAAACATACTATATTATAAAATATGTAAACTTAGTGACATTTTCCTTCGATAATGACAATTATATTATTTTAACTAAAGAATATATCCAAAATGACACTCTCATTCTTTTATTATCTCTAATAAATTGTGGTAAGAATAAAAAGATGTTATAAAGTTTATTTTGAATATTAATAAATTATTTTTTTTATCGTAACTTATTTTTAATTTTTGGTGATGGATTAATTACCTTGAATGCTTAAGAATAGCATACGCAATGCTTGTGCAAGCAATAGAAGAATCAAGTAAATGATATTAAAAACAATAAAAGTGATAATTTTTGAATTAATTATGCTGTCCCATGAATTTAATTGATAATAAAACATCAATAGTTATTTTTATAGTATTTATATTTTAATTAAATAGTTATATTTATGCCTTTAAATTTAAATTTTATTATTTTTTCCAAAACGACTTTATGGATATTTTTTTAAAAAAAATGTTATTAATGTAAAAAACAAAAAAAAACTTTGTTAGATATAATTGGTTGGTTATATTTAAAATTTATACTTATTATTTTTTAAACAAAGAAATTTGGATCCACTTTACTTTAGAAATGCATATATTATATTATTATGTTTCAAGACATTACAAATTTTCCATCCACCTCGTTTATAAAAGGGATCCTCTGACCTTCACTTTTTCACAATTTTTGAGACTCTTATATTAACAAATCCCTACCCAAAAATATTCAAAATATACCTATCCATATCTTAGAGTTTCTGATCTACCTAAAAGATAACTTTATGAAGCCTTGAGGTGTGAGCCAAAGAAGGTTTTCCAAAAAAGAGGTAATTGTCATAACCAAATACTTTCAATTTATTTCTTCTTATACCTATACTAAATTGGTATTATCCATAATAATGTTATTACATTATTATCATAAATCTATTTAAATTTTATTATTTTTATGATTTTTTTATATACATCTCTTCTCTATCTGTTGAAAAAATGACAACGTCTCTCGTGCGTACGTGTGGACAACCACCTCCGTAAGGCAATGTGATTTTTTTTCATTTTTATTTTACATGTATAATAATAAAGATATATTTAATATATATATATTATATTTATTATGTAAATATTATTCTATAAATATTATTCATAAAATATTTTCTTTTATTTTCAACCATTATAAAAATAAAAATATCATAATGTATACGTGTGAACTACCACCTCCATGAATGATGCATTTTAATTTTCAATTACCAAATTATATGTATGGTTTTATAATTATATATAATGAATAAAAAATATATTTATTATATTATTAAAATTATTTAGGTTATTGAACCATTTCATAACACTTTTTACCATGATCAGTATACCAAAGTAGTTATGAAGAAATTGACAGAACAACCTTAAGAATATGACTTAAGAAAAAACAATATAATGAATGGATGTGAACTGATTAAAAAGGATATTAAAAATGTAATTTAGAGAAAAAATTCTCTCAATAAATTATTTATTAAATTTAAATTGACTATTTAGAGGGTTATAATGTGTCTAACCAAGAAGAATTCCAAGCTAAGGGATTTTCATCTCAATTCCACTACATTGAGATGTACTTTTTAGTATGAACCTAATTTATTTTACATGTTTTATATACTAATAATTTGATATATTATATCATAAATTCAAATTTTTTTATTTTATTGAATGTTTCAATTAATCTTTTATCTTTTATAGGGTTTTGATTCAAAAGTTATTTTGTAAGGGTTTATTTTATAATGTCACTCGTATTTAGACGGTTTATGTTTAAATTTACATTACAAAGATTGTATATTTTTTATTTCTAAAAAACCATATATTTTCTTATCCTATGGATATTTATAGGTTTTAAATGTTTTACACTCATTGAAACATGAAAAAAAGGATTGTTTATAAACAAAATTGACCTTATTCCCTTTTCCAGCCAAGAATCTTTATGTTCCACTTCCATATTATTAAAATTATTTTATGAAAAAATTTATATAATTTGAAAAAAAATTTAAAGGTATTTTTATACTAACTATGAATTAATTTACAAAGGTTTAAAAGTAAATATTTAATGTATTCTGAATAATTAATTTTTTTTATTTTTTACAAAAGTACAAAAGGGATGTTCTTTTTAAGGTATACCATGTGAATAGATTTTCCCACATAAATGACCATTATTTTATATTTATATTATTATAAAAGATTCTATAGTTTTTCAAAGAAAAAGTTTTTCCATTATTTTGTGATTTTTCTATAAAAAGGAATTGTTTCTTAAAATGTTGAAAATAATTTGAAAAGTAATTTATAGATGTGTTTTTATGAAAGAATATAGAGGTTTTAAGATTTTTTTTTTAAAAAAATATTCAATTCATTTTCATATATTTGTTAATAAATTTTTTTATTTTACATAAAACCATAATTTTCTATAAATAAATGGTTTTTTGTTTTCCTTCGTTGATTTATAGATTATACCTTATTTGGTGATTATTCACTTTCTTATGATTATGTTTTCTATCACTCTCTATTGTTCATTTAACATTATTTTTATACTTAATGTATATGTTTGAAATATCATGGATATATTCATTATCATTTGTACTAATTTTATATTTTATTAACTATATACCATTTCAATATAGAGTGTTAGTTAATGGTAGCTTATTAAGAAAGTAATTTTATTGACTGGAGAAATATTGACATTTTTTATTCTTAATTCAGTATAGATATTTATTTGTTGATAAGGAACATTGATTATATATTATATTATTGATTCAATATATGAATAATTCACTGTTCACATGTAAGTGATGGTAGGGTCATGGTTATCGACAGCCCCTTCATGCATCGATGGGTCTCATAAAATAAATAGTTGGCCAAATTATCTAGGTATTTGGAATATACCTACACATACATTGAAATTTATTGGAATAAATTCTTGATGGTATGGTTCACAATTTAATGCAATGATGAATTTATGGTAAGATCATGACACCTTCCACTATACATTTCCTTTATTAAAATTTCAGTTATTATTATCAATGTGATTATTTTGTTGATATTTTCCAGGGATATATTTTGAAGATAATGTTATTGATTAAATTGAGTATGTATTGATTGTTTACTTTACCATATAATTTATACCTCATTTATTCATGATATATTTCATAGTATGATTTCCCTTTCTCAGCATCTAAGCTCACCCTTTAATTTTTTTCTTTTTCTCTGAAATGAATAAAGAATATTTGAATTATTTTTAAGGATGAAATAAAGTTTTCAGGCTATATTTTTATCTTTAGATGTAATATAGAAGTCATGTATGTATCTAGTTTTCCAAGACTACTGAACTGATCAGTCCTTGGTGGTGGGATCCCTTATATCTTGTACTAATTTAATAAAATAAACATCGACTATGGGTTATAAGAGATAGAATTTATAAAATATTGGTGTATTTCTCAATTTATTTAATATTAAAAGAAATGGTGTATTGGTAGGGAAATAGAATCAAAGTATACAAAAAGAAACATTTTAAGTATTCAAGTGAGAAAGTGGATATATGATTGATTCATAATGTAAGATTTATTAGTTATCTTTCAAATATGCATTAGTAGGGAAAAATATATTTCACATTGGGGTATGAACATCAGTTATATTATAACTGATTTTGAAAGATTTTCTAAAATACTTATTTTAATAACCAATATAAAAACCCAAATATAGAGGGTTTTGATATCATTTATTAATATAAATGATATCAAAACCCCGAAACAATGGATTTTGATGTTAGATATATTAAAGATTGATGTCAAAACCCTTCACAACTGGGGTTTTCACATCAGTTATTTTCAGTGATTGATGCTAAAAACACATCCCTCAAGTTTTTTGACATTTGTTACTTAAATAAATAACATAAAAAATCATACATAACAGTTTTTTAACTTTTTTTATTTAAATAAATTATTATATAAACTCTTCATATTTTTATTTTTAATATTGGTTATTTTAATAACAAATGTTAAAAATATAACCCTGACACGACACTTAAAAATTTATCACATCACACCCAAATAATTTTCCTATTATTCCTATAAATTTATACATTTTTATATGAAAATTTTATATTTTTAACCATTCCCACATGTTTCTCCTTACCTCTATGAAAGTAATCATGCCTTACCCTATTTTTTAACTTCCATTACAAACATGAATTTCATCCAATATATTCTAATCAATCATGCTCATATGATTTCTCTCCCAACATTTATTTCTTGCATTGTTTCTAATTTTTCAATTATAAATCATGATTGAATATTTATGATGAATATTTATCTTGATTGAATGAATTGAGTAAGAGAGTGTGGTATCGATTTTGAAAAAATGATTTTCATTAATGGTATTCTATAGAGGAAAAATCCATATAATTGTCTATTTTATAATCATTTTGTTTTCAATTTCCATTATTATTTATAATATATTTAATTATTATCATAATTTTTTGAATGATTATTATTGATTTTAGTATGATTATTGAAAACTAGTTTTTTATGATTTCAATCTAAAATTTAACATTATGATAAATATTTGTTTTTAATACATAGTTTTTTTAATGATTCTCTAAAATAGACCTATAGGTTGTTGGGTTCACTATAATTTTTTTCTAAAATATATTTTAAACAACTGTTTTTTTTTTAAACTAAATGAAAAATAGGTTTTCGCATCAGTTCTTTGAATAAATGATGATAAAGTTCACTTTTAATGTTAGTTAATCAAATAACTGATGTTAAAAGTAAATTTATAAAGACTAAATATTTTTAACATTAGTTATTTTATAAAAAAAACATAAAAATAGATTTTCAAATAGGTTATTTAAATAACCAAAGACAAAGGCTACTTTTAACATCAGTTATTAAATTAATAGAAATAAAAAGTTAAATAAAACTATATATAATATAATTTTTCCAAAATAACTTATTTTATAAAAAAAATAATAACGGTTCTAAAATTTATGTTAAAAATATACTTACAATGCCTCCAGTAAATAAATTTCCTCGACAATAAACATTAAAAACCCAAAAAGCCTGACATTAATTATTTTTTTTATACTAGTGATGTAATATCCACCGTTGGAACTGATTCCTGAGAACCAAATTCTATATATTTTATGATTACTTGTATTAGTTTTTTTCACTATTTATAATGTTATTATCACTTCATGATTTTTCTTCTTCATGCCATAGTATATTATAATTTAATAAGGGTGATTGTCACACTAAAAGGTCATAGAAGTTTTCTGTTATGATGAGATCCTATATGTTTCATGATAGTATTATTATATATTTTTTTTATGGCCAGATGATATATTATATGAGAGAAAAATGATATAGGATACCATCATTGGAGAATCATAAGTATTTGAGAAACTTTTTTATAGTGTATACCTTTGGTAATTTTCTTACCATGAGATTATGTGAACATGTCCCACTAATAGTAAATCCAAATTTGTTTGAGTTATTGGATATTCCAATCTCTGGTTGTGTATAATGATCATTATACATTAAAATTTTTATAAATTCATGTCATTAGTCATGTATTTTGATGTATTGAAAAAAAATATGATGACATTTGTTGGTAGTTAAGTGGAATATGTTGGGTACATCACAACTGATATTGTATTAATTAATAATTCTTGAAAGTATTTTTTTACCTTCCCATTTTAATGTAAGTTTATATATCAAGCCATTTAATAGAAATGTAACTACCTTGTTAAGTCCATGTCAATGGAATTGTGTCAATATTTTAATTTCTATAAAGTCAAAGAAATATACATCGAGCATATAGGTCATTGTCACCAACACGTAACCTTTTTTACTAAAGATATCATGATAAAGGGATTATATTACACATTTTTCAATCATATGAGGCTTTATGTGGTTTAAATATTAAATTTTTTCTCTATGGGTCCCATGGTTTGTTGTTAGATGATAATCTTGTACTTTAGGTAGTTCCGCCTAATGCCATTGAGAAATAGGCTTAGAGGGGTGCACACTAACTGTATCTATAAACATAGTTGAATTGTATATGAATTTAACATATTGGATTAATATTTTTCCTATATGTGGTATTATAATTTTCTATGTTTGTTTTATCATATATATTTATTCACCTGTTCTTCCATAGAATATTATTGAGCTAAATAATTAATAAATATTTATTCATTATTTTTGTTAATAAAATATTTATTTAACAGTGAATAATGTAATGATATTTATTTATTTAAATAATTCATCATTATTCAATTCCTGATAAATATTGGGGATCAGTGAACCAATTTTTATGGTATGGTGACATATGACATATTAAATATTATTTTAATAAATGTTAATTTATTTATTTGATGAAATAATATTTATTTATCCATGAGTTTAGTTCATGTTAAGTATATAATAATAACAATATTATTGTTATTATACATTGGTTTACTGGGAATTATGAGAGTCATAATTTTCTATTTGTGTTTATTATTCCAATACCCTAGCTCTATTTAAACTCACTTATAAAATTCTCAAACCTAAACTTATCCATTATAATCATTTTTTCACAATGAGTTTGAGAGAATCCTCTTAATCCCTAAAGATCTCTACTCCTAAAATGCTCAAAATAATGGAGAGAGATCCTCCTCCACTTCCCTCTCAATTATAGATTGAAGAAGGATATTATTTCCACACAGATTGATTCTCATAGTGATCAATAATGAATGATTCTAGAATTATTGCCTTCTTTCTAGAACCTATATATTTCTACAAAGATGTTCAGAGGTTCTTAGTGCACATGTGGATCACTATTAGAGGGAATCTACCATTTATTCCTATAATGTAACGATGATAAAATTAAAATTCATTATCAGGTTCATCAATAAATAAATAATTTCAATGAAAGGTAATTATTTATCTAAATAAATTAACAATAAATTGTATGTGATGATTATTATTACTTATGGTGTAATATTAAATTAATAGTTGATTTAATTATATTGGTCATAACATTCATCATCATGTTTATCTGATATTAATCATTGATTGCAAAAAAATATGACTTAGCTACGAACCAATAGGAACATCCACTACAGTAAAAACTATAAGTGGTATTAGAGAAGTCACATAATTAATTTATAATTATTTATTAATCATTGATTGAGCATATACACTTGTTTTTAGTTTTTATTTCTGGATTATTTGTTCTTTTAATACTGGACATCAAAATATTCTCTTATCATTCTTTATTATCAATTATACAACCAAGAATGGGTTAAATATGGATTAAGATCATTCGAATACTCCTTTATAAGTTTCCAAGGGTTCTATCCAAATAACACAAAACTACTGGGTGTGTGGCCTATTGGTATATATCATGTACCAATTCTCATTAAACCTAGTTGAGCCATAAGAAATCTAGGTCATCATGAAATTATTTCAGATGAAATGTATTAAATTAACACCATGTGTTGACTAACTAGGTTGGAACACAACATTCTAAACAATACAACATGTTACCCACATACATGTTATTTACTTCATTCTTTTTACAAATTAAAACACATATGCAAAGATTTTCCATTCCTTTATAACATGGATTGTGTGACTGATAGTCATGAAACTTTGAGATCACATAGTGTGTTGATGGGATACATTCCATGTAACTAATAAATTTAAATTCCCAAGAAATACTCCTAGTACTTTGTCATGTTTCATGGTTATGGGAATAATATTTTGTGTAACTTGTAACCCTAGTACACATCGTGTAACCCACTATACCTCATAACACATAAAGAAAATTAATGGTAAAATAAAACCTAATCAAAATGTATTATTATTTCACTTATTTATAGTACATTCCATGGGATCTAATTAGTAATTTTATATATTAAATTAAATTTCATGTTAAATTCTAAATTACGGGTTGTGTGTGATCTTCACTTATAGTGTACTCTTCATGCACTAAAATCAATATATGTGCCTAATTTACATTTGTTTCATGTGTCATCGATTAACTATACATTTTGTGTAATTATATTTCAGACCATGTATGATAGATTCCATATGATTACACAGTAGAAGGACTATGGCGGGTAGTTTGGATGAGTGCATCTAGTTTCCTCTAAGTGCACGTGTACATTATTGATTTTAAATAAACTTATTTTCAAATTTTTTAAAAAAATTAATTATGATGGAAATTTTTAGGATGGTTTGGATAAGATTAAGATAAATTGATTTAATTTATTAATTTGAAAATTTATTGGACTAATTTGAGGTGTATTATCTTAAATAAAGAATGGATTAAAGTGAAATCTAGCAATATTGAAAATTTATATTTATATTTTATATATAAGTGATCATAATATTATACCAGAACAAAGTGTGTGAATGATTTATTTAATTAATTTTTATTTCATGTTTTTTAATAATTCATTAAATTAAATGATAGTTTATGTTTCATCCCCTCCTCTCATTATGTAAGGTCTTTTGTTCCCTTTGTTTCTTTTATGAAATCATTTGGTCACTTGCACCAACATGTGAGTAAATATTATGTAATGGATGTATATCCCATGTGAGTGGAGATATTTTAAGTTTATATTTGAGGAAAACCAATATAGGAGATGCATAGAAGGATTCCTGGAATGATGAAGTATAAACCAAGTTATGATTCACAAATTTTTCCCTAGGGTCATGGGTTAGTTTATCATCTGCAAGATAAATTAACCATTTGAAAATCACATGATCGTACCACTTTAATTATTTTATTTATATTTGTTTCATGGATAATTATTTTTGATACTTTTTAATGATAAATTAATAAATGAATTAACAAGAATGAAAGTTGAAATTAATATAAATTTGACTATTGATAAAATTTATCAAATATGTGTTTAATCACTTAATTAAAATAATTTTATTGTTAATAAGTCTTGTAATAAAATAAAATAGAAAAAATATTCATAGTAATAAGAATACCCAAATTAGAATATTTAGTTGATATAGCCTTCCATTACATTATTTAGAATAAAACCACCAGATCATAGTATTTTATCCAAACCTTTATAATACACTGCAATTTAATGAGGAGTTATATAGAAAGTGTTGGGTTAACTTAACCAAATTTACATAAATAGGAGTATCCTTCTCTATGTGTGGTGTAAATTTGGAGGCAACTATTAAGGAAATAAAATTCTATGATCTCAGGATTGGGGAGTCCACTCAACTAATTAAGGAAATAATAACTAATTTAGTTGCAAAAGACAAACCTACGTAAATACATTTGAGTAATTGGCCAGACCTCATTATAGTTAAAAGAGGTAAAATATGGTTCCCTTAAACATGGATATCCACGTGACTGGATATTTGGAAACTAATGGTGAGTATTATTGGGTTTCAAAAAGATACTGGGAGATTGATAAATTTCATATCTATTATCTAATTTTTTAATCTAGATAAAGTACTAAAATTTTTCTCCTATTGAGTATAGAAATGGAAAGCCAATACATTTTGATTATATTAATGTGATCCATATTGGATATGGATGACCTTATCATAGTCACAAATTTCTTGGAATGGTATAGTTTTGTGTGCATTATACTACACTATGATTGAAAATTATACATTCTTTAATACCCAATTCACGAGTCACTTTCAAATGAAGCTAGTGAGGAAGAAGTATCTCACTACCATAAACATGTGGACTATAAAACCTATGTCCATTTGTTTATACTATCATTCATATCTAGTTAGATTATAATGTATCAGGAGGAAATGAATGTATATGGGATGATATCTCACCTTCATTATCTTTATCAAAATTTACAAGACAAGTGATATATGAGATCTCCAATGTACTATTCACATGCACAATGGAGAGTCGATGCTATTTGGGCCTCATCTAGTAAAGTTGATTGGAAAAATAGTGGTATTGGAAATCATGGCCTATAAGATCTCTGATGGTCTTTACATGGGTCCAATTATATCCTCAATACCTAGAGGAATCTTTAGTTTCATTATAAATAATAATATTTGTTTTTTTAAACATGTAAGGTATCTCCATTTTTATTAAAATAAAAATAAAATACAAAGAGATACTTATGAGGTCATATAAGCAATTATTCCCTTGTGCTAAGGGATGAAAACATAAAATATCATAATCAAATTAATAAGAAGATTCATAGTCCTCATACCAGTAAGATTTATAATCAAAGGGTCCATGAGACCTGGTAACCATGGTTGGATTAATATATGCATAGTATTTCCTACGTCTTAATTTATAAGGAGGGATAGGTTGGTAGCCTTCCTCATCAACAATGACTATCTTTCCTTTAGAAAAATCCTGAACAAAGGAAATAATTTTTGGAGAATCATCCTCTATTTCATCCCATTTTCCATTGATTCCATATGTTTCTCTAAAATTATTGATTTCCTCGAGGTTCGTTGAAATATTTTAATTATAACCACGGTTAGGGAGTTCCACTATTGCAAGATTGATGGTTTTCGCAACCTTCTCTCCTTTATTTGGTTCTCCCAGCCCTGATTCATCTAAATCAGGCCTATTTTCCTCATCTACATAGTTTGGTGTCATTTTTTCATTAAATTTTTCTTCCTAAGACATGAACAAAAACATATTAGAAGATTTATCATCCATTTTAATACAACCAACACTGAAATTCTCTTTACACCTATCAATAGGGGGTTGTTTTCTGCCAACTGAAACCACATTATTCTGTATTTCTTATCATTTATTGTTCTTCCTATAGGAAGCCTCAGAATTTCCTTTTAATGAACAAAAAGAAAAAACCACATTCTTACCATAGATATCATTGACATGACCAATAATTTGGCAGTCTGGACAATACATAGGTAGTATTTAATACTCCACTTTTAGAGATATATCATCATCTAATGTAAATTGTACTATGTTATAAATCAGACAAGAGCCTAATTCTACATACACTAGAATCCTAGCACAATGACCATATTTGGAAATCTCCGTGGTCTTAAACATTTTGATCAAAATTCCCACAATAGAGGATATATCAAATAAAATATTTGGATTCCATAAGATCTAGTTAAGAACAAAAAACATTATCTAGACTTGAGCTCTAGTATTTTATATCACAAATGGATTGAAATGAAAATCCCATTCTTGAAAAAAAAATCATACATGGTTTTAACACAATTGATCTAATCCCCCAAACATTGAGTTTCAAATCATCTGATGGAAATATACTGTGATAATAACCCCGAACCATTGGAATAAATCTCAAATCAGAGGAACTCCATGCATAAGTTAATTTCCAAACCAAATGATCAGTTTTCCAAAGTTTTCCTCTGGTAGGTAGAATGATTCCGGTGATGATAGAGTGCCTATAGATCTTGAATCTATCAAGCATGGACTCTTCGTTAGCAATCACCCTTTCAGTGTCTCTTTTATTAACAAATTTTTCTAGAACAACATTTTTAATAATTAAAAAATGCCTTCTGTTGAGTTCTATTTCAAAAAAACCAAGTGTCTCATTAGCTTCTACAATACCACCAGATTGAGGGTGCCTACCTGCCTTATCCGCCAAATCAGACTTAGGTTGAGGACAAAACCCCTCAATTGTTTCATTAAACACTGATCTGAAACCATTGTGTGAATTGGGTTTGACCTCCGTTGTATGCCTCAACTTGGATCTTCGTAGGACGTCGGCCATCACCATAGAAGGATGAAGAGAACCCTCAGTCACAGACATTGTTAACCGCTAAGCCCTATTCGTTTCTATTGAAATAATTGTTCTGGATCCAAATACTTCTCGATTATTACTGAATCATGGATCACTCCTCACAAAAATTTCCACCATAGATCATTGCTTTCCATTCCTTGTAGTCCAGCAATCTCTAGAAAACTTCGAAAATAGTAATTCAACTGGCCTGATTCTTCTTTCTACAGATCAGTGATGTCCATCAAGATCCGCATCATTCAATTGAGTTCTTTGAACACCCTCTCTTCTTTTTAACTAGTTAAATACAAGAAAATGACGGATTTCTATATGCGATCAATCCTCACTAGCAAATGCACTAAATCTCCATTGATGGATCTCCCAAACCCTACCCATCCATCCATGATCAACCAATAATAATATTCATAATAATGAAAAAAATCTTTTAAAACTTTCTACTTTAATCCATGAAGTTGATAAATACATGATGCATAAAATTATTGTGGTTATTATAGAAAATAAAAGGACGAAAAAGGAAAAGGTACCCAATACTCACTCAGGGACTAATGATAATGAAAACTATTGTTACAAGAAAATGAATATCCCAAGACAAGAAAAGTTAAAAAAAAGAAGCTTTATATTTCTCATGTGTCATGCTAGGTCACTAGAAGAATAATTTCAACCAAAATAAGGAAATTGAAGCTTTAAGTATGTACACTATCAAGGGTATATTTTTTACCCCTCTCTCTTCGTGGGAACTGGCACAGGCTCGAGTCTCGCTAGACTCGGACACTGTGTGTATTATGCACAGGGAGATTCAAAGCCATTGCTTAGCTGGGGAGTGTGGAGCACACCTGGGCTTGGTCGGGGACCCCCGCTGGGAGTCGGTGTTAGAAACCCACATTTGGAGGTCTTATTGATACTCTCGAAGGGTCGAGTGGTGAAAACCCTAACTCCAGGTAGGGAGATGACAATCCAGGGGAGAAATACAATTTTGAATTGAAATTCGACGATCTGATAGGGAATCGTGATCTCTTCAGTCTTTGTGCGAAGCAGAAATCAGTAAATTCAGTTAGCAATGACATCTCAAATCAGGGGAAAAGCTTTGAGGACATGGCCAAGAAGAATGGTGGTTTCTCCTTCATGGATTCTGATGCGGGGAATTCAGGGAGGATCATCTTAAAAGGGCGAATCGTGCGTGTTTCTACAAATCAAGTTGTGGTTGAGGAGCGTGATAGGTTTTGAAAATTTTTAATTATTGACCAGGTGATTATTCCAGAGGGTGTTAGACCATGGTAATTCCATGAGTTAACAACAAGGATGGCGGTGTTATGGGGATTCAATGATGGGAAGATGATGGCTATGGGGAAGGGGTTCTACCATGTTGTCTTCCCCACTGATGAATGCAAGCGGCGTACATGGAGTCTGGGGTCTGTCTATCTTAATCCTAGATATCTTTGGATTCATGAGTGGGATCGAAACACTGATCCTAGCTCTATCAGAAACACCTTTTCACAGGTATGGATATGCATTCATAAACTCAGTTGGTTATATTGGCATCCTCAAATCCTTTGGGATATTTCTTCGTCTATAGGTAACCCTATTAGACTGGACAAGTAGACTGATAATCCCAATTTTGGGCATTATTATAGAATATTTGTAGAGGTAGATATGGCTATTACTTTATTTGAGAATGTTTTCTTTACCACTAGAGATGATAGTATCAATCTTGAGATTGGATATGAGAGGAAACCCAAGTTCTTTGCAAATTGTCACATATTTGGGAACGTTCTTTCTGAGTGTAATTGGAATAAAATTTTCTCATTATGTAACATCAATGGTCATGATGATTTACACTATCAAAGAAAAGGAAAAGATCAGGGCCATCCGGAGGCCACTATGATGTAGACTGTGGGTGACAAGCTAGAGGTTCATAAAGATCCACTAACAGCCACTGCAGAGGTTGACAATGGTGATCATGATGATAAATGTTATTTGGATCCTTCCAATGGTAGGAAGGATGAGGAAGAACAAAGAACATCTATTAGTGGGAATACACAAAGGGCTGAGGATAACTCTGAAATGGTTAATATCCAGGAGACAATGCATGATCAGACGACACAGGATATTACACAAAAGTCTCCAGAGGCTCAAGTTGACACTGGGCTTCTTGTTGTGAGTGAGGATCAGGAACCTGATAAGGATGATCAGGGAAACACTAATAATATTGCACTAAGAATTGATAAGATAGTACAGGGAAGTGATTAGATAGTTTGGGATTTCTCCCAAGTACAATATTTGAAGGCTGCAAGGAGTAAGCTCCCTGCCTCCTTGATAGGTCCAGTCAACTTAGATAACAGGTATGCATCTCTATCTGATGATGATTCTGCCAATGAACCTGAGATATTTTCTCCAAATGAAGAAAGATGGGATAATATGGAAGAATGTGAGAAATGCAAAGCATCTAATTATGTTGTCCCATGTACTAGGCAGCGAGCCTCCCATCAATGAAAGTCCTATTTTGGATTTGTCAGGTCTCGGGAACTCTCCCACGGTCAAGGCCTTAAAGCACATAATTTTGACCAACAAACCAATGTGGATTGGCATTGTTGAACCTAGAATGAAATGTTCTAGGTGGATAGAATTCAATTGGTCTGCCCTGGGGTACTCTTTTACAACATCTAATCAATCTCATAATGAGATAGAATCCCTATCATTTCTAAAGCACAGTAGTGTGATGATTGAATCCTTTCAAAGTTATCATCAATCTATTTCTATGACCTGTTGTTTTCAATCAAGTCTCTTTTGTGTTACTTTTGTTTATGCATTTAATCAGTATATAAGAAGAAGAAGATTATAATTAATATCTTGAGCATAGCTGAGCACATGGATAAGAGATGGATCATACTTGGTGATTTCAATACAGTTCTGAGGTCAAAGGAGAAGACTGGGATAACTTCTGTCGTGCATCGGCTAGGGAATTCTCCTCCTGTATAGATAAATACAGAATGACTGAAGTGCCTATTCTGGGGGCTGATTTTACCTGGCAGAGGTACACTCACAATGGAAGACAAGAAAGTAAATTAGATAGATGTTTGTTGCAGATAGATGATCAAAGTGATGAAGTGGAAGTGTTTTGCATTACTCTTTCCAGATTACATTCTAGTCATCATCCCATATTAATTGATATATGTGTTAGCACTCTAAGATCATATCCTCTTCCCTTTAAATTAAACAAGCATGGCTGGTGGTCCTAGGGTGTAGAGAGATTGTAATGGATGCATTGAAAGAGGCTGTTCAAGGAAGTGCTTTATATATCCTCACTAGTAAATTGAGAATTGTTAAAACCAAAATAAGGGAATGGAGAAAAAGGTCCTTCTCCAGCCTTGACCATGACATCAAAGAATCTGATTCACTTCTGTTTGAGTGTCAGCAAGGTAACATACTGCAAGACCTTCCATCTCAAGAAGAGACACAAGCAGCCTCAAGGCTTAACAACCTATTGTCTCTTAAGGAAAACCTAGCTTCAAATCAGTTCAATGTTAGATGGTTGAAATAAGGGGATAGGAACTCATGGTTCATTCACTACATTCATAGGGAGAAAAATGTAAGAATACGTCTTAAGGATTTAAGGATTTATGACAACATGTTTACCTCTAAGAATGACATTGTGAACTCTGTGACAAGTTACTTTGAAAATCTCTGCTCTGAATCTGGTGAAGACAAATCAGATAAAATCATCTGATGAATTGATCCCAGCTTGGATGATTCTAAAAAAAAAGACTTACTAAAATTCTCACCACAAAATAAATACATGATTCTCTTTTTTCTTTAAATATGGATAGTGTTGTTGGTCCAGATGTATTATCCAACAAATTCATTATGTTTTATTGGGATATCCTATATAAGGAAGTGACTGAAGCAGTAAGGGAATTTTTCTATCACTCCTACATGCCTTTTGGGAAAAACTCAAACTTCATCACCCAGATTCCCAATAAAAAGAATGTTGTGGATATTAAGGATTTCAGAACAGTTTCCATTGGAAAATCTATTCCAAAAGTCATTAGTAAAATTTTGGCAATACGACTAGGTGAGATTTCAAGGTCTCTCATTTCTTTTAATCAATTTGGTTTTTTACCCAGCAAAAACATCCATAACTGCCTCTTCACTACTTCAGAGTGTGTCAACATAATGAGAACCAAATTCAAGAATTGTAATATAGCACTAAAGGTTGTCATTTAAAAGGCCTTTGATACCATCATATGGGACTTCATTTTCAAAGTCTTGAGTATGCATGGCTTTTCATGTAAATTTATTGGCATGGTGTAGGACATTCTGAAAAGTGATAGATTATCCATACTGGTCAATGGATCACCTAGAGGATTCTTTCAGTGTTCCAGGGGTGTAAGGCAGGGTGATCCTTATCTGGATTGTTGTTCTCTATGGATAAGGATTATTTGAGCACCTTCCTTCATGACCTTGTTAATTCTGGGATATATCAGAGGACTTGATATGGGAGAAATTGCTTTACTCCATCCCACTTATTCTACACTGTTGATATTCTACTCTTTTCTAAAGCTGACAGGAAAACTATTTCTTGTATAAATACTATCTTCATACATTATGAAGAAGCTGCAAGCCACATCATAAGATGGAGGAAATATTTTGTTGTCTTTGGGGAAGGAGTTCAAATAGTAAAGAAAAATAGAACAGCCAGTAGGCTTGGTGTAAAGTGGGGTACACTACCCTTTATTTATCTTGGATTGCCTTCGTTCTGGGGAAGAGTGAAAAGATCTTACTTGGAGGGTACTTCACTTAAAATCACCAATCAGTTGGCTAGTTGGAAAGGGAAGACAATGTCTCAAACTGGTATGATATGTCTTGTGAACTCAGTTATCACTTAAATGTTTGTTTATTACTTCTCACTCTATAAATGGACAACTTCTTTGCTCAAAGAACATTGTGGTATGATCAAAAACTTTATCTGGATTGGCTCAATACAACAGAAGAAGCTAGTAATTGTGAAATAGAAGGACTGTGTAAAGCATGTTTCAATGGGAGGAATGGGAGGTAAAGATGTCAAAGTCTTTAATGATTAATTGCTTCAAAACATTACTTGGAGACTCTTGTGTGGTACTGATTCTTCATTAGAGTTTCTCACTAACTGATTTATTGACAGGTTATATAAGAAGAAGAATGTGAATTTGAAATCCTCTTTCTGGAAATCAGTCAAAAGCACATACTCTTACCTTATGTCACATGCGAAATGGCTTGTGTGTGATAACTCTCGGATGAACTGCTGGAGCACACAATGGATTTCCTCCCCAATAGATCAATGTATAAATATTCATCTGTCTTTGAAGAACACTTCTACTTTTGACTTGCATGGTAATGCATAGGCTCATGCGATTATTCCTTCTCATATTTAGAATGAGATTGCTACATATGAATACGTTGATCATGATATTCTAATATGGGAACTAGTGATGACTGGATCTTTCTCCAGTCTTCTATACTATATTATGCAGTGTGGAAACACACTTGGAATCCCTTCTTGGGTGGAGGGATTAAGGAAGCCTTTTATCATTTTAACTAATGCTCTTCTAATCTGTCACATCTAGAAACAGAGGATGCCAATTCAATCTGCACTGCAAAGAACAGGTTTGAACATTTCCCCGATATGTTTCTTCTACTTGGATGAGGATAAATATATTGCCCATATCTTTATTCACTGCCCATTTTCTTCTTGGTTTTGGAGACATTTGAAGGAAAAATTCCACTGTAATTTAATCTGCAAGTTGGTTAGCACTCTGTTAACCTCTGTTATGCAAGCAGAGGGTAGTGATCAGGTCAAATCCCTACTCACTACGGTTGTCGTCTCTATCATATCATACAGATGGAAGGCCCAGAAAAACATTGTCTTCAATAATGGTAGGACCTCTTTCAAGGAGGGTATAATGGTGATTCACCGATGCATTATGCTTTCTTTGGTGATGCAATCTGGTTCAATAAATAATGACATGTAGTATTTCCTTCTATTGAGAACCCTTGGTGTAAGTGGGAAGGAGAGGAAACCCAAAATGGTGAAACATATCAGGTGGATTTCACCAATAACTAATTGGCTAAAGGGTAATGTAGACGGGGCAGCCTCTGGTGCGCTCGGACCTAATGGATGTGGTGGTTTCTTTAGGACTTACCGAGGCTTTATCAAGGGATGTTTCTTTCACTATATTGGCAATGGGCATGATATTGAGGGAGAGTTATGGGAAATCATAAAGGCAATAAGGTACGCAGCTCGTTATGGTTGGAGGAAGCTTTGGCTCAAATCAGACTCTTCTATTGTTGTGATGATTCTTAAGGAGCATTCTAGGAATGTCCCATAGAGGATGCTCCCTTCTTGGATAGGTTCCTTGAAGCTTGTTGAACTGATTTCCATGGATGTCTCTCATGTGCATAGAGAAGCAAATCAAGTGGCGGATGCTCTCTCAAAAAGAGAAATCATGGAGGCAATCTCTAGCTAGTCTTTTGTTCTTCCTTAGTACTACAATGATCTAGTCCACAATGATAGAATTGGCACTGTATATACATGGTTGTGTAAGGCTCCCCCTTTCTGAGTTGTTTGTACTGTTTAATCATTTATGTATATAACTTTTTGGGAGCAGTTCTTCACCTGTCTCTCGGACTTTTTTCCTACATAGGATATAAGAGATTACCATATTCTATTTATTATAAGGATGATCTTGGTTTTGAAGATTATTATTTTGTGTAACATCCTTCAACCCACTTTCAGGTTTGTCTCAACTATATTTTTGTTTCCCTCTTTATTTGGGTATGGTTTGGGAATTTTGAGAATGGAGATCCTTTGCTGGGTAAAATATCTTAACATTCATGGAGTTATGTTTTTTTAAAATAATGGAGTTTGAGGATAAATGTGTAAAAGGATTTTTAGGTTTCCCCCAGAGATCAAAGAACACCAGAGATGGTTTTGGTTTTTTTGTATAATTTAGACTGCTTTCTATCTGTAAGATGTTTTCACAACTTGAATAGTTTACATGATGTGTATCATTTTTTGGGAAGATTTAATGAATTGGTTTAATTCATGAAATGTTTACATTTCATGAATCGGGTTTATTTATTGAAATAGTCGAGTTCAGGATTATTAATTTGAGTCAACATTTTTTTCAATGTATTTTTAATTGAGAAATTCACATTGTGATACATTTTTAGGTTGTGAATGTTTTAGGATTTGTAATTTTTAAGGTCTTATATGGGTGATTAAATTTTCATCCAAAATGAAGATTGTATATTTAGACCTAGGAGCTCTACCAAGTGACTTTGGGGATCTCTACTCCTTCTAGACTATTCATTCATTGATTGATCATTGTGGTTGTTTTAGTGTGTCTCTCCAAGTAAGAGATCTTTCTTCTTCTTCATTTTCATTGATCGTGGTAGAACCATTGTGATATGTTTATGGATTTATTTATCTTTTATGATAGTATTATTGATCCATTATTAATCCATTGTATGACATTCCTTTGTAGGATGACCCTTTTGTTGGTTTTGGTGTGGAGTGAGTGTTTTTTGATTTATTTTGTGATCTGTCTTTTCTACTTACCATTTTTCTTTTTGAATTGAATTTGAAATGTAATGATTTATTCTAGGGCCTCTATAATTTTCATTGAATTATTTTGTGTTGGATGATTTAATTACAGGCATGTTCAACCGGATTTTTATGTAGTTGGTTCTATCTATAACATATGTTGGATAAACTATATTTCTCTTCTTTTATAATTTGTTTTTTGAATAAATTTTCATGATTCAGTTGAGTGTGTAGAAATGGGTTTTATAGATAATATGATTTCCCCCAATTTTTTGTAAAATAAATTTTTTTTTCAAATCATTTAGAAATGTATTTATGAATTGGTTTTCAAATAATTGTGAAATGGATTTATGAAGTAGTTTTAAAATACTTGTTTTAATGAAATGGTTTGAAAAACATAACACATGGAAAGAGTTGGTACTTATGAATAAGGTGTAGTAATAGGTCTCTTTCATTTATATTGGGGGGGGGGGGGGTCACCCATGGTGTATTCCTCCAATCCCTATGCATGTTTTTCTAGGTACTATTTAGAAATATTTGGGAGGTTCGGTTTATGGGGTATTCCTCTTCTCTCTAGATTCGATGAATTTTTATAGTGTCTTGATGTGTGTTAATTTATATGATTTTGTATGATTTCTTCTAGCTAGCATGTCCTATAGTGATCCTTAGAATGATTTTATCTATGTTTTTTATTTTTACTTCTTGGGTTTGATATGATATATTATGCATGCATTGATTTTACTGCTTTGATGCATATAAAATTCATTGAAACTATATTTATTATATTATTTTGAATTGTGGGAAAGGGGGAAATGTTTTAACATTATTTTGGTATGGAAACTATTTAACTATTTATCATGACTTTTTTTCATTAAATTTGATAATTCTCAAATCTTCATACAAATACTTGATATGGAACACCTTGGGGGATCCTACCAATCCTGTTTAGATCACAACATGTGCACCAATTTGGAAATACGTAAACCTTTTTAGTTATTTTTATGTATGGAAAGGCAAGGAAGTGTAGTAAGGTAGTGAGGTTTCTGTCAGCTACATATGAGTAGTTTGTGGTGATATGGTGGTAGTTTGACAACACTATCACGTGAAGTATTTGATTTGATTCTAGTTGTCCATTATTGTTGGGCTTGCATCTTGGGGAATTCTTAACTTCTTTTGAGCTATATAACTTCAACCTTTTGTATTTGAAATGATGTATATTTCTTTTTTTACTCTTACACTATTTATTCCCATCATTTGTATATATATTTCATGTTGTCTTCTTCAGATTGGGTGAAATTATTCCCTATGGTTGTTGTTTATGATATAGTACTAGTTTCTAGCCTATGGGTATCAATAATTTCCTTCAAGTATGAGATGGTTAGGGTCAGGTAACAGTTTGAGAGGGTATATGGATTGGGTTTATCACAGTTTGGTATTAGAAGACATAGGTTGTGATCAGTTTTAGAAAGATGTTAGATTAGAGATAGGATTATTGGGACATGAGAGGTAGGTTGAGATGAGTGACAAGACAACTCTTTCAGTGATGAGACTCAAGTTACCATGATATATTGGGATGTGTGTCTCAGGTATTGAGTTCTTGATTATATTGTTAATTTTTTTCTAATGGTTTTTTTAACTGATATTATCTTATTTTTTTATCATTTCTTCTATTTCAGTGTGCATTGTTATGTCTCTGAGACGTTTTTCACTGGTTCCTCAGGAGGATAAAGAGGATGCTCTTCAAGGGAGTACACCTCTAGATAAAAATCTTATCTAGGATATTGTGTAGGTAGTTCATGTTGTCAACCAAAATTTACCACAAGTCCAAAACATAGATATTGATTTACAGGAATAAGTTGTATGAGAATGTGTTTGAACATGGTGTTTCGTACGTGAGAATAAACCATCCTTTAAGGGTATTAAAAAAACTCAATAGGTGGAGGAATGGTTGGAAAATATCGATAAGTTCTTTAACTTCTTAGATACACTTAATCATATCAATGTGAAGTGTGCAATGTTCAAACTTGAGGGTTCCCATAAGCTATGGTGGGATTCCATGGTATAGGTGGATATACATGTGGGCTTATACTGGAAGGGTTTTAAGGCCCCCATATTTTAGAAGTTTTTTTCAAAGTCACTGATGATGATAACATATATATAGTTCCTCTCCTTTCAGTACGATGATCCTTTGATATCGGTGTATACCAATTATTTAATGGAGCTGGTTCATTTTTCTCTGGAGGTAGTAAAGAGTGACCAACTAAAGGCTCAGAAGTACCTAGAGGGTTTGCAATTGGATATTAGTTCACATATATTTATATTGAAGCTTCATAATTATTTGGCTATGGTAAACAGGGCTATGGTGAAAAATATGGATATAGAAGGAAAGGTTGGTTATTCTTCCCCTTCTCTTCCACTAATTGGAATATTCAGTATCATGTAGGGAAAGAAGAGGAAGTGGCATGACTATCTCATGAGTGGTGGGGGTGGTTCTTGGCATCAGGACTCTTATGTGCCTTAAATCGTATCTACTATTGTGCCTCTGACATTATATTAGTGAGTCAAGTATGGGCACACCCGAAATTCTTGTTTTGTCCCTAAAAAGATGTGAAAAGGTTTTTGGCATTGTCATTATCTACAGAATTTATAAAAATCTATGTATACACCTCATCATGTTCTAGGATCATTAGCTCCAAATGCTACTATAGTGTTGGTAGATTCATCAATGACTACAAGGATCCTATCACAAGTCTTGAGATTGAAGCACCATCTCACAGTGGATGAGTTTCTAGCAGAGGTAGATGAAGGTTTATAGATAGTGAAAATACCATCATTATTTCATCTTTAGTAATGAATTATTTCTTTGATAAAGGTTCATCCCACATGTTTATATCTATCGATTTTTTTGGAAATGCTTAAAATTTCAACTAAACACATTTTATTTTTTTTTGGATTTAGTGACACCACCTTGAAATAAAAAAGAGCAGGGTTTTTGCTGTTCTTCTTATTCTCTATCAATATCTGATATAGTGTTAGTTTTTTATTTCATCATTATCGATATGGATATTTTTTTCATCATCATAATAATGTATTTTCTTATTTCTGACCCCTCTAAGAATTTTTATTATCATCCACGTGTTTTTTTGTCGATGGGAGATCTGGGGTGTTTAATGGAGAGTGTGATCTAAGGTAAGTTCATACATGACTTTCCTAACCAGATCTCAGGATTTTTTTGTCTACTATATTAGTTGATCCCAATAAGTTTTCATTAGTTTTTTATATTCCTTATTTTTTGGTTTTTCTTAATGTTTTTTCAAATGATTTCTCTTATATTCATCTATAGAGGGAGTTCGTGATTATAATTGACCTAGTGCAGGGCATAGATATGATTTTGATACCATCTTTTCACATGTAACTAGTAGAACTAAAGGATATCAATATTTAATTGGATGATATAATAGAGAATGGTATTTTTCACACAAATGTTTCTCCTTGAAAATCCCCTAAGCTCTTTTCCAAGAAGATAGATTGTTCACTCTGACTGTCTGTGGACAATAAGAAGTTGAATGGGGTAATGATTAAAAATAAGTATCCTTTGGATCACGTGGATGATTTGTTTGACTAGTTAAAAGTAGAAAAGTGAATTTCAAAGATAGAACTTTGATCAGGTTATCATTATCTAATATTTTGGAAGTCTAATATACTGATGAAGGCTTTCAAGAGTAAGTATGACCATTAAAAATATCTTGTGATGCAGTTTGATCTAACTAAATATCATATAATTTTTATGGATTTGATGAATTGTATATTTAATGAGAATCTAAACTATTTTTCAGTAGAGTTAATAGATGATATTTTGGTTTATTCAAGATCTAATCATGAGCACAAGTGCCATTTGATTTTGGTTCTGGAAATCCAGAGGAGTCACTATTAGTATAGAAATATTTTAAAATGTAGTTTATAGATCCAAAAAGTGAAGTTCATAGAGAAGAAGATTTTTTAGAATAGACTATAGAATGATCCTAAGAATTTGAAGGTTTTCTTGACATGGGAAGATCCACAGACCATCTTTGAGATTCATATCTTCCACGGTCTTGTTGGATTCTACTAAAAGTTAATCAAGGATTTTTCAAATTTGGTTTCAAATTTGACTATTTTTACTAGGAAAGGGTTAAAATTCAAATGGTATTAAAAGTGTTATCCTTATTTTGATGAGCTGAAATGACTTCTAACATCATCTCCTATTCCGATCTTACCTGTGACCAGAACTGAAACATATTAATTATCTAGTGGAGGTTTACTAAAATACATCTAAAAAATATAAATGATTTCATGGTGGTTTTTTATAATCCTTTACTAAATATTATATTTTTATTAAATAACACACCTTTCCCCCCATTCCCCACACTTCCCCTCAACCCCCCCCCCCCCGACCCTAAACCATGGCACCACCCCCCTCGTCAGTGCTCTAGTATCTCCTAATCCCTCTATCGCACCCCACCATTCTCCCCTGAGACCCCTTCCCCCCGAACCAAAACCATATCACCACTGTACCTCCTCCCTCGGTGCTCAAGAATCATTTGATTTATCCAATCCCCTACCTATGAGCCCTTACTGGTTCTGTGGTCACATCCCCATGACCTATCTCTGCTACTCTTTCCCTCACTCCAGTCTTCTTCCTCACCCAATCCCTCTGCCCACAAAATCCATTTCTCAAGCCCACACTGGAGGTGATTTCATATATGTTTGATTTCTCTCTTCCTTTTCATTTTGAGTTTTATTCTTTAATTTTTTTCTCTCACTTTTGATTAGTCTATTTTTTCACCATTTGTCTTATTAATTTTTTTAAAAAGTTTCTATTTTCATCATAAGGACCATCAAATTTAAAAAATACATTTTTTACCATAAAATAACTAACTATGTAGTAAGTGGTAGTAGGGTTCAATCCAATAGAGAACTGAGGTAGTCCCTATGAATATGGATTTGAATAAATATTTTAGATACATACAATTATATGAAAAAAATAAAAATATATATCAAATATAAGTTCTATAGGATGAAGGAACTATTTTGAATGAAATTATAAAATGTGTCTCAATTTAATATTTTTTAGGGTCATAATCATTCACAAAATATTAATTAATGCTTATCTTGTTATGCTATTCAAAGATACAGGTGAGTCCATGGATTATTACTCACACAATCTCCCTAGCCCTAAATCTATACCAAGTGTTATATTTAAATAGTATTTTATTACACACTAATCCTAATGAAAATAATAGGGACTATTCTGGTTATATTATTTATTATTCTTGATGTGTTGTTGTTCCATCACCTCAATCCTATTGGTCAAAAAATTCAAAAATAGTGAAATTACAAATTTTACTCACAACACAATTAAACAAAAAATATATGAAGTGAAAAATAATTAAAAAATAAATATCTATCTAAAAATAATCATACACATCATAGTGAACACTTCAAAAATAAATTCATAATATTATATAAATATAGGTAAAATAAATATATTAAATATAAATATAAAATGAAAACCCCAAACCCAAAAATATTTAGAGATAATTCCTTATTATGGAACATTATTAACTTGAAAAGAAGTCTGGCCTCCTTAAAGTTCTTCCCCGACAAACACTAGTTACTATCCTATGGTTAAAATTTGAGTTTATCTAATTTAATTTTCATCTAGTAGATTTATTCCCCATAAAAATTTAAAAAATACACATTGATCTAATCAATAAAAAAATATAGAAAATAAGCATGATTTCATAAGTGCACTTATTAATTTTGAAACCTTTTTATATATAAAAATATCATTAAAATAATGCATCACCACCATTCATATATATTGGATACATTAAAAATTAGATAAATCAATCTCAGAAAAAATTGAATGGTTTTTATAAATGTTTCTCCATTCAAAATTGTTGGTTTTTATTTAAATCGCCTATATATAGTGGTATATACCCATAATAAATTTTATGAAATATTTTTGAGGTTGTGATTTTTTAGTTTTTAGAAAATTATATAGTGGTAGATGTAGTTGAAGTAAGATTTTATATTTTGATTGGTTTAGGGAACACTTCTACAAGTTTCCATTCAATTTTAACATAAATTTAAGGGAGACTGTGATTATACATAGAAAATTGTATTGATGGTGTTACAGTTCTTACCCTTGATAGAATATCTCTAACCCTTGTGAATACCAATGAAAATGATAGTTAGTAGGGTATGTAAAGGGTGTGATGGATTTATAGGGTGACAAAAATTATAATGAAAAGGGATGTAGTTTTACATGATTTTTTTAAATTGATATATTTTAGTATAGTTTCCATAAATGGGGTTGTATAGGTTACACAATCATCACTTATTATACATTGGAACAATTTAGTAATTTTTGTGGATTCATAAAAATTTGATAACACACGGTCACTATATAAATTGGGTATAATTTTTTAGAAGTAAAAAAATATTTCTATGGTTAATTTTTAACCCATTATTTAGTCTTAATTCCCTATCAATCAGATTTCTTTTTAAAATCATTAAGGATGAATTTTTCTGAATTTTATAAAACAAATTTTAATTTATATATAATTTATATCTATTTATTATATATATGTTGGAAGAAATATATCACACATTCAGAGTATCATTTATTAAAATGAATATTGTCAAGACATTATGCATTTTTGGTTTGTAATATTTGGATCAAGGTGTTATTTGATAAAAAATTCTTTTCCAAAGGTATGTATTACCAAATACCAAACCCAATATAAAATTAATATTTTGATTGTTATTTTTTAGCACTAATTACTGTATTTCTCAATTCTAGGAAACTAATCACTATCAAACACCCCTTTATATTACCATCAACTATCTATTAATTCAAATAATTTTCATTTTAGTTAATGTTTAAATCTATTTAATTCCATATTATTCCACTTTACCATATTTTTCAATTAAATAATTTCCTACATAGTAATAATGATGTGTTTAATTTTTTTAATAAAATGTACGCACATTATAATATATATGAATTGAATATGGATCAAATTACTGAGGTATACACATCAATATGCTAAGTGTTTAAAGGAGTTTTTAGATTTTTTTAATTTATAATTGATCTGTTAAGGGGATAATAAGATGTTCATGTCCTAAAAGTAAATTTAAATGATAGTTGAAGAGGGATGATGTTTATGAACACTTAATATTGAAGCAATTAATTGCTCAATATTTGTGTTAGATTTGGCATAAATAATCAAATGTTATAGGATATTTGATCACTAATTTCAATTGATAGAATGACATCCTAACTTCATCAATAATGGAAAATGAAATGAAAATCCATATAAAAAATGAATTCAATATTAAAAGACACCAAAGTAAATATAAAAACGTATCAAAACAACCAATTGAGGGTGCTATAAATAGAAACATGAAAATTGATGTTTCTGGGACTACAGGACAACCAGATTAAGATTATAACATATCATTGGATCTTCCTCTTGATTATGTGTAGAATAATGTAAGAGAGAACATCACTAAGCATAAAAATGTGTTTTGTGGTTTAGCTGAAGATAGAAATCAAGAGTTGAATAGTGGATGTTTAAAATATTTAAAAATTTATTTTATTATGAAGTTGTATCATATCAAATTACCATGTGTAATTATAGAGAAAGAGATTTCCATGATATTGGAATTGTTGCATGGTGCATTTCCTAAAGAAAATAACCCTGAGTCTTTTTATAATATGAAAAAAGTTGTTAATAAGATTGGTATGAATTATACAAAAATACACGTGTGTCCCAATTATTATATGATTTTTTGGGAGAGGATTTAAGAAGACAGGATTGAAGAAAATGTTCTTCTTCTAGATGGTAGTCAATGGGTGATGTTGGATGTCTGAATCAGCATACTACTATGAAGAATAAGAAAAGAAACACACTTGAAATGGTTTTTGATTAATCTTATTTAAATCCTCAATTGGAATGATTATTCATGACATCGAAAACCATAGAGCACATGAAGTGTTATTCCATAGAAAATAACAATGAAGGGTTAATGAGAAATCCAAGATATTCACAATCATTGAAGAAATTTGATTCATTAATTCTAGATTTCTTATATAATCCTAGGAATATGCGATTGGTATTTTTTGCCGATGGATTCAACCCATTTGGTTCTTTGACCACCAATTATAGCTTTTGGACTGTTGTTTTGATCCCTTACAAGCCACCTATATGTATATGTATGAAAAAAAATGTATTTTATCATTTCAATGATTATTACTGGTATACAAATGTCTATAAATGATATTGATGTATACTTGTAGAATCTAATTGAATAATTATAGGAGTGATGGAGAAATGATGTTGAGACATATGATTCATATTCTTGAACAATGTTAAAAATTAAAGACGATCTAATGTGGACCATTAGTGACTTCCATAGAGTTGGGAATTTAGCTGGTTGGAACACTTACATGGGTTTGGATTATCCAATTTTTAACTTTCATTTTGAGCCCAAACGACTAACTCACAGTAAAAAATGGAACTTCTTGGGTCATCGAAGATTTACCAATGCATCTCATAGATTTCGGTTGACCAAGTCAAAATTAAATAGTTCTATTAATTGTAGACCACCTCAAAAGTTTTTAATAGGTTTTTAAATATTGGCACAAAATGGAAATGTTAAAATAGAATTTGGAAAGGTGCATCATTTGAATGAAAGTGGTAAATGAGTTCAAAGTGCATTTTATATTGAAATCAAAATGAAAAAATGGAATAAAAAATGTATATTCTTCAAACTTCCATATCTGGAATTTAATTTTTTGTGGATTAATCATGATTTTATGCATATTGAGAGGAATGTTTTTTAACATATGGTATTTACATTGCTTAATGTGCAAAGAAAATTGAAGGATCATCTCAATGCTCGAAAAACATACAAAAAATGAACATAAAACATGATCTCTGGCTAGATAAGAATTTAACATTTGATCTAAAAATATTTTAATGAATAATAGGTATGAAGATACATTCCTTTGAATTTTAAAACATGTGATGGTATCTTATGGGGATTCAAGTAACATATAATGTTTTGTTGACTTAAAGCACTCTAGGTTAAATAGATTGAAAAGTCATGATTCACATATTTTTTATAATATTTTCTACCATTGGAATTAGATACATTATTACCTAAAAAGTTTACTACTGCTGTAATCCAATTTTGAACATTTTTTATAAAACTATGTGGGAAAACTCTAAAACCATTTTAGCATGGAAAACTTCATGAGAGATTTGTATTGAAACTTTTTTCAATGGATATGAACTTTCCTCCTTCGTTTTGTATTGTCATGGTGCATTTAACTGTGTATTTGGTCAAAAAAGATAAATTAGGAGGCCATATACATTATCAATGGATGTATGAAAGTTATAGGTGATTTATTTATATGTCTTTCATCTTAAGAAAAAAATTATTGTCATTTCATTAAATACACCATTATTTTTTACTTATTTTATTTCACTTATATCATGGGCATTTTAAATCATACATGAAAAATAAAGCTCAATCTGAAGACTCTATTTCTGAAGGCTATTTAAAAAAGGAGTGGCTTACCTTTTTTGGATACTTGGTTGATATTGAGACTAGATTAAATTGAGTTGCACATGTTGATGACACATTGAATCAAACTCAACTACATGTGAAATCCAAAATATTTCTTGTGATTGGCTAATCATTTGGGAGTAGCTCAATTGTTACACTGAGAGAAATGGAATTATTATAGAAACATAGATATTTACTGTTGATTAGTGAAATTACAGATCTATTTATTAAAGAGATTAGTATTAAAAAAGAGATGAATTATTGGACAAACACGAAAGGAGAAATATATAACAAAAGCTGTTAATAAAGATCGTGTAGAATGGTTTTCATGATGTGTAAGTTTATAAATATTACAATCATTGTGGATATTAGTTTGACACATATATTTTGTAAATATAATAATGTATATTACTTTTTTTAGATCATGAATATAGATACTCTAGTTGAGTTATTTAAATATTTAATTTTTATTTCATAAGTTTCTCTAAAGGGGATACAAATTTTTGACACTTACAATGTGAATGGATTTAAATTTCATATAGTCGATTGGAAAGAAGTTTTGAAAACATAGAATAGTGGTATATTTTTGTTTTATGAAGTAGGATACTATGGAAATTTGACTGATATTTTAAAATTAATCTAACAAGGTAATTTTTTAGTTATTTTATTCAAATGAAATTGGGTTGATATTATCATGGGTGTTAAAATATATTCCTCGAAATTTACTTCTATACACTTCTCTCGCTTGATAGATGTCGGTGAACATGAATTAAATGATCCTTATATATTATCATCATATGTGAAAATGGTATAATATGTGGAAGATGTCATTAATGAAGGGATAAGTATAGTTTCTCATGTAAAACAAAGATTCTTGTATGATATGAGTGATTAAGTTGAAGATTTGACCTCTGACATTGAATCCCATCAACAGTAAGAAGCAAACTTATTTTTCCATTGTGATATAGAAAATATTAGTCTTGCAAGGGTTCATGATGTAGATGAAGTAATGAAGGAGTTGTAAAATGATATGATTGAAGGAAAAAAAATGATTGTATGTACAATTATCCATTCATTTATCAACCACTTATGTTATTTATGTAGTCATTCAATATCATAGCTATGTATATTTTGTTTTTTAGTACTGTGCATACGTTATATTTTAAAAAATATATATGTGATGATTTTGAAATATATTTTTTGAGGTTAATTTTATTTCATTAAATGATAGGAATTCTAAGTAGGAAGCATTTTACTGATCCTAGTTGACTCTTAGTCGATGTTCCCTTGACCATAACGATAGATGATGAACCAATAGCTTCCCTCCCAACAGGAATTGAGACACCCTCTGCTTTCGCCTAAACCATATCTCACACCCTCCATTCTATCATCTTCTAGAACACCCCCCATCAGTGTCCCATCTGTAACTCGGCCAATGCCTCCCCATTTAGTAGGATCAGCAGCAAGGAAACATGCCATCAGTCCTGTTTCATCATGAAGATATTATAGGGTGACATTTATAGGTATAAATTTTAATATGAATAATTTTGTTGCACTTTTTTTATACTACTAACTATTTTTTCAAAAAAAATATGGAAAAAGGATACTACAGAGAGAAATATAAAAAGTTAAGATATTTAGAATCTAAATTTACAGAAGATAGTTGTCTCATTTAGCAGCTATGGGGTCCCTACAGATGATGTCGAGGGATTATTTGGCCAAATTCTAGGCCATCTGGAAATAGAGATGGTTACACTTCTGATTACGTATGCCAATTCGAGGCATATGCCTCAATCATGGAAAAATGAAGTTTTTGATTCATAGATAAAGGTAATAGTAATACATTATAGTGTATTTGAATGTCATTATGTTATTAAATTTAAATATTTTAAAAATAAATCCCTTTGTAGAGATGTTTTCCACTTTCTTGTTACTGGTCTTATAGCACGAAAGTAGACATTGAAAAATTTAGGTAAGAAATGGAAAGATTTTAAATGGATATTATGGAAAAAATTCAATGATACTTTGTTGACCACCCAAAAAATATATAATAAGGTACCTAATGAGGTACCTAGAGAAAAATGGAAGGTTTTTGTTTATATCCATCATCATGATAAGCACATGGTAATTAAATATACACTACTAGAGTTCTAAATATTTGCAATGGGTTATTTTCATTAGGATCCCGTCGCAAATAATCTTTAGCGACAGGGTCCCATCGCAAATGATTGTTTTTTGCGATGGGCAGCTTCACCGTCGCAAATAAGTCTCTGATTATATACTTTATATATATAAACTTTTTTAAGATGGGTCCATCACAAAATGTACTTGTGATGGGCCCTTAATCCCATTGCAAAATGTATTTTCGATGGGCCCGTAATCCCATTGCAAATACGTTTAAAAAAATATATTTAGACTATTTGCGACGGGCCCGTCGCAAATACTTTTTGTGACGGGTCCCAAATCCCGTCACAAATACTTTTTAAAAAAATTATTTAGATTATTTGTGATGGGAACCTTTTGTAAGATATCCCATCACAAATAATAATTAAATTTAAAAAAAATAAAATTAATAAAATTATGATTATTGAAAAATTTATTTTAATATTATTTATATATTAAATTTCTCAATATTCACATAAAAATATAAGAAAATCATAAAATATTATTATTATTATTAGTAAAATAAAAAAAAATTTAAAAATATAATACTAAAAAATATATTTAATAAAATTATGATTTATTACTATTTATTACTCATTATTACTATTTATTACTATTTATTATTAATTATTCAAATTTATTTCTAATTTTTAGTATTTATTATTATTTATTAACAATTATTATTAAATACTACAAATTAATTATATACACTACTAATTATCGTTAATAATTACTAATTATTTCTAATTATTAAAAATTAATACTAAAATTTTGAAACCGTGATGGATCCAGAATCAAATTTTTAGTATGTTCTTTGGTACTATGTTCACTATGTTAATACCAAAAAATATAATCTGATTGAAACCCATAACACAAGATATGTCCCCCCAATGGAGTCAAATGTCTCAAATGTTCTCAGAGCACATTTTTTACAAGGACACTTAATTGTCCCTTCTAAAACAAATTCTGGGTTTGATGATGCAAATGATAAGAAAACTTCAACATCGTCAGCAAATACAGGATTTAAACTAGAACTGTTTGGATTTCTGTGCCGATTTATTCAAGGTGATCATTTAATAATGATTTATGTCGACTTCCTTGTTCCATATCCATATATATGTTTCTACAAAATTTAAAATCATGAATGTTGTTAAATAATTTGATATAAGAAAAACAATATCCTAAAAAGAGAAGATACACAACTATAGTTATTTCTTAGTAATTACCACTAATTATGGGTGACACAGTTAGTTTGTAATCATCCCCACTAATTATTACTAATTATTACTAATTATTACAATTTATTACTATTTAATAAAAATTATTACAATTTATTACTAATTATTACAATTTATTACAAATTATTACAATTTATTACTAATTATTACAATATATTACAAATTATTACAATTTATTACTAATTATTATAATTTATTGCTAAATATTAGAATTTATTACTAATTATTACAATTTATTACTAATTATTAGAATTTTATAAAATTTATTACTAATTATTACAATTTATTACTAATTATTACAGTTTATTACTAATTAATACAATTTATTACAAGTTATTACTAATTATTACAATTTATTAATAATTATTACTATTTATTACTATTTACTATTATTTATTAGTAATTGTTACTAATTATTACAATTTATTACTAATTATTACAATTTATTACTAATTATTACAATTTATTACTAATTATTACCATTTATTACAAATTATTACAAATTATTATTAATTATTACAATTTATTACTAATTATTACAATTTCTTACTAGTTATTAGAATTTATTACTAATTATTACAATTTATTACTAATTATTACAATTTATTACTAATTATTACAATTTATTACTAATTATTACAAATTATTAGAATTTATTACCAATTATTACAATTTTTACTAATAATTATAATTTACTACTATTTATTACTAATTATTACTATTATTAATATTTATTAATATTTATTACTAATTATTATTATTTATTATTTTTTATTACCAATTATTATTAATTACTATAAATTAAGTATACACATTAATAATTGTCGTTAATAATTACTAAGTACTACTAATTATTAAAAATTAATACTAAAAATTTCAATTTATTGGTACAAATAAATAGTTATGACAAAACAATTAAAATTCAATTTAATAACAAAAAATCAACAATAATAAAAATTAACCTAAAAATTGAAATAAATAATAAATTAAATAAAACATACATACCCTTAAACGTGATTTGTTATTGATGTAGACGGCTTCACAACTTATTCGTGATCAAAAACTTAACATAGAAAAATTTTCCCTCTCAAATCAGAGTTCAGAGAGAAACAAGATCTAGAAACTGAGAGGAATGAGAATAAAAACGGATGGGGGTATATATAGGTTATATTATTTGTGATGGGTTACCCGTCGTAAATAGTATCTTTTGCGACGGGACCCATCGCAAATACCTACGCCCGCATTAATTTCTGTCAGCGGTTAAAAAGTTATTTTCAATGGGACCCATCGAAAATAGTCCCTCCCAACACACCTTTTGCGACAGGATGTCCTCCCGTCGCAAAAATCTATTAACCGCCACCGGGTATTTGTGACGGGGGGAACCCCCCTTCGCAAATAACCTTCACGTGTTTTGGCGCTCTACCCGCACCAAACCTTTTGTGACGGGACACAAAATGCCGTCGAAAAAAGCTATTAACAACCGCCGGGTATTTGCGACGGGGGGAACCCCCTGTCGCAAATAACCTTCTCACAGTTTGGCGCGCTACCCACGCCAAATCTTTTGTGATGGGACATGAAATCCCATCGCAAACAATCGGTTATTTGGGATGGGTTGTTACCCCCTTCGCAAAAAGTCCTTTTTGCCATAGTGATATATTATTATATTAATCTTATTTTACATTTATACATGCATATGACAAGGAGATGAAAATGCATACATTACTATTAATTTACTTGTTATTTATTTTAGTATGTTTGAAGGAAGAATGCATCGAGTCGAGCTAAGAAAATCATCCCTCACACTACCGAGTCAAAGTATTTTTCTAGAAACTGATTGAAGTTGGTAATATTTTTCATTATTTTAAATATTTAAATGAAAATATTAACTATTTCATATATTAAATTGTATATTTATTTTTGGTTAATGAAATCACAAAATTTAGGGAACCAAATATCTTGAATAGAACTGTCGTTGGCTGTTCATATAAAATATAATGGGAGTTATGTTAATGAGCTTACCAAAGAAGTTGTGTTATGAATTAATATTTCATTGTGATAACTTATTATTAGTTTTCATAATGTTAATATGTATTGCTTTAAATATGGATGATATTTGATTTATAGGTAAAAATTAAATAATTATGGGATTCCAATCATGAACACTCCTTATGAGTCTCCTGGGATGAGCTAGTTGGTAAAGTCCTTGGGAAAGATCATCATATTCGAGTGTGTGGGATAAGTTTGGGACCATTACCATCTGAGGTATTTGGAAAGAAATCGGTGATTACAGTAACATATACTCCTTGTTTTATTCCCTCCCTACCTCAATATTCTCAGAGAGAGTTTTTTATTCAAAACACAATTGTGGAACAAGGGACTCGGATATCCGCTTTACAGAAACTTTTGATTTATTTAAATTAGAAGATGACTATATCTATCCCCAGTGATATTGCATTGATGGATGGTGGTGAGAAGGTAAATCACACAACTTCAAAATAATTTCTTTCACATAATTTTATTAGTTTTATGTTTAAATATAAATTTATAACACTATTTAATTTTCAATATAACTATCTTGTAGGTGCCAGTAGTAGGAGGTGGAGAGGGAGATAGAGAGGGAGTCGAGAAACATTCATCAGGTAGTGATTAGTGATATCATTATAGGTAGTGGTTCTGAGAATTAAGTAATTTTTTAGATTTTATTTTAATGAATAATATTTATGATCTTGTTGGATTTTTGGGTCCCCCACATGTGTTTTTTCTTCTATCAATATCTTCCTCATTTCATTCCTATGCCGCTGTTGTAATACAATGGTTGAGGTAGAGGATTTGACAACTCTCCCTTCCTCAAGTAATTGTTTGATAACATGTTTTCATTCATTGGGTGGTTATCATGAATTGTCTAAATAATGAAAATAAATTAGATGTAATGAAATTTAAGGAATGGGGTGAGTCTCATGTGTTAAATTGTTTTCATTATCATTTACTATGTGCTTGATACATGATACAAATATTAGTGAAAATCATTCATGTTTCTCATACTTGTGTATCATTTCTCTGATTCTATTTTTTCACCTGTCATAAAATTTTAATAACATAAATATTATAATTAACCAATTTTGTGGGGAAAGGGTATCTATAATAATTAAATTTTTTATAATAACAAAAATGGGAACTGTTAGATGCTGATATAATTTTTTTGTGTTATTAAATTTCTCAATGTTGTTACTATGATCATTAGGTTAATATGCCATTTGTTAACAAGTGATTTCTATGGCTTGATTTGTATGCATTGTTTGGAATGTGTTGTTTATTAGGCCTATCTTTGATAGCATTAGATTCATTGTGTGTTGGCTTCGGTTGATCAATAATGTTTGGGATGTTAGAGATGTTTGGAGTAGTGGGTGCTAAAAAAGATATGGTTGGCATGGTATGACATAATCGAGGATGGGGAGTTATAAATTAGGGATTCAGTGACCTAACCCATGCTAGAAAAGGGAATATATAGATTATTTTTGGATAATGTCATGGCTAGTAGAAATTGGTTTTTCTGTAGTTACCCAGTTGAAGTGGAATATGCAATGTAGTAATGAATTTGACATGTGTGCAGATAAAATGAAATTATATTATGATGATAAGAAATTAATGATATATAAAATGAACTTGTAATTTATGAAATATATATGAGCAATGACTTTAGTGGGTTTTCATTTAATATGGAATTCAAGGACATGATGAATGAAGCATGATTAATAATGGAAATTCCATTCGTGATTTAAATTAATTGTTTTTATAGGGAATCATAGAAATTTATTTTTGATGATTTTCATTGGATGTAGAGCTAGTTTGGTTGTTTAGTTCTTGGTAGTGATGGTGGTGAGTGGAAATGTTAGCATGGTGATGATGGAAGGAAATTATGGTGATATGTTTTTTTAAACCTTCTATGATATTATTGTGTATGGCTCTAACTATACATTTATGTTTTACTATATTCATCAATATATTTATCCTATGCTAGAAAAACATACTACTTCCCATCATGATTGGGTTCACAGTGTTTTCCCTCCAGTCTAGTGACCTGTTATTGCGAACCTCCTACAGGCAGTACATCATGTATTTCATCCATTATTGATGAAAATGATATAAAAACCATAAAACCAATTTTAAGGGAAATACAGATACTTTTTATCATTATAAAACACTCTCTATAGGCACAACCTATATACAGTAGTGTATCACATTACATAGGATTTGATTTGACTACTCATGGAGCCTAAATAGACACCTGAATCAAAAGTTGTGACCATTTTAATTAGGGATATATTTTAGCATAAAAGAAATGGTGGACTATTAATACAGACCATGTAAAAATTACATGGATGTATCATTTTTTATAGGTTATATATAATTCATTTTTAGTGTATCTTGCCTATCATTTTCAATGAAATAAAGAAAATCCTTTATAGCTTCATGATTCCCACTTTGTGAAAGATTCATTTTATAGGTGTCTAAGTAAACTTTTGTAGAAAATCACCCTTTCACATGAACCAAATCTTTCAAATAATTCTATCATTTGTAGTGCATGTTTTCACCCTAAAAATGGATTATCTCCACATCTGCTATCATATAAGATTGGGTGTAGGGTAACCCCTTACATTAAAAATTTCTCAACTAGGTAGATCACGCGTAGTCCCCACAAAATCTACTTGAGTATAGATCCTCATATAGGATTATATAAATGAGTTGGGTTGATACTCCTCTTGTATTTCTAAATAACCGTGAGTCAAGATCCACCTCTTGGTTTTCCAAAATTAGTTGAGTTGAGATGCTCCTCTTGGTTTCCTCAAATACCTTGAGGTAAGAAATACCTCTTAGTTTCTTAAATCACCTTATTCCAAGATCCTCCCCTTGGTTTACTTAACTTCCTTGAGTATGGATCCCTCTCAATGTTTCCCTTGAATAACATCACATGGATTATCTTCCACAACAGCTAAAGAGGTCCACATTGGCATAAGTCATATAATAAACTATTTCTAGGAACCGTTCACATAGTAGACCATTACGAATGATATTAAACTTCTTAGAAGCGGTCCTAGATACATGATCTTAAATGGAAAAACTTTTAGCATGGATTAATGACCTTAGAGGGCACTAATTTGATCCTAATAACACGACCTTAAATGGTTTTTTGTGCCCCAGTAAATTGAACTAGACTATGTGGGTTGTTTTTATATTTATTATAAAATATTGGAAGCCCATTTAATGGGAAAAATACCTACATAACAACACTCCCTGGATATTTTAATAAGGTCCCATCACCTCCTTGGATGGAGATATATTCTTTAGTTCATTTCTATATGGATTGAAATAATATATTAATCTAATACTTGGACCAAGTGAGATATAGTATAATTTCTATGTCTACATTCCTCTTAAATGAATATTTTTAGTCAATAAATTTCACCAAAGTGTAAATTTTATAGTTACTATGATGGATTTAAAAAAATTACTTAAATATATAAGTAGATATTAGACTTAGTAACAAGGTCCCTTCTAGGATGATCTATCTTCACATCCTCTCATCTAATAAAAGGTTTTATCATCAACACCATAGGTGATCAAGAGGCTACCTACCTTTGGAAAGTAAAAGAGTCACATGAGACCTAAAATAACTAAAATAGGCCCAAGGGAAAGTAAATCATCAGAAATAACATGGTATAAAAAAATTAAATATTTCATTTATACATCATTTGTAGCACATTCTATGATGGTTAAAGGTTTGTGAGGGAATGGATATCTAACTTCCACCTCTTACCTATTCTCCCTTCTAGATGGAACATTTGATGTGATGGCTCAAGGATGGTACAATTATATTGTTTTTATTGTGTTTTACTGGTAAACCATATGGGGTATTATTGTGATGATAGGTATATGATATTTTGGGACTCCATATAGTGTAATGTTCCATTTTTTTTTGTTTTTTTGGGATTATTGCTGTTATGGGTCCACAGATTTTGTAGATGCATTTTATTGAAAAGTAGAATATATAAAAGGTTTAAACTGCCACTAAATATGACATATTATTGTCTCTTGGTGGTTTAAACTATTGGTAAATATGAAATATTATGGTTTAGCAGTGGTTATAACTGCCGCTATATAAATTCATTATTAATTAATGGCAGTTTCTTCAATTTTTCAGTTGTTTTCCTATCAAAACATATTGAGGTTTGGCGGCGTTTTAAACCACCTATAAATCCTCACAATTTTTGGGCTAAAAAATCACCACCAAAACAAATAAAAACTTATGTTAAATTTACATTCTTTTATGGTTACCATAATTCATTGTTAAATGGAATAAATTGATTCATGTTGGATGGTGACACCAACTTTAGTGGTGGTTTTTAAATACTGTCACAAAAAACATTTTGTGGTTGTTTAAACCACTGCAAACATGCGATTTTTTATAGTGTGGTAACCAATATATGGTTTTCTATAATACTTCTAGTGAGGGTTTGGGATTCATTATTATATAGGATGATCATGTGGTGGCTTATAGCTCTCTCTAGCTTTTATCATATAAGAATAATTAACCCACTCATGACATAGATCTTGTTATAGATATGCATGAACATAAATATTTGTGGCACTATATTTTTAGGGAATGGTTCACGATATTTTATGACCATAAGAGACAAAGTTATATCTTTTATCCTAATGAATTAAATTTTTTATAGAGTCAGTGGTTGGAATACCTTAAAACATTTGACTACGACATCGCCTACACCCTGGGGAATGAAAATTTCATTGCAGCCACTCTCAGAAGAAAATTACCATCACCAAAAATTTTGTAATCAAAGGAAGAGTGGAGCCATATGGGACTCATCATTTAGTTTCACTAAGATTCTCATGTGGATGTTTCAGGTATGGTTTTGAATAGTGTTTAGTTATCACTATCTCTCATTGAGTCTATTATAAAGAATCAATAGTAGTATGTTGAATTTTAGTGAATTTTAGAGACCCTATATGGAAAGGATGCTGTTTTTGGTTGGTCTCTCTCTTGAGATGGTATTCTCCATTTTGGGGATTAGTTTTTCTTCCCATAATCTATGAGTATATTTTTTTTACTATTATATTTATTCCTGGCTCATTCATCTAGGAACTATGAGGATGTATTATGGAATGATACAGTTATTTCAATGACTAGTTATAAAGTGTGACATTGTACATTTTGTCTTGATTTTTTACCTTTCAAAAGATAAAGGTAGATCATATAAACCTTATAGTTTTATCTAGTGTTTTCTAGAGCCGATTTAAAAATGTGATGAGGTATACATGGTACTTTTTATTTGATTACCATAGACTCCCTGAAAGTGGAATTATATCTAGGTGGTGATTGATCAGATTAAAAAGTTGATCCATTTCATTTTGATCAGAGACACAACTAATTTTGAAGGCTTGGGTATGTTTTAGGTACAAGATATCATGAGGTTGCATAGAGTCTTCTATTCAATTATTTCATATAGGGATCTTAGGTTTACCTCACGGTTTTGGAAGATTCTCAAAGAGTTGATGGGGTCTTAGGTTAGGATGAGTATAGCTTACCATCCTTACACAGATGGAAATATAGGGAATAATATTCAGATCCTGAAGGATATTCTATGTTCATGGGTCTTGGTCTTCAGTGAATCACGAAATATCTATATAAGACTGATTGATTTTTCGTATAATAATAGTTATAATTCATAGATGAGAATGTCTCCATTAGATGTTTTGTATGGTTTCCCGTGCAGGTCACCTCTTTGTTCGGGAGAGGTGGGTGAGGCTTATTTGGTAGGACCAAGACTCATTTAAGAGGCTTCAATACATATTTCACCATCTGGTTATAGTAAAAAGTTAGAATAAGTTATATGAGGATCATCAATTTCATCCTTTGGGGTTTTCTATTAGTGAATGGGTTTTTTGAAAGTTCCACTTCAGTTGGGTCAACTTTAGCTTGTAAAATAGGGAATGTTTCATCTGAGATATGTTGTACTATTTGAGGTCACTAAGCGGCTTGAGAAGTTTTCCTATCAGTTGGTATTTTGAGTTCAATTGATGGGAATTAAAGATGTTTTCTACATATGTAATGTCAAGAAATACCATCCTGATCCCCCTCACATTTTTAATTGGGAAGGGACCAATATGGTTCTAAAAATTTCTATTGTGGGGAAGCTAGTGGAGATCATTGAATCTCAAGTAAAGGTGTTGTGTGGGAAGTCAATTTCGTTTGTCAGAGAATTGTTTCAACACGGAGTAGATTCTCATGATACTTGAGAGCATGATTTATTGATGAGGGAGTAGTGACCACACCTATTGACATACACAATTATTCCACATGAATTCCTGAAGATATGAATTCTTATGTTGGGTATTTTTTAATATCTAGTTTCCCACATTCAGGTATTTATAATATCTCCTATTATTTCCATCATTGTTTTGGTTCATTTTGAGGAATCCAAGGATGGAGAAACTTTTTTGTAGAAAATTACCTAATGTTTGGGGATACATATTTATTGGAATTAACAAAGGCTTGGTATAAATGTGTTAGAGACTTTCGGAGGTTCACCTCAAGTTCATAGAACATCAAAGATGGTTTTAGCTTTTCTGTAGAATCTATATTGTTTGTTTTCTATTGTAATTTTTCATGTTTTGAATGGGTTACTGGAAATAAATCATTTATTAGGAATATTTCATGAATTAATTTAAGTAATTAGGTGTTTACACTCCATGAATTGGGTTCATTTCATGAAATGGTCAATGTTGGGATTTTTAATATGAGGTAATGTGTTTTCAGCATCTTTCATTAACTGGGAAATTCACATCCTGAAACGTTTTTGAATAATGAATATATCAAGATTAGTTATTTTTAGTGAACTATATAGTTGATAATTTTTCATTAACCATGCATCTTCTCTCCCGATATTGAGGAGATCTCCCATGATATTTTGGGGATCTCCACTTTGTTAGGACTTTTCTTTAGATGATTGATTGTTATGTTTTTTGTGGTGTGTCTTTCTTGGTAATAAATCTTACTGATTCTTCATTTTTATTGATCATGGTTGTACTATTATTCTATGTTTATGGATATTTTGATCTATAATTATAATCTTAGTGATCCTTTCTATATACACTGTGTGATCATCCTTCGAAGGATGAACCTTATGTTGGATGTGGTGTGGCGAGAGTGTTCTTTGAGGTATGATGTGATTTTTCTTCTCTAACGACCATTTTTTGTTGAGGAAATAACCCTATGATGTAAGGATTGATTCTTGTTCTATAATTTTTTTATTTTAATTCTTTTATGTTGGTAGATTCCATTTCGAGCATGTGCGACCCATGTTTAAGGTGGGTGGTTTTATCTCTACCCTATGTTGGATGACCTATATTGCTCTAGTTTTATATATTGTTTTATAAATAAATTGAAATGATTTAATTTGGTGTGTGGAAATTTGTTTTTGAGAAAATATGGTTCCCCCTTTCTGGTAAAATAAAATATATTTTTAAATCATATTTAAATTTATTTATGAAATGGTTTTCAAAGCATTGAAAAATGGATTTATGAATTAATTTTCAAAGCATTGTTTTGATAAAATGGTTTGGAGAAAAAAATCACATGGGAATCCATGATTAATTAGGTGTAAGTTTTAGTGATTGGTCTTTTCCATTGAGACTTTTACTGGGTTCACGAATTGGGTGTTCCTTTTCTCTATAGGCTAGTAGTTCTAGGGACTTATTAGACACTATTGGGTGGTTCACATTATGGGGTTTTCCTTTGCACTTTGTATTTAATGCATATGTATAAAGTATTAATGTGTGTGATTATCTATGACTAGGTATGATTGTATTACCTAGTTTGAACTATAGTAATCATTGGCATGATGTTACCCATGATTTTGATTTTTTCTTCTTAGATTGTATATGATATATGATGCATGATTTAATTGAAATGATTTGATGTATATTAAAGTATTTGAAACTATTTTACCAAGATTATTTGGAACTATTAGAAATTGGGAAAAAATTTCGCAGTTATTTTTATATAGAAATTTTTTAACTGTTTATCATTCCTTGATTTATTTAAAGTTTAGCATGTTTGAATTTTTGTGTATATACTTGATATAGAACCGAGGGTGGGGTCCTATTGAGCATGTTTAGCTCACACTTTGTTCACCCCTTCATCGGTGCATAGACCTTTTTATGTATATCGATATGGGGAATGACAAGGGACAATAGTGAGGTGGTGCGATTTTTGTTAACTATGTCTGGGTAGTTGGTAGTTAGATGGTGGGAGTTTTCTCATGTTATCACATGGAGTAGCTATTTCTGTTTTAGTTGTAGGAATTTTATATTTGAAATTATTTACCTTATTTTTAGTTATATCACTTATGTTATTTTCTTTTTTTATATAACTTATATTTCTGGTGTTACACTTCTAATATTTCTTTCTATCCTGTATATATATGTGCATGTGTCAGGTTGTTTGCTTCAGGTTATGTGAAATTATTCCCTATATATTCTAATGATGTATGGGTCCTAGTTCCCAGCCTACATAGATTGAGAACACCCATTGGTTATATGATGGTCTGGTTTGGGTACCAGTTTGAGAGGGTATTCATGTCTAATTCATCACATTAGGCACTTACAATTACTAAAAACTCAATTTTTGTATCTTTTATTGATGCATATGGTTTTATTTTCAAATTTGGAAATAAAATCTATTTCTTATAAAAAATGACATATTTTAGGATATGAAACATTTAAATAATAGTCATTATTTATTGTATTATAAAATCCAAGTATTGGAAATTGATTGAGAAGTAGGTTCACATGACTCATTTCACACCCAGTCACGTTATCACAGACATGGTCATGTAAATGAGAAGATGTTGAAAAGGCTCTATCAAGATGGGTATTTATATTCATTTGAACTAATTTAAATAGATAGATGTATATATTTTTTAAAATTAAATATTACCAAAAAAACATTTTGTGGGCAAGGTGAAATGGTCATAGAGATTCAAGATTTGGTACACACTAATATGTGTGGACATTTTCCCTTGGAAGTTAGAGGTAGAGTTTCCAAATATATTAATCTTACCTATGAATTAATTAGATATGTATATGTCTACTAAATTATGTGAAAGTTAGAGTCCTTTGATAATTAAAAAAAACAATAATGAATTATAGAGTCAACTTGGTAAAAGATAAAGAAGCTTCATATCAAGGTGCTGAGTATCTTAACCAATAGTTCATTGGCATCCTACAAGAGTTTGGGATTCTATCTCAACTTACTCCACCTTATACACCATATTGTATTAGTTTTATTGAAATGAGGAACAATACCTTTTTTCATATAGTGAGTCAGATAATTATTTATATAGATCTTCCATTATCCTTTTGGGAATATGAATTGTAGACTAAAGCACACACTAAACCAAGTACTTAATAAAATGGAAAATTTAACTCTATATGAGTTAATATATGAAAGGAGATATATTTTAAAAAAATTATGTTTATGTCGATGTGATTTATTTTTTAAGTCCACCTCTAGAGAAAAACTAGCACTTTGAGGCATGATGTGTATCTTTACAGGGTATCTCAAAGAAACAAGGAATTACTATCTATAAAACCCCTTAAACAAGAAGGTGATCTTTTTATGACATGTCATATTTATTTAGATAGAGAACATCCTCAAAAGGATATTGGGAGAAATATTGAATTATATTAAATTGATTATCAAGATACACAAGAGTTGGTGTACAAATATATTCCACTGGTCTCCATAGAAGATTTTGTTTTTGAAACACAAGTATTGTATGGTATCAATTTAGATTTTATAAAACCAAAAAGATATGGTTTTCTAGTCACCAATTATTGTGTCCCTTTATTGGATTAAAATAGTGACCCTCTTTCCTACATGGAGTAGGTATAGGCATTATAAGTTTCAAGATTCAAATAATCCATGAATTTTGATATGGATTTCATATATCAGAATGAACTATGGGTTTTGGTCAATCCTCTTATTGATGTAAAGTTCATTAGGTGTAAATGGTCCTTCCAAATAAAATTGTACATGAATGGAAAATTTAGTACTTATTAACAATGGATAGTATCTAAAGGGTTTGAACAACATAAAATAATTAACTATTATGAAATCTTTACTATAGTATTCTTTTTTAAATCAATTAAAATTCTACTTTCTGTAGAAAATTTCCATTAAAATAAGATTTGGTAGATGGATTTCAAAATATATTTTCTTAATGGGAACCTTCATAAAGATACCAATATAACACAAATAGAAGGTTTTGTGGCTCTAGATAATTCAAAAAAGTATGCAAGTTTTAAATATACGTTTATGGTTTGAAGAAAGAAACTAGGCCATGGAACATTTTGTTCCATGAACCCATCTGATAATTTTGTTTCATTAAGAATGAATGTGATCCATGTCTTGAAAATTAGTATAGTGTGTGTTTGGTTATTAACCTAGAAATATATATGTAGATGACATATTACTTATTAGAAACAAAATACCAATCTTACAGTAAGTTAAGGACTAGTTGACCAAGTACTTCTCCATGAAGGGATTAGGTGAAGCATTCTATATCCTTTATATCAAGATTATTTATGATATATCCAAGAGGCTTCTTAGGTATGTCAAGGGACATATATTGACAGGATACAAAAGATATTTATTATAAATAAATATAATAGGGGATTGGTTCATGTGTTACATTGTATACATATTTCTAAGAAAATGAGTCTTTCAACATAGTAGGATATGGGGAGAATGAGTACAATAATATATGATTTATTATAGTATAAATAATGTATTCCATGTTATGTAAAAGGTTTGAAGTTTCCTAAAACTTGAGCATGATAGGAAGATATCAGGATGATCTAAGTGAATAGAATTAATATAATGTTAAATTTATCTTTAAGTATCTGAAAAAAACTAAGTATATGTTTCTAGTATATGGAGGAGATGATGTTAAAGTCATTAGGGGTTATCCATATGCTAAATTATAGATAGATTAAAATGATATAAATTCAAAGTCAGGATATTACTTTAGTCTCAACAGAGTAGCATTGATCTGGAATAGTTTAAAGTAGCTTGTTATTGTCAATTATATAGTGGAGTTCAAGTATAGAGTGGATTAAAATGTGTCTAAATAATTTTGTTGGATTCATAAATTTATCCAAGATCTTGAGGTGGTTACTAGAACTAAACCCCATATTAAATTATATTTTGATAATACTACAGTGGTGGATCTTGTAAAGGAGAAAAATTCATGCTAATGGATGAATCACATAATTCAAAAGTATCCAAACTTAGGGTATTTTTTTATAGGGATTAAGTAACAATGAGTAATTTTTCCACATAGAATAACATAGAATACCCCTTGACTAAATAATTTTATCAATATAAGCATGAATATCATGTGATAGTTAGTTCAAATAAACTTATCAGCAGTTGGCTATAGTGAAAGTGGGAGTCTATTAGAGTTGGTTCCCAAGAACAAGCATCTATATACATTATGATTACCAATATTCATTTTTTTGAATATTTATAATGTTCTTATCACATCATGATTATTCTTCAACAATAAATTTTATGGGATAATGTTCTAAAGGAAATTGTCTCACTAAAATGTTATAACAATTCCCCACTATGATGAGAACCTAAAAGTGTCATTAAAACATTATTAAATAAATTTTATATGGCTAGATGATATCATTTTAGGGGATATAAATGATATAATCTATCAGGTGTTGATACTCAATGGAATTTGAGACACACTATCATAGATTAATCCCTTGGTAATTATTAATGTTGGAGAATATGAGAACATTACCAGCCAGCAAAAAATCATATTTTTATGTTTCATTCCATGATTCTATATGTGGATGTGTGTAATTATCCTTACACTTTATGATTATTATTAATACTTTTCACAAGTCATGTTCTTTAACGTATTTATGAAAACTATGAGGGCATGTTCTCATAGAGAAATAGGATATGTTAGTTATGTCATAACTGATATTGTATTAAGGAATAATGCACTGAATAATATTTCCTTTCCTATTTTAGTGTAAGTTGATATGTCATACCATTTTATGGAAATAAAAAATCTTGATTAAGTCTATATTCATAGAGTTAATTTGGAAAGTTCATTTTTAGAAATTCAAAGAAAGCGACATCAAGAATATAGGTTGATATTATCCTCACGAAACCTTCTTTATAAGAGATATCCTGATAAATGAATTAAATTTTATAGTGTTTTTTTAGGTTTTTTGTCAATATTAATTCTTTCTCTTTGGGTACCTTGCTGTGTTTGTAGATGTTAACCATATAATTTATGTGGTTCTTCGTAATTTCATTGATAAAAGGGCCAAAAGGGTCGCACACTAAGTGTATCCAGAAGCTTAGTTAAATTCTATATGAGTTTAACATGTTTGATAACAATTATTATTGTACATGGTTCAATAATTATTCATGTTTGTTTGATCACGTATATTCAATCACATGCTATTTGAAATGATATTTATGTATTGAATATTTGATAAATATTTATTCTTTATTTTATAAAATATAACATTTATTTATTGGTTAATAATGAAATAATTTTTATTTGTTGAAATAAATATTAATTATTTAAGACCTGATAAATTATAAGAAGAATTGGAAATCCTAATTTATGGTCCTATGAGGGGTGACATATTAAATATTATTTGAATAAATAATAATTTATTAATTAAAAGAAATAACATTTTTTATTCATGATTATAGAATATATTAAGAAAAATATTATTATTATTATTATTATTATTATTGGACATGGGGATATTTGGGAATTAAGAAAACCATAAGGTTCTGTGTGCAATTTTTATTCTCTAACCCTAGCTCTATGTAAACCTGATTAAATCATTCTCTAATCTAGCCCTACCCATTCTAATCATTGTGCACAACAAGTTCCAGAGAATCATCTCAATACTAAATAACATATCTCCTATAATATTCTCAAGAATGGATAGTTTTCCTCCTTCACTACTTTCTTGATTATATAGAAAACAAGGATATTCCTTCCACCTTAAGTGATTCTCATGGTTATTAACAAAGAATGCCTTAACTGTTAGTATATTCTATGCTAAAACATAGAAAATTATATAGTGATGTTTAATGGTTTTTAGATAACATGTGAATCACCTCTAGTGGAGATATACCATTGGTTTCTATGAAACAATGATGGTATGAAATGAGGAAATATTTAGATTCATCAATAAAAAATAAGCTCAACACAAGGTAATTATTTATATAAATAACTTACTTATAAAATATATGTGAAGACCCTTACTTCTTGCTTATGTTATAATATTCGGTTAATAATTCAATTAATAATTCAATTAATTTCATTGGTCACAACATTCATCGTCATGTACATCTAAGATTATTCTTTAATTACAAAAAAACCAAGTTTTCTACTGCCCAAAATGTGCTTTCACTACACCTGGAATCTACATCCAAGAATAAATAAATAAAATTAATCATAGAGATAACATTTTCATATTAATCCATTAATGATTTTCTTCTAATTTTCCTTCAACTCACTTTGAAAAATGAAGTTTGAAAGGTAAAGTGTTCATGATATTCCAAATAATTGTCTTGTTATACCATCAATTGTTTTTCAAAATTGTCTTGCTCAAGTGCCTAATGTGATAACACAAATCATCAAGAATAATTTTTTGAGAATAAAAAAGTAGTGATAATGAAAATAAAAATATTAATTTAGTTCTTTTATAATATAGTTAATTATTTCTTTCAACCAAGCTAATTAGAAAGGTCAAACTTGAATGACGGCCAATTTTTCTTCCCTGTCATATTTTAGGTCAAGATTATAAAATATTATGCAGTAAAATCAAAAATATTGTTTGGTTATGTGAGTGAATTAAATATATGTGTGGTCATAAATCATTTCCCATTAAATTATATCACCTAACAACATTCTTCAAAATAATATAGCGGCCATAATTTTTCTTACATTACTATTATATAATTTTAAAGACAAGCAACATAATTATGTTACAAAACCAAGATCCAATGGTTTAGTGTATAGGGAAAATTAGGAAAAAATAAAACTTGTACATAATAAAACATAATAATTTATGTAAAATCAAATTATTTATACTTATAAATATCATGTTATCTTTAGTACATGTAGTCACTTGAAGATATACATAAAATACAAGGGGTGAGCTAAAAGTCAAGTAGGAGGATGAATAAAAAAATGAATAAATATAACATGGGTGAGAAAAATAATCATCATCATAACATAGGAATATTACCATCATCATAATCATGATATTAATCATTATATAAAATCTTGAGATATGTAAATTCATAAAAATTAAACATCTTGTTCTAGTGGTCAAATACCACACATAGTAGTGAACAAATCTAGCATCTTATTCACACATAACATATATACATAATCATAACATCAACATTGTTGAAAAAGATAGAATCATGTTAATTAAAATTTCCCACTTTCTCATGAGATACATCACATTACCCAAATCATTTAAGGTTCATATAATTTTGGGCCCATCCGTCACATAATAACATTTACAAAAACACGCATGCCACATAGAACAAATAACCATCATAACCATGAAATTACTCATGTAAGGAATGATTTTAATAAGGATTTAATAAATAATATATTCATGATTAAACATTGTGGATACCAAATGAAAAATGTAAAAACATACTTGTTATAATAATCATCAATATTGAGTTAATATGAAACAAACTCAAGAAGAGTCATGCTGTGTTTTGAAAAGAAGAGTTCTTTTAAAAAAATCTTTACATTTATCATAAACAAAGTTTGAAACATTTATATCATAAAAAATAATAGTTAATAACAACAAAATTCTATTTAATAACATTAATTTCATGTCCACACCGAAATTTGGCATGAAAGAGGAGTAACCCAAGAAAAGAATATTTGGTTCGACAATCCCCTTACCTTATATTTGAATGTGTTTTGTACTAATAATTAATATCCTATATAATCAAATTATTTTAAATAATTACGAAATAATGAACCAATTATACATGTATTTAATTTAATTTTATTTTTTTATGCCCATTTAGATAATTTATAGAGTTCAATTTGTTTTTTTTTTCAAGAGTGTTCATTTCATGGTTTATGGTTGGTTTCCTTGAATATAATTGTGAAATTTCTTATCAAATTTAAGTGAAACTACAGAATTAGAATGAAATAGTTTATTATAATTGTATAATTTTTAATGGAACAATTTATAATTTTTTTTCATTAATTACAATTATTTATTAGATAAAACTTTAATGAAAATATTTAATTTATTTTTGACGTTTTTATGACCACTCTAAACTAGTATCATTTTAATTAATATTATGTATACATATTGATTCCAAAACATAATAAAATCTATAATATTAATATTAAAATATTAATTAACCATAAATATTGTTTTAAAACCACCCTTTATGGTGGTAATGGAGAATGAAAAGTCATCATCTATGAAGGCGGTGAATCGACACATCAGAGTTGATGTTTTCATTTTTAGAATAAAATTAGACGAAAAAATATTTGATGATTTATTTTATATTAATATAATAAAATTATAGTAGATATTTAATATTTTATTTATAATTCTGATTTGGAAAGGGAATTTGAGGATAGTATAAGAAAATAAAAGAAATTAAAAGAGATGTAGGAGGATTTTACCTCTAAAATATCTTCTCATTGAGAACCTCCATAAAGCACTTCGGATTTGTATTTTTTTGAAAACATAATCTCTTGGAAAAGGGTAGGATGTTTGTGTATAATTTAGAAAATATTAAAGGTTTTTTATGTGTGAGTAGAAGAGGTAAATAAGGGTGGTATTTATAGGGGAGGAGAGGGGTGTTTTTTTATTAGCTTATTGATTTGTTTATTACTTTGGATGAAGACTATAAATAGTGTTGATTAACATGACTACATATATTAAATGGGTAAGGAGAGTTCTATATAATTATTCTTATATCATCCATTAATCGTACATGACTCAAAAATTCATGTATTTAGCTATATCAAAAATATCTGTATTTCAATATTCTCCAAAAAAATCAATTATTTTAGAAAAATATTAAAAATTCACCCAAATTTTATTTTTTATGTGTAGATTTCAAAAATGAACCCCATTTTATAAAAATATTTTTATAAATTTGGAAATTAACATTTTAATTAAAATCATCATTTATTTGAAAATACCAATTTTAATATTATAACTGATTTAATTACACTTTGAAATTTTAACAAGGGTCTCATAAAATTATCATATAATTTCAATAAACAAAATATTAATTTATGAATATATTTTAATAAAAAATATTTTCTTTAAAATAATTATATTAATTATAAAAGTTTAAACAAAATTTAATATTTCACAAAAATATCAACACATAATTTATCATTTTTTAAATATTTATTTACTTGTTCCATGATATAAATATATCATTTTTCATTTATAAGATTCATAAGCTCTGTTTATTATTTCATAGGTGATGTTATTATTCTATTGGATGTATTACCATTCATAATGGTCATATTACTATTCCAATGGTAAGGTTATTATTCCATTGGTATAGGTTCTTTAATTTCTATAAATACCACTTATTTCATTATTCATTTTCAAGAATGATGTTTTTATTGGGTTATCTATGTTATAAATATGTTTTATACCATATAAAATAATTATAAGAAAGTAAATTTTATTGATAAAATTATGGATCATTGCATTCTTCCTCCTTTTGAAATTTCACCCTCAAAATTTTTTTTTACATACTAATATGAAAAAAGGTTAGGTAATTTATCCTTCATCACTTCCTTTGGTTCCCATGTTGCCTCTTCATACTTATGATTCCTCTGCAACACATTGAAAAGGAAAGTCATCCTATTGTGTAGAACTTTTTCTCTATGGTCCAATATCATCACTGAATTCTCTTCATATGATAGACCTTTATGTAGTTGTACCACATCCATATTTAATTCATTTGAGGGGTTAGGTATGTACTTCATTAGGAGAGATAAATGGAACACACCCTGAACATGAGCCATATTTTGTGGAAGTGAAAGTTGATAGGACAGGTCTCATATACGATCAAGGATCTCAAAGGGGCCAATGTACCTTGGGCTAAGCTTTCCTTTCTTTCCAAACCTCTTGACTCTCTTCCCTGGTAATTTTAGAAGGAATATTTTATCTCCAATATAAAACTCCAAGTCCCTTAAAAGGCTATTAGCATAGATATTTTTCTGAATTTGAGTAGCATTGATATATTGTCGGATATCTTGAAACCTCTATGTCATATCTTACATAAGATAATATCCAAGTAGCTTTCATTCACCAAATTCATCCCAAAAATTTGGAGTTATAAAACACTTCTCATATAGAGATTAATATCATGCCATCTGAATACTTCAATGGAAGCTGTTGTTATCTGAGAACTCAACAAATGGATATTTTTATCCCACCGACCTTTGAATTCCATTGATTAGACTCTTAACATTTCCTCAAACATCTGAATAGTCCTTTTAGATTGGATATCAATTAGGGGGTGACAGGATGTGCTGAAATAAAATTTAGTACTCAAATAATGTTGAATACTTCTCTATAATTTAATTGAAACCAAGGATCATGGGCAGAGATGATCAATATTGTAACCCCATATAGCCTCACCACTTTCTTCACATATATTTTGGTAGTTTTTTCAAGCAAGATATCTTCCCAAATAGAGATAAACTAAGTGGTCTTAGTGATTTGATCCACCACAAACCATATAACATTGTTTCCTTTTGATGTATTTTGGATACTAGTGACAAAGTTTATAGTGACATTCTCCCATTTCCACATATGTATATTCAATGGTTGCATCATCCCTTTGTACTTTTGTCAGTCTTATTTAACATGATGATATACCAAACACCTTGAGATATACTCTAAAATCTCCTTCTACATGATTTCCTATCAGAAGTGTTCTCAAAGATCACAATACATATTAGTAATTTTAAGATGGATGGATAATGATGAGATATGTGCATTTTCCATTAGCTCATTTTTTATATCAAATGATGAAGGAACAAAAAGACTTTTTACAAACCGAATCACTCCATCATTATCGATATGTAACTCTTATAGATTCCATTAATTTATTGATTTCAACTTATTTTGTAGCTCTAGATCGTCCCTTTGTGCCATATTGATCTTATCTTGGGTATATGGTTGGGAAATCATTTGGGAAATGTATTATTTATTCCCTACTATTATGATTTCAAAATCCATTCGTTGAATATCCATGAAGAAGTGCTCTTTCTCAGTCCATGTCACGGATAAGGTAGAAGTTTATTTTCTTCTAAGAGCATCATATACCATGTTTTCCATTCCTAGATGGTAGTAAACAGAGAAATTACAGTCCTTTATTAACTCTAACCATATCTTTTGAAGCATATTGAGCTCCTTCTGAGTGTTTATATACTTTAGACTCTTTTGATCAATATATATGTCACACTTCTCACCATAAAGGCAGTGCTTCTATATTTTCAAGGAAAAAATCATATCTTCTAGTTCGATATCATGTAGCAGGTATTTCTTATCAGGGATCTTCAACTACCATGAGGTATAGGATATCACTTTTTCATTTTACATAAGTACCCAACCAAATCCTTTCTTTGAAGAATCACTACATATAAAAAACCTTCTCCATATATTGTTAGTGTGAGTATACATGTAGTTATTAGACTCTTCTTGAGCACCTTGAAGCTTTCCTCACATTATTCCATCTATATATACATTACCCTTTTCCATGTTAACTTAGTTAGAGGGTTATAATTTTTTTAGAAATTTCATAAAAAACACAAGAAAAGAAAATTATTTATTTCCATTAAACTAGTGTGTCTATTTTATTCCTTAATTGCCTTTTTTAAGGGTACATATAAATTCCATCACTTGTGATCAAGTGCCCCAAGAATGTGATATTACCATCCAAAAGTCACACTTGATAAACTTTAAATATAATTTGTCCTTTCTTCATGTCACTAGCACAATCCTTAGATGAGAAAATTTCCAATAAACACTACCAAAAATTTGTCAAGGTAGTCTCTAAATACTCTATTCATAAAATCCATAAAGATTTTAGGGGAATTAGTAAGTCCAAAGGGCATCACTAGAAACTCATAGTGCTCATACCTTATATGGAATGAATTATCTTGAATATATTCCTTCTTCACCTTGGGATGATGATATCTAGATTAAAGATCCATCTTTGAGAAGTAATAATATCATCATATTTGATCAAACAAGTCATAAATCCTTAGAAGAGAATACTTATTCCGTATAGTGGTCTTATCGAGCTCCTGGTAATAGATAAAAACACTTAATTGATCCATCCTTCTTCTTGAAAAAAATGACTAGTTCACCCCAATGTGATGCACTAGGATGTATAAACCCTTAATCCAAGGGCTCTTGTAGCTACTTCTTTATCTCATCCAGTTTGATAAGGGCTATCCTATAGGGAAATTTTGTAATAGGAGTGACTCTAGGTATAATTTCAATTGAGAACTATACCTCTCTATCCAAGGGAAGTACGAGTAAATATTTTTGAAATACATCAATGTATCCCATTATAATTGGAATTTCCTCCAAGTTGATACCTTACTTTGACTCGGATAATTTATAAATGTATGCCTCTTCATGGGGTATCAACTCCCTCACCATTGAGGGATTTTCCAAAGGATATTCCTGATTTTCCTTGCATATATACAGGAGAATGTGATGGTTTGAAATAGGAAAATACATTTATTTTTTAAATATTTGATGTGTTCTCTATATAAAAATATCAAATCCATGCCTAGTATAGGTTTTAATTCTACTAAGGAATGTATTAAAATATTTTATGGAAGAATACTCGCACATATTCCATTAAGATAAGAGTCCAACACTTGGGTTACAATGATTACACCACTAGGTGTTTTATGGATATCTCTATTAAAGGTATCAGGGATCTGATTCGATAGTTCTAGAAAACGTATAGGATATAACAAAATGTGTAGAACTAGAGTCAAATAATTATTTTTCATTATTTAGTGTTTTCCCATAGATGCTTATGGACCCTATCTCTTAGTAAGGGTTTTAATTATCACAAATCATGTAATGTATTAACATATATGTTATTTCTTGTTAGATCATATATTATGATACAGCATTATCTTGAATATCAGATCATGACATTCATATAACTATTTATGTGTGATTAATTAAAAATAAGCATTTAATTGATTATCTATGTCTAATTATAAGGATTACCAGTTTCTAACTTTTTTGAATTGTATAACAGACCGAATATCTAATTTTTTATGAGTATAAGTCACCGACACTAACAAATAGATGACTCACCATCATACATAATTCTTTTTGGAAGATAGATCAAATAGGAATATTTTCTAAGTATGTGAACTTGACATAATTAAAAAATACTCACCATTGGACCTGACACTGGCAGACAGAAGACTCACCTTGCACATGCTACCGACGTAGACGTCTTACCATTAGTTCAAGTGTCCTGCCGTTACATGATGCTACTGATGAAAGAACTCACCATCAGTTAAAATAATTCAATGTTGGTTCAACTATCTCACTGACAGAAGGAAGGAATCATCATTGATATGAGTCACTATTAGTTCATCTATCTCACCATTGAAAGGAGACACCAACACCCTGAGTCACTTATACTGATAAAGAGGACTCACTGATACAAATAGTCCCGGATGCTGATAGACTAATGAGAATGAGACACCGATACTTATGACTCACTAATAGTCAAAAATACTTTTTTTAATTTATTAATTCAAATTTATATCTAATGGTCATACGTAGACAAATTAATGTTTCTGACAATATTTAATATTGTCTGTAAAACTATCAGTAGACAGTACGTGGTACATACACGTGGGGAGCTCTTCATGCCTGCTTAAACATGATGTATAAAAGAATTACCCAATGGAACTTTTTACACATGAGAAGAGATATGCTAAAAAAGTAGAAAGAATATAAGAACTTCAAACTCCTTCATCACTCGATCATTCTTCAAAATTCCAAGAACTAAAACAAGAACATACGGGGACTTCAAAAAGATGAGAAAAAAACTACTGAGTTGCACTGAACATCATTAAAACAAGGATCTGTTCATTTTACACTCCTCAAAACCAAACCGTAGAAACTATGCTACTCTATTTTGAAGATGAATTTTGAAAGAGGACTCAAACTTCGTTCTCTCTACATCAGACGAGTCCAGAGCTTCATTGCATAACAAAAAGAGACTTTTGAACTCTATTATTCATATTTACCTCTATTATGTTTGTTTCATAACATTTTTGTATAGTGTGTGTATTTTTCTTTGTTACACACACACTAAATCCTATGCACAACTGGAGGATACCTAATATTCTCAAACTCACTCCCATTTTTATCTCATGTATCCCATGTAGAACAGTGGAAGAGGTCATCTGGGACCTGTTTGTTATTTTTTCCATGAATAACTGTGGTATAGGTCATGTGTGACCTGGATAGTCATGTGTACTATTGAGAACCCTAATCCAGGGTGTGGATCAATTTTATTAACATAAACTTCTTGGTGTCAGTTGATCATCAAGTGGAGAGGACTAAGTCTCATCTTGAGACTGAACCTCTTGTTTATTTTCACTATATTTTTTGCTTTAGTTTGACTCTGTTCATCTTCATTTCATATAAATAAATTGAACTTTGATAGTTATTTTAGTAAGTGTTTATATCTGTTTTTAAACAGTAAGTTAGTTTCAAAAGTAATACCAATATTTATATTAGTATATCTGAGAACTAATCAATCTTCTGAGAAATTAATTGAACATTCAACACCTTAATAAATTCACTACAAACCAAATTTGATTATATTTTTAATTGGGGGAAACATTCAAAGAACAAATTTTAAAACATAAATTTTTATAGTTACTCAATTCTCGCACCTCTTGAGTAATCCACTCCAACCAACATTTGGAATCAAAGTTTTCTTTTAGAAAATTTGCATTTTTCAAAGCTTTATTAAATCTTTTTCAATTGTGATTGTAGTTGTTTTTTAAATATCTTATATTTTCTGTTATTTATAAATATTTATCTCTTTAAAATCCTTTTGACATTAATATAATGGAAAATTATCTTGAAGGAGATGTTACAGATCGATCACCTTTTTTTAATGGAACCAATTATGCTCAGAGGAAGCTTAAAATAAAAATACTTCTCGAAAACATGGGATTTAAAATTTGGACTGCTATTGACAGTAAATATGAAATTCTTAAAACTAATAGAAACACTTTGGATGAACATACTAAGAATTCCTATAACAATAATTGGAGTGTGATGAATGCTCTCTACTATGCTCTAGGAGATGAAGAGTTTAATTGTATTTTTGCTTCTAAAACGGCCCATGAAATTTGGAACACTTTGTTTGTTTCTCATCAGGGAACATCTAATGTGATGGAAATGAGACTTAATACGTATAATATCAAGTATGATAACTTTAAAATGAATCCTGAATAATCTATTTCTGATATGTATCTTGGATTTAACAAAATTTTCAACAAAATGATTTCTCTCAGAAGTGATGTCACAGCCAAGAATAAATAATGATGATTCTAATATGTTAACCTGATAGATGGAGAGGAACCTCTATCTTAATTAGATAATCATGTGACATCAGCAAATTACCTATAAAATAACTCATTGGAAAGCTGATGATGTAAGAAGAATAACTAAAAGTCAACAAAGATGAGGATAATGAAATTAAGAGGAAGTTTTTATCTTTCAAGTCTATTGCCTCTAAAAATTAAGACAAGCTGAATGTTTAAGCTACTGCTGAATGCTCTAGTAGTAAAGAATCAACTTCAAACAGTGATGAAGAATTTTCCCAGCTATCTATGAGATTCCTGAAATTTTATATGAAAAAGAAGTTCTTCATAAAGCAAAATTATAAAAGAAAGTATGAAAATAAGGGAAATTGAAAAAAGGATTGGATGAAAAATGATAAAGCTGAAGAGATAGTGTATTTCAAATGAAAAATGAAAGGACATGTCAGATCTAACTATCCAAAGATCAAATACAAAATTAAGTATCAAAATAATGATTGAAAATATATGAAATCGACGAAGGCCACTTGGAGTGCCTCTGAGGATAGCTCTAGTGAATCTGCTTCTTCGCATGCTGAGAAAGAAGAAATGGAAAATATGTGTTTTATAACAAACACATTTGAGGTAATCTTAGACTCTCTTGTTCAAAATTATTACTATTCTAAAAATGAATGTGATTCCGAGAATATGTCAATTGAAAATTATTTGAATATTGCAACATGCTCGAAGAGACAAGAAATTTACTAAAGGATTATTATAAATTTTTTAAAAAAACATTCTCTTACTGTAACTCTGAAATATGATCTTATTATTGAAAAGAAAATAATGCTCAACTACTCAAGGAATAAATTGAATTCAAGATTTATGATGAGTAATTAAATAAATATCTTGAAAAGTTCACCAATAGAAAAAAAAACATACACAAACGCTTGGTAAATAGATATTTCTTAAGTAAAATTATATAATAATATATCAACCAGGACAAAGGAACTTATCAAAAACACATTTTATGACCAAAATTGGAAAATCTACTCCTTTATGTAAAAATCAGAATTTTACTGCAAGCACCAGTTCAAAAAAAAATATTTCTGCATCCAGTTCTTCTAGACCAAACAGATTTTATTTTTCAAATACTCTATATTATGTATATAGAAAACACAATTGAAAAGTGTGGGTTCCTAAATATTTCATTACTAATGTTTGTGTACCCAAACAAATATGGGTACGAAAATTGTTTCTTGGATAAATTATTTTGTAGGGAAACTTCCTAGAGAGTTCTTATAGAAATCTGTAGTATTTGGACAGTGGGTGTTCAAGACACATGATAGGGAAATACTCAAGCTTCAAAAGCCTAATCAAAATTGATGAAGGACATGTCGCATTTGGTGACAATGTTAAAGGAAAAATCATTATTCTATGACATATTGGTAACCCTAAATCTATTTCCATTTCCAAAGTACTTTACGTTGATGGATTAAAGTATAACATGCTTAGTATATCTCAACTTTGTTATGATAGAATTAATTTAAAATTTAAAAATGATCCATGCCATGTTTTTATGTTAATAATAACTTGGTATTTACTACTCTTATAAATAATAATGTGTATACTATAAATTTAGACACACTAGCCTCACAGAATGTATCTTGTCTATGTGCCTTTCATAATGATTCTTACCCCTGGCATAAAATTTTAGAAATTTTTTATGTACACTCACTTAAAAAAATTACGAGAAAATTCTTATTCAAGGATCTACCCAAATTAGAGTTTTTAGATAATAAAGTGTGAAATACTTGTCAAAAATGAAAGAAACATAAAATATAATTCCAATCAAAGATATAAGTGTCAACTTATCAACCGTTATAGTTGGTTTACATTGATTTGTTTGGACCATATCGAGTCTCTAGTTTAAATGGTAATCACGATGTTTATATTCACGTGGATGACCATTATAGGTAAACTTGGTCTTATTTCTTAGCTCACAAAATTGAACCATGTGCTTACTTTACCAAGTATTCTAAAACTATAGAGAATCTTAGTGGACTTAGAATTATATCTCTACGAAGTGATCATGGTCGTGAGTTTGAAAATCAAGATTTTGAATCAACTTTCTCACACAATGGCTATAGTCAAAACTTCTCTACCCCTAGGAAATCTCAAAAAAATGAATTTGTAGAAAGAAGAAGTATGAACTTGCAATAAAATTCTAGAACTATGCTTAATGAATTTTACTGACCAATTTACTTCTGGGTTGAAGCTGTTAATATAGCTTTTTATATAATAAAAAGATTCTTAGTCAGTCATATCCTTAAGAAGACTCCCTATGAGTTATGGAATAATTGTAAACCCAAATTAAGTTATTTTAATGTGTTTGGATGTAAAGTTTATATTTTCAACACTAAAGACAATCTAGAAAAATTCTTCTCCAAAAGTGATGAAGGAATATTTCTAGTTTACTCATCCTTTAGTAAAGCCTATAGAGTGTTTAATAAAAGAACGAAGTGTGTGGAAGTATTTGTGCATATCAAATTTTATGAAGAAGATTCATATGATACTAAGACCTATCTAGTCAACCTTGAATATGATATATAAAATCTAGACATAAATGAAAAACCATTTAATCCTTAAGTCAAGCAATCTATGAAATCAAACAATTCTAGAGATTCTATAAAATCTGTCCATAATGAACCAGATCAAAATGAGGAACCAAAAATAACTAGTCCAGCCTTTTTTAGAAATACTAGAACCCTTAAAAACCATCCCTTAGATTTTTTTTGTTGGAGACTTAGATAACAGAAAACAAACTAGAACATATTTTAGAAATTAGGTTAAACATCAAGCCTTCTTGTCACAACATGAACCTAAAAATATCAATAATGAAATCAATGATTAATTTTGGGTGATGGATATGCAAGAAGATATCAATAAATTTGAAATAAATAATGTTTGGAAACCTGTGGATAGACTTAAATACACCTAGATCATAGGAACTAATTTGGTGTTAAGAAACAAACTAGAAGAATCTTGTAATATTTTTAGAAACAGAGCTATATTAGTGGGATATGGTAATAATCAAGAGGAAGGAATTGACTATGAAGAAACCATTGACCCTATTTCCAGACATGAAGCCATCAGAATCCTGCTTTCTTATGTTGCCCATCTTAATTTCAAACTGTGTCAAATGGATGTTAAGATTGCATTTCTATATGGATATATAGTTGAGGTTGTTTTTTGTTGAACAACCCCTGGTTTTAAGAATCCTCATTTTCAAAATCATTTCGTAAAATTGAAAAAAATTTATATGGTTTAAAACAAGATTTAAGAGCATGGTATGATAAATTGAGCAATTTTCTTATTTCCAAAGGTTTTACAAAATGAATTGTTGATCCTGGACTTTTTATAAAGAGAATGTTCAAAGACTTTTTATTAGTCCAAATATATGTTGGTGATATTATTTTTGGATCTTCAAGAATTTATTTATGTATTGAATTTTATAAAATTATGAAAAATAAATTTGAAATGAGTTAAATGGGTGAACTCAAATTCATTCATGGATTTAAAATGATTCAAAATAAAGATTGTATTATTTTAAATCAAATAAAATACTCTAAATATCTTCTAAAACGTTTTGTATTTTATACCGCTAAAAGTAGTGATACTCTAATGATTACTACTTGTAAGTTGGATCTTGATGAAGATGGTAAATCTATTGATCAAACCACTTATAGAGGAATGATTGGATGTGTGTTATACTTGATTGCTAGTAGTCCAAATACAATGTTTAGTGTGTGTTTATGTGTGCTCTTTTTCAAGCTAATCCAAGAGAATATCACTTGAATGTTGTTAAAAAATTCAAATACTTTAAACATACTATCAATTTATTCTTGTTTTACCCCAATGGAAAATCATTTTATTTAGTGAGTTATTCTGATGCTAATTCTGGTGGATGTAAGTAAGATAGAAAGAACACCTATAGATCATGCAACTTTTTTGGAAAATATTTGGTTCCATGGTGTAGTAAGAAGCAAAATTTTGTTTCATTTTCTACTATCAAAGCTGAATAAATATCTACTGGTAGCTTTTATGCATAATTTTTTTGGATAAAACACACTCTTCTAGACTATGGATATCAATTTAGACATGTGCCTATAAAGTGTGACAACACAAGTGCTATTAACATCTCTAAGAATCCATTTTTCACTCTATAATGAAACATATTGATGTGAGACAACACTTTTTGAGAGATCATTATCAAAAGGATGATATTACTTTAGAATTTATTAGCATTGAATATCATCTTGTTGATATATTCACTAATAAATCGAACTTTTAAAGGATAAATTACATCCTACATGAGCTGGCAATGATCAATTAGTAAGACCTTGTGTTTATCTCTCCTTTAATATTTTTTTGTAAAGTTTTCGTCCTGGCACCATTTTCATGCTGACATTTTTTTCATTACGACATCGTTATCATGTCAACCCCATTTTCATGCTGACACCATATTCATGCTGACACCATTGTTATGCCGACACCATTGATGTTTTGCGAAGTCAGTCATGTCGATACTGATGAATCATTACTTTTATACGTTGTATTTTTTTTATCAAAACAAAATTGTTTCATTAATTCTAGTGAAAAAAGTTCATGATTTTGTGATTGTAAAATATTAAAATCCCTAAATGATATAAATTTTAATTGATCCACTCTACTTCCATTATCGATACTCTCTCTCTCTTTTGACCACCTTTCTCTTTCACTACTCCCAACCTTTCACCTTCTGACCTTCTAACAAAATAGATCAGAATGGTGCGAGTAAATAGAGCTCTAGAAGAGGGTGAGTCTCATCCTTCGAAGAAACAAAAAGGGGAGTCAAGAAAATCGTCAGGTCCTATGAATCCTAGTATGCTAAATCCTTTTGTAACTTTAAAGAAGGGAGTTTTAGTTGAATGGCTCTTAGAGATAAAATCTTCGTTATTAAAAGTGATGAGAGATCTAGGATGGCTTGAGTGGTTCACAAATAATGATAGAGTCTTTTATCCAAAGCTGGTGTATGAGTTTTATATGAATTTGGAACTTTTTCTAGAAGGAAGTGATGTTGCATGGATGAAGTCTATTAGGAAAGGTAAGTGAGTCTTTTTCTCTTCAAGACATTAGGTTGAGTGTCTTAAGGTACCTCAGGAAGGAACGTTTGATGATTACCAAGGTACTTATCCTCATAAAAGTGAATTTATCTGTTATGAGAGTTCTCTAAAGGAACTAACTAGAAATGAAGAGCACAGGAGACCCATCACCTCAGAAATGAACGGTGAGTGAAGAATTCATTTCAAGTTTATTCAACATTATATTTGTCCCAAGAAATGGGATCTTTTCCTCTCTAAATTATAAAGATGTATACTTGGTTTACTTGCTTCAATAAAATGTTAAATGGAATCTTTGTAGATATATGATGGTGCACATCAATGAGATGATAAAACAAAGGTGTAAATCTAATTCTATCTTTTATTCAAGAATGATTTCAGCTATGCTAAATGGGAATGGATTTCTAAATGAAGCTAAGGATGTGGTAGTTAGTGAATGTAGCAGAGTATGGTTAGGTTCTAACATCTGTAAAAGAATGAAAATAAATTGGAACCCTTGTAAGAAAGAATAGGTTTGTGATGAAGACAGATTGTATGAGAAATTCAATCCCATAGATCATACTATTTGACCAAAGGATCTAGTTGATCATGGTCTTGGTCTAGATAAACAAGTAACCTATTATTTTGATGATGAATAAGAACTGGCTACTCATATTAGAGATTTGGGATCACTAGTTGATTATCTAAGTGACCCAGACACTACTAGACCATCGAGAAGAATCTTAATTAGACCTGCAAGTCCACATCTAGATTTACCCTCTCATGAACCTATTCTCAAATCCTCTGGTAGTGAAGAAACAGAAGTTAAATGCAGTGTAGAGTATGTTAGTTAATCCAATGAAGAAGATTAAGAAGAAGAAGAAGAAGAAGAGAAAGAAACTGGTAGTGGTGAAAATGGTTCAGAATTAGGAATGGAAGGAGAGGAAAAAGTCGAAGATGAGCAGAATGAAGATGTTAATAACAAAGAAAGAAGTAAAAGTGAAAGTGATAGGGACTCTAGTCCCCTGATAAAAATCTATATTCTCTGAGTATGAAATTTACTGAAGCTAATACTTATCTCTATGTTGAAGCTATTGTTCAAGAATAAAATGTTTCTTCAGATGAACCTACTTCTCATGTTGTGTACACTCAGAAAAAACACTTTTTAAGGAAAAGAAACTTATCTAGATACCATGAATGAGGGGGATATATCTATTATAAGAGATGACACTGAGGGGAGCCTCAAGTACCAATTTCTTAAGCTAATGAATAAAATCACATAGGAAGATTAAGGCTTGATACTATTTCTCCTTTATATTTTTATATTCTTTCTGAATGGATAAGGAATTATGGTTATGTAGCTTTGGGATTGGATTATAAATATTCTGATGATGAGATTATTTATCTTGCTGCAAAGGAACTGATGGATGAGACCAATTCTAGTGATTATGTCACTAAATCTGATTTTTTTCAATTCAAGGAAGAAATATGTTCTTCCATTAGGCACCCATTACAATCTCAAATGAGATATGAGATTGATGAAGATAGAAGATAGAATACTAAGCTGACTGAGAATTTGAAAGCAATCAGATTTTTGGTTGAAGGTGTAAATAAAATTGGTGCTTCTAGATCTTCTCCTACTTCAACCAGCCTCTCTCAAGCTGATGTTGCTTCGGTTTCAAAGTTAGTTATAAAATAGATTCATCCAAATCTAATCACAACTACAGAGATAATTGTGAAAATAAATACCAAGCTTGGAAATTATATAAAGAAGTTTACAACTAGGATTAATGCTTTGACCATAGAGTATAAAAATATGATAGAAATATTCTTGAATGGAATTTATAACCTTGTTTCCCATTTTAAGGATCATGAGTTTTCCAAGATGAGAAAAGAATTTCAAGACCAGACATCTTTGGCTCTAGCTTGAAGTTCTGCTCCACCTGCTCAGTCCCCACAATCTGTTGATCTTTCTACTGTTGGTTCAGTGTTAAAAGAGGAGTTGGAATATTTTATTGAAGGTATGGAAAAATTCAAGGATACTTTAGATAAAGTGCATGATCAAGTCAAGTATTATACTAAAATTTATTCTCCCACATAGGAAGATCTGACCAAAAGTCTTGATGATTTTTTCTCCAAACTCATCAAAAATAACCAAATGAATAGAATTTTCAAGTACTTAACAACAAATCTTACTCTTCCTCCGGTAACAAAGGACTTTAAGGATAATATTCAGAAACATGGATAATTCACTTCATTATTGGAAAATTTTATAGAAAACAAGTATGATTTTAAAAAGTCCATGAAATATGGTGGAGAGATCATTGAAGAATTCATCAAGATGTTGAAACTGTATCTTTATGTTCAATGTGAAGCCATTTTAGTACCTCCTTCTACCGTACTTGGCCCTGATATTTCTGTGGATACTTATCCTCAAATGTTAGTTTCTCAAGCATTATCTCACATCTGACCAGTCATCACATTAATTGTTCCATCTCGAGTGCTTTCTCAACAAAGACCCACCCTTGCTTATACAGTGCATAAAGGAGTTCCTTTTCCTCTTCTCAAAATCAGTTCGGACCCTCCTGATCCTCAACCTACCCCTCCTGATCAATCTTCTATTGATACTTTTACTAAAGAGAAAAAACCCCTTGATCCAACTTCTTGATATTATCTTGTACTGTGGACTCTTTTTTTAATTTGATAGGGTTGTGTTCCTATAGGTTTTTTTTATTTTATGTTTTGGACTACTCAATTTTTGAATGATATTTCATTATTCCTACTTTACTGTTTTTCCTGTTCTTTTCTCCAATAACATTTTCATAATCCCAAAAGGGGGAGAACATTATGAAATTCGATAATGTAATGACTTGGGATTATCAAAAGGGGGGAGATTGTTTTCCCATAGATGTTGTGGGCCCCTATATATAAATAAATGTTGTAATTATCAAAAATCATCTCATGTATTAACATATATCTTATTTCATGATATATATTATATTATGAAAAAAAAATATCATAAATATCAGATCGCTTCATTCATATAACTATTTATGTGTGCGTAAGTATAAACAAGATTTTAATTGATTATCTATGTGTAATTATGGGAATTGCCAGTTTCTAACTTTATTTAATTGTAAGATAGAAAGAACATCTAAAATCGTTTGAGTGTAACTCACCGACACTAACAAACAGATGACTCACCATTATACATAAGTCTTTTGGAAGACAGATCAAACATGCATATTCTATAAGAATGTGAAGCTAAAACTGTTACATAATACTCACCATTGGACGTGACACCGACAGACAGAAGACTCACCATTGCACATGCTACTAACGTAGACATCCTAAAATTAGTTCTAGTGTCCTACCGTTGCATGATTCTACCAATGAAAGGACTCACCATCAATTAAGATGAGTCACCACTCACTGAACTATGTCACTGACAGAAGGAAGGACTCACTGTTGATATGAGTCATCATTAGTTCAGTTGTCTCGCCAATGAAAGGAGACACTGACACCCTAATTCACTAATACTGATGAAGAGTACTCACTAATACAAAGAGTCACTGATGCTGACATACCGATGATAATGAAACACCGATACTTATGACTCGCCTATATTCAAAAATATTGTTTTTAATTTATTAATTCAAATTTATATCTAATGGTTATATTTAGACAGATTAATGTTTCTGACATTATTTAATGTTGTTTGTAGGACTATCAGTATACTGTACGAGGTACATACATGTGGGGATATCTTCATGCCTACTGAACCATGAATTGTAAAATAATTACCCAATGGATCTTTTAACATATGAGGATAGATATTCTGAAAAATTAGAAATAACAGAAGAATTGTAAACTCTTGAAATGCGAGATATTTCTCGAAAATTCCAAGAACTCAAAGCAAAAACATACAGGGACATCCACAAGATGAGAAAAAATGATGAGTTATAGAGAACATCTTTCCAACAAGGAGCTTCTCATTTTACACTCCTTAATACCAGACCACAGAGACTAAGATACTCTATTTTGAAGATGACTTTTGGAAGAAGACTCAAACCATATTCTCTCTCCATCAAATGAGTACAGATCTTCATTGTATATCACATAGAGACATCATAACTTTTTTCTACATATTTAGCTTTGTTGTGTTCTTTTTTTACATGTTTGAGTAGTGTGTGTATCTGTATGTGTTACACACACACTAACTCCTATGCACAACTGGAGGATACCTGATATCCTCATACTCACTCTCATTATTATCTCTTGTATCCAATATAGAAGAGTGGAATAGGTCATGTGTGACCTATTTTTTGTTTTTCCCACAAATAACTATGGAAGAGGTTAAGTGTGACCTGGATAGTCATATGTACTATTGAGAATCCCGATCCATAGTGTGGATCAAGTTTACTAATATAAACTACTTGGTGGCAGGTGATCACAAAGTAGAGAGGACTAAGTCTCAACTTGAGACTAAACCTATTGTTTATTTCTATTGTGTTTTTCTCTTTATTTCTACTATCTTTATATCGATTTCATAAAACTAAATTGAACTTTGATAGTTAGTTTATTAATTTTTTATATCTATTTTGAGATAGTAAGTTAGTTTCAAAAGTTATACCAATATTTATATTAGTATAGTTAAGAACTAATCAATATTATGAAAAATTAATTGATCATTCATGACATTTATAAATTCAATACAAACTTAATTTAACTATATTTTTAATTGGGGGAAACTTTCAAAGAACCAATTTTAAAACTGAAAATTTTATAATTACTTAATTCACCCCCTCTTGAGTAATCTACTCTGACCACAATTTAGTAAATTAGAAGTGTACCTTGTATAACTTTGTTTTCTTTCTCCATATCAACATTAGTAATTGTATAAAATTTCCCTTTCCCCTTTGGATTTGGTGGATTCTGGGGATAATTACCTATAAGGAATCTAGGTTTAGTACACTCTATTGCATAGTTCTCATTCTCCTGGTAGTTAAATCATTGAACCATGGGTGGTTCTCTCTGTTCCTCCATCAAATTGGCCAGATTATTCATTCCTCTTCAACATTTATGATCTTAGTGGCCTTCTCTCCCACACATGAATAATTTCCCTATCCCTTTGATCAAATTGCCATAGTGATTATTCCCACATTTTTTACAAGTGGTTTTTTGAGCTTTCTTTCCACCTTTTTCATTAGATCTTCCAGATTGAAACTCTATATTTTGTTTCTTATCTTAATTTCCATGGGACCATTCTCCAAAATCCATCTCTATTTTGATATCACATCGAACCACTTCTTAATAACTCTTGAATTATTGGATAGATAGATCCTTTAAAAGGGGTGGTTTTAAACTACTAATGAATTTATCTATTTGTCTATCATTGTTGATAACAAAACATGAGGTGTACCTTTCCAGACTTGAGAAATTTCTTTCGAGTCATGATAGATTAACCTTCATTTTTATTAAACTCTATTAATTCTATCTATATATTTGTTTTAAGAGTTTGAGGGAAATACCTATTAAGAAATATTTAATTAAATTAATCACAATATATCTCTTCTATTTCATCCCTTAGATCGGTGTTCTTAATAAACTCCCACCATTGATTGTCCTCTCCATATAAGCGATAAATGGCCAGAGTCGCTATCTTCTTATTAAAATAGTGAAGTATAGAAAATACCATCTCCATTGAGTTGACCAATTGTTCCATAACTAGTGGATCATAAGATCAACTAAATTTTGATGGTTTTTCCATATAAAAGATTTGATATCCCTCCCTCTTCAGTGAAGGCAGATCTTCCACCTAGTTCAGGTTATTTTTCAAAGCCATAAAAAACTAGGTAAGCATCACCATTATGTTTTGAACTCCACCTACCATGGAATTATGGATTTCTTTTGGGAGATCATTGAATTGTCCCTCACATGGGTTGTTGGCATAGTTTCTTAGGATTCCAACCATTTTCTAAAATAGAAAATGTAAGTCAACAAAGCATGAATAATTTATCCTTTTATACTATTAACACTAAAGGAATATCTTATGGGATCCCTTTGTTAATCCTTTTTCTAAATAAAGATTTATGTAATTGGTATTATCAAAAGTGTTCTCACTATAATTTTCAAATAATAATTCCCAAATTAACTAAAATATTCATTGATACCAACTATAGCAACCCTACTTTTTCTTACATGACTATTACATCATTTTAAAGACAAAAAACTTAATAGTGTTACAAAACTAGGATCCAAAGGTTTATTGTCTTGGGAAAATTAGGACTATACATAAATTTTCCATAATAAAAACATAAATTATTTAAAAATATATTCTTTACACATTGAAATATCAAATTATCCTTAGTACATGTAGTCACTGGAGGATATACATCAATGAAAAGGGGTGTACTAAAAGGCTAGAAAGAAAATGAATAAAGAACATGAATCAATACAACATGGGTGATCATAATCATTATCATCATAACATAAGCATTGGATCGATATCATAATCTTGATTGGAATCATTATATAAAGGATTGAGATGTGTCAATGCATAAAAATGAAATAGCATGTCTTAGTAGTCCAATGTCATTCATAGTTGTGAACAAAGATAGCATCATGTTCGTGTATAATATATGTACATAATAATAACATCATAATTGTGAAAATATTTATCATCATGTTCATGAATATTTCGCATTATCTCATGAGATATATCTCATTACCTAATGCATTGGTGGGCTATATAATTTGATTCCCACACGTAACATCATAACATTTACATAATCTTTCTTGTCACATAGACCTTATTACAACCATAATGATTAAATAACCCATGGAATGAATTATTTTCATAATTATTTAATAAAGAATATATTAATGAATAAAATTTGGTTCTCCAAAAATAAAATGGGGAAAACATACTTGGTATAAGAATCATCAATCTTGAGTGAAGAAGAAATAAAGTCAACAGGAGTCAAGATGTATTTTGGAAAGAAAACTTCTTTTGGAAAGTATTTATATTTGTAATAATCAAAGTTGTAAATATGTATATCCTAAAAAATAATAGGGATAAAAAATGAAATTATATTTAAGTAACATTGAAGGAATATCCACATTGAAATTTGGCATGAAATAGGAATAACATCAAGAAAGAAAGTTGAGTTTGAGAATACCCTTACCATATGTAAGAATGTGCTTTGTAATTGAACTTAATATCTTATATAATAAAATTAGATTAAATATTTAATAAATATCAGTCCTATTCTACAAGTATTTTATTTATTATGAATTTATTATATTTATTTATGTCCATTTTGATAAGTTGTAGAGTTCAAATTTTTTGTTTTGGGAGTGTTTATTTCATGGTTTATGGTCAGTTCCCTTGAGTATAATTATGAAAGTTATAATAAAATGGAAATAAAAAACAAAAAATTTAATGAAATGGTATTATTATACTTCTATAATATTAAATGGTTCCATATATTTTTTTTATGATAAATATTCATTAGCTATAAATGTTAATGAAAATGTTTAATTTTTTATGGTCGTTTCTACAAACATTGTGAACTATTATTATATTATTTAATATTATGTATATATATTGATTAAATAACATAATAAAATTTATAATATGAATATTAAAATATTCATTAACAATAATTATTTTTTTATGACCATCCCTGAAGGTGGTAATTGAAAAAACATTGTCCATAATGGCGGTGAATTAACACATCACTAATGATGTTTTCATTATAGAAAAAAGAGGAGAGATGATATTGGATGATTGATATTAAATTAACAAAATAAAATTAAATTATATATGTAATACTGGAGTTATCATGACACTTGGGATAGGTAAGGTGTGGAGCGTATACGATAAGAACAAAATTAAAGGAGAAGGAGGAGGATGTTACCTCTTGATTATATTTTCCTTGAGAAACTCCCTAGGGCACCTAGGATTGGTATTTTTTGATAGGAGAAGCTCTAGGAAGTGGGGGAAAAGGATTTATAAGTGAATTGGGTGGAATTTATAAAATATTCAAGGATTTGTATATCTGATGAGAAGAGGTGGTGAGGGGTGGTATTTATAGGGAGGAGAGAGATGTTTTTTTATTATTTTATTCATTTTTTTTATTTTGGATCAAGACTATAAAAAGTGTTGATTCCTATGACTAAATAATTTTACCATGGAGTTATATTTTGATATAATTATGCTTAAATTATCCATACATCAGATATGACTCAAAAATCATGTATTTAGCTGATATCATAAATTTTTCATATTTCATTATTCACTAAAACTCAACTATTTTAGAAAAATACAAAAAAATCAACCTAAAATTTTTTAAATGTGTAGATTTCAAAAAATTAATACATTTTATGAATATAGTTTTTTGATTATGATAAATTAAATTTTTAATTAAAAGAATCATTATTTGGAAAATATCAATTTTAATATCATAACTGCTTTTATGACACTTTGAAAAATTAATTAATGTCCCATAAAACAAAATTGTAATTGTAATATAACAAAATATTAATTTATGAATTTATTTTATGAAAATAAATTTTATTTTGAATCATTATATTAATTATGATGTTGTATATAAACATTTACATTCCACAAAAATACCAACACTTAATTTATCATTTTTAAAACATTTATTTACTTGTTTCAAGATATAAACATATCATTTTTTCATTTAAATGATAAATAAATTTCATTTATACATTCATAGGTGATGTTACTATTCTATTGGCCGGATTAGTATTCTAATGGTCATATTACTATTCCAGTGGTTAGGTCACTATTCTATTAGTATAAGTTCTTTAATTTCAATAAATAACACTTATTTCATTCTTCATTTATGTGAATCATGCTTTTATTGGGTTCTCTATGTTATTTATTTCTTTTGTACCATATAAAATTGTTATAAGAAGGGGAATTTCATGATAAAATTATGGGTCGTTACAAAGAAACCAAACACGGCATAGTTTAAAGAATAGAATAGGATTTCTCAAATGTGTCTCCATGGTCCTCCAGATATGGCTCAGTCTATATATCCCTAAAATGGAATTCCAGTCATCATATTTTATTTGGTTCACTTTTAATATCTCATAATCATAGTACTCTTTATATTACAACATGACACATAAACACTAAGACTAATACAGTGAAATAATAATAAATCAACCTTTATTCACTACTACAATTTGGCCCTTTAACTTTGAGGAAAAAGGGATTTAACAACGCTAAAAAATATTTTTTGTCCTCAACACCATTAAAGGGGGTTCCATTAACAGTGCTAAAAAACCCCGATAAAGGTTCTCTTTTATCAGAACAAGTTTAGCACTAATAAAAGGGTCCCTTTATCAGTTTTATTCTTAGAATTAATAACAGGGGGCCTTTATCAGTGCTATAAATATCCCTAATGAAGGCCCTACTACTACAGTTTGTTTTCATAATAATATAAAATTGCATCATTATCATGAATACATATAAAAAATCCATAATTTAATTGAAATAAAAATTACATCTCAAATATAAACAACACTATATTATATACTTTTCAAAAAAATGTTTTGTACAATTACATTAAAAAGTACTATCACGAAAATTCAAAGACATCAATATTTCACTGTCATTAGAACCCAACCCCCTCTCATAAAATCTTGATCATGGTATCAGCTTCTAATAAAACCACCCTAACTTGAGAAAAATAATTCACCTATATAAGAAAATAATTCTTATATTAGTAATACTATAAAGAAATAAATTAAACATAATATGAAGTAGTACATGAATAAAATGTTCATTTTAAACAAAGGGTTATAATTTGATTCATACTAAGTATATCATGTATTTGATGTAGGAATGATTGATTCATACATTTCAAAAATGAATTATGGTTCATTTACTTAATGTATAAAAACAATCCGCTAGTTTTTCTTGGTTTTTAGTATGTTACTTGTCTTTTTTTACTAAAATGTCATTTAAAACTGAAAACACACACTTTGAGTGATACTGGTCACATAACATGCTAGTTTGATGTGATACTTATTAATGCATGCCAAAAAGGACTTGTAAATCATTTTCCTAAATTATCAAGACAATTTGAGTGTGTTTTCTTGGTTTTTAGTGAGTAACACACATTTCAAACTAAAATGTAAACTTTAGATTAATAATAGACACTTTGAATCATACTAAGAACATTTTTTATCGTATTAAGGTGATACTAATTTATACACATCAAAAATGACTTATGGATCATTTTACTAAAGTATCAAAATAATCTGAATGAGTTTTCAATGTTTTGAGAATATAACATTTCTTTTTGACTAAAATATAAATTTTAAATTAAAGGAAACTCTTATAGTCTTATTGGTCACACCATGCATCAAATTATGGTGGGGATAATTCCTACATATAAAAATTTTATATGGATAGTTTTCCTAAAGTATTGAAACAATTTGAATCAGTTTTCCTAGTTTTGTGTGTGTCATTTATCTTTTTTTACTAAAATGTAATTTCAAACTAAAAACATGCATTTCGAGTGATATCAGTCACATCATGTTTTGGTTTAAAATGATACTAATTCTTAAACATCAAAAATGAATTATGAATTATTTTACTAAAGTATTAAGATAATACGAGTATTTTTCCTTATTTTTCAGTGAGTGGCACACATTTTAATCTAAAATGTCAATTTTAGACTCATAAAATACACTTTGAGTCATACTAGTAAAACCGTGTGTCAGATTGAGGTTCTGCTAATTCCTACAGATAAAAAATGACTTATGAATCATTTTCATAAAATATCCAAACTATATGAATATGTTTTCATGGTTTTTAGTATTTCACTTGTCTTTTTTACTAAAATGTCAATTATATATAAAAAGGAACACATGGAGTCATACCGGTCACATCACATGTCTTACTGAGGTGTGGATTATTCCAATACGTCCAAAATGACCAATTAATTTTTTTCCAAAATTATCAAAATAATTCAAATGTGTTTTCTCAATTTTTATTATATCACTTTTTTTTACTAAAATGTCATTTAAAACTAGAAACATACACTTTGAGTCATACCGATCACATTGTGTGTTGGTTTGAAGTGAGAGTGATTCCAAAACATCAAAAATGACTTATAAATAATTCTACCAAATTATCATGACAATTATAGTGTTTTTTCTCAGTTTTTAATGAGTGACACATGCTTTGAACAAAAATGACAATTTTACACTGATAATAGACACTTTGAGTCATATCTGGCACATCATGTATCATGTTTAGGGGTGGATAATTCCTAAATATCACAAATGACTTATGGATAATTTTTCTAATGTATCAAAATATTAGGAATTTTTTTCTCACTTTTCATTATTTCACATGTCTTTTTTACTAAAATCTTAATTTTAAATAAAAATACACACTTGGGGTCATACCAGTCACACCATGCATCATATTTTGTTGAGGATAATTCATAAATTTCATAAATGGTTTATTAATTTTTTTCTTATATTATCTAAAAAATATCAATGTAGTTTCTAAGTTTTGAGTATTTCATTTTTGTTTTATTCTAAAATGTCATTTTAAACTGGAAACTCTCACTTTGATTCATACAAGTTACATCGTTTGTCATTTTGATGTAAGATTTATTCCTATATATAAAAATTTACATATGAATCATCTTTCTACATTATCAAGATAATACATGCTTTTTTCTAATTTTTCATTGAGTGAAACACTTTTTGAACTAAAATTAAAATTCTAAACTGATAATGGAAAATTTGAGTCATACCTGGTGCACCATGTATCAGATTAATATGAAGCAGGTTCTTACATGTCAAAAATGGATTATAGATAATTGATCTAAAGTGCCAAAAAAATACAAATGTATTTGTTCAGTTTTGAGTATGTCACTTTTCTTTTCTACTAAAATGTCACGTTTATATAAAAATACACACTTAGAGTCATACCGCCCACACCATGTGTTGGATTAAGGTGAGGCTAATTCCTAAACATCATATATAACTTATGTATTTTCTCTAAATTATCAAAGCAATATGAATGTATTTTATTGGTTTTGAGTATGTGATGTGTGTTTTGAACTAAAATGGAAATTATAAATTAGAAATACACACTATTATTCATATAGAGAATATTGTGTATTATATTGAGGTATGGTTGATTGAGTATATGATATGTGTTTTGATTTTAAATATATGAAAAAAATATAAAATAGAGAATAATTTCCTTCCTTATAGAAGAGTAAACCCCATGTTGCCTCAAACACTTTACGTTTCAGGAAGCATGGGGTTTCCTATTCCATCAAAAAGGAAAATGATCTTTTTTATATCTTGTTGAAAATATTTGAAATAAACATATTACATCCCAAAATATCAATGAAAAAAATCAATATGTGTTAGATGAAAATGATAATAAAGTTAACTTACAAATAGTAGATAAAATGATTACCAATTTAATTAAAAAAGTAGTAAGAATTAACTAATTCATGATAGTTGTCCACATTCTTGACCCATTTTATTATTCTCATTATCTCAATTTCATCCTCAAAGTCCAATCCCCATATGAGCATGATAAACTTCAAACAAACCACCCCAACCTAAGAAAAATAATCTATCTATATAAGAAGACAATTATTATCTTACTAATACTATAAATAAATAAATCCAACAAAAATATGAAACAATATATTAAGAAAATATCAATTTTAAACTGAAACCATACAATTTGAGACATAGTGGGTACACTGGTTATCAGATTAAGGTATGGTTGACTCCACAATGTCTTTTTTATCTTACATTTCATTCAACATTATGGGTTATCTAACAATTTTTTTCTGATAACCGGTAATGTTGAATGCATTTGTTAATAAAAAAGAAAATTGCATCATCATGAGTCCATCATTCTTATTGAGTGGATTATTATAATAGAGGAGTGAATCATCATTGTTTATGGAGCTGTTTCTTTATGTTCTCTTTGAAAATTAACAAAATAAGTATTATATAAAAATGATGAAGAAATTAACTAAAAAATTATATAAAATGATGAAAAAATAAACTAAATAAGTAGTAGGACGTCACATTTTCATGATATATGTGTACATTTTGACATATGGTATGCTACCCAGTCATTTCTAAAGAAATATGTTTCATATTTTGAATATGAGGACTTTATAAAATCATGGTGGGACTGGAAAAATATAAATACACAAAGTATTAATAAATATTTTAAATAAAATATTAATTATCTTAAAAAATACCTCTTCGGGGATGCTAGTTAATTGATGGTATATGATATCTATCATAACTTTAAAAACATAATAACCATAATCATTTTCATTATTTTGTTCTGAAAAATAAATAAATATTGACAAAAATATGTAATTTTTTTATATGTGTTTTAATAGTGAAATATTATTATATGTATCATAATACTTATCCACTTATAGAAGTCGGCAGGCTCCTTATATGCAAGAGTTGTCCTCATTCAATGATATTCACTATATTTAAACACTATGATATCATAACCAAATTCTCATTAAATAATAATATAAAATATATAATTTTAATTTTAGTAATCAAATTATGGATATAGTGTATCACAAATTGAAAAACATCATCACATGTGGTAAGTTTCTTGGGTATCCATACAGTGGATCTAAAAAATAAATCTTTGGAGTATCCAAAATTTATTGCAATGAGTACCCAATGCTGCCTGAAAACACAAGGGAATAATAAATAAAAGAAAATAATATATATTTGATATGATTATATTACATATCTTTACCCCAGAATCATTGGTAATAAGAATCTTATGTCATCTTTAATTTTTCATTCAAATTCTATGGCCAGTTTTTCCACTATTGCATTAATTTTAGCTGATTTCATTTTGATTTGGTCTGTATAAGTGATGTGAGGACTAATGAATCGATATTTATGTTCATATATTTCTCCCCTTAAATAGTATTGATATATATTCCTGCAAAAAATATGAATTATTTTTAGTCATAATTAACTTATTAGATCAGCTACTGGAAAAACAAATCATGAAAACACACCTCATGTATAAATTTACAACCAATACTTATATCCATTCATACTTGAGTATTTCAGTTACATTCTCAAGATTTATTAAGTCTAAAATGGTCACTTCATTCATTTTTTCTTAAAAATGAACTATATAATTACTACTACATTGTAACCTTATATCTGCATGAACCTTCAATGTTAGTAAATATGGATATTCAATGGGAAGGGTAAAGGTTATTTTTAAATATATTTTCAATTGGTATATTGATCCTTTAGATTATTTTGATTTGAAAATTCATTTCAACCCCTTCCCTCTATCTTCCAGTAATAACATTGATTGGTTCATACCTTTTTCATTAATTTTTAAAGTTTTAGCATTAAAAATAAATTGGAAATAAATACTCCCATCTTAACATATTATTTTTAAAATATCTGATGAAAATTTTACAAATGTTCCAATAGTTTTATTTTCTATATGAATATATGTGTCTTTAAGTGGAATAATTTTCGCAGCACTTGGCTCATAGGCTTTGTTAATCTGCACTCTCACATGACCTATTGTAAGTTTCTTGTTCTGTAGAGTTAATTCTTGGATATTGAACTTGGTAGCACTCACCACTAGGTGATGGATTAGAGTTAATATATATAAATCATAGTAATTTTTACCCTATATAATATCAGTGCAGTAAAGGTATTCGTTTATTCATGATTAACATTTCATAGAAACAATTATGATAATATTTATTACCTCATATAAGATAGATCTTTGAGGGGAATAGCTCACCTCAAAGATGTTGGGGGTGGGGGGATCTTCACATAATGGTTTTTATTTATTTTTTTCTTCTATTTTCTCCCCCATAACATTTTATAGCAACTCAAAATACCAAATAAATTTTTATTCAAGGGAATATGATCATGCATGCATCTATTCCATTTGTGATATACATACACTATAACCTTTTTTACAATACATATGGCCTCAGAGAATCTAATCCCTCTTGACTCTATCAAGATAGGGTTTCCTCAACGGTGATTTTGAGGGGGATTCCTATGTGTTTCATCCTTGTATCACCCCTTTCCTATCTTATACCATTCCCCTCCCTACACTCTCTTGGATTTTTTCTTTTTGTGCTCAGTTTTACCTCTCAGGCACTCCCTTTAGATTCCATCGGGTAGTCTTTATTCTTGGAAATGGATTTGATTATGGTTTTGGTGGTCCATGAGAGGATTAATATCTATGTTGGTTCCCTTTACTACATTGAACACCACTCTAGATTCAGGTTCCTTCACAACTCTCCTTGTTGCTTTGCTGTGGTAGTTTCAAAGTGGCTTTAGGATGTGTTGTCTGATCAATCGATGTTGTTTCATGAGTTGTGGTAATCGTTGGATTAGATCTAGGTTGTGTTGGTTCATATATGATTATTTATGTAGATGGTGTGGGATTTCTTATTTGTTGGTCAAGGAATCATTGGGGGACACACATGACAGATGATCTAGAGGTGGTGTGGTTTGTGTTTCTCCAGTGAAGGCCTAAAGATGAGAATTTCTGGAGGGGCTGATTGTCCTGGCGTAGGTTCTACTTTATATTGTAGTGTTTGTATGCTTAATATATAGACTAGGTTCATATTCCATTACTCTTTCCAAGGTTTCTCTAGTGAGATGGATCTCTAGGAGGTTTTGGGGCTTGTTGGTCGAGCGGCTTATGGGGTTCCAGAAGGTGAGTCTCGTGTTGGGTTTTTTTCTTCTTTTGGGTTTTCATTATAATTTCTTTTGGTTGTCGGTGATTTTTGAAGCATGTGGATGTGTTTGGCTGAATCTTCGCACATAGGAAATGGTTGAAATGGTTTCAATTCAGGTGATGGATATGTTTTGGTATTTGTTTCTCTCTTCTGTTATAGGTTTAGTCCTTTTTAAGGGATTTGCTGTATATTGTGGATCATCGCTGGAATTTTTAAGGTTAGTGTGTTGAATCATCAATATGTTCTACATTGGATTTGATACAATCATTTATTTATTTATTTATCATTGATTAGTGGTGGAGGGAAGTTATGTTTCAGTCTCTCCAGGGTTTGGATTGTACCGGTTAAGACCTTTGTGATGTGATTCAGATGATCTTGATGGCTTGTAATGATGGTATGATAGGAGGATGTATGGTTTCTATAGTCAAATTTCTCAAGGAATCGACATCAGTGATCACACTATTCTTAATGCATCCAACGTGCTTGATGGTATTATCATTTGGGTTTCAATTTTGAATGTTGGAATTTTGAATTGGTTGGATGTGGTCTTTTGATGCATCCATTTTGGGACATTTTTTCGGGTTCCCACTTTCTCCCTCAAAAGTCTTTTAGGAAAAAAATTTACTTTTGAGCCATCTATTCCATTTTTTATTTTTATTCTACTATTCATTTCTTTTCTCAAAAAATGTTCAGGGTGCCACCCTGAAACACGCAACTCTAACACAACCATAATGTTCTAGCCACTTCAAGTCCACCGATAATAGTTTTTCATCTAGTACAGTTGTAGATGAGTCACGTGTCTAAGTTAAATATAAAATATATAAAAATAAGTAATCATTTTAATATAATATCTATTTAAAACAAAATAAATTTTTATTATGTCATACTTACACATGTTTCCCACACTTTTTGTGTGTTTTCATCTATTAGTATCCCATATTTATTTATATATTCCTCTTTATATAGCACATGATGTGGGATGGAAGTGGATTTAGATTTACATTCATCAATTTGCATATAAATATAGGAACATAATGTTTCTTTTATTTCATCTCACATAAAATTATTATGGTAGATTTCAAATATGTGCCATTTTTTAACTGAAGTGTACCCCATCCTTGATTTATGGTAGGGGTTCATTGGTTTTGTTGCCTGTTTCGTATTTTCATCACTCAGGTTATATTTAATGAATTAAAAATTATTTATCAAAGTGATTAAAACATTTATTTTCAAAAAAAAATATTTTTAGTCACAATGTACCTTAAAATATATCACCTCACAATGGATAGTAAACATATCTCATGCTTATTAGATTATTTGTTGTGCATACATATGTGGTGGGTGAGGGTTTATTTTTCTTTTAGTATCATTAAGATGAGATTTTGTTAGAATTGTGTGAAATCCTCTTTGAGCCTTTTCAGAAAACATTAATACAAATTTCTTATGAGATTCATCTACTATAAATGAAGTCTTCAAGGGATAATTAATAGTAATTAAATGTTTTATAATTTTATTTTTTAGAAAATAAATAAAGGATATCATAATGTTACCCTAATCTCTTCCCAAATTAGTGTCTTAAGCGTGAGAATAACATGGTACCACAAATATACATCAATCAGCACAAGCTGTCGAGTGATGAGCCCAATGAAACTACTAAACATGGCCTTTTAGGGTTAACTAGATGACCTCACACATTCTATATGAACTCAAATTTGATTCCATTTCTTTTCTACTTAATAATGTTATCTAACGCCGTTATACTATGACACTCTTATTTTACTAGGACATAAGTTCTACTCTATCTACCATTTCCTTGAATTCAACATCATCAATATGTTGTTCCTCTATATTAGTAACATTATCATGTTTAGAAGGATGGTGTTCCTCTATACTGGGAGTAATAGTAGGTTGAGAAACCTATTACTCCACATTATTGGGAGCATCAACATATACTGAATTCATTATCTATAGATGTATTTCAACATTAAATTTAGATTACATAAATGCAGTAGTAGATAACAACATGAGGTAAAAAATGTAAATAAAAACAAATAACTTGATTATTGAACTCTCTTTTTTTAAAAGGTTGACGTTATTTGACCCCTCTATCAAGTATCAAAATTCCTCTACTTTGGTCTTCTGTAATATAAAAAACCCCATATACATTGGGACCACTACAAAAAATATTATGGAATCCATATGAAAGGGTTAGCCTTAGTTGAATTTTCATATGACCCTCCAGTGGTTTTGGTAGATAACATAACAATTAACCACTTTCAGTTTGAGGGATCTAGAATATAAAATAATTATACAGACTATGATGCCATTATAAATGGTATGTCTTTATACCTTTCCTTATTGAAATACACTTTCATGAATCCAAATTCATCTATTTTAACATCACTCCTATTATCATCCCATTTTCAATATAAATTTGAAACTTGGAATGTTGTAAAATCTAACTTCCGTATTTGTTTGATGATTCCAAATTATTCAATATTCACATAAATTGGATTTTATTCCTTGGTACCAGATACATGCATCGCTTCATCTACAAGTGTAACTCCACTATTTTTTTATCGTATTTCCTTTATCATATTAATTTGTATAGAATGTATAACCATTAATTAAATAACCATTATAAGATAATACATGCACACTTGGTCCTCTAGATAGCCATCAAAGTCATTATGAAATTGAATCTGGATATTCATCTAACTTCTTAAAAATATAGTCTGTAAACCATCCTTTGTACTATTTATTATGTGTATTTGATATCCATCTTTCAGTTCTTGATGGATTCAAATGCCTAATAATTTCTTAGTGGGTTTCAACATATGGGGAAACCTATAAACTATTATGAAAAACATAAAGGTTCATGTACTCTAGATTTTTAATATTTTTCGTGAAAACATATATTCTAGAAATTCCTTCACCCACAAGCCACCCATTATAATGGGATTTTGGTTTACCAATTCTATTCATACTGGATGGGTAGTTGGTTTATAATTCAATAGATTCCTCAAAAATAATTTGGTCTTTAATGCAATAGTCTATATGACATTGATTTTTGACGTACCCTTTCAAAATATTCATATATAATTCAATAGGGTGTGTTCATCTATAATGTACATAACCACATAGTCAAATATCTTTCACCAAGTAAACCATAATGTGAACAATCATATAAAATAATATCAATGTGAATAAAATTTTAGATCCACATAATATGAAGACAAATTCCTTTCCATAGTTAGTAATTTTTCTAGGTCTATAACTTTGGTGCATATAGATTTGAAGAAGAAACAGAACATGGTTAATATATGATGGACATTCTTTGGAAAAAAATGTAATTTAAATCTACACGCAATAAATATTTCATCAAATCATGAAATTAATGTTATTTTATTTCCTTTAACATTAAATTTGACCTAGACATGATATTGTTAATATTTGATGAATACCTATATAGAACCTTTACATAATTCAATATTTTGAAAAACTGATACCTATACTTCCTAGAAACAGTATAAGAAGCTAGAAGAAAAAATTCTATTTTTCACACTTCACTGGTTCAAACTCTTCTCATATTCCCATGTAAAAAATGTCCAACCTATCATTAATTCCATCCTTTTTTGCTGGGTGAATTTATTAACATGAAAATGATATAATCACATGAATTTTTTTTCAATATTCATAACATCAAGAAAATATCTGACATATAAATAATTCTAGTATTGTAATTCAAAAAATAAGATCACTTTTTCCAACAATATTTTTAAATATTTTAGAAAAAAAAGTTTTACCAAAAGTAGTTTTCATATCTTTTACTTTCTCAAATAGTTGATCACATGTTTGTAGAAACAGTGTTGTATATTCTTCTAAACTCTCATTGAATGATGTTATCCAAGATCGGTACTTATGTTATTGGGGTAGAAATATGAAATTTCTTAGAAACACAATCGTAAATGAATGTTTCAACCTAATTGAATTTGTACCTTGTTCACAAATTGGACACCCTTGAGTTCATTTAATGTTATATGTTAAAAAACTTCCATAAGAATGAAATTAATGTATCATACCATACAACATGGATGTCAATGTGAAATATTCATGTCAATAATCATCATAAAACATGACACCTATATCCACAATAATTTCAATTCTTCAATCAATGGATCCGAATAAATAAACATCAGTATCATTACTCAATTGTTTGGGTTCTAATATAAACATAGATAACTTAATTTATTTTTGTTTCATGAATAACCACGGTGGAAATTTATAGTTTACCCACACAATCGACTATGTATTATAAGTGATAATTTGAAAACCCAAAGGATTCACCCCATATGTAGATATTATAAGATGAATGTTTCTTATCTCATTTCAAAATTCAGGATACTCGTGATCAGTTCTCTTCCACTGAGTAGAGTCTGTCTGGTAATGAATTTTCCTATATTTATTTCATGTATCTTTGTTCCACATTAATTTCCTTGTAATCTCCTCACTTATATATAGGTGCCTAAACCTTGAAATGATTTTAAAGTACCATGAAACTTTCATAACACCCGATTCATCTTTATTTTATCAATAATCACCACACTTTTGGCATTATTTAAGTGATTTGGGGTTATTCTGAAATAGAATATAGTCATATGGATATACATGTATTCTTTTAGAGATCATACCCATAGAATGTAACATTCTTTTAGCATCATATTTTTGGATATGAAACTCATTATCTTCCTAGGAAATATCATTAAAATGAGAAATTAGTTCAGTAAAATTGGTGTCACTTCATCTATTTAAAACTTTTAAATTATACAGCTTCAGTATGGTTGGAAATGATGTATATTTAGTTCAACCAGCATACAATGGAATATTTAAAATAATCTTTATCTTCTTAAATAATTTTTTAAAATCATGATGTTTATCTTAAACTATCATTTTCATTTCCTCAATACAATCTTCATTAGTATTCACACATGTAATCAAATCCTTCATATGGTCTTCTTCATCTTACATGCTACTAATCATATCAGAATATCCATAAAACATAGTGTTATCTGAATCACTAGCTAAATTCACTTTTTCTCTTTGTTTAGTCCAAAATTTATAACTTTTATCTATTTTATAATATATTTAGTGTTCATCCAACTCCTTTGGACTAATTTTTCTTGAATAACAATAGTGTTTACATAGAAAAAGGATTTTAGAAGGGCCATATTCATGATCTCTTATAAACTTGGTGAACGTTTTCACCCCATATTCATTCTTTGTTGTAATATGATTATAATCCATCCATTTTCGATTCATATCCACCCAATTTGACTTGGTAATATTAATATTTTAAAAAATAAATAAATACACAAAAGGGGAATTTCAATTAAGGGAAACCCGACATTTGAATTTTTTTAAATAATTTCAACATACTTTGAAGGAAATGGAATTTTGAATTTATGAAAAAAAAACTAACTCTATTGGTGGTAAGTGGTATCCTATAAATTCATCCTCAATGATCACTATTACACGGTATGGGATTACTACTGCTCTGGGTAGTTCAATCAATAAAGGTTAATCTCTAGAAGAGATGGGGGATGAGCCATAGGAAACAAAATGAAATAATAATTGTCTCAGTGATGAAGCTAATGAGAATAAAAGTGGTCTCCTTAAATCTAAATGTTCTCATTTTGGAGAGTTGGCAAAGCACCAGACACAATTTCTTAGTAATGTGATTAAATTTTAAAATAGAATTAGTAGTAGTATAATACCTATAAAGGGTTCCTTGATTGGTGTGGCTATGAGAAGGATTAGCTGGATGTTGTCACAAGCACTAAAGCTAAGATATTCATTGTAGTTTCAATATTCAAATCCTTTTTTCAATTATTCCATGAAAAGGAAAAAGATTTTGGTCTTAGAACTAAATTTTAGTTGTTCTTAGATTTATGTGAGGCCTTAGTTGCATGAGTGGGTTCATGATGGATATACTATGGGTTGGATAGAGTTAGTGGCATGCCCTTATCCTGGTTTTATTACTAATAAGTGATGAATTACCGCCACCCAAGAATCTTTAATGATTCTTAGGTTTGGTTGGAGTGGATGGTTTTCTTGGATGGCTCGAACATTGCTGATAAAGAATAACACATTATAAAAAACATATGAATCTTTTCACATTGATTTTAAATGACTAAAATCCATTTAAATGTCAATGAGAAATTTAAAATATCCTTTATTTAGAGCATCATTGAAATCCAAAATATCGTCCTCATTCTAAAACATCATAGATATCTAATTTATCAACATGAAAACCAATCATTTACCCTTAAAATCACATTTACATTATAAAAAAATAATGGATCTTGTCCAAATAAATCATTGGGAAACTTTTTATTAGTTTTTAAAAATGATTTTAACCACTAAAAAACATTTTAAACTTAATTTTAAATAACTTTTTAATAAAAAAAAGTAACCATTAATGAAACATTCGTTGGAAAATCAAACAATGAATTCATTTTAAAATTACCATAGAAAACTCACTCGCTATTTTCAAAACCAATACCATTCCATTTTGAACCAATATTTCACGATATTAATTGTTTCTAACCCCCTTTAAAAAGCTTAGCACACATATTATACAATATAATATGTATACGAATTTAAATATAAAAATTTACATGAAAATATAAAAAAATCTTTTTTATTTGAAAACCATTTCATAATATAAAATATGGATTTTGAATACAATAACATATTCCAAAAGTAATAATTATTATATTTTTTAAAATATTTTGAACAATAGAAAATTATAATGTATAAATTTTGATTAATGCTTTCAATAAACACAAAAAATAAAATGATCACCATGAATGAATCACAAAAAAAAGTGGTAATGACACCAAGAAAAATGATTATAAATTATTCAAAAAATGAAAACATAATAATGGAAATGATTATTCTAAAAAATTGAATTATAAATTAAGCCACCACCATGAAAGACATTCCCATAGAAATCCCCATTTTTTTAAAATTCACACAGTTTCCAGGAAAAGAGAAAACAAATTTCTAAAAATTATACTCATAAAAAAATATCCATAATAATTATATATCCATTTATAAATAAATTTAAAAGTGTTAAACTTATTTCTTATAAAATTTAATATCGAATCCTTCACAATTTCATAAAAATTAATGTATTGAAGAAGATAACCACCATAATTGTTATACCATAAATAAATATCACATATATAATTAATATATTAACCCTAATAATCCTCCTTTGATAGTTTGGAAATAAATACCTAATTCATCTTAACACATAAAATTTTATTCCATAAAAACTCTATGAATTGGTTTTTACCAAGTGAAAAATAAGAATGTTAATAGATATAATATATTCAGGATAAACATACATTCCATTGAATGCTAAAACATTAAAAAAGTCTATGTTAAAATATATCTAGAGGGAGAGAAACACCCAAACATGCTCAAAAAGTTTCAGTATTTCATATTACAATATGGAATAGGAAAAATGGGAAAGATATCATGTATTTTCAAAATAAAAATATTTTATATGTGCAAATAATTGATCACAATATGAGGAATCATAATCGACCGAATCGGGATGAAACCATTTCATTGGGAATTGTTAAAATTCATAATATTTAGCCGTCAAAATAATGTAATAATATTCTATTATCAACATTTATAATGTTATCCCGTGATGGGTTCATGGTATTCTCCCCAACCAAAAACTTTGGTTTGTTCAATAAAAAATGAATAATCCAAAAACACATTTTCTTAAAATTTTTAACAAACTTGTATCATTTAGGACCACACCAATTTGAATGAAAATATTGTAAGTCCAGGTATAAAACTATACCTTTTCTTCTAAATTCCTTTCCCCATATTCCCATTGATAACCCAATTTTGGTAAATATAGGGAAACTATAATTATTATTCTCAATATAAAATAAAACAACAATAATTTTAAAAATTATGTAGTCGTTTTACCATTAAAATTTTACAAAAAAGTGGAAAATTTCACCTTGATGACATGGGACTATAAAAATAGGATATTCATTTTATCATCAATGAAACATTGGGAAGTTATTTACATGGTCAAGAGGATTCATTATATTGTAAACAAACATATTTAGATCCAACATTAGTAGATAATATAATCATTTTATCTCAATGGTAAAAAAAACTAATAACTTAAAGAAATGATTTTTCATCTATAAAATGATTGGAATCCACTATAATGATGATAATAAACATTTATAGAATTATTATCACAACAGTTAGGGAAATTCTCAAATTAGTTATTCCAAGAAAAGGGGGACATTTTATCTCAAAGAGAAGTGGTTTGATAACAATAATCAATTGATTCTTTCATTGATGATTGTCAGAGTATAATTTTGACACATACTAAATGCATTTAAAATTATCACATTTGTTGGTATAGTAATAACATTATAAAAATTAAAATACCAGACACTTAAATTGGAAATACAAAGAAATAATAAAATAAACCAAATAAGAAAAAAAATTAAAAACATTACAGTGGGGACAATTTTGTATTCATAGGGTTGTAGGGGCAGTTTAGAGGAGGTAAAAGTTTGATGCAATTGATTACATGAGAATCAGTTCTACTGTGGGGATGTGGGAACTGTAGTTTCAATGAAAAAGTGGGGACTTGTAGGGGTAGCCCAAGATTAAATCTAAAAATCAGTACAAATCATGGAAGTCTTACTCCACCTTAAGTAATTACTTCCATTATAGGTTTATCAACACTCATTGGTTCTTTCATAGTTAAAAAGAAGAGAAAAAGGAAAATATCAAAGAACTACTAGAATCAGGAAAATAAAGACAAAGAAGGAGGAGGAAAAAACATCATTGTGTATTGCTCGACACTCTAAGCTTGAAGAAGGTGTGAAGATGATGTGCAACATACCATAGATTTGGAGACGGTTCAGTGGAAGTAGTAGGGTTTGACGGTAGTGGCGGTAGTAGTTGGAAGTAGTAGAAGCGATAGGGTTTGGTAGTAGTGGTACTATTCAGGTTTCATGAAATCTTGAAGGAGTGGGAGAATGAGGAACTGTTGTGGTTTTTTTATATGATCGGGGAATACTTTTATCAGAACTTTCATATAAATTACAAAACATATTGAAAATGATATATGTATAGAGTAAATAAATATATTTATAAAAAATATTACAAATTGATTAAATATATTTTTAGCATTATTAATGAATATACAATAAAAATTTTATAATTTAAATTAAATAAATTAAAAAATATATTAAATAGTGAATTCGTAACATTTACTTGAATTACAAACATATGCAAACATACACATTTACACATACATATACATACACAAATATACACGCATTTATACATGTACATGTATTTTAAATTATTTAATATCAATAATAATATATATCTAAATAAATATTTTCATTAATATATTATATAATTGTCTAAATAAAATATTAATATATTATATTTATTTTAATTATATACACATTTTTTAATCGATGTATATAAATAAATGATTAGATATTTTGACTAATATAAATATGATAATTTTTTACATATAAAATTGTGAAAATAATTTTTTACTAAAATTTATATAATTCATATTTAAATATTTCTTTAAATATATATATATGTATATATATACTTATTATAATACAAATATTATTTATATATATATATATATATATAATTATAATTATTAATAAATATGTTTATAAATGTTTGTATATAATTATAAATATATTTATATAACTAAATATATTTATATAATTATATATATTTATATAATTATATATATTTGTTCATATATAAGTATATATAATTATAAATATAATAAATATATTTTATTTCAATATATTTTTTATAAATTTATAATTATTTAAATATATACTTATTTATAACTCTAATTATAAATAGGCATATTTATAAATATTTTTATATAAATATAAATATATTTATATGATCATATATATGTATAAATTATACATATTTATATATTTATATATATTTATTAATATATAATTATATATAATTGAAAAATATAATAAATATATTTATTATTTAAATATATTTATTATAATTTTATAATTATATAAATATTTATATTATTTAAATATTTTTATTTTTATTTTATAATTATTTAAATATATATTTATTTATTTATACTTTTATAAACATTTTTTAAAACATTATGTATGTATAAATATATGAATTATTAAAATAATATTAATATATTATATTTATATTATTTGTAAAAATGTGTTTCTTAATTAATTTATATAAAAAAACATTAATTTCTAAGTATAAATATAATAATTATATTAATATTAACAATATATTTTGTTAAAAGGTTTTATTAGCACTAACAATAGCGCTAATAAAGATCAACCTTTATCAATGCTAAATAAGCACTGATAAAGGGTATGCCTTTGTTATCACTTTTTTTAGCATTGATAAAAATTTCTTTTATCAATGCTTTTAATGAGATCTAATAAAGGTACCTCTTTTATTGGTGCTTCCTGTTTATCCCTGATAAAAGTAGGTACTTCATATACACCAATCTGTAGTAGTGGTTTATCAGTGCCCCATCATCAGTATAACAAACCTGCTATTTCAATCCAGCCTCCATATATTGAGAAACAGACGATACCACTACCAAACTCTATCTTCACAAATGGATCAAAAAACTTCATCCATTAAAGCAACTAAATCGTAGTTTATTTGGACCGTGGTATTTTATATAAAGTCGCTCCATCCTTCAACACAGATCCACACTTTAATTTAATGACAATCTCCAAAAATTAGAAATTAAATTAGAATTCACATTTATTTATTTATTTGATAACATGAATTTAATATATCAATTAAATTCATCAACTTTACACATACCTTAATGTATTTATGCTTCTTATTCAGCACATTCATGGATATTAAATAAACATTGGGGTTATGTGACATGTGATGGATGTGATCATTTAATATTTAGTCAATTAAAGGTCTATATTCCCATCTGGAATTTTCTATTTAAACCATCACTCCGTATAATAGTTTTTCATGGGTGTGTGTAGTACTATAATTAAATGATTACTAGAAAGATATTAGTTCACTTTCATCTATACTCTTTTTACGTGTGTGTCTATTATTTTTAAATAAATACTCATAATGGAGTCGACTAAAATATCCATGAAGTTATAGGTTTCATTATTTTAATTATTATTATTATTAATATATCATAATTTTATATCTATGATTCTATTCATATTGAAAATAAATGTAACAACCCAAAATTCTAAAGTAAGAACAATGTATAGAATGTGTGACACACAACACAAAGCATTAAAGAGAATATAACATCCCAGGAATTTATGATATATTGACTTTTTTAAATAAATTTAATATATTATATATCTTTAAATTCATGAAATACTTAGTTTTATTGTGATTCATGCATCAACGAGTTTCTTTTTTAGCATGCATTATATGTAACAATTACTTTCTTTTATGGCTTGTATTGCACACAAGATTGAGTTTCACTGAATACTATTAATAATATTATGAAAATATTTTTATAGTTATCACCATGCCATTGGAATGGTGGGAAAAAATAATATTAAATAAATTATGAAAATATATTTTACACATGTTTATATAATTAATCCTTTGGGAACAAATTAATTAGAAATGAAAATAAAAAACCAATTGAATATACAAGATGTTTTTTATTAAAAACTATATTTATGCCCGTCAAGGAATTTTATCTTAGTAAATTAAATTAATCCTCATTAGTGAATTATATTAATGAAATTTATATGTTATATATTTAATCAAATGTTTTAAAACTTATTCAATAATATTTTTAGGCATAAAATAAGTACAAATCCAATTTTAAGCATTAAAAAGTTGTATTTTTCTAAAAGGAAATTTTTCCACCTTTTAATGACACACCTATTTTAATAAAAATTGACACTTATATAAATTTAATTTGAAAACAAAACATAATTTTTTAAATCATAATTTAAAAAATTTCTTAGGGTGAATTTTTTGTATTTTTCTAAGAAGTTTTATTTTTTGATGAATAGAAAAAAATATAGCGACTTTTATTTAAAAATAACTTGTATTCTATTATTTTAATTTTAAATTATATTTTAAATTCTTTTTAAAGTAAAATTAGATCAATTATTAATATATTAATCCAATTTAGGCCATTAGAAACATTTTATATTTAATTCCTATATAAAAACTTAGTGATCTTTTGAACATTTTCACTCTGAAAAACTGCTTTCCCATCCCATCTGTGGGACCAATTTTAAATTAATTTCTACTAATAATGTGATTTTAATTTGTAAAAATATATTAAATATTTTGAATATTAATTATTTATAATTCATATTAAATAAACTTAGTTTTTGACCAAAAATATTAGTGAAGATAATAAAAATTAATTATGACGATTGCGTTGAAAATGAGTTTACTTAGTGGTTAAACTTTAATATTAATGGAAACATGACCTAGAAACTTGTAAAAAACTCATTATATGAACATAATTCTACCATTTAAACTATTTTCCCAAAAAAATCATTATTTGAGGCACATTATGTAAGGGATACCTCATAATAGTGTTTACCTTTTGGTATTTACAAGAATGTCACTCCTCCTCCACTATAAAAGGATACTCACCCACCTCACTTATTCACGCCTCTCTTGCCTTTTGGATCATCTAAACCATTTATGAATAAACTTCCAACATCCCTACCATAATCAAAGAAGATTTTTTATTATATAAAGAAAACTAGGGAAGGATTTTGGTATAAACCAAAAGGAGTTACGCAAAGAAGAGGTAATGTTCTTCAACGAGCACTTTGGTTTTATTTATTTCTCCACCCCTTCAATTATTATTATATCATTACTATATAATAACCTCTACATATTAAATATAATTATATATTTTTATGATAAGTTTACATCCTAAAACCACACAAACTTTCATCAAATGGTATATACAATCATTATTCACGTGTACAATAGACTACCGCCTCATTAACCGATGTTGTTCGTTCTTTCATTAAAACCTTCCAAAGTTGAGAATAATGATGGATTTATTGTTTATATATGAAATATATTATATTTATAATGTATTTATTCTTTTTTAATTAGTATATCACATACAAAAAATCATTCCTTCTATTTTGTGGGAATACGATAACGTCATTCATGGGTATGGTGGACTACCGCCTCACGAAGTGATGTGATTTGTTCACGCGGTACATGGAATGTATTAATGGTGGGTTTAATAATCATATGTTAAATATATGAAATATAAATTATACTATAATTATAATATATATATATAATTTAATTTAATTTTTTCTCATTAAATATGATAAGAAAATGGAAGCGGTGTTCATGCATACATACAACCTATCGTATCCATGAATGGTGCATTTCATTTCATATCACCAAATTTTATGGATTACATTTTATATATATATATATATTGAATATATATGATATTTAAATCATGGTTTACCTTACTTAGATAATTATATCATAATATAACTAAGGGTAATGAAAAATAACAAGTTAAAACATACTTAAAAAACAAGGCCATTAACACCCGAAACATGGAAAATAATGAATGAATATTAAAAAATGGGGGGTAATATGTTCTAAAAAATATCATATATGATATTATAAATATTAATTTGGTTATTTTATAATCAAATAAAATTCCTAAAACAATTATTCAATAAGTTATTGGAGTTCCTCCAAAAGGGATCATACGATAAGAGATTTCATCTCAATTTACATCCATTGAGACTTATTTGTTTTTATGCACCAATCCAATTTATTGTTGTTTATATACTATCAATTTTCATTTTATATCATTATTAAATCATACATCAGGGTATTTTAAGTTAACTATGAATTATATCATCCAATGGGGCTTGACTTCAAAATTACCAAGTGGAAAAAATATCTTTTCAATCCCATTTTCTTTTGTGATTGTTAACTTTATCTTGAAATAATTTCTTTATTATAGTCATTTTTAAATGTAAATTACATTTCTATTAAATTTATATATTTTTATAATATGTATATGATTATTCCCTAAACCATATTATAATTTTAAATATGGGTTTTACTTTGAACATTATTTGATTAACAGGGGAAATATAGATAAATCCATATCTTTAATTCAATACGAATATTTGATGATAGGAATATTGATTAATTAAATTGATTATTCGATATATGAGGAATGATTTGGACCTGAAGTGACTGGTTGGTCCTATTATAATATATCCTTTCAATGCATCTCTATGTCTTATGGGACAAATTAAGTTGTCCAAAATAATCAGGTTTCTACCTGTAGTTTTAAATTGTCTTATGAATGGTCTCGAAGGTAGAGGTACCATGATGCATGAGATCCTGGTGTCCAATAATTAAATAATTATTATAATTCATTATTAAGTTATTATTATCCATAGGACATTCACTATAACAAAATCTATGGTTGTATTTCATTCTTTGTTTTTTGATTAAATGGAATGTGTGATCAGTTATCTACTTTGCCATATCATTTATTCCTTATCAAGTTATTCTAATGGAATTTTTGTTCAATTATTTACCCTTCCATATTAATTATTTATTATCCATTTATTTTAATGGAATTTTTATTCATTTATTTACCTTTATATATTTATTATTCTTATCAATTCATTATAACTTTCACTATACATAACCCTTACTAGTAGTTTGAGTTCACCATTATTTTGTTTCTTTTACCCAAGATATGAAGATGAATTCTTTGGATGAGTTTCAAGGATGAAGTTTATTATTATTTTTTATGTATTATATTTTATTTTCTATTACCAATATAAAATGGGTATCATGTGCATAATCTAATTTTCCAAAACTGTTAAATTGTTTAGTCCTTTGGGATTTGAATCTTGTATCTGTGAAAATGTTATAAAGTAAGGCATTGGCTCTGAGTTATTGGGTTCAAGGTTATTATAGTTGTCATTAAAAAAAGTTTCATAGAATACTTGGAATCTATATTTTTTAATAAATATATTAGAGTAAAACACCCAATGATATTCTCTGAGGATAAGTATAGAGGAACTTCCTAAAGAAACCATGTTTATGGATATAAGATTTTCTATGCAAAGATTTTTCAATTTATGTTATGTATTTCAATATTTTTTGGATTATACATTATCTTTCATAATGAAATTATCTAATATAGTGTATATCAATATTTTTAAATAGTTCCAATAAAAAGGAATGAAAACCACATCAATGCACATAATCTAAAGAGTAATAATGACTGTTTATTCAATAGGATTATGTTAACATTTCAAATGGAATTAGTCTCCCAAACATTTGTATCATATGAATAAATAGTATCACATGATAAACAGATAGAGGTATAATTCTCTATGTACTATGGTTTTGAAGGAAGTAAAGGGATTAAGAGGGTGATAGAGAATTATATCGATAAAGGGATGAAGAAATTTTTTTTTTCTAACATGTGATAATTTTGGAATAAAATAGCATGGTGTTTTCTAAAAGGGAATGGGAGTTTGATATAAGTGTGTGGAGAACTTCCACCATACTAATAATTATAAAAGAAAGAAAAAGGTTTCAAACATTCAATGCTTTAACTATAAGAAAATGGGGTATTGTGCGAATGAATCCCCAAAGCATCAAAGGAATATACCTAAAAAGATGTTAATTGATAATAGTCAGGCTTATGCTATTACCATAGATGATGAGGAATGATTAATGTTCCTGTGTTTAGATTCAAGAATTGTGACTTTTAAGTGTTTTATCAATGATTTCATGGTTACAAGAACTATAAAATATACATGTATTGTACTGCAGTAGTATTTTATTAAGTATTTGAGATCATATGTTTAATGGTACCAAGAAATGAGAATCTATAAAAATATATTTTTTTGGAAAACACGTGGTTGAGGGAAATATAACCCTTAATATATTCTTTATGTTGAGATAATTGTGGTTAAATAAGGAGACGATTAATATGGATAAAGTAAAATGGATAACACTGACAACCTTGGAACTAATTAATGACTTGTTGACAAAAACTTTTATGTTATAATTGATGGAGTTAACAATGTATTTGAATTTATGTAATATATCAAATAATCTATTTTTTAATCAAGTAATAAATAATCAAGTATGTTTTAAATAATTTTTATGGAAATTCAATTTATTACCATGTTTCAATATAATACATGATAAAGTTATTCACATGTTTGGTATGTGATGATTTAGAGATACTTTATGTTGTTTGGATTAACGATAAGTTCTATTTAAAAATTCAGTGACCTTATAAATATTTGGATCTTGATATTTTTTAAGGGACATAAGCTTAACTATATATTAAATGTTTAAATTTGACTTTTGTATAAGATTTTAGAGATTAATGTATTTCTTTAACAATGGTGAAACCGATTCTAATAGATGAAGTATAAATAGTTTAAGACACAACCAATGGATAATATTGTTCTTATGAAATAGAAATGTATCAAGTAATTATATTTCAGTATATTGTTTGAGAGTTATATAATTCCTTAACTATAGGAAAAGGTTCTTGAAACAAATATTTTGTCTTATTATCATTATTTTGATGATATCAATGACCTTTTTCACTCATCTGGTTTATAGTTTTGTGGTAACTAACCTTCTATGGATCACTCACTTTCTTGTGATCAATGTTCTCTAGGACCCTCCATCGGTAGTTCTATGTTATGTTTCTCTATAATTTCTATTTTTTCATTTCCTACCTATGTTCTCCTATTTAGAAACCTTGTTATGTGATTTTTCCAAATTATTTTGAACTTCCATTTCTATATTATTAAGTGGATATTTTATTAACAGTTTTATTATGTGGGTTTTTCAATAAAGGAATTTTAAAATATAAAACCCTAGATTACTAAGATAATTTTTGAATTTCAAGGATGAAATTTAATTAACGTAAGGATAATTTAACACCCCAAAATTCTAAATTGAGAACAATTTATAATGTGTATGACACGGAACATGAAGGATTGAAGAGAATATTACATACTAATACTTTATGATATATTGACTGTTCTAAATAAAGTTAATATATTCTATAGCTTTCAATTCATGCAATACTGAGTTATCTTGTGTCACCCTCAACAAATATTTTTTTCATTAGCTTCCATTACACATAATAATGTCTTTCTTCATTGGCTTATGTTTCCCATAAGACTGATTTTTACCTAATACAATTAATATTATTATTAAAATATTATTATAGTTATCACCTAGCTGTTTGAATGGTGGAAATGAATTAGATTAACTAAATAATTAAAATATGTTTTAAATATTTTCATATAATTTTTCGTTTGGTGACCAATTAATTATAAATGGAAATTAAAACCAATTGATTATAAAGGATGTGTTTTTTTAACTATTTTTATGCCCACCAAAGAATTTCATATTAATAAATTAAATTAATCACTATAATTGAATGATAATAATTAAACGTAAAAGTTTTAAATTCAATAAAATGTTTTTAAATTAGTCAGATAATTTTTAGGGTAAAAAAATAAGAACAAATCCAATTTTAAGCATAAAAAGTAACATTTTTCTGAAAGATAATTTTATCACATTTTAATGGAACACTTGTTTTAAACCTAAATTTTGATACTTTTATAATTTATATTTGAAAAAAACACCAATTGTTAAATATTAATGTTAAAATTATATTTGGGTGAATTTTTTGTATTCTTCTGAGAAGTTTCATTTTTTGATGAATATTGAATAATGCTGAATTTTAATTGAAAACTAACCTTTCATAAAAATAATTTATAATGTTAAATTATATTTAAAATTGATTATAAAGTAAAATTAGATCAACTATACATATATTAATCTAATTTATGTCATTGGAATAATTTTAATATTAAATTTATATATAAAAACTTGTTGAAATTTTGAACATTTTCACTTGAAAAACCTGTTTTCTCGTCCCATCTACGAGATTAATTTTAAATTAATTTTTGAGAATTATATGATTTGAATATGTAAAAATGGATTAAATATTTTTAATCATTAAGACTTCTAATTTATAGTAAGTTCAACTTATTTTTTAACAAAAAATATTAGTGAAGGCAATTAAAATTAATTACAGTGATTAATGTAAAAATAAGTTTTCGTAGTGGATAAACATTAATCTCAAGGGGTCCATTGACTTAGAAACTTGTCCAAAAAAAATTTTATGGAAATATTTAGACCATATAATCTCTTTTATTTAATAAGTTTCATTATTGGAGGCCCATTATGTAAGAGATACCTCCCAATAGTGTTTACCTTTTTGTATTTACAAGAATGGCACTCCTCCTCCACTATAAAAGGGCACTCACCCCTTCACTTTTTCACACCCATCATGAATTTTGTATCATAAAAAAACCTAAATAAATAAACTCCCAAAATATTTCCCCTAAAATTATATTATTTTTTTGGACATAAAAAAACCAAGTAATACTTTTGGTATAAACCAAAAGGACTTACTGAAAGAAGAGGTAACATTTTTCAATGAGCCCTTTTGTTTTATTTCTTTATACACACCTTAAATTATTATAATATATTTATTATATAATATCATAATTATATTTCATTTACTATGATTTTTATATAATAATTTCATGATCTAAAATCATATCCACCTTCATAAAATGGTTTACGAAATCATTGTTCATGTGTACGGTTGACTACCGAATCGCGAACCGATGTTGTTCGTTCTTCCATTACCAGCTTCCAAGGATGGTAATAATGATGGATTTATAGTTTATATATGATATTTATAATTTATTTTTTCTTATTGAATTATAATATCACACAAAAACCTTCATGATTTCTATTTTTTGGGAATAAGATAATGACATTCGTTTATTCGGTGGAGTACCGCCTTGTGAAGTGATATGATTCTTTCACGCATTACACGGAATTTATTAAGGTTGAGTTTAATAAAAAAAATGTATATATAAAATAAAAAATATATTTTAATTATAATATATATATATATGTATTATTTAATTTTTTCACTTTCAACATAATAAGAAAATAGAAGCAGTGTCCATGCATATGTATGGCCCACCGTCTCCATGAATAGTGAATTTCCTTTCCTATCACAAAATTTTATGGATTCATCTATATATATATATATATATTGAATATATATGATATTTAAATCATGGATTACCTTTTTTATATAATTAAATCTTTATCTAAGTAACAGTATTGAAAAATAACAACTCAAAACATACTGCAAAAAGCAAGGCGACTAACACCTAAAACATTGAAAATAATGAAATATTATTAACAAATGGGTGATAATATTATCTAAAAGGATCATATATGATATTAAAAATATTAATATGGTTATTTGGTTTGTTCAATAAATTATTAGAACCATTATATAGGAGGTTAAAGGGCATTCAACAAAAAGAGAGCGTAAGGTAATGGATTTTGTATCAATTTACATTTCATTGACACTTATTTGTTATTATGAACCAATTCATATTAATTTGGGCTATATACTACCCATGTATCATTTAATAACATTATTCAATAATAATTCATGGTATTTTAAGTGTCACTTTGAATTGTCTCATCGAAGGGGTCTTTTCATGAAAATTTCAGTGGGGTAAAAGTTATCTTTTCAATCCCACTTTATTTTATGATTATTAAATTTATATTGAAACAATGACTTTATTGTAATAATTTTTCATTTGAAATTAAATTTCTCTTAAATATCCCTATCATTTTATGATGGATATGATTATTTCCAAAATCATAAACCATTTTTACACACGGTGTTTACTTTGAAAGTTATTTGATTAACAGGGGGAATATTTGATAAATCTATATATTTTATTCAGTATAGATATTTTATGATAATGAATATTGATTAAATAAATTGAATATTAGATATTGGAGGAATTATTTGTACTTGAGGTGATATGTGGGTCCCTGTATAAAATATCCCTTTGATTCATTTGTAGGTCTCGTTATACAAATTAAGTTGGCCAAATTTAATGGGTTTTTACCAATTGTTTTTCAATTGTCTTGTGAAAGGTATCAACGGTAGAGGTACCATGATACCTGATGTCATGGTGTTAAATAATTAAATAATTCCATTCATTGAGTATTTGTTTATTATTATCTATATGATTTTCACTATGAAAAAATCAATAGATTCATTTCATTCTATGTTTATTGATTAAATGGAACGTGTGCTTAATTATCTACCTTAACATATTGATGATACCTTATCTAGTTATTTCCATGGATTTTGTGTTTATTTATTTACCTTTTCATATTTATTAGGCCTTATCCAGTTATTTCAATGGAATTTGTGTTTAATCATTTACCTTTTAATAGTTAATATTCGTGTTGATTCATCATAGATACCATTGCATATAACCTTTTTTTAGCATTTGAGATGACCCTTATTGTTTTATTTCCCCAAGATATGAAGATGAATTTTTTGAATGAGTTTCAAGGATCTATTTTTTTAGTATTTGTATATTATTATGTTTTTTATTCCCAATGTAAAATGGGTAGCATGTATGTAATTTGGTTTTCCAAAATTGTTAAACTTTTCATTAATTTTGGATTTGAATCTTGTATCTATTCCAATGTAATATAGTCAGGCACCAGCTCTGATCTATTGGGGTCAAAGTTATTAAAATAAATTCTATATTTTTCTTTAAATTGCTTTTATATCCATATATTTAGATATAAATTATTAATTTTTTATTATTGTTATTTATATCCTTCAATCCAGTTGAACAAAAAATTTCTCCACTTTTTTGTTCAACTGTCATGAAACATGAAAAATCATGTACTATATTTTGAACAATCATGAACTCACATATCATGAAAAATATTTAAAAAAATTATATACATATATATACATTTAAATAATTCATAATAATTGTAACAATAATAATAAATTTTTCTTTTACCCACTTGAATTTTCAATATGACATCAAACAAATTAATACTTTTTTATACTATTATTACTATTTTCTTATTTATTTAGTGATAGGCATGTATAATTCTTGTATTTAAAATATATTTGTATACATAACATTTTTAAATGAAAATATTGTTGAATATAAGATCAACTTACCTAATCCAATAATTTTTTAAAAATATATGGGCGTAAGAGATTGATTTTTTTGAAATTATGTATATAAGTGATATATGAATAATATTTTCTTATGAAATTATTTCATTGAAAATTTTGATCATATTTTTTGATTTAATTTGAACCATGCAGGAAATTTATTGACATTATATATATTTATTTATGATATTTTATATTTTTATAATTATGAATTCCCCTATCTTGATCATTTTTATGAAACTTAGAGTACAAATTTTTATATGTTTTAAATTTTTTGATAACCCACAATTCATTGTGTTTTTGGGTCATGGATTTCATTGATAAAACATATTAATATCTTATGGAATTTATTTTGATTGTAATTAATCGAAAAAGACTCTCATGGGCATAAAATTAATGAACTATTTTCTTTATTTAAAATATTTTTACAAAATATTGTTCTGATATAATTTTTTTTTTAAATTACTACTTTTGTAAATATATTCATAGTTAACCATATTTGTACACATATAATTTTGTGATATATTTTGTTTAATTATGAACTCTCTATTTCAACCTGAGAGAGGGTGGCCCCATATTCTTAGATTTTTCTAGGGCTGAGCATGACTACACAGACCCCGCGTCAGGTTACTACTCCTATATTAAATTGTTTTGAAAGGGATTTATTCTTGGAACTATAAACACCCAAAATTTCACATGTCTATAATGAGATATGAGCCTATTTTAAAAGGTATGAAGTCATTAGGGTCTCTTATCTACGAGACTTACGAAGTCGCATTGGTCAAGAGGATGAGAGGACGGGATCATCATATCCTATTCCCCTGAATTATTGCACACTCCAGGACATTCCTATAGATTTAAGTCATTTTTTGAATATTTTCCATATCTAAATATAGTACTAGTTACCCTAAAATTTATAATTAGTTGTTGGATTGCACTAATGAGAATATCAATACATATCAGGGGAACCATATTGGCATGAAAATCTGTTTGTATTATTGGTTCTCTATATTATTACCCATTTTTAATTAGTGATGCTGGTTTGGGGTTAGTTAGGAACACTAGAGTTTATTCTCATCTAGGAAATAAGGTGGTATTTGAAGTGTCAGAATTAGTCCCATGTAGCGGTTTCCTACACATCCCTATGAAAGGACCCATAACTCACATAGTTATATTCCATATAATGGGTAACATTAAAACTTTAATATTGGGTGATAAGGATTTATACATGTATTTTAATTTAATTTGGTAAGTAATAGATGTGTGAATTACAAATGAGTGGTCCATTCCGATTGACCTCAAAGAGATTTTGGGGACCAATAGGGATGGTTTGGTTTCATTAGGATTATGACCCTTTGAAGATAGGTATTGTCGAGTATATTTCATGGTAAAAGCGATACGATAGGAACATGAGGGGGTATAACCCTCTAGGTGGAGGCATGAAGCTATCGATAATATCGCCTGATGGGAGGATGGTTCATAAGGAATATGGACCTAATGGACAAAACATACAGAATTGTGTAAGTAAATCTAGGAGAGGGAAGGATATAAATGATATCGTAAGAAATATAGCGTACTATGGATGGTGATAGAAGGTTGATAATGTCGATTTTTACCCTCAGGGGGGCATCCTATATATCCCATCATAACAAGAATAAAATTCCACGTAGTTTGAGTGTCTCAGTTTAAGGTTAGGGGATAAGATTATGTCGTACAATTTAAAATCATGTGGTAAGGATGAATATATGGACATTTGAATATTGGATATGGGTGGTTGAGCATTAGAGTGGAATATGATGTGTCATGTGAAGATAGAAATCAGAGTCCACATAGATCCAATTCTTGAAGACACCTGCATCATGAGGGGTGTTACAACAGAGGTTTGAACAGGACTTATTCGTATGAGGTTTCACTAAGATCTTTTATTGAGATTATATCCCATTGAAGGAAAATAATATGTAGTCAGAATTAAACATAATGAGGAATACCATAATGGAGGAATTTTCATTATGTAAATTTCATGATCATCATAGAGATATAATCCCACATGATCTATACTCAGTGTGAGAAACAAGATGTAACATAAGATTAGACGCATCACACATGAAAGTAATATGTGGAATATACAATAAGGCCACCCTAAGAGAAATTTGTTTATGAGTCCCACAGATAATATAGACCCATGAGGGAAGGCATGTGGTCCCACAGTGAGTATTTTAATGTGGAAGCTATATGGGGGTATCATGGTCCTCACAGGGAATATGGTTGTTTGAAAATACCATTGGAAATATATTGGATGTGGAGCTCGGGCATCAAAAATCCATCCTACATATCCTAATTATAATAGGTATTATAGTCCTCATAGTTCATATTTTCTAGCCTATTAGTAGGTAAGGAATGAAACTTAAACATATGGGTATTATTACCTTATGGGTTATAAAATATTAGATATAATATTAAGGCATATCTCCTTGTGATAGAATAATATAATATTGACCTATGAGGTTAAAAGGTAACTTTTGGGGGTTGAATGACCACATGAGGGTCATAGGGTCATGTTATCATGTTATCATGTAAATTAATTAGGATCATGTTATCGTGTGAGGTCAAGGGGAGGTATATGATTTTAGGAAGGCAAGATGGTCATGTGATCATGTAACCATTAACAGATTAGATGATAGTGTGATCTGGTCCCATGACCAAGATATCATCATGCAATCTCCTTGCCAATAGGTCATCACAAAATCGCATGATTGAGGGGTCATCATGAGATTGTATCTTGCTCAAGTGGTCATGATGCCTAGTATTTCATGAACAGTTCATGCTCTTAACAAATAATCATCTATTTTTTCAAGTTCCCATACTTCAATTATACTTGATTTTCAATTGGATATTATAAAGTTGTGTGATTCTCATTTCATCACTCATTTTCCTTTGTCTACCGATTATGACTCTATCATTTTAAATTATCATGGGGGTGATAGGCATTGACCCCATATATCTACATTTCTTTTTATGGTACTCAATCCACATTCATGGGATTGATGTGGAGTAAAATGTTTGCGTAAATTGACATTGTCTCATGCACTGCGTGTGACTATGGTTTTATGCCATCGATGATTCCCTCTAGTTAATTTCACAGAAAATATTGAACACACCAGAGTTATATCATGTAATGCATCTTCGATGCCAATTGTGTAAAATATTTTTGGTTGGGTGATCACATGATGAACAAAGACCCTCAGATCCTTACATCACATACAACCTCCCATCGAAGACGGACACATTATGTTGTTGGGATTAGATGATCATGTATCCCTAAAAAATATAAATAAGAAAAATTACCATGAGATCACCTCATCATAGATAGATTCAGTCAGATGAAACTTTATTTATTAGGTGACCGTGTGAATCTTTTAGGGTTATACGATTACATAACCTGATCACATGGCCCTCAAGTGTTCATGTGATTTAGGAATGGAATGAATTTTTTGTTCGTAATTAATTTGTACCATAATGGTACTTATATTTTTTAGTATTTTAACCACTTAATCCTACCAACTTTCATCTAGTGGGCATCAACAAATTTTACCTTCATAAAAAATGTTTTGAAGAAGAAGGTAGGTCTCAATTCTAAGGATGTGGATTCCCTCCTGAGTCCCTTGGGATTTCTTATTCCTTTTAGTCCTTCATATGGATCTTTCCATTCCATTTATTTTACCTATAACTAAGATAATAAGGGATTGGATAGTTCCATTACATCAGATTTCCTGAGCTCTCTGACATTCATCCTTCACATGAGTGCTTTTCATAAACCATATTTATATGAACAGATCACATAACCTCGTAATCTAATCCCTATCATGTGAAAGTATCTTGTAAACCCATTTCATAGACAATAATAGTAATTAATTTAAACACTGATTTCACACATCATTTTTATTTTCATATGATCACATGATTTTTTTATTGTAATTTGATCTCCTAATTCTCCCAAGATCATGAAATCACATGACACTATTATGGTCACATGGTCATATGACACTACATGAGTTATGTGATCATATGAAATTTTATGTGTCATTACCCCATTAAGACAAAAACATTTTGATATGAAATAATACACTTTCATATATACTATAATTTCCCCCCTTTTGATGCATATTTCTTCGAGAAAATAGGATAAAGAGGCTATGTCCCATCAAACGGCCATGATAAACAGTGTGGAGGCTAATCGATGCAAAGTAATTAATTCCATTCATGTTCATATTGTGATTTTAATAAGGAAAATATCATGGAGTACTCATTTTATGATTGGTTTATCTTGTATAGGTTCATCCTTCATAATGAAACTTTGATATCACCGCCTCGAGAAGGGATTATTCATCCCTCTTAGATTATCAAGATCCACAACAAATTCAGGGTGAATGCTTCATATGTGGGTCACTTTATAACTAAATAGGAACTTTATAATGGAAATTTTAAGAATATTTTTGAGATGTATTTTTAAGGTATCTATCTTGATTCCATTCCTATAATCCATATTTATATATAGATAATGAAAGATTTTGTATCAAATTAGAAATCCAGGTGGCCATCCATATTGGAACTTCAATCAAGTAGAATATTTGGGTTGGATTATGGATATAACTTCTAGATGAAACATGCTAGCATGAGCTCACTATTTATATAAAGAAAATAGGTTTATATGAGGCTTTTGGTCATCACAAAGCCCCTCTTACTGCAAAAAGGGTCTCATGGTAGACCTCATCAATCAGTAAATTCTAGACACAAATACATTTTATATGATGCATGGTGAAGTTGGTATCATACTGTGGGATTCCATGAAGATAAACGACATAATGATCTTATGTGAGATTTATGGTGAATTACACCCTCCCCCATCTATATGGTAACATATCAAATAGAATCCTCCCATCATGAAAAATCTAATCCACCTAGCTAAGGAGACACTTGAAAAAGATCCTTATCTATGGGATAACATTCCTTTTAAGAAGTGGTCCAAGGTTTTCATTAAGAAGACCCAAAAAAATAAATATCCAAGAGTACAAATGAATTATTATCGCAAGTACCCCATGTGGAAGAGGGATCATACTAGACAATAATTTAATAGGTTTGGTTTAATATCTGGGGATGGAAAATCATTTCCCAGGCTCATCGCATTGTCCAGCTGGCTAGTTTCTCAGAAATGTACCTCAGTGGGTACTTATTTCTAGTTTGTGAGAAGGGATAAGTGAGGGTGTAAACCTTAATGATGGAGGTAAAATAGAAAATTGTAGGTGATTCATCTTGTCCATTATTATGCTAGAAAATACCTATCTTCAGTTTCACCCCATTTATAAGGGTAATACCCCATTCAGGTTTTTAGTCCCTTTTCAAGTGTTGTGTGGTAGGACGAGATACCAAATGAGAGGTTATGAATTATTTAACACTCAATCCATTATCATCCTTTGGTTAAAACCATTTATTTTAAGCATATATAGTTTTATATTTTCTACACTAAAGAATTAAAATATCATGAGTAGACTGAACCAATATAACCAATTTGTTTTCATATGGAGTTATATCATGCACCATTATCAACCATGAAAAGGTTTATCATGAAACTTGAAATTTTTTTATGGTTATATATGAGGATTCCTTATCCAATCACATCAATGATAATGTTTTCTATGACTGGTATGAATCATGATGCTTTGGAAAGAAATTTAGGTGCATCTAGAAAAAGTGCATGACTCCTCCTCAAGTCCAAATAGAGAGTTATTCAATGGTGGCTTTCAAGTTCTGGATTATTCTTACAAGGGAGGAGACTCAGGTTCAGGTGACCTTCCCTCTAGCTGGTGTAGTTATTGGTATCTCCAAGCCCTATGTTGACACTTTGATTACATTGTATCATAATGGTTAATTGGATGTATTATTGATTAAAGCCAAATATTTGATAATAGTGGCCGAGAGAGAGGTCAGAGGGTCTTTAGAGCCATAAAAAACATGGAGACCTATTAAAAAAACATATTTTAGAAAAAAAATGTCTCCTAAGATTCCCTAAAATAAAAAACAGGTTCTTTGATCCAACACCCTTATCAATAAGGGCTCTAAAAAATGTGGTAATAATAGGTGGGGTGCCCGTAAGTGAATTCGCAGTTATTAGTGAACTTCCTAGAGTTGTTTCAACATTTCCTACCATGTGCTTGAAATTGTATGAATAGAGGATGAATACATCATACACTGAGTCCTGGAGGGTGAAATGTTAGGAAGAGGTATATCTAGAAGTTATTGGGAATGTGACCTCTCCTAAATCCATTTTCTACATACAACAGATTTCCAAGGTCAGGGAATTTTTTCAAGACCACAACATAGTGATTAAATTTTCAATGGTTCAGGTAAATTACACACCCTAGTTATTGAAGATGATAATTCCCAACATAATATGATAATTTCATGAAATGGGAAACTATTAAATCTCTAGGAAATATGGGAGAAAAGTTTTTTTATTACTCTCATATTCTTTGATTATTATTGGAATGTTCTTATATTTTTTCCCTTTTTCCTTGGATACTATAAGGGGATGGAGAAATTTAATCATTACTCACTTATCTAGTACACCATACTTAGGTACAATAGATATGGTTGGATCAAATAGTAATCAAGAGGATGATGATCAAGGATCTCATAGTCAAATGGAGCTTATGGAAGTGGTATTTTATGATCTAGAATAAATACCATCTATTACTATGTCGGTGCCACCTCAAGAACCTCAAGTGTTATTCCCTTATAAAGGTATTTACATGGAAAAGACTAGAAAGAATAAATGGGAAAGGTCTTCATTGAATAAATATCACCCAGAGTTAATAAGTAATTGTTGTGACTGAAAGATTTTTTTTCCTTTAAATTGCTTCAATTAGATTTTCCTGACTTGTTTAATCATATGGGTTCTTTTTAGGTCCCTTATAAGACACAAAAATCCATGATTGAAGAAGTGGAACCTTCCATCCCTCTGGTGGGACCTCATTCATGGGACAAGATCTGAATATGGGTGAAAATAGTCAGATTCCAAGTTGGGTTTGACTCGAGTTCTGATATGGGAACACTGTCCCTCACCCCTTTTGATCTATCATGGGTGATTATGCTCTTAGAATCTCTCGACACTTGTGGGTATTATCTGACTGATATTTCCAATATGGGGTCATCATTAGGTGATGGTGAGTATTTCATCTAAAATTGGGTATATAATTAATTTTGTGTCATATTTTCTAACCGTTGTTTATGCTTTCATCCTTTTAGGGTAACAACACTTGTATTCTCTCTGAGTAAATTTCATTAGTGGAAGTTATTTCATTTAAATATCTGGTTATTTTAACACAAGAACATGTGTTGATCTTCTATAAATCTTAAGTTGAAGTGATGGATGTTTCTATTTTGTGTCTAATGAAGTTACATCCTCAATGGTTAACAATATTTCTGGTTTTTGGATGACATTATTTAAATCCATAGACTAATAGTCTATATATGTTTAATTGCGTAAACTCCACCTCAATTCCCAAAGATCCTCAATCCCTTTTCATTACAATACATTTATATGTAAATATATAAAATAGGAGTATATCTCATATCAATAAAATCAAGGGATGAAAGTATAATTTTCTCACTCAGTGGCCTAGTTCAAAAATACATTCTCGTTCCTAGGATAGTCCTTAGTTTGGGATCAGAGTACTAATCATTTTAGTAATAACTTGGGTGATAGGTGTGGAGAGATATCTAGAGCCTAATCATGGAGGGACTTTTTTAAAAACTTATGGATAATATAGGCCACCTCCAATACATTTTCACAACTCTCGACTATAGTGGGGTCAACTACCGAGCACTCCATGCTAGGGTGAAGGAGGTGGCCTACACTATGAAACAAAATGGGCCCATGAATTGCAGGCATCAGTTGAAAAGGATTATTATTCAGCCATAATAAATCTAAATAAATCCTTGAGTGAATTATCCCTACATTTAAATGAAATAATAACCCACCAAATTTCTTCAATATTGCGAGGGTTGAGATTAATAAGCTCCAACATGATTTTTACTTCCTACGTTGCATGCTGAATGCAGTGGAAACAATAGTAACAAAATAATGGAGGCTCCATAATATGGTGAAAAGGTTAAAACATGATGCTTTTGTGAGACAGGAAAAACTACAGTAGGATAAAGAGGGTGATAATACATCATTAGATCAACAATACCAATCCACAGTCACTCCAGGGAAGAAAATGGTAGAGATCAATGACTCTTCAAATATTATGATATCAATATTTTTTATTTGTAGGCTCTACCTTTTATTTAGGGGGTCATGGGAGAGACTTTAGGCAATGTATATTCTTCCCCCCTTTTTAAATTATTAAAAAACAAAATATTTTGAACTCCATGTGTTATTTTCAAACACCTTATTTTCCTTTATACTATTCATGATATCTTGATGACTCATAAATAATCGAGACATTTTGAGATCCATAAAAATATTAAGCCAATTGAAATTTGAATTCAAATACTTCATCCATAGTTAATTTATTTCTTGGCATGGCCCACATATTTTCATTGTTATAAACACCATAATAAACACATGAAATCCAATCCATTTGAAATAATGATGGATTTTTTAGTCTAAAGAAATAATTTAGATGAGTATTTCATGGGAAAGGGGGGCTCTAACATTTTCAAAATCTAGGATCCTAGAAAACAAAGATTGAGTTTTTTGGGGCCATATGGTGGGTGACACAAACTTTGTGTCTATTTCATTTATTTTGCTTACTTTTTCCTAAGATTTATTTGGGGGAAATTTGGTAGGTAGGGACTTGTATTTTTCATAGGACACCTTTTTTGGTTTTTCAACCTAACAATATTTATGCCTTTTTATTTATTTATTTAATACTAAATTTTACCAAGATCAGAAAAGGTGCCTGTCTAAAGAGTTATGGGTCGACATTTCTAGATCACCCTTTATGGGTTTTGTCCTAAAAAGTACTATGTATGCTCCCATGGGTAGTTTAAAGTCATTTGAATCAGGATAATGAGTTTTTAATGTTTTAAGTTGAATAGATTAAACCTAAAAATGCTTAATTTTGAGGTCATAAATATTGGACGGTCACACCCTGACCCTTGAAATTATTTTATTTTATTATTTTCTCATCTTTGGATTTTTTTGTCAGGGTTCGGGTAGAGTCCCAGTTTTAATTTTGAGTTATTATTGAAAAATGAGTTCTTTGGGGTTTGTAGCATCTGGCACATGGGCCGAGCATGATTGAAACCATACAACTTTACCCAGGTCATCATGCAACCTTCTCGAGGTTCAAAAAATTATTTAAAATAAAGAATAAAATGATGAAAATAAAATAAAATTTAAAAAGGTATTTTAATAATAATGATAATTTTATTGTCATGTTATTATTTTTATTTTCATTATTATTATTTTTATTGTAATCATATTTAGGTTTTTTAGGGTTTCCTTCTCATTATTTTTTTCTCTTATTTTCCTTTTTTCTATTCCATCCCCTCCTACTACTACCCATCTCCATCGCATCTCTCCCTTCTTCCACGCTGCACGTGCACCAAACCCTTGGCTGGAACCCATCGGCGACCTCCTTCCAGCAGCTCCCTCCTCACCTCAGGTGCACCACTCTCCCTCATGTAGCCCCAAGGATGCCCCAATATCCCTCATATAACTAAATGATTCTCCCCCTTCATCCGCAGTTCCCCTCCAGTAGCCCATCCTCATGTAGTCGGCCTTCCGGGCCGCTCGCCACACCTCATTTCCCTCCACCTTAGGTGAAATTTACTCCAGGTAAGCCTCTCCTCCTCTTTCTATTGTTTGGGTAGTTATTCCTTAGGGTTTCAATTTTTCCAGCAGTTAGTATGTTCAATTTAGGGTTAGATCTCTTTTCTTAGGGTCTAATATTGGTGTATTTGGTTGAATATTTCCTTCTTAGGTTTTTTTCAAGGTGTGGTTGTGGTTGTGTGCCATTTTTCAGAACTTTCTCCACCTTAGGTAGGTTATTACATGTTTAACAATTTATTAATAAATTTTTTATGCTTTCTTGTGGATTTTAGAATGTTTTATGAAATGTATGTGAGGTGTGAAAGTGGTTTTCGAATAGATTTAATATACATTGGGGTTAAAATTTTAATTTTCCTGTGAAATTGGGTGTATTATAAAGTAAATCCATGTTATGTTCTTTGAAATGGTTTTATAAATTATTTAAATGATTTATTAGGTTTTCTAATGGATTTGAACCATTCTTAGAGAATTTTTGGTGTGGGAATGATTTTAAAAGAGGATTTGGGTGTGAAAATGGTGGTATTTGGGGTGTGTAGTTCCTTTTTTGGTTTGTGAATGTGAACGTTCCATGTTATGAGAACATGGAACGTGAAAGAGAACAAAAAGGGAATCATAGGTAACTAAGTGGGAAGACTAGGACTAGTGTTCTAGTGATATAGAAGTGGCTTCAGCCCGATTTCACTCTTCAGAATCGACGATGACAATGCTGACTAAACTTAAATGATGATTGGAGACCACTATGTTATGGGAGTGTCTCCTAATAGTGGATCGTGCACAAGAAAGCTGATGGTTGTGGTTTCTAATCCATGTTTCACTGAGATGTGAGGTTCTAGGGTCCCATTACTAGATAATACATATAGCGCATCTCCCATGATTAGTGCTATTGGGATATGTTTCCCTTATCATAGACATACGGTAATCCATATTAGTTACTTCAAAATAATGGGTGTTTTTATTTATTGTTTCCTTCCTTTAAAATGGTTTTTATTTAAATTTTTTTCCATTAAAATTGTCCTAGAATTACATTTATTTATAAAACGTGAAAGTTTATTTGTCTTCTAATGTTTAGAGAATGGAATATTTTTTGTGGCATCTGATTGGGTAATGGATCACACCTTACTCACACCCTTGGATGTAAGTAGACTTGGTTATTTTTTTATACAAGTAGGGGTAATGATTATAAAGATAGTGGTTTAGGTTGTTTGAGATCTTTTGTGGGTGGTTTTGTGGAGATGGATTGAGGAAGATGCAACCCTTGCCTTGTGGTGGTTTTGGGGGTTGTGTTTTGGTCCCTTTTTGGTAGTAGCCCTTTTTGGTTTTTGTATTGAACTTATAAATGAAAACTAGAAAATGTTAAGGGGTTGTTTTTTGTGGTTTTTAATTTCTGTTTCCTTGTATAATTGGTTGTTTTATTATTATATATTTGGGTAAAACATTTCCACTCAATATTGTTGATACCCGGGCACTTGTGCCACCCCATGAGGATCAGGAATTATTTTCAGGCCTTGCCACAGACCAAATCGGGCACTAGTTTAGATAAAGACCCGACTTGGTTCATGAAAAATGGTATTATAGAAGGTTATCCTCTTCAGGTCATTATATTTGGGATGAGTCTAGTTAGAATGATGTTTTTACTATTAGGGCTCAGAGTTTAGGTTATGATCAGGGTGCCTAGCCAACACCCCTCGTGGCAGACCTTGAGTCACCATGGAATGTTGGGATTTTCGTTTACCATATTTTTTAAGAGGGACTTACAGGATGCAGAATGCATATGGAAAATGGATGTAGGTGAAGTTGTTTGGTCATTCTTTTGTTGTGAAAAAGTTTTATTTATTTACATTTGATGTTATTACTAAAATATTTCAGACCTATTTTACTAATGATTTTTCTAGTGACTATTTCTTTTAATAGTAACATGCTTCCCCAGAGAGCTCCATTTCACCCATATGAGGAATCTTAAGAGAGTTATCCCTCATTTTTTGATTAGAGGTTATCGGAATCTATGTTATACGATGTTTAGGCTCTTGGAAATAGAGCAGATCGTGCTCATACTTCAGTTAGAAAAGATGAATTTAGTCTTAGGAAGAACAAATTCCAAGAGTTTCTCAAGAACAAAAATCCTTTTTGAGGAATAACAGATCCTTAGAAAGTAGAAGAGTGGATGAGAAGATCAATCACATGTTTGAGTTTCTTGATACTCCTGAGAATTTCAGATTAAAATGCACCTTATTCATACTATAGGGTCCCGGTTGAAGGTTATGGGACTCAGTGCTTCAAGCTGGGAAGTATGGGAAGATGAGATATAAGTACTTCAAGGCTATATTAATTGACCAGTACTATCCTGAGGTCTTGTCTTATGCTAGATACTAGGAGTTTATATATCTCATTCATATAGACTAGTTAGTGTAGGAATATTGCAATCAATTTTCCGAGATAGTCCAATATGCACCAGAAATAGTCTCCAATGAGAAGATGAAGTCTCAGAGGTTTGAAAGGGGTTTGAGGCTAGAGATATATTCTCAGGTATTCCTATTCAAGATGAAGACCTATGCTAAGGAAGTTGATCAATATTCTAAGGTGTAGATTAACCGCAAGGTAGGTCTGGTTCTTATAGGGTAGTTTCAGTGCTGGGTAGTGGCAGTTCATCTGAGAAGAAGAAGAAGTGGTAGGAGTAGAGGAATAAGGGAGGTGGTAGTTCATACCATCCTTCCAAGAAGTTTTCATTTATAGCATATGATGCATGTTTTGTGGTATGTCATCATTTTGGGATGGCATGACACATCCAACCTTCTTTACTGACTCCTCCTAAGCCTTGTCATTGATGTGGAGTTATGGGACACCCATAGTGTTTTATCAAGATGATTCACCCATATCATAGTGGGGTATAATCAATGGATTCTATGGGAGTGTTAGATTATTCAGAGTTGTCCAGGTCTACGGGATCTCAGTTTTGTGGTCGTGGTGATAGGACCAGATCATATTCAGGGAAGATCCAATTCAGGGTAGAGCTATAGGTGAGTGTTCGTTCATATTAAGAGACCAGTAATCTTCATGTTTTGGACTAGAAAACAACGTGATCCGATGTAGGACCCTCGATAGTTTGAGGTACCATTCTGATAATATGTTCTATAGTAGCTATTTTATTTGGTACTGGTTCTTATGATTCTTTTATCTCTTCTTGTCTTGTGAATCTGTTGAACTTTCCAACTGAGCTGATTTCTTTTACAATAGAGTTGGTAACACTATTGGGTAATAATAAGAAGGAAGGTCTTAGGTGCTCGTCTTGTGCACTCTCTATGTTCAGGGTTGAGATAGAGTGGGATTTCATAGTCTTGGATATGGACCATTTCAATGTAATCCTAAACATGGATTGGCTAGTGAACCTCCAAGCACATATCTATTGCTATAGGTGATGAGTGAGTTTCATGGCACCTGATGGGAGTCCTCGGGAATTTCTTGGGGAATGGGGTCCTCATTTTGGTTGTGTGGGACCTCTACTCCCAGAGTTGAGAAATCTTGATTTTCAGTTATCATCACTCGTGATGGAGGGTGTTGGTGGTTATTTTACTGGTGAATTACCTCCTATAGTGGATGAGTTCCCATATGTATTTCCAAATGATTTTTCAGGATTACCCTCAGAGTGGGATGTGGTTTTCTTGATTGATTTGGCATCGGGAACATAGCCAATATCTCTTCCCTCATATCGTATAGACCCCACTGAGTTGAGGGAATTAATGATGCCACTAGATGATTTGGAATCCAAATGGTTTATTCTCCCAAACATATATCCTTGGGCCACTCTTATTCTATTCATGAAGAAGGTCGATGGATCTCTCTAGTTTGGCATCGATTACCAAAAACTGAATAAGGTAACCATTAAGAATAAATACCCTTTCCCAAAATTGATTACTTTTTTGATCAGATAAAGGTTGAAAAGTGGTTTTACAAGATAGAATTGTGTTTGGGTTACCACCAAGTAAGGATGAGAGAGTCGTATATCCCAAAAACATCTTTCTAAAGAAGTTACAACCACTTTGAATATTCGTTCATTCCTTTCAGATTAACAAATTCTCAATCGGTTTTCATGGAACTCATGAATATGGTGTTCCACAAGTATATCAAATCATTCATTGTGGTATTCATGGATGGAATCCTAGTTAATTCATGATTTGAGGAAGGTCATGAGCATCATTTGTATATTGTGCTAAGAACTTTGTGGGATCATAACCTTTATGTGATGTTCTCAAAATGCACTTTATTAGTTTGGGAAGTGAAGCTTCTGAGCCACATGATTTTGGAGCAATGGGTTTCGGTGGACCTGAGAATATCAATGTTGTATTTTCATGGGATATGCCAAAGAATATGTTTGAGGTCCAGATATTTCTTGGTCTAGAAGGTTATTATAGGCGATTCATTCTGGATTTCTTGCGACTTGATTTCTCTATGATTACACTCACCTGGAAAGGGGTGAAGTTTTAATGGAGCCCAAAATATCAGGAATCCTTTGAGGAGCTGAAGAGATAGTTGACCACCGCACTAGTGTTTATATTTCCAAAATTTAGAAAGGGGTATTCAGACTATTGTTATGCTTCAAGTATGGGCCTCGGGTGTGTGCTGATGGAGGATGTTCACGTGGTGGCATATTATTCTCACTAACTCCATCCACATGAGAATAATTACCCATCCAATGACTTGGAGTTAAAGTGGTGAAGAATGATTTGAATTTGTTGAGTCACTACCTCTTTGGGGATCATTTTGTGGTATACTCTGATCATAAGAGATTAGCCTACATCTTGTCACAGAAGGGTCTCAATTTGAGGTTGCACCATTGGATTGAATACCTACAGGGGTTTTACATTGACATTTTCTATACCCTAGAAAAGGGAATCGTGGTGCAGGATAACTTAAGTAGAATAGTTTTAGTGCAGGAGTTGAAGAAGTGGAGTGATGAGTGGGATTTAATGGGTCATTTTTCCTAGATACACTTAGATACCAAGGGGAATAGTTTAGGTGAATTCATCAAAAATGTGTAGTTGGATCTATCTATTTTGGAGCTAATTCAGAATAAGAAACCTGGTGATGAGTTGTGTTAGCACTCTATTTATTTTTTTTATTGTAGGGAGACATCTTTTGATTGGTCATTGTCTCCGAGGTAATCTTTTGTTTCCAGGGATGTTTTATGGCACTATCATCTCTGGGGAAGGTGCTGTTGTAGGATAGCCACCATTCATATTGGGTAGTATATCTTGGTTCTAATAAGATGTATTATTATTTTCATCGGTAGTTTTGGGGGAAAGGTATGAGATGGGACATATCTGACTTCACATCAAGATGTTATACTTTTCAGAAAGTGAAAGAAGATCATCAAAGGCCATGTGGTTTTCTTCAGTCATTACCCATTTCTACCTAGAAGTGGGATGAGGTATCCATGGACTTTATTATTGGATTAACTCATACACCTCTAGGAAGTAACACTATTTGGATAGTGATTGGCCATTTTAACATATCATCCCACTTCATTCCGATCAGAGATTCAGCGAAGGTGGATGAGATGGGCTGACTGTACATTCAAGAAGTGGTTATAATTAATGGTGTGCCATCAATGATTATTTCTAACAGAGACCCCTAATTTATCTCTCAGTTTTGGGAAGGCCTTCAAAGGGAATTGGGGTCATAGAAAAAAATTAGCATGACATACAACCCTCAAATGGATTCTGAAATAGAGCGGGAAAATCAAATTCTAGAGGACAAGCTTCGTGCATGTGTTTTAGATTTCGGTGGATCATCAGATAAAAATTTGGGGTTATATGAATTTTCTTATAATACCAATTAACAATCGTAAATTTTCATGGTTCAGTTTGAGTCACTTAATGTTTAGCCATGTCGGTCACCTTTATGTTGAGATGAGGTAGGTGATACCTCACTTTTGGGACCGAGACTTGTGCAAGAGACGTCTGAGAAAGTCAATTTGATCAGGATAATATTATTGAAAAATCAGAGTCTCCACTAATCCTGTGATGATCAGAGGCATTGGAATTTTTAGTTATTTGAGAGTGAATAGTTATTCTTGAAAGTATCACTGTGTTTCGGTCATCGTCGTTTGAGAAAATAGGGAAATCTAACATTGAGGCATGTCATCCCTTTAGTGATCACTGAGTAAATTTGTAATGTGGCATAAATATTAGCCTTTTCCCCATATTTGACATCAATTCACAACATATTTCATGTCTCCCAATTGAATAAGTATGATCCAAATCATTCCCATTTGTTTAATTGGGAAGAGTTGGAGATAGAGCTAGATCTATCACTGTTTTAATGACCAGTTCAGATTGTGGATTTCCAAGAGAAGGCACTTCATGGGAAGTATATTCCACTGGTCTATATCATTTGGTATCATGGAAAGGATATGACTGAGACTTGGGAGAAGAAGTCATGGGTTGAACAAGAGTAACCGTTTTTATTCTCCAGTCAAGGTTTAAGTCGACTTTATGGGGGAGGAAATTTTTTATGGTAGGGAGAATTGTCACACCCTGACCCTTGAAATTATTTTATTCTATTATTTTCTTGTATTTGGATATTTTTGTTGAGGTTTGGATCGATTCCCTATTATAATTTTTAGTTTTTATTGAAAAATGAGTGCTTTGGGCTTGGCAGCATCCAATGCACGGGCAGAGCACGGTTAAAACCATGTGGCTTTACCCAGGTCACCGTGCGGCTTGTCTGGGGTTCAAAAAAAAATTAAATGAATAATAAAATGAAAGATAAAATAGGATGAATAAAATAAAATAAAATTAAAATAGTTGTTTTAATAATAATAATAATAATATTATTATTATTATTATTAAGCTATTAGTATTATTATTATTATTATTGTAATAATATTTAGGTTTTTTAGGGTTTCCTTTTCTTTATTTTTTTTCTTTTATTTTATTTTTTTCCTTCCCTCCTTTTACCCTCCTCCTTCCCCTCTACATCGTATCACTCCCCTCCCCCCACCTACGCATGTGTTGCCCCCTTAGTCGGAACACTCCTGAAACCTCCTTCATATGGATCCCTCCTCACCTATGGCGCCCCTCTCTCCCTCATGCAACCCCTCTTGTGATCCCCCTTCACACACAACTCCCCTCCAGTGTGTTCCCCTCAAGCGGGCGGCCTTCTAGACCACTCAAAGGTCCTCCTTTCCCTCGGCTACAGGAGTGGTCCACTCTGGGGAATCTCGTCATCCTCTTTCTAGGGTTTTGGTTGTTATTCTTTAAGGATTTAGTTTTTTTAGTGAGTAGTATTTTCATTTTAGTGTTACATCACTTTTGTTAGGGTCTAATCTTGGTGTATTTGGTCGAATATTGCCTTCTTAGGTTTTTTTTCGAGGTGAGGTAGTAGTTTCGCTATATTTTCCAGAACTTTCTCCACCCAAGGTAGGTGATTCCATGTTTTACCATTTATTGATAAATTGTGTATGGTTTATTGTGGATTTTTTCATGTTTTATGAAATGTATGTGAGGTGAGAATGTGTTTTTTGAAGAGATTTAATATGAGTTTGAGATGATAATTGATTTTTCATGTGAAATTTGTTGTATTGTGAAGAAAATCCATGTTATGTTCTTTGAAATGGTTTTATAAATTAAATAAATGATTTATTAGGCTTTGTAAATGTTGTGAACCATGATTATAGAATGTTTTGGTGCGTGTATGATTTTAAAAGAGGATTTGGGTGTGAAAATGGTGGTATTTTGGTGTGTGTAGTGCCTTTTTGGGTTTGTGTATATGAATGTGTAATGTTATCTGAACTTGTAACTTGAATGATCACAAAAAGAGAAGCTTGGGTAACTAGGTGGGTGGACTAAGACTAGTGTGCTAGTGATACATAAGTGTATTTGACCCATTTTCACTTAGAAGCATTGGCGATGACTACTCTAACTAAACATGAATGATGATTAGAGACCATTAGGTTATGGGGGTGGCCTCTACTAGTTTTGCATGCATGAGAAAGTTGATGGTCTTAGTTTCTAAGACATGTTTTACTAAGATGTGAGGTTCTAGGGTCCCATTACTATCTAGTACATATAGGGCCTCTCCCATTACTAGTGCTATTGGGATATGTTTCCCTTACCATCGATATACAGAAAGGTATATAGGTTACTTCAAAATAATGGGTGTTTTTATTTATTATTTCCTTCCTTTAAAGTGGCTTTTATTTAAAGTTGTTTTCTTTGAAATTTTCCTATAATTTCTTTCATTTATAAAACATTCAATATTATTTTTATTTTAATGTTTTGAGAATGGAATCCTTTTGGTTGGAATCCTACTAGTCAATAGCACACACCCTTCTTACAACCTTTGGTGTAAGTAGACTTTGTTATGTTTGATACTGGTAAGGGTAAATCTAATGGAGATGGTGGTTCAGATTTTTAGTGATCTTTTGCGGGCAGTGTTGTAGAGATGGCTTGATAGGGATGCACCACTTTCCTTGTGCATGTTTTTATGGTCAGGTTTTGATCCCTTTTTGGTTATTGTATTGAACTTCTAACTCAAATCAAGAAACTTTTAAGGGCTTTCTTGGTTGTGGTTTTTAAATTTCTTTTTCCTTTTATTGTTGGTTGTTTTGTTATTGTATATTCAGTTAAATCATTCCCACTTTCTATTTTTGATACCTGGGCACTTGTACCAGCCTGTGGGTATCGGGAACTCCCTTCGGGACTTTCCACAGAATGGATTGGGTGCCAGTTCGAATGATGACCCGGCTTGGTTCATGACATGGACCATATGTTGTTATAGTTTCAGGTTGTATAAGTTAGATCATGTGTTGTTTTAGTTTAAGTTTTTAATACTTAAACCATAAGTTCAAGAACCAGACACGTCATCTTGAATGATATAGTCATGAAAAGGTCAACTATCTTTCAAAGATACTGAATAAGGTTGATGAGATGCGATAAACATGTTAGGGTTGATCCATAATCACAACAAGGGGTTGAGTTACACTATAATTTTTTCAAGGAACATGGAAATTAGAGGTCCTTTTTCAAGGTGAATATTCCTATATTTGATAGATCGAGGGATAATATATAGGATCCATGTGTATGCATACATATTCAAGATGAGATTCCCTTAAATACAGATACACTCCTTACCAATGTCCATGATATATTTATGGGGATCCAATTTCTCATGGTATAAAGTGAGTCATGGGAGATGGGAATTCAAGAAGGGTTCTAGAACATTGTGGATAGTTTATATGGTAAGGGGTGAGTGAAAACCATCATAAATAAAGGCTAAATTTCTAGTATAGAATACCTAATAATATTTAGGCATTTGGTTTATAGTCATGAAGCCCATACCAAATGTCAAGGATGTAAAATCTACTTGAATATTTGGAATTTGGATTGTGTAAATTATGTCTCAAGGAATTTGAACTGGGAATGATGAGATGTGGAAAACATAAAGAGGATGATCTTGAATGACACTGGGGTGATGAGTTCCACTGCAATGTTTCTAAGGAACATAAGATTCATATGATATTTTTGTTAAGCAGAGATGCATCTGGTTAATAGGTTTAGGGCTCATATTCAGGATCTCAGAGCATAAAAGCATATTCAAGTAGAGAGTCCCTTAAATCTAGATATTCTCCCCACTAAGAACCATGAACGGTTTATAAAGATTCAAAAACATGAGCAATGAATTAGGTTACCAGGAAAAGTATATCCATATAGGGTTAGGAAACCCTAGATATAGTCCATACAATAAGGGATGAGTGAAACTAAATATTAATGGAGAGTCAATTATCGGTATATACTACCATGGAAAAAAGAGGCATTCAATTCATTTTCATGAAGCTCATAATTTAAATCATGAGGTTTAGGGGAACCCAAAAATTATTTGGGAAGTGATGTATTATCTTCTTTCTTTGATATTAGGTATGGTATACAGTGACATAAAGTTGAGGATATCAAATTGACATGAATAGTTGTGTTATGGTATGTGTAAATCACATCTACAGAAGTCTGAGTCTAGGATGCTGGGATGGGGTAGAAATTTCAGGGATTATCATGAAACAAACTTTGGTGATGAGTTCCACTGCAATGTTTTTATAGAACATAGGGATAGAATAAAACTTTTGTAAGGAGAATAAACCATTAGCTGATAGGTCTGGGGATCGTATGCAAGAGTCAGGGGCATGCATTCCTAGTCAAGTAAAATGTTCATTAAATATGAAAGAATTTCTCACTAAGGTCTATGAACGTTTTACAAATATTCAAAAACTTATGCATTGAAGTTTGTGATGTGAGAAAAATATATCACATGATGGTTCTAGAAGCCTAAAATATGTGTCTCCATATTCTTAAAACATTATTTAGGTGAAGGGATATAGTAAATCATTAATCTAAATTTTTCCTAGACAATAAGGTTATAGCATGAATGGATCAGTTTTGTAGAGACGTAAGATAAGCCTTATGAGCTTTGTGTTTATTTGTTTTCAGTCTAACTTTGTTTAAGATCTGTAGATAAAGAGCCTAACGAGAAGAGACTTAACATTTACTTAGACCACCATTTTTTTAGTAAAACCTTTTTAATATCTCTTTCTCTATGAATTTAGGGAATTTTAGTTTATACCATCAAAGGATAAATTTTAAGGTTTTATAACATTGATAATGGTGTATAATTGTTAGTTTTATGATGTGTGGACTAGGTGTGAGGGAGATGTATTTCACAATAATCTAATTGGGATTCCCTTGTTTGAGAAAACTCCCACACCTTCTTGTATAAGGGATGATAAAATTGAAAATACTTTCTTGAGTTTCTTAAATCATGAGTAATGGTATGGGATAGACATTATGGGGATGACCATGAGTCACTTTGAGGTGATGGAATATATTTCTATGTTTTCAATGCAAATAGGTATCAGAGGACCATTTTGAATTTCAAAAAAACCTCTAGTTAATAGGATTATGAATCATGGTCTATGGTAATGCATGAATAATCATGAAGAGGGTCCCATAAATCTAGATAAGATCATTTTGAGGAACTGGGAAAGGTTTACAATGATTCAAGACAATCCATACACAATGTGTGATTTTATGGGTAGAGGCATTTAGAAAATACGATGGAAGTATCCCAAACCTTGGTTGATAGTGTTCAGGTTATCATGGTCTTTGATAATGAGTGATAATGGATGATTATTTTTGTATTATATCATATTGAAAAAATGATGCAGCTTTTTTCAATTTAACATCATGTGAAAAGGACATAGGTGTTCTGCAGTTTAAGTTTATGTGATGAGGACCTTTTTCAATGTATTTTAGCATGATACAACCAATATGAGATGCTGGGGAATTTTAAATCTTTACATAACCATATTTTGGGGACCCTTGTGCATGTATATCTTATACACAAGTGAAATGGGTCTCTTGGATTAATCTATTCTTGAGAATTTACAGTCTTTCAAAGTGGACCATTTTTAAACCATGTCTCTTTCTTTAGTAATGATGATCCTAGTTATGTTGAATGGGGTGACCGACCCTAACCATTAAGGACACATGAGTCATGATTGGTGTGATAAATAAGAGGTGGTAAAAGAATACCCCTAACAATGTTATCTAGGGGTTAATGATAAAGGTGGAAATAAAATATATGGGATATTTTATCATATAATAGGTATAAAAATAAGGGGACCCATATTGAATACCCCTACACAGATACAGTACATACACAATGGGGAGGGGATGTTTCCAATTTATATCTTTTTTAGATTAGATTTTCATGTGAGGTAGGATAAACTCATCTTAGTGTTGAGAAAGAATGATTCCCATTGTGAATGATAAGTGATTTTTTTGGGTGCCAAGATGAATTGGGAGTATTTGTGATTTCTATGGTTGGATCCATTTGGGTTTCACTGTGTATATTTTAAGAAAATTAGTCATTCCATAAATAAAATTTCTAATGAAAACCCATATGTAGATATGGCTTCTATATAGATGGAATGGGATTTTTTGAAATTAAGATTGGGCTCGGGATAGAAGATATGTGTGTCACTACATATCCTATAGAGATATGAATAAATCCACACATAGTTCTTATATTGGTGGTACCCTTATATTGATCTAGCTAATTTAAAAAAATGGTTAATATTAGTTTGAATTTGAGGCTAGGAATGGGATAGAGAATATTTTTGTCACAATATATATCCTATAGAAATATGAACCAATACACGCATTATTCGTATATTCCTCCCTACATAGATCAAACTTATATGTATGGAGGGGATATTGTTTATTGATTTGTACGCAATATTTGTAGATATTACCCTATATTTATCCATATATTGTGAAGTTAAAAATAATTAATCCCTACCTTAGTTCAGTTCCATCAGGGTGGTGAAGTATCTTCATAATTGTTCAAACAATAAGGTGGTAAGGGGTTTTTTGGATGTTTGTGGATGGACCTAGGATCTGTGATATGAGCGTCACTACATATCCAATGTAGATTGGAATCAATCCATATGTGGTTAACAAGTCATAAATATATATCTAGATCATTTTTAGGGGAAATTAAAAGGTGACTCACCTTAGTGTATGACCATTAAATGAGGTGATGAAGGCCAACTCATGAAAGAGAAAAAGGGCATAACATGCTTTATTATTTTGATGACGTCATACATGTATAGGATTGTGATAGTAGATCTAGGAATCGAATTGTATCATGTATATATAGGAATCAATCCATTAATAGTTCTTGAAAAAGGTCCCCTAAACAAATCTGACTCATATGTAGAAGAAAATGGGTATTTTCACTCAAAAGAGATTTCATCTGCTATAGAGAAGTGAAGAAGGGATAAGATTTATTACTTGACTCAGAGTAAAGAATATGAGGGCCACTAAATATCTTGAAATATTCAGTAAACCATTAACCAGTATTTCATATGATATGGACTAGGTGCATGGTCTCATACTATTGAATATATTGTAAAGGTGAAAGGATCTCATATTGGGAGAAGAGATCAGTTATAGGGGAATCTTCACAACCTAATATTTAAACAAGGTTAAAGATTTTAATATTGACCAAGCATTGAGGAGGGTTATATTGGTGATCTACTAGTGGCTAAACCCAGGATATAATACCTGGGTGTCACTACGTATCTTGAAATATTTGGAATCAAGAGAGATGCAGTTCTTGAAGAGAATGTTGCCAGCATTGATCTGACTCATGTATAGGGGCAATTTTCTTAACATTTTGGTTGGTCCTAGGATCTATGATCTGAGTATTATGGCATATCTTGTATTAATATGAATCAAGCCACATATCCTTCTTGAATAAAATGTCCTCTACAAGAATCTGGCTCTTGTGTAGGGGAGGTAATTTTTCTTGACATTATGACAGGGCCTAGGATCTAAGATCTAGGTGTCATTATGTATTATGTATTAACAGGAATCAATACAAACTTATTTCATGAAAATAAAAGGGTCCCATACAACAATATAGATCATATTTATGGTAAAAGGGAATTCTACTATGAGCAGAACCCCATAGACAAGAGAACCCATATTGAAAAATATCTCATTTTGATCTGGATCATACACAGAAGGGGGGAGTTCATGTTTTAATTAAGAGGATGTTGGATGGGTCCAATGTAGAGTACTTTTACATCACTATGTATCCCATAACGATGGTAATCAAGCATGTACATAGTTTTTGTGATGAATGATTCCTTACATCGATCTAGCTCATAGGTGATGAATATGGGGAATTAATTCACTAATTCGTAGGTCAATCATGTACTAAATACTTCTACATAGATCAATATATCATATAGGGGAGAAATATTCCATAAATAATGCGCCACTCTGAATAATTTAGATTCATGTGGGTTGGACTTCTGGCATATAGTTTAACATTATAGAGCAGGGACAATGACCAAGGAATTTAACATCATATAGTGAGGATGTGGGATTTAGGAAATTTAAAATCTTACTTTCAGTACATGGATTCTCACATGGAAATTATGAAAGTATTTCTTGAGAAATATTTCATTGGTAGGGGTGTGATTTATTCCCCATACATCATGTCCAATGAGTATTCTCTATTGGAATATACCTTGTGTGTGATGTGAGTTCTTACCCACTTTGATTCTAACTTTGGAGGTTTCTTTCCTCATATCATCTGAGTTTTGAGAACCATATACAAATTCTCCTTAAAAACGAACATTGGTGAACCTTCTTGTTGAAGTTTAATGTGATCCTTTTATAATGGACTTCCAAGTTGTGTAATAGATGGAACCTTGTCTCATCGAGTCATTTTGACAAATCAAGACATTTATTTTATTGTTCATATTATGATAGCTAACCAAAAATATATAATTGAAGTGATGGTAACTATACTTTTATGGGAACACCACTTTTTTCCATAAAAAATGAATATAGGTTATCTTTCAAGGTGGTTCCGATCAAGGTACCATAGGCCCACAAGGTATACACGAGTTTGTTCAGAAAAGATTTCATATTTTTATCCACTATTTTCTAGTTCATATTCAACAAAGTATTATTAAAATCCTCTATTCTTCCTTTTTTAATAACATGATAACAATATAAATGGTTTGACATGATGTTGTGCTCCTGATATAACCTTTTCAACTTTGAAGAGCTAAATTTTGTTCCATTGTCTATCTATATGGTATGAGGGGAACCAAATTCTGTGATAACGTTAGAATTCATCAAGTGAATTAAGTTATTTATTCTAGTTTCCTTGTGTGGTATGGCCTCATCCCATTTGGAGAATAAGACAGTGGAGGTAAGGATATACTTAAACTACTTAGCTATATATAGGTGATAAGGCCAGATTTTATTCATTCCCTATACAAAAAATGGCCAAGATTATTTTGCAGTATGCAAAAAATCTTGGGGATGGTGGATAATGTTTTTATGAATTTTATAGTTGTGAAATTTCCTAGTAAACTCCAAATAATATTATATCATCATTTTAAAAAAATAATTGAGTATCCTAGTTTATTGAGAGTGATTGGTTCCTAAATGATGGGTACCACTATAGCCTATATAGACTTCCTATATTACAGTATGGGTCTCTACTTCTTCAATTCATCTAAGGAATAAACCATCCAAGACTCATTTATATAAGAATTGTTGTTCATTTGGACCTTCACAAAGGGTAAAATTCAGAACTCGACATTGGATCTGTTCCTTTCAAACTCTAGCTGATAGGATGATACTATATGATGGTGGATGTTGGATCATTACATCTTGATGAAACCCAAGACTGATTAATCTTTTATATATCATGGATGATTTCCGAGGAGACTACCCTACAACGTGAGATGATTAAAATTGTCTCTTCCTAGTTAGGATCTGCCAGGGTTGTGGTTGTGTTAGCCAACACATTAGTACAAGTATTCTTTTAGTGGGGGATGTGGTTCATCATTGGTTAAAAAATGAAACTATGCCATTAGAACCCTCAAATAACCAATGAGAGGGGTTAATTATTACTTCTTGGTATCATATTCCTCATTGATATTCTTAATCACTAGTTTAGAATCACCTTTGATATTTAGATGGGATATCTACAGCTTCAAGGCTAGTTCTAGTCTAATAATAAGGGATTGGTATTCCTGTTTATTATTTTTCAATCCTTTAGATAGAAATAAAGAATAAGTTATAATATCCTTGGATGAGGATACAATGAAAACCCCTAGTCTAACCCAACTTATTATCAACATTTCAACTCTTTTCTCAATCAAAATTGGATATTCTCTATCAAAATAAATCTCCCATACTTGGGGAGTGATAAAGGGATATAAAACATATTAATCTGGGATCTCAATGTTTACATACATGTTTTCTAAGGTAGAATGTTATTTGAGTGAATTTTCTAATATTTTTCCTTTTATTTCCTTATATGATATGAATTTAATGTCATATTATTACAGGATGACCACTCATTGAACTAAACACCCATTAAATATAGGGAGGATGAGAATGTACTTGATCATGTTGATACAAGAGACCAAATGGAATTCATGGTGATACAAGAAGTGAATTTTCTTATTTCTACAAATATGAGTTTAAATAAGTTCTTAACAATATCAAAATATCATGTCTTAATATTAATCATCATTCTATTGAGATAGTAGAAATTATTTTTTATCCCCATTTCATTTTTCTATGTTAAAAGGGTATTGAGTGATTGCTCCATAACGACCACATATAAGACGAGTGACTCCCATTCTACTGTTGGAATTAAATCTAGTGAGTGTAGAAGATATTTCTTGAGTTTCTCAATGTATTCCTATAAATATTCATTCCATCAATAATTTACTCCATTATACATTAACTTTGTGATAGATAGGCATTTTCCAACTATATTTTCTATAAATCACATTATGTATGTGTGGTGTCCCAAAAACCCTCCTAATACTTTCATGTTCTAAGGAGGAGGAATCATGAGGATTATGCTACTCTTTTCAGGGTTTAATTCAATGTCATAGTGGAATACCACAAAAAAAGGATTTTATAATCATCACCACAAAGGCACAATTCAGATGGTTTATCTTCAATTTGTGTTACTTCAACTTGTTGAATACTATTTGATGGTTGGGGAGATGTTCACAACACTGTTGAAACATAACCACCAGGTCATTGATATATAAATTTGTGATTATTTTAACAAATGTTTCAAAGATGTGATGTATAGAACATTGGTAGATTGAACCATAATTTTTCAAACCAAATAGCATGATCTTGTAGTAGAATACCCCTAAATGTGATCTAAATGTGGTGAGTTCCTCATCTTTAGGGGATATATTGACCTATTTATATCCGTAGTACCCTTACATAATATAAATAGATTGGAGACCTATGTTTTCATTGATTATGTGATCTATAATTGTAACTAGGAAATATTCCTTCATACATTGTTGGTTGAGATCCATTAAATTGACACAAACCTAATCTTCTCCTTTTTTTCTAAACAAGGATGACATTGGAAAGACATTTCATGTATTTAACCTCTTTAATTAATCTATATTTAATAATAATATTAAATTTTTATTCCACCAAGTAAGCATGTTAGGGATGTATTCTCCTCTCTACCTTCTTGAATACATGATTGTTGTCTATCAAGACTAGTTGATGGGTTGCCACATCAGGACCAAAACTATAAATTTCTTTATAATTCCAAGATAAAAAATAATGATTCAAATTCAAGGAGATGTACATATCTATCTCCTCTAGGGGAATTCTAGAACTTATCAATGTGGGTTTTAGGTCCTCCTTTGTACCTGGATTTACCTATATTATCTTATCAATTGTTATAGAGATTCATTCCTCAGATACTAAAGGGGAATCTATAAGTTCAACATCTCTATCTCCCACTTAGACTCCAACTAAATTATTCTAAATGTTAGTAAATAGTAAAAATAATCTATATCCCTAGTGAGGAATAAAGGGCAACCCCTATACCCTAGGAGTGCTAAGGAATAAGTATTATGGCTATGAGTATTTCATATATGCTCTCTTTATTAAATTCTATTATTAGGGGATAAAAAAACCTTGTTATCTCAATATAAAACATATTTTATAGGGGAATTTTTTATTTATACTAATGGATTAGAGGAATCATTCAATTCGGATGTGAAATTGGTTTGACTATCCTTTGATGGGATTACTTTACTTGGCATGACCATTATCACATAGACATGGGTTGATGAAATTTATTAGTTAAAACAACTTCATGAAGATGAATCTACCACCTTGATAATATTTATAAGCAGTACATAGTCATTGTTAATAATGTTGTTAGGGTTTAAAGGGGTTGTTCCCATACCATCGAGGGTTGAAACCCTTATATCTCCTTCTATCATCTATTTTTTCCTTCTATCTTTTAAAATTCAGTCCCAACATAATGGGATTCATAATATTTAAAGGGGGTGTTATTTATACATAACATCACAACCTTCCCATCGATGTTGTATTTATATCATTGGTGGAATAAAGATCACACCATCACATGGTTATGAAGTGAAGGTATTCTAAGTAGAAAGTTGTATGTCACGTCCTTCTGGATAACCATCAAATTAAAATTATACACCATTCCCCCAAATTGGATCATGAGTTTGATCTTTCTAAGGGGATTCAACTAACTCTTATCATACCCTTGAATGGTCATCCTCGTGGAAGATAAATCACTCTGAATTTATCCCAAACATTGCAGATTCTAAAATAGGATAATATTATTCTGAGATCCATTATAAATCATATCCCATAAAACATTAACATTGTGGAGATTTCCTGAAACATATATGGGTATGATGTACCCTTTAATAGGTTCTTTTAAATGTTTTTTAGTGAATGAGATAGTGGTATGAGTATTTTTTTAAAGTAATATCTACTCAATAAACCTCATTTGGGGTGACATTGATCTCAAACTCTTAGGGATTCTAGAGGAACATGATGAGTGCCTCCATGAGCTCTTTGGAAGGTTATAGGGTATCTTAGATTGGGATCTTGGCTGGGACAACCTACAATGATTTTAGGATGTCATACTTCTACACTAGAGATCTAAACCTCCAAATGTGGGTTTTATCCTTAGATTAGACCTTAGGTGAATAAGTTATTCATGTAGACAGATCTAGAAATTAAATAAATTGAAGGTACACTTTCCATTGTTAAATTGATCCAAATTGGTATGAAAACCCATATGGGATGATTAGATTGTTTCACACCCACCAACCAGTTACTGAAATAATTTGTTTTAGATGACTCTTGGAAGATTCTAGGGTGCCTCCATGATATTTTTGGGCTCACTGATGTGATTTCATATGAGTCTCAACCATGTATATAAATTCTATGGGGATGTTTCTAGGATATTGGGACCAACCATTATTTCATATTTCTATATTTCATCATATTATGTGACCTCTTTTTATGGATCCCCATTCATGTATGGGAAACATAGGTTCATATTCATATTATCCAATGAACAAGGGGTTGTTAAGTGAATAAAATTAATATAAAAAAATCATATCTATTCATCTGATTAAGATTCCTTTTGGTGGTGAGGTTCTCATACCAGATGAAGAGGAAAAGAAATATTCAAGTGTTAAATCTATTTTGGGTGTCATAAGAGTCTCTTATTCTTATTTATGGCTCTATTTTTGATGTTTCTATCTACCAATAAATAGTGAGTTTTATGAATACCCTTCAGATAAAGTGGTAGATTCTAGAACCATAATTGGTTGATGGATTTGCACTCTGATAATGGAGTGATCTTGATTTACTTTCTTTCATGTCATCTGATCCGCAAAATTTTGTTCACACTTGACTAGAACTTCTTACTAGTCACCTTATCCTTCTGGTTGGGTGGTATACACATGGTCCACTTGCACAAGGGATTTTCTTAGTATCACCTATTTGGAATCAACTATAATCTGAAGGATGTATTTTTTAAGACAGATTAGTCTTAGATAGTGTGGCCTAGCCTCTAGTGAAATGGAAAATTGTTAAGATGACCAAAGAGTCCAAACTCACTAGGTTTCTTAGTCTTATGAAGCTTAAGGATATGGTTTTCCATGGATGCATGAAAATAAATAGAAACTTTTTCGAAGGAATACTTTTTTTCTTCCGTTACTCGAAGAATAAAGGACCTTGATCATTTCTTGTCTCTATAGAAGGATTATTTTGTTATTTTTGTCTCTCAATTGGAGGCTTCATATGATGTAGATCCTTCAAGTGTGTTCCACCAGTCATTGACACTAGTTTGATCATGACAACAGTAATTTCTTCATTACTGATACTTTTTTCATTGTGTTGTGGGAATGGGCAAAGATTTGGCCCTGGATCACTAAATTGTATCCTCCAAGAACAATTATGTTTTGGGGAACTACAAGAATATTCCTAGATATATCAATAATAATAATAGTGTTTGTGGTTTTTCATTGCAGTTTTCTACATAGTGTTCTAATAACTTCTCTTATAGGATTTAAATGTTGAGAAAGTGTGTTGGACATTTACATCTGGAAATAAAGTTGGATACTCTATCATTTTCACATTTTTTTAGTTCGTTATGGCCAATGATCATCATCTTCCTCATCTTGGAGATGAATTGATAATATCAAAGAAGGTCTTTCCATCTTGAAATAGTTTCTATGGGTGTTCTATAATACCAGATAAAACATGGTTCCACCAGAGTTTTCCCAAACCATCTTAGTTAGGATACCTCTTATTGGTCTAGTTTTCTCATCACGGGGATACTTTTAGACATGAAGTGTGATAGGTGATGCTCTATATAACCCATTCCATTGAAGGTAGAGAGGATAGGATTCCCAAAATTTTAAGGTGGTAGAGTCGCATCCACCCATTTAGGATGTGGATACATTTTGAGTTGTATGGGTGTGTGTATCCCTTCAATGGATTCCCTTCAAATGGAAGGAGACTCAATGGTGTTCAGGACTATAGGGGTAACACTATCAAACCCATATCCTGAGTGAAAAAAATCGTTGAATCATGATGTGATCACCCTATGTTTATCGACTTCTTATTTCTAGTTTACAATGGGGCCATATGATTATCCCAATATGAATTAATATACTTCTACAATGGATAAAATTACTAATATTCATCAATTAATGTATTCGGGTGAACCTGTTGTCTGGATAAAAATATAACATGATGTTTAGATTCCACTCTTGTGGGAAAATTATACACCTCATAATGAGTGGTTGGAGAAATATTTAATTCAAATTAAACATGATACCCAATATGAATACCAACCCTATTAAATTTGTCATTTAACCATATAAGATTGAATATCTCAGCCTCACACTATGCCAATTTATCTTTCATAGAGGGGACTTTTTCCTTTTTTTGGTTGTGAGTGGGATGTTGCCACACTATTCCCTTTATCCCTAGATAAAAGGTGTCTAGGGGAGGAAACTCCTTGTTTGGAGGTGTCTAATTCTAGTTCTTCCTCTAATTTTGAGTATATGTGACTTCAACATGTGCATTGGTGAAACCCACCTATTAAGGAATTGAATCCACATTACGTACCTCAACATATGTGTCTCTATTAATATCATCTACTGGATTAATGGTGACATTATTTACAAAATTATATTAAGTATCAGGAATTATTCTATCACTATCTTAGAAATAGAATGTCTATGAATTTCCTTTTTTATAATATGAGAGTTACGTCAAAGTATTACTCTTGGACCCTTTTCTCAATGGACTACTTCATTTAGTTACCCTTATAGGGATTTATCATATTTGTTATATTTTCCCTTGATTTTGGTCTATTCCCATCCTTGTTGAATGGAATATTAATAAAATGGTTGTGTTGTCTGGAGGTAAGGACAAATGGGGTACAAACTACTGATAACCACTACTCATTCTGGAGAAAAATTACCTCCTTATGGGGGATGGTAATAATGACCCATACTCAAGGGATGGGGTAGATATGGGGCCACCACTAGTACCCCTACAACCTATAGATAATTTTAGGGTTCCAGGGGTAGTGGTTATTGTAAAATTGCCCCATCTCTATAGGTTGGGCTTTTATTGAAATAGTAGCTGATATTTTATAGCCTCATTGAGGGTTTAATGATCTGGAGGATTTTGGTGGTGATAAAAAACCCTCAAACCTACAAGTTGGGGTTTCTCCAAAATGGATACCATTTAAGATTATAATAAAATATTCTTGATTTTTCATATTTTTATTCGTAAATAATATGGATATAGTGCCTCCTATGAATGTGAACTACTTGCTATTGTGAGGTATCTTGTAGCTTGAGATTCTATTCCCCTCATTCGATATGTGTTCTTATCCTTTTAATAGTTCTGACTTAGGAGTATACCAATTAACAACTCTATCTAGTTATGGTGTTTTGTTTCTTTAGATATAAGAGTATTTTATTGGATTTCCCAACTAGACCACATATTATTTGGGTCTGTGACCAATCATATGGAAATAACGTTTCAAGATTATACCTTCAAGTAAAATTGTTATCCTGGGGACATGGGGAAGTGTAGTGCTCAATATTACCTCATCCCTAGATGGGTACATCTAATTCGGAATTCAGTAATTATTTACTATAGGGTAAATAGGCTTTGAGTAAAGTCCTCTCACCGGCTCTCGCAGTTCTTTCCTGAAATTTGGTCATAATACATAGAGAAAATAGTAGCATCTATGGGGAATCAGATCATGTTCATGACCAAGGGATAATCATCATATCCTTGATAATGGATGGGCTTATCCTTTATCCATTGAAAAGTTACCCATAGTTTCTGGTGTAGGTAATTCATGAACTCATCTATTAGATCCTCTAGGATTTTATAGTTGGAAGTGGTGATGGGCCAAGACATAAGAGGGTTTTTTCTCATCCAATTCTTTAAACATATCAATGTCTGCCTCTACATCAGTGGTGTATTCCTCAACCTAGTCTAACTATTGAGGCCACTTTGTTCCTGATAGTGACTCATGACCTATAAAATTCAAGGATCGTAGTCGACACTCTGGGTCATGTACTGACCGAGGTGAGGTATCACTAAAAAATGATGGGGCACTATATTCAATTGACCATGATTGTTCTAGAACCTCTCTATACTAAGGTGCCAAGGTAAGGGGGATTTCCTTTCCTAGGTGAGATATCACTATGGGGAGGTTTTCCATAGTGGAGGTTAGGTGTAAGATCCCCATAATCCATCTCTATGCTACCAAAATAAGAAATCTCATGGTAGGTATGTCCATCCCCTTCATATGAAGAGTTTTTTGATCCTTCAGGATGTTAACATTGACCAGGGTAAGAATTTGAGCCTCAACTTGTGTTTTTATCAGAATATTCTGACCTCACCATGGTGGTTGATCAAGATTATGAGACCACTACCTAGTGGTCATTGGAATATACCAACAACTGTTTTAGGCTAATGCACATATATAATCCCACAACTAAGATATGCTGGTGATAATTCAATTTATTAGTAGGGATATGATCCCACATTTGGGTGATTATTGGAATATGTAGGCCGACCTTTGTTGAATAGGTAATATGGGACCAATTTAAGCATCCATTATCATCAGAATATGTAAACAGACCTTCAAAATGTGAAAATGAATATAGGCCTCCTCTCGTATGGCCTCAGTGGGGTATATATATAGTACTCTAATTGTGAGAGGAAGAATATCTGCCCGGATCCTATTAGATATCATAATTTTTTGAAAATATGTTGATTGGATGGTAGGGATGTAGACATACCATGAGGTTACTGTCAAATTCGGTTGAATAACCCTAGTTGGAACAAGGATATTATCCTGGACATGTACCTCTCCATTTATAATAATATGCTGATAATCATTCTGGATATGAGAAATAATATATATTTTCTATGGAGTAGCAGATTTTTCATGTTGGATATATTGATATTCTACTCTAGTGGTCGGAATTAAATCATGTGCATATCCCTGTATGGTCATCAGCAAATGTAGTAGAATCTCTTCCATTGCTGCAAGTATATATTGGAAATTAAAAAGGGTTTGAGAAAGAATATGATCATGCTAACTTATTATCACTATTATATAATTGGAGGCATATATGATTGACGTGGGGATATATGTCCACTTCTGTCCTCTATTTTCCATTAGAATATTTTAATGGTCTTCATACATGGGGGCGGGATATACTCCGACCAACTTCCTATTAACTAGAAGTTCTAGTATAATATTTTTGTGAAAATATAGATATGAGTCTTCTCATTAGGTTTCACCATGTTATGTTAGTAGACTTCATTAGTTTAAGTCGGGATATGAGCCTTATCCCTATTTTTTCCTCTTGTTGTTCTGAGTGAGATCTCGTAGGTTCTTGGGTCTAAGTGCTTAGGGAGGCCACTAGCTAGGTAGTTCCTCAGTAGATGGATGGGGGTAGTATTTGTATGATGTTGTTGGCGATAGTTAACAGGATCCCTATTGAGTGACTCATAAACTATAAGAAAGTTATAGTCTACTTCTAGATCCACCTTCCTTAGATAAGAAATGTATTGGTTGTTTCATTCTAGGGATATACTCATGACGCAGTTATTAATAGAGACATGAAACATTTATTTTCTTAGAGGATATGAAATAGAATACTTTAGTTCTTGGAGACCCATTCATGAATCCTCTATGGTTATAATAGTATCATAGTGGTGGTACTCCTAGTTCAATGTGTTTTGCAACTAGTGTTGAAGACACTAAGTAGGAGATGTAATTATTTTACCGACATGGGTCATGAATCATGTGGAAAATATAGTGTTGGAATGCTTTCTTGATGGAAACGTCATTTACATGGGTCAGATATAGATAATAATAATGGTAATTTCAGTCATAAATACAAAAAAATAATAATAATATAATTCATTATAACATCATAAGTAAGAAACATACCTAACTATCCATGTATGGGAAACTCAATTATTTTAATTATAGAAAGATTCATTTCAGGTTCATTATTTTTTTCATCATAATAAATAGAACAAAATAGAAAAATATGTGGTCAACTTATTCTTTACTAATTAAGTATTCTAATCAGATTCACTATTTTTTCACCAGGGTTGGGTGTCTTGGGATGCTTGGAATTATGAGGGGAAGAGCATTACTACAAATTCCTTAAATCGGTTCACTTCTCCTATCCCAAATGATTTCCAACAAGTCTTATTCATGGAACCTAAATCCCCCAAAATTTCTTACATCCTCAAGAAGCTACAAGTATTCTTTCTAAAGGATGACAGTTATTGCGGTCTCTTGCCAGTGAAATTTAGGAACATACATTCTGGATAGGAAGGAAGTTCGATCTCATCACACTATATTGGAGAGAATTATTCCCTACTCTAGGACTCTCTTATAGATTTATGTCATGTTCATGAATCTTTACCAGAACTCGTTATTAGAATGGTTACCATAACATTTATAACTAGTTTTTGGATTATATTGATGATAATATTTGAACATATCATAGGCATCACATTGGTGTGAATATCTATATGTATTTATGGTTCTCCATATTGTTACCCATTAATACTTAATGATGTTGGTTTGGGTATATCTATTTTTTAAAGCTATATATCTTGGATGTATAGAGTTTATTTTTTTTCTAGGAAGGAGGGTCGTGTTTATAGTGTCAATATTGAACTCATTATGGGGATTTTTATGAATCCTCAGGAAAGGAATCAGAACCCACGTAGTTTGGTTCCACTTAATGGTACATGTCTTACCTTTAAAGGTTGTATGACCAGGAATGATCTGTGTGGTTTAATGTTGTGTGGTGATTAAAATTAGGTGAAAGGTTTCTAGAAATGGTTGATGTGGGAATTATACATGAGTGAACTATTTTTATTGGAATCAAAGGGAATGTGGGTCCCACTTAGGATGGGTTAGTTTCATGAGGATTATGGACCTGTAATTTTAGGCCTTTCTAAGAGTATAGCATGGTAAATATGATGTTATAGGTCTGGGAGGGGGTATAGCTCTTTGGGTGGGGGTATGATTCAATCAGGAATATTACCCAATGAGAGGATGGTACATAGGGAATATGGCCCTAACAGAAAATGCATTGAATCTCTTGAGAGTATAACCTAATGAGGGAAGGAAATAAATAATCTCATGAGGAATATGGCCTAATGTAATGATAATATATGGTTGATGGTTTCGGATTTCACCCTTATGGAGGCATCCAACATATCATATTTGGATAGTAATCAAAGCATGTGTAGTTAGAGTGGAAAAGTTTAAGGTCGTTTGACAATATCATTACATGCATTTTAACTTCATGTGGTATGGCTGAATATGGGAAAATTTGAATATTGGATATAGGGGCTCGAAACTTGGAAAGGTTTAATACATATCCTAGGAATAAGGGAATCATAGTCTGCATAGTTTTGATTCTTGAGGACATTTTTGTCCTGAGGTGTTCAACAAAAGAGGTTTGAGTGGGTCTTATGCATATAATGCTTCCAAAAGATGTTTCTTTGGGAGTATGAACCTTTGAAGGAAAATAAGATGTGGTTGGAACTTACAACTAAAGAGGAGGTCCATAATTGAGACATTTTCAGTATACTGATATCATAATAATCATATATCTCTAAGATCAAATGAGATATTCTCAGTATGAGAAACAAGAGACAACATAATATCATACACACAACACATTAATATAATATGAGGATTATGAACTAATGAATCCCTAGATAAATATGGTTATGAGTCCCATTGATAATATGGGCCCACAAAAGAATGAATCTATTTTCACAAGGATTATTTTGATGTGAAATCTATATGGGGGCATCATGGTACTCATGGGGAATGTGGAAATATGAAAACACTTATGGAAATATATTGACTATGGATATTGGGCATTAAAAAATATTCATATGTATACTAATTATAATAATAATTAAGTCCTCATAGTTCATATTTCCTAGCTTTCTAGCAGGAAAGTAAATATAGATAAACTAATAGGGATTATTTTTCTAGGGGTGAACAATTTTATAGAGAATATTAAAAGATATATCCTGATGGTAGAACAAGACAATATATACCTAATAGGTTCAAATGTCAATTTTTGGAGTTGGGTGATAACATGAAGTCTATAGGTACATGAGATCTTTTAAAGGAATCGGTCTCATTCGATCACATAAGGGTAAGGAGAGTTATGTGATCATGGGAAGGCAAGATGGTCATGTGTCCATGTACTCGGTAATATGTTAGGCAATTGTGTGACGCGGTCACATGACTCAAAGATCAACATGCAATTGCGTGAGTAATGGGTCATTAAACGATCGCATGACTAAGGGTTCATCATGTTATTGGATCTTACATGAGTGGTCATGCTGAAAATTCATGTATGAATAGTTCATGTGCTCGAAAAATGATCACCTATTTTTTCAAGTTCCCATCCTTTAAAGATACTCACAGGTTTTTCAACATGATATTTGAAGTTGTGTGATTCTCCTTTCACCACTCATGTGCCCCTATTTTTTTATTATATCTCTGTCATTTTCAATTATTAGGGGGTCTTTTAGGAATCAACCTGCTTATATCTGCACTTCTTGGAAAGACACATGAGCCACATACCTGGGATTAAGGTGATAAGTGACTTCTCTATAAGTCAATATTATCTTGTTCACTATGCATGACTACGGTCATATGTCAACAATGATTTCCCCCACCACTTCACATGAAAATAATAACTTAAAAATAGATTTGTCATGGATATCCTCTTTGATAAAAGTCATGTGAACCACTTTTGGTTAGGTGATTGCATGATGAACAACAAATGATAAATTCTTTCATCACAGATAACCTCCCTTTGATGTCAGTCACATTATGCAGTTAAAAGTAGGTGACCATAAATCCCTAGAGCATTGCATGCAGAATAATGACCATGAGATCACCCCATTATATAAAACCTTCATTAAATGATACTGAAGGGATTAGGTGATCGTGTAAATATTTTAGGGTTACATAGTCACACAACCTGATTGCATAAACCTCAAATGGTCATGAGATCTAGGCATAGAGTTTATTTATATTCTGAATACCTTTGTACCAAAATGGTACTTATCTTTTTTTGGAGTTTTCACCACTTCATATTTCCAACATTTATTTGGAAGGCGTCAACACTCACCTATCTATAATGGAAACAATTATGATAATTTATATTATTATATATGGATTAATTTATTATATATGCATAAATATAATTTTATTATATATTTTTTAATGATGAACTCTCTTGTAATGGGAATAATAATACAACATTTTATATAATAAAATAATTAGTATATTATATGATTTAATTAATCATATTCGGATATTTTGTGATAAATTTTGTATAACTACGAACTCACCTATAATGGGCATAATTTAAACAAAACATTGAGTATATTTGTTTTTCTTTTTCATGTGACTATATTGCATTGATAATTAATATATCATATTGATATATATTTTTTAGTGTAGTCTTGGTATTTATATGATGTATTTGTGTTTTTAAAATTATGTATGTTTTCATTTAATACCATATTGATGTTAAATTTTATGTGATATAATATTTGTACATCATTTAATTAGAATTTTAGTTATTATGTTATTTGGAACCATGATATTATTATGGTGTATTTATGTTTTATATTTAGATCAATATCAAAATACCCTATCGATATTAGATTTTTTCTAAAATAAATTCATATATCAAATTATTATAATTTAATTTTTAATAGAACCATTGCTATTATTATAATGTTTTATATGCTTATAATTTGTGTTAAGATCAAATATATTCTGGAAATAGAGTTTAAATGACATATAATTAATAGATCATAATATCATAATTAATTTTTTATGAAATGATATCCTTATTATTATAATGATAATGTATACATGTTTTTTAATTTATATAGATATCAAATACTCTATCAATATTAGTTTTTTGGGGGACATAAAAATCATAAATTATGACATTATAATTTTATGATTTGGGACCTTTATAGAGGATAATAATATATAAAATTTTCAAAAATTATATTTATTAGTTATTCACTTAGGATCATTTATTTTGGATGTGTAAATATTTATAAATAATAAATTATTATTTTATTAATTAAATGTGACAACGTCATTTTATAATTTAGTAAAAATATTAAATGGGATTATTTTTTAGCACCATAAATAATCCTTGGAAATTAATTTATTTGTAAGGATAATTTTGTAGATCATTTCATTTTTTTAAACTAGTGAGATAAATTTTATAATTTATTTTTTGGTATATTAATGACATAATTTTTTCCAAGAATGATTTTAAACTTTTTAAAGAGACAAAAAATCAATTGAATTACCACTCTATTGAAAAAAACATTTGGGTTGTATTTTTTTATAGGTATCCAAATTTATATTTTCAGTCATGTTCTATTCTTGGGATGAATCAAATAGTATATATTGGAAAGATCAATAATAATTATAACATAATTACTTTATCCACATATAATGTGTAGGTCCCCGGGACACCCTGAGAGGGGAAGGGTGAATCTGGGTGTTAACTTTTTCATTTAATATGGTGAATCTTGTTCCCATGTTGGTAGGAACTAGTTTAACCTATATGATAGATATGAAAAGAAATAAAACATTCACATGCAAAGAGAAAACACAGCACTTTCTACTTGTTTCACCACTAAGGGCTACGTTCAAGGAGAATACGCTGACTGGTTGTCAGTCGTACCAAATTCCACTATTCTTCACTAGTTGTGGATTTCAAAGGTTCGGGAAGAGTAACTCTGTCTCAGGCTCACTGCCTTTACAACTGATCAGGGATAGCCCACTGCATCCCTCGGGTCACTCCCCATGGCTCACTGCCCTTGGTGAAGTCCCAATCAGTTTAAAGACAAGTTGGTCACTTCAATAGATTTGCATGGAAGTATTTGCCTCTGCTTAGAATGAGACTCTCATTGCATCAAAGTCTGGTAATGATGCACTTATACACACTGAACCACTGAACCGAATAACCAGAACGTGCAAACAAGTTTCA